>CAXKWD010000011.1:42588765-43788765 GCA_964059195.1 Ectobius pallidus
ATTTACTTAATTATTAATGATAGTCTAATAGTTATCAATGAAACACATATTCATATTTATTACTAAATCGAATAATTCAATTATTACAAACTATTTTGTTGTTGTTGTTATTTTAATGTTCTTTTCTTCTTGTCACAGTTTATTATACGTTTTCAATTTTACTTTGTCCTACATTTACTAATGCAGGGGGGTTACTTTATATGTCACCATGTGTTACACTGTACAAATCGATAGCGGCATTTACCTTAATTAAGATTTCAAACGGAAGGGCTTTCTTAAAGTTCATAAAGGATGTTAGTTGGTATCAAATAATGTGCACCTGATAAAATTCTGATGCCTCTGTTCGCAAGTACCCTCAGTAGTGGTAAATCCATTTTATGAAAACTACTCCAGATAAATATCATGTAATTTACGTGATATTCAATAACTGAGTAATATAAGGGCCTTAAACCGTAAGATGACAATATTTCCATTATTCGCCTACACATCCTTATAACTGGATAAATTTTACTACATAATTTGTGTCTTTTTCAAATTAAACTCATTCATATTTATGCCTAATGTGTAATTTCACGCACTTATACTCGGGAAATGGAGACGTTGAATATAGCTCTTGCCAGTATATACCTAGGTAGATATGGACATTCATGCAAAATAGCTTAGTTATTAATAATATCTCCTTTGACATTATAGCAAATGAGGTGGCGAGAAAAATTAATATTTCCGTTCTTTATTGTGCAAAGTGCGCTGTACATTCTGCTCATGCACGTTGGATTTAATCCAAACAGTCAGAATTATCCCCTTAAATGGGTCGCTCAGACTACATTTTCACAATTGCTGGAATTAGCATTCATTTTTCCCTTCTCTACTGCGGAAGATAATTATAGTGGTTCCACAATTTGCAGATGCCATAAGCAGTGGCAATTTTAAGTTTAGTATCAACAAAATCCCGGCCCTAATGTTATAATGGAGAGCTGGTAAATAAACTGGTATGCAGTCTCACTTACACCCCCCCCCCGCTATTATGGCGGATTCCACTTGGAAGATATTGCGTCGCAGTGTCCTGCTGGACATACAATGGAGTGGGGAACAGACACGCTCAGAAAGCAAATAATGTTTCTAGTAAGTATTTCACCAGGCAGAAACTCCTCGGGATTCCAATAGCCTTTCAATATGTAAGGCCATATGTAAGAACTATATAAAATTACTAGTTATGTAGCCCGGATTTGTATGCAAAATGCATGTTCCTTTTTATATATTTAGAAGTATGCGTTAATTATATATTTTGTAAGTAACATTTTCCAACAATTTGACTAGTATTTATTAATGCTTACAAATGCATATTCCGGGAAAGTGCATATTTTAAGTTTTAAATAAAAAAAAGTGCATATTTTACTCTTAAATATGGTATATATATTAAATTATATTTTCTCCTTTACCCCCGGAGCCAGTTTTATCTCGCTGGGGTACGTGGTTACAGGCTCTGTCACACTACGCAGAATATCTCAGTGAAGTGAAAAAAATGATAGATTCCTTAAATGCGGAAGATGCAGCTAGCATTATGATATCTCAGGAATGTTTTTCTAAAGATGGCATTGAGAAAAAGATCCAATTTATTCATTACCGCTTCTCCAAATTACCTGAAATTATTACACAGTTGAAGCTTGGAGGCTCGAAATAATTCTTTTAGCGTATTCACTTTCTCTATCAAGTAGCCCTCATTTTGAATCACGAGGCTGAGTGCACCACGTTCCAGACCTTCCTACCTCAGAAAAATCCTAGGAGGTACCGGGGATCGAACCCGGGCCGACGGATCTGTAGTCAGCGACGCTAACCACAAGAACACGCCAGTGGTCCTATTGATGGTACAAGTATTAGTATTTTATTTATAGAATTCATTAAATCTCGCTTAATTTAATCTTAATTTAAACTTAGTTCAGTTGTAAAATCATCACAATTAGGTTCTTTTTTCCATGTTTGTTTGTTATGGTTACGAATAACGGTTGGGTGCCGGTATTTAAGCATGTAACTGTTGTCGATGTGCACGAATTTTTGTCCCGCAGGAATTCTTATACATGCCTGTAAATCTAGTCGCATGGGACTGTCGCATTTCCGCTCACATAAAAGTTATAGACTTTGTTAGGGATCGAACATTTGAACTTAGGATCAGAATGCCAACGCCATACTAATTGTCTTTCTCAGGGCGGTTTACGGTTTTAAAAATTATACCTTGATTTATTTAGGCCCTTAATTTTCCGATTATTCTCCCAGACTTTTGCTAATATCAATCAAACTAATCTACTAGATCTGAACACCTCTCTCTAGCTATAAACAAGACGTGATGGAGCATAGCCCCGTGTAGCCTACATGTGTTAAGTCTGCGCTTCATTGCCCTTCATTGAGCCAGATGATTGTAATCGACAGAGGATTACATGTAGGAACATGGAGATGCTGAATAGATTCTAGTGGAGCGAAATTTAACGCGCCGTCACTCTTCACCAAGAAGACGATGGAAAAAGTGAACATATGCGGAACCAAGATAAGTGAGTTGCTGTCATTTGAAATCAGCCAATTACTTCAGAAGAGCAGGGCGGTTACATCAATAGTCCACCACTATTTCTGCCCCAACTTATCATTGTTTAATACCCTTCATTCAGATCACTCCATATCTTACTGGAATGCCATAGGGGATCTGTATGGAAACTAAAGAAGCTGATGTATTGTACATATTTATTCATGAATCCTCAAGAATTGTTTCTGTTGAAAATTTGATGAAAGTATTTTAGCAGAAAATTTCTCTTGACACCGGGATTTGAAACCTTGACCCTCGGCTTTCTGTTCCGATCCTCTCATAACCTAGCTAGACAGAGTTCGACACACGGCACCAGATGGAATCTCTCCTGTGATCAACCTTAATTATTTTCGACCTCACTGAAATACGTTAATATCATATACTTTTATTTAGTGATCTTGATCGGGTTTTCACTGTAATGTTACAGTAATATTTAAGGAGTTTAGCTCAGCATAAATGCGACAGACTGCAGATTTACAGGCATGTAAATAGCTATTTATATAACAAGTACGCAAAGCAAGACTTTAGAGGACAAATATAGTATTTTGGCCGAGGCGTAGCCGAGTCTGAAATACGTGATGAGTCCGCTGATATTTTGCGTACGTGGTGCATAGTAAAAGTTCTCTAATTATACGACTAATGAGCTTACTTTGTTGCTCACTTTAAACGATTCTGCGTAAAGATGACAAATAAAATGTTCCGATAAATCTACTTAATCGGCTTAGAGCCATAAAGTTTTACTTCTACGTCGTGTTAACAATCCGAGAAGCAGCCGCTTTAGGAAGCGTATATAAAAATAGCTACATATGTATCAAGTAACGCTTTAGCGTACGTGGTGCATACAATATTTCTTTAGTCTAGGCTCTGTAAATTATATGAAATGAAATAAAAATACCGTACAATTAATTATAAAAGGCATGGTCAGACATTTGTTGACGCCATGTTCTCAAACCGCCTGAATCTTATGCTGCACGAAATGCGGTTGTAGATATAGTCTGGTTATTCATTGCATGGCCAGGCGGCTTCCTTTCGTTAGGAGGAAAAGTTTGCCGACAGCTCAACCCATGTTCTTTAATTTTACCGCACCAATCAGCTAGTTACCCCAGCCAATCAAAATCTAAGAATGTCCTGCAACAGATATGACAGCTACTCGTCAACTCCACGTGGAGTGGAACGCGAGGTTGCAAGATCTAGTTACAGTAAACGATAACACGTGTGAATTGATTAAAGTGAGGGAAGAACTCAGGTCAGTGATAATAATGAGAGAATATTGCAACATTGCTTTTGTTTTGGAAAGCGGAAACCAAGCCCGATATAGTCAGATCAATTAACATAAAGAAACACCGACTTTATGGTTTATCTCTTTGAAGCCGCCTGGCCATCCAATGAATAACTGGACTATACCAGGGCGGGTTTCTTAAGAATAGGCCTAATATAGCTTTGTTGGATTAGGCTTATATTTGTTATATTATTAAGTGCTTTGTAAAAAATACCTGGTAAAGTTTCTGAGTAACGTAAAGAAACAACGTTGCCTTATATTTATTGTTTTATGGTCAAGTATTTTGTTTCAAATCATTTTGCGGTTGGTAGGCCTTTGTCTGGTCACTGCCATCAGGATTTTTCAGTTGGCATGACTACTTTACCGGCCTAGGTTGGTAAAAATTACTTTACCGCCCTAGGCTGTTAAAGTGCTACTTTTCGACGTGTTAACAGTCCGACAAGCAGCTGTTTTGCACGGCGCGGCGTGTACTGAAAAATACTTTATTGGCCTCCATGGTTACAAAGGTAGTGTGCCCGTCTCTTACATCCAAAGGACGCGGGTTCAAACCTACCGAGATCGATGGATTTTTCAGGAGGTAACTATGTAGTCCTCCGGGAGGGACATTTACGGCCCGTTAAAGAACTCCAAGACTAAATCGGGACGCCTGGATCAAATTCTCCAGCCCTTTCAAGTCCAAGTAATATCTTAGTTTCCTACTAGCTGGCCTTGAATGCGATGGGATTACTACCTGGCACTCTGACTCTTTCCTCTATAGCAAAATAAGCGAAACTAAATTAGTATTCGGTAAATGATACTATCAGGAGACCCAATCCTCTTCCGTGGAGTGAAATAGGTTCGATTCGATTCCACGATACCTTCTACAGGGTAAAATTGCAGAACATAGCCCAAGGACCAGTATTAAATCTTCGTTAGATAACCACAAAATAGGATATAACTAATTATGTTCTAAATGGCTTGTTTTTTATGAAGATTGATATTATTTTTACTTTGTGTTAGTGCAGGATGTTATTTATATAACACTCTCAAAATTGTATATTTTTAAAATAAGTGTCTGTGAAATTCGTTATGGAAGTCGTATTCTACTTTTATATTGCTGAATTGTACCAGCCTGCCTGGTATAAAATAACCACCGAGTGGAAAGAACTGAACTCAAATCCTTCCAGGCAGTAGCCTCTAACCGATCAGCTCCCTCCTTGATTTTTTACCAAAATAATATAAAATATGTTTATAACTGATCGTTAGATCGCATAATTCCAACAGCACTCTACTCTACCAGATTTTTTAACATATTTTATGGGAATTATGTATTCATTCGATAAACTAGATATCAACTGTTCTTCTGTAACTGCTCTGTATAAGATATACTATACATGTAACATTGATCTAAGTTCCCAGAACGTTCTAATAAAAGCGTCCAATGGATGTTTCAAAGGTTATATTGCAATACAGTTAACACTCAAAAGCACTCTCTCCCAGTCTATGTGGACACAGAGCTGTAAAGTCAACACAGGTTGCTTTGTAGTATAATACCATCCATGATCTCTCCTCGGGAAATATTGCCTTATATATTTTCAAAAGAAAACGAGACTCTTTTAATATATTTACTTTTCCTAAATATACCTTTAAACACGTATGTTTGGATAATATAGGAAATTTATTTTATAGAAGTTTTTATTGACTAGGTACATCTGATGTAACTATACAGATCTGTAACATCTGTACATTTGTACACCTATACATTTAGTTACATCTGTGTAATAATAATAGTAATAATGATAATAATAATAATAATACCATAATAATAATACTTTATTTGCATGTTACACACACTACAAGTACAGGATGCATCGTAAAAAAGTATATATTCAAATATTTACAATTGTGTAAAATTCGTTAAAACTATAAAATGGATTGTTCAGTAACCATTCCTTGATCATAGCATTAAAGCCATTCTGATTTAAAACTTTCACATGAGCGGAAATTTTGTTATAAATTCTGACACCTTTTATAAGATGTCTAATCTGAGTTTTTTGTAGTCTGGCGAATGGCACATTCAAGCTACTTTTACTTCTTGTATCATGTGTATGTATCTTATTTACCATTCTGTAATTAGAAATATTCTTATATACATATATTAAAAGTTCAGCAATGTAAAGTTTAAAACAGGTAAGGCATTTTCATGTATAAAAAGTGGTTTACAATGACTGTTTACAGGTACATTATATATCCCACGGAGGGCCTTTTTCTTTTCAGAATTAAAAATATCAATTAAAGCTGAGCCACTCCCGCAGACCGTATCTGATTATGCCTTCAAAAGTAGTAAAATAAACTTGTCGTAAGCAGCTTTTAGGCAATTTGCCACGAAGTATCCTCAACAAAGGTATCACTCTTGATATTCGTTTGCAGACATAATTTATGTGGGTTGACCAACTTAATTTATGGTCAAGGTAAATACCCAGCATTATCACCGTATCAGTATAACCATTATTTGACACTTGTTTTAGACTAAAATTAAAATCTAGGTTTCTTCGACATTAATTAAAAATCCATTTACAGAAAACCATTTTTGTGGCTCTGCAAACCTGAAGAGTCCAATCACATTTCCATGGTTAAGAGGTAAAGGCTGTATCATCCGCAAACATTATAGTCTTTATTTGTACATTGCAGGGCAAATTGTTGATCATTATAAGGAATAGAAAGGGCCCTAAAATAGAGTCCTGAGGCACTGTATATTTAGTTAGAGCTTCAGTGCTTCTTATACCATTTACTTGGACATGTTTACGTTCCTTTAGATAAGATTCGAAAAATCTATATTCCATATCCCTAATACCATAATACCGTACTTTCATAAGTAGAACATAATGTAGAATGCAATCGAAAGCTTTGCTCAGATCATTTAAGATTGCATTCCAGTATTCGTTATCTTCAAAGGCTACACACACAGTTTTAATCCAGCTCGTCAATTCCTTGAAGAGTGGATTTCCCAGGACAGAACCCAAATTGCGATGAAGTAATGAGGTGATAACGTTCAAAATATTTTCTCATCTGGGCCATAGCTACACCTTCCATAGTCTTGCCAAAAATTTGTAACGATGCAATTGGTGTATATATTGGAATGGTCGTCCTTGCCATCTTTAAAATATCAGGGAAAGCTCCATTAGTCAAACAGATATTTATACACCAGGTAATTGGAATACTTAAATGGTCTGTATCCTTAATAACAGTACTGCTTAAGTCATAGATGTCCGTACTATACTTTTTTCCCCTTTCGTTTACAACTGCAATTACATCATTTCCAGACACACTTGCCACTTAAAAGACAGAACAGGAGGGATAATATTATGATTCAATAAACTTTCTTTAGAAAGGTAAAATTATCAGATTCGAGCTTACATTTACAAAACATTTCATGGATAGCTTTAATTCTATTCTTCTGGTGATACAGAATTGACAGGTAATTTAAATTTTCCCTTCGGCTTTTAAAATGTTTCATGCGGCTTTACATTTATTGTTTGAATTGTTAATATATTTCATACTGTTTTATAACTTTCCTTTCCTTAGACCCTTTTAAACTCACATCTATACGATTTCTATACAGCCAGATCATGGTCAGAATTCGTAACTTTGTAGATAGTATTGAGGGCAGAAACTTTCCCCTTCATAACATCCAATTTAGGATTATACCAGTTGCTAGAAGCCTTTTTGTTTATCCTGCTCAAGAGTATGTTTTTAAAAGGCTGTATTAGAAAACAACGGTGAAATATATTTAAAAATTGATCCATAAAGTAGCTAAAAACTAAATTTGCTTCAGAAGTGAAGCAATAAAACAGGCCGTCCCAATTTGTAATATTGCACTAAGAATACCAGAGAAATGTGGTAGTAGTAGTAGTAGTATTATAGTAGTAGAAGTAGTAATAGCTTCCAGATTATAGCCATCCGGCTCGTGAAGGTGGTAAGGTTTTCAGCTTTACGCACCGGCCGCCTTTACCCCCAGGATTGCTCCTGATACTCATTTCTGTTAGAGTAGTAGGAGAAGCAGTAGTAGTAGTATTAGTTGTAGTAGTAGTAGTAGTAGTAGTAGTAGTAGTAGTAGTAGTAGTAGTAGTAGTAGTAGTAGCAGTAGTAATAGTAATAGTAGTTAATAGTAAAATTCAAGCAAGTTATACATTTATTAAAGGAATATTTCAAAATTGCAAACAGTAAAAATTGTTTATATTATAGAAACATTTTTCTAAAGGAAAGGATTTGGGCATATTCGTGCAATAAATTTCTGTTTTTTGTGATGTGGTATGAGGGTGGAGTGAATTAATTATTTTAGAACATATATCTAGTATGGATACCATTTGAAATTGTGGTAGATTGTTTTGACCGTTCTATGCTGTTTATATGTCTCGTATTGTAAGACCGATAGTCAGAATTGATTTTGAAATGGTGTCTATGGAAATAAGTAAAACGGGCGCCTTAAAAAAATATGATACATGGTTGTGGGAGGACCTTGTGAATTTTAAATAATAATTTTTAGAAATCAAGGACTTGGCGTAATAAATACTATGTATTATGCGTTTTTGTAAGACAAAGATTCTGTTTATCAGGGATTGATCCCTGCTTTCCCAGTATTTTTTTTATTTTACTCTAGAATAAACATAGCTGTAATAGTATGAATGAAGCGTTTCTTATTGCAATAAGATGCTAGCTCAACAAGTAAATAAGTAGTACTGGTTGTTTGATATCATCCAAGGTTTATGTTTTAAAATTTTCTTCCTTCAAATTTGTACTTTGTGTATTTTTCATTGCTCGCTGGGTGGTCGCGTTATTGAGGATTGCTTTCATTCCGTCTGTTTGTTTATCGAGTCTTCAAGACGATATCTGGCATTTGCGGCTATCTTGAGAGTGAAGTTGACATCTCCGGCAAGCAGCAGTCAGTAAGCGCATACTAAGCTCATACTAACATGCTCCATTCACAGCCTCTCATATGCACAAGTGCTGTATTGTGTACTAGTGCTTCAATAATAAAAGTTATTGTTTAGTTTTAATATTGTTCTTAATATCATTCATGATAAATTTCACGTCAACATGTTTCCTACAGTTTATCTTATCTTACCTCTTATCTTACTTACTTACTCAGTGGCAATAGACAATTCCTCAGCAAGTTAAAGGAATATTATCCATTTTATGGAACTCGAAGGTTCATTGCCGCTCTTACCTGAGCCCGCCATTCAACCATATTCTTTGCTAACTCCATCCAACCATCCCTCGCAATTCCTACTTCCCTTAAATCTATCCTAATATTGTTCTCCCACCTACGTCTAGGTCTTCCAAGTGGTCTTTTCCCTTAGGGTCTCCACGTCAATATATTTTAGATATGTCTTTCCTCCCCGGCCACATGTGCAGCCCATTTCATCCAGCCGTGATTTTGTCACCCTTACTATATCCAGTGACGAGTAAAGGTTATGGAGCTCGTCATTATGCAGTTTTCTGGAGTCCACACTTTCATCTCTTTTAGGCCCAAATATTTTCCTAACCACCCTGTCAAATGTCAAAATGGTTAGATTGATCTTATTGAACGTATAATTCATGCGTTAGAGTAGTATTTAACAGCTATAAAAGAAATAACGCGTGTTAGATCAAATCTAACACGCGAGTGATGGCGTGGCAGCCATATACACAAGTGATGCCTTGTCGAAGGGTAAAGAAAATTATGTGTTTCACATCAAACTTCTTTCAAAGTAAATGGGCATATAAGAATTGTGTACCATGTGAGATGGAAAGGTTCATTGTTCGATACATTTTACAGAACTTACATAGGCCAATTCGATGCAATAATGGTAGTTACATTTATCTGAACAATTATTTAATTCTTGTGGCTCGGAAAGGCTAACACAAACCCGAAGTTACACATTTAGAATTTTAAAATAAAAGGAATCCAACCTTCACTTTCGTGACATGGTGAAACTGCTTTTCACAGTTTCTGAATTTAATTCATTCTGGAAGAAGTTAGAAACATCCGAATTTATTCATAACTTACGTCATGGCGGTGAGTGGAGAAGGGAGGGAGTCTGGATTTGACACAAATGAAAATGCCTTGCAAGATAAAGATTCGTGTTCACTGTGGTAGTAATTACTGCCAGGATGGGTCAACCGACTGCACCGCGACGCGACGTTGCTAACCTTCTCCTGTGTGAGAGAGATATAACCGTATTCTGCTGAAAATCACGATAGAAAGATATTCTCTGTAAGCATTTAAATTGAAATTCAACTAGTCGTGTTTAATAACCTTCCACAGGGCAACCTTATTAACAAAGATGCCTAAACGAGGCCATTTTTGTACTCCGTAAGCCATGAAATACATAGCTATTGAATGAAATTGATTTTTATTATTTAAGGATTGTGTGATTTTAATAAAACACTATAAGTTACTTAAACTATACTGCTCATTGGGGTTCATTGTGTCATGTCGATGTCTTGAAAAATTCACAAAACGTTATTAATTTGACCTACAGAAGGCCTTAAACATAAGACTTTAACAATCCCAGATCGAGAATAATCAAATGAACTCTAACTTGAGCAGGGCTCATTTAACCCTGAAGCTGGACGCCAGAGTAAAAAGTGCTCCAACGCGAAATAGAATATTATTTAAACATTTTATTTTTGTTTTAAAATAAAATAAGACAAGACTTCACTTATGTACTTACGCCATGGTAAAAGACAATACCTAACCAAGTTGTGTGAATATTATCTATTTTATGGAACCAGGAGGTTCATTGCCGCGTTTAGATGAGATCACCATACAACCCTATTCTGTACTAACTCCATCCAACCATTCCTCGCAAATCCTTTAAATCTATTTAATATTGTCCTTCCACCTACGTATAGATCTTCAAAGTGGTCTTTTCCCCGAGTTTCCCGGTCAGTATTTTTCAGATATGTCTTTCCTTCTCCATGTGCGCAACATGTCCAGCTAACTTCTACCTCCGTGATTTAGTTACTTTTACTGTATTCGGTGAAGGGTACAGGTTATGAAGTTCGTATTTATGCAGTTTTCTCCAGTCCCCGTTTCCATCTCTCTTAGGTGGAATATTTTCCCAAGCAACATGTTTTCGAACACACTCAGATTATGTTCCTCTCGAAGAGTAATGGACCATTTTTCGCACCATATAATACAACCGGCAGGATAATTGTCTCATATGTTTACATTTTTAAAATTCTGGACAAAAGACGAGAAAATAATAGTTTCTGAATTGCATAAAAACAAGCATTTCCTGATTTTAGTCGACACTTAACTTCTCTCTTAGTATTATTTGTATCCGTTATTAACCTATTACTCTCAGGTATTTGAATTTGTCGACTTGTTTGAATGCTTTATCTGATATTCTAATATTTTGAAAAAAAAGTAGGCTGAATTCCTAATTTATAATTTTTGTGATATTTTATTATGAATTCATGTTTAAAATAAAACATAACGTTGAGCTATTCCACATACAGCTTACAAGATATGGGAAATTTACATGCTTTTTAGGTTGAAAAACGGGTACAAATATTTTCAGATATTTTTTAAAGCTCGCCAGCTAATAGATTCTTATTCTTTACCATTGCTTGAGTATGGAACATCCCTGATGGTTCATCTAGGCTTCACTCTGTGAATATTCTCAAATCGTAATAAAACGGAAAGTATAAAAGTTTCAAATTTTTTGCCCAATTTGAGTGTAGTCTTGACTAAATTGAAAGTAACATTCTTCCAGACAATGTTTGAAAATCTCTTGGTTTGAATTTGCAGTATACATGAGTCTTGTTGAATTAAGTTATAAAGTTTTCTAGTAGGTAAGGAAGTAGACAAATTTACGAGATGCCTGAGATCCACCACTGAGAGGCTGTAGTCTTCTTTATGATGAGCCGAAGATCCCCAGCTTTTGCGCGCCCAATAACTTAGAATATTGATTCCATACGTACCTAGTCTAAACCATTACAGGCAGGAGAGTAGTGTGTTCTTTTCCCCACTACCACCACACTGCATCTGATTTATTAATATTTCCGAACCACAAGTTTATAAGAAGCCCACTAAGCCCTTGTAAAGGAAATTTCGAACAGTTTTTTCCTTATACTACACTCGATACTGAATGCAACAACTTCTGAGAATCCATTAAACATCCTATATAAAATTCTGAAGCCAATAATGTACTGTAGAAACTTATTACTCGTTCCCCTTATTGCACTACTTTATATGTTTTGACGTAGTGGTTCACTGGAAATTGTATTTTAAGTAAGTCTTCTCTTGCAGTAAGCTTAGGAAGAAAAATGTTTCCGTGCCCTTACCTGTCTGTAAATATTAGTGACAGAACCGAGAGTAGTAGGCCTACTAATAACAGTAATTATGGTAATATTCCATTAAGCAATACACTCAGCAATAGGTAGCGTCAAAAAGGAACAACAACAAAAATTAGAATGCAATACATTTTTTACAGTATTAAAACTCTTGTAAGTTATACTATAAAGCAAATTTTTAGTGAATTATTCTTGCAGATCTGACTTAATTCTACGGAGGCTTATGTCTGATTTAGGTGGAAGCGTATTAAAAAATTTCACACCAGTACCTTTAAAGTTATTCTCTACTTTAGTAAATCTAATAAAATCTTGGACAAGATGACTCTTTTTAGCTTGTGTTGTAGTTAAAACCTAGAATTTGTTCTTTAATATAAAAAAGGTAATGGACTCTATGAAAACTAATAATTATCTTCAATGTGCATAAAATGATCCCTACAAGTTCCTATTTTGACAATGATAACAACTAGGGCTATGTTACCAACAGTTATTTTTGCCAGATAATAAATTGTGTTTAACAGTGGAATTGCCCCGCAATAGCACAGCATTGTATTAAATGAGTATATGGAAGAAGGTTTAATAACCCAGCAGTCATGGTTGGGACTTGACGCTCTAAAACGCGTAATTAAAGTAATAAACGTAAAAACATAAAAGAACTCTTACGACTTTTAACTTCGTTCCATTTTATAAAATTTACATAGTGTTATATTTAGAATTGGAACCTACTGGTGCCAAATTATTCTAAACTGGAGCTTGTTTATGTAGAAAATCAATTTCCTCACCCTGTGCTACTATTACATCCTGGACCAACAACAGTAGCTACTGTCGACAAACAGAATTTTACTCCACAGCCTTTCATGTCCATCTGTAATGAACTAAATATAGTAGTTCTGTGAACAGTAGAACTCGCGTCGATTAAAAAAAAAAATCCAAGCTCTCAAACAACACGTCCAAAATGTACTGTAACAAAGTTGTAGAACATTTTACATTCAAGACGCTTTGGCGTAAGGGATGCGTTCGCTCCTCTCACGCAGCGGGCCTGGGTTTGATTCCTGGTCGGGACAAGATACTTAGGTGGGTTTTTTTTCTTAGAGTTTCCTCACCTTTGAGACAAATGTCGGGTAACTGTAGGCCCTTGTGGTCCCCAGATATCATCTGGCCGTCATTATCATCTTCATTCCATCCTCGCCTTGTTTGGAGTGAGTGTGTGTGTGTGTATGAATGGTGTGTCTCGTCTCATGTGTTCGTATTGTCTCGAAGGTGGCCCCGGCATTGGCCTGATCACTCATCCGGGGAGGCCCTCCATGTCCTTGTCTGATCAAAAAAGTATGTATGTGATCGAAAGATAATCCCTCTCCCAACAGGTCGTTACATAATGTAATAGTTCGAGGATTTTATAAGAAAATGTTACATGATTGTTTTGACAGTGGTTCTCACGGGCCTCCTTCCTCATAGTAAAGCTAGTGGGTTCAATCCTGTTCACGTTTATTACTACATATCCCGAGATCGTAGAGTGCTTTACATGATTCAGAGTAGTAAATTTAGTGTCTGGTTAGAGTTGAACGTGCAGGAAACATAGAAATGTTATTGTACAGGACAGAGAATAGAAAAAGAGTGGGAACTGGCAACACAGCATTTCAGTTCCATGATATCAAGAGCGACTTGAAAGGAGATGGCGATGACATTTACACAGACCTGTCAGGGGAGGGGAACATAAAGAAAAGTAACATGGAAAAGTGAGGAGGAGGAGAAGATGAACATTAAAAGTAGAGCTTTCTGAAAGATCCCGAAATAAGTGAATTTACTTCCTTTAATACATACATTTGTTATGACTACATTCAGCTATTAAAATTTAAAACTTCTATTCCACTTATTTCTATTAAAATGAGATATTAAAAATGGGTAAATTAGGGAGTACATTTGAAAATACCAATAAACATACGAAAGTTAAAAAGTGTGAATTAGGCAGCGACGATAAACGAACCAAGAAGCCAAACTCTTCAATCACAGAGAATGGTATCATGATTAACACTGGGGGGGGGGGGGTTAAAGTAGGAGGAAAGACAAGGGCTTTGATGAAAGATAAGTGCGACGATAATTAAATAATACATTTTATTCCCTGTCTTATAGATAGAAGTGCATATCGATTGTTGATCGATTGTTTGGTCTTGATAGGCATACATCAGTGATACATGGTTTACAGAATATTTAATAATAATATTCCACAATAAGCAAGGGAATCATCGAAGAGTTCATTAAATTTGTATACATTCGGGACATCTCATATATAGGCCTATATATGCCTGTTACCTATTATAAACTGGAAGATGAAGTGTTGGAGTAATTATCGAATTTTCCAATTTATTAACAGTAATTCAGCTCATGTACGATACTTTGTGTATTCGAAACTTTCAATATTCACTTCCACACACCGTATTTTATAAAAAGCTATATTGTCATATATTTTAATAATACATTCTTTCACGCCCTCTATGGCTTCGCTAGTATCGTAGCTCGAACATGCATGTTGCTTTAATCTACTGTTAAAAGAGTAGGGTTACAAATTATGTAAATTTCGCATTCTTTGTGAGAACATAATTTTCTAATTTATAAACAAATCGTTGTTATTGAAAAACTGACGAAATGAAGGGAATTTTTTTGGCATAATGTTTGCGTATTAAGCAGTTAAATTTAATAATTCCTTTATCGCAATCAAGTGGTCATATGATTTATGATAAATGGAGCAACGGAGGAAAGATATATGGCAGGGGAAGCAGGAGCACCACGAGAAAACCTGCCCCTACTCGAAGGGAAGAGACCACTTGGAAGACATAGAACTAGGATAGATTTAAGGGAATTGGGATCTGTGAGGGAAGGGCGGATGAAGTTAGCACAGAATAGGATTGGATGGCGGGTTCACGCAAACGCGGCAACAAACCTCTGGGTTCCATAATAACTATTTATGTATCAAGTACGCATAGCATGGCTTTAGCGGACGAATCTAGTATTTCGGACGAGGCGTAGCCGACTCGGAAATGGTGGATGGGGCAGCTAAAGCTTTTCGTACGTGGTGCATAACAATAGTTTTTAGTAAAATTTCGGCTATCGCGATAAGAAATTAAACATAGCTTGATTTTACTATCCGTGTAGTAGGATTCTCAATGGCCGATTTAAAAGTGTTATCCTTCTCTGTTTGCAGAGAAAGGTCCAAATGGAAATATGGCTAAAGTTACCTACGCGTGCCTTAAAATTTAGTTCAAATGTGGAATTAGAACCAAAGTTAATGTGTATCGTCTGAAACGGTATCCTCTATCTATAGTGTATCTGTACAACTATCAGTTCCCAGGACCCACAAAATATTCAGCTGTCGTAATCAAGAAACTAATGTATGTGACTCAGTTTTATCGATAGTTGTGTTTTTTAATCTTTTTCCTTCCTTGATTTTCTCTCAGGAACCACGGAATGTTTAGCTAATTAGAAAACAAAAGTAAGAAAGTAATAAATAGGGATGTGAACATATCTCTTTTCTTGTAACCAGCTCCAAATTCAAGCTAGCACGAGTATTGTCGGAAGTGATGTGCACCCCTCGCATTGTTGCTGCTTCATGTTTAACTAATGAAGCTAATTAAGAAATTCCGGATGAGGAATTCAGTGAAATACATAGTATCTGCTGTGCTCGTGTCGCATACAGGAGCACGTGTTATTTGCTAAGGGCCAGCCAGACACAACCACCAGGGAAGCTTAAATCAATAGTATGTTCAGATGGCGGGAAACTGAAATACCGCAACGAAAATTAGCCCTGTGCAATCACCCTCCTGTACTCGTAAATATTTACATGCAGAACACATTTCGCAACCGTAAATATAATTCTATATTATTTCCCGATTTTAGCTTATGCAGATGACGTTTGTTGGAGGATGACAATCGAGAGAAATGCAGAAAGAATTTTCAATGCCAGGAGGATATTTGGATTGGAAATTAACACAGAAAAAAAACTAAGCATAATTATAATAATAAAACGTCAAAGCAGTGCGCTTTAAAATATTAGAATAGCAGGCCAAACATTCGAACAAGTGGAGAAATTCAAACATCTGGGAGCAGCAATTACAGATAAAAATAAATTAAGGCAAAAGTTAAGCGTTGACTAAAAAAAGGAAATGCTTGATTTTATACAATTCAGAAACTTGCATCATCTAGTCTTCTGTCCAGAAATCTAATAATAAAAATGTATAAGACAATATTGTCCTGCCGTTTGTATTATATGGATGTAAGACAAGGTCCTTTACTTTTCGGGGAGAACCTTATCTGAGAGTGTTCGAGAATAGTGTGCTTAGGAACATATTCAGACCTAAGAGAGATGAATACGGGAAATGTATAAAATTGGATAATGACGAACTTCATGACCTGTACTCTTCACCGAGTACAATAAGGATAATTAAATCACGGAGGATGAAATGGGCTGGACATGGGGAGGAAAGACTGGGACACCTGAAGGGAAAAGACCACTTGGAAGACCTAGACGTAGGTGGGAGGGCAATATTAGAATATATTTAAGGGAAGTAGGATTTGCGAGGCATGGTTGGATGGAGTTAGCACATAATGTGGTTGAATGGCGGGATCATGTGTGAAACATATGTTGGTCCATAAAAGCAAATATTATTTTAATTAAAGAATAAAAACTTCTGCAATTTTTAAGTAAGGAATAAAACATCTGCAATGTACTTGAATTTTTTTGTAAATTTAAGACCAGTAGGCTATAAAATACCGTCTTGTTTCAATTATGGCGTAGTAGATATTCTTTTAAATAGAGCAAAGCTATTGCAGAAGAAATACATAGTACTTACACGTTACTTGAAATTTGATGGAGTCGAGTCTCAGCATTTTGATTACCGGCAAGTGTAATTAAAAAAAATCCATAACTGTTTACTAAAGAAATATGAAACTGTATTTATTGTAAAATAGGGTCCTGCATCGAGCAGTAAGTTTTTAGCATAAAGAATTTCTAGAAAAGTCACCCAACATCCCACTTCAACCACTTGATTTTGCGTAGGAATTGTTCTCGACGAGAGAGGAAGTGTTTATGTGTATTACCTGTGTTATTTATTTAGACGTAGTTGCATGCTGGCATCTACAGGGAATTGCCATAACGACCGAACTGAGATCTGTCCGAAGCAAAGCGGCAGTAGCCCCGATCACCATAGTAACTTATTTGGCTACACACCTCTCATGCTTTCTCCGTATTGTGAAAACTGTGAAATAAATTCTGCTCACGGGTCTAATCCAAGGACTATCATGTTCGTATAGTCTAGAGCTTTTCGTTATTGTTATCATTGTATCATCAACATTTTGATTATCATAAAATCATTATCATCTTCATGGCTACTTCTGGTTTCCAAACAACTTTCAATAGCACCCTTCATTACCACTGCATGACACCACTATCAGATTCTTTTACTTCAATCATGGTGATCATCGAACCTCTCTACGCAAAAATTATCATTGGCAATATTCATGAATTTATGTTGAGAGAAATTGGACCTGGATTTATATTTATTATGACTATTTAGCGAAAGTTACAGAATAAAAAAAATCGACCATACTGTAATATGCTCATTAAGTGTGACGAAACGATATAATGATACTCTTTTTCGAATCTAATCTTCATTACGACATCGGTGTGGTATCGCGCCTCTTATAATAATAGCTTCTTTTAACAAGGCATGCTAAGTTTTGTTGAGGAAAATGTGATAAAAAGTACGTGTAATTTCAATTTAAGTAAATAAATTTAATTTACTTAATTAAGTAAGAAAAAGAAAAAATCCATAGCAAGCCAAGCATAGCAACATGCACTATGGTTACAAGCGCCATATCTACTATATTTGCTTTGTCTACGCAGGATCATTAAAAAATGAGTGAAAATCTCTGCTCATCAGTAGTAAAATTAGAAAACTTTTACTAAAAGCAATTGCATGCACCACGTACGCAAAAACTTTAGCGGACTCATCCATAGTGGCATAGTGGGTAAACCGCTCACCTTCCACCGCTGGGAGTGAAGACCAAATCTACCCCTGCTCAGTTGCCCTTAACAGTGAAACTTCTATCCTTAAAATAGTTTTACCTATCATAGAATTTAGAGACTTAGATAATTTATATCAAAATGTTTACGTTAGTTCCTTTTTACAGAGCAAGTTTTTGCTGCTCCATCAAATTACCTTTCATTCCAGTCTTTCTTTTTTATGTATTGTGTTTTCTAATTTTCTTGAACCCAATACTTAATATGTCATTTTGTAGTTACATATTGTCTGTATGTCTAATCCAGTATGAGTAACAAACAGTTGGGTTTTATTCTCCCAGAGTATGGCACAACATATGCAAAAATTCAATGTACTCGTATTTTCATAAATCTCTCTACCTCTTTATAACTAGGAAACTGTCAGTAGGCCTATGTTGATGAACACCCTTCTCCAGTATGGCTGTTTCTAAGGATTTTTAAGAATGCTGCTTAATTCGTGATTCATTTATCACACCTGTGGGAATTATAGGTCTTTCTGCAGTTTTTGATGAAGAACTATATGCATAGCTCTTATAAGAGGACCTATCACTTACTAGGAGAGCGCTTTGGCGCATTTGGTTTTTCCGGGTACGGTACCACACTACATTCTGGAGGTTGTGAGTTGATCCCCAATATCTTTTGGATTTTTAAATTGGCTCGGTTTTTCTGGAGGTACATGGCCCTGGCCACAACAAAGTGTCCTATAGAAGCGAGAACAATACTAGGGTTCAGACGAGAGTTCAAAGAACTACAAAACTTGGAAGAAACACTTTCATACTGTGTTCGAATTCCAGCAAAATGGAGAAGTAACGTGAAAAGATAATATGAAACATGTATGGAACTACTTAAGTGCACTAGGGCAACACTGGCATATGAAAAGTCTTGAAATCTATCCCTCCTGAGTATCCTAAACATTTCATGGGTCAATTGTCCAAAAATGTTGGAATTTCAACCTCTGGGAGTCATAAGGGCACAGTAAGGCCGGCATGAAAGGTATCAGTTTACGTTTATACGGAACAAGTCTTATTTGTTAGTCCTCAACATGTCAATCTGGAAAATGTAATACAATAAGACGAGACCGACATTCAAAAATCCTTGGAGTCGAGCCCAGTTTTCATAAATACATTCCCTAGAGAAGTTTTGGATTCTTCGGACGCAAAAACAGCAGGCCTTTCCCGGATGAATATGTAAAGCCCTTGGTTTGGATTTACATCTCAATGAGCCATTTATGTCTAGATTTTGAGTTATCGGTTATATTCAAATTTCAGAACAGTTGCTATATACTAATTGTCCAAGAAATATGTTTCTGCACATTCTACATTTCGGGAGTTTAGGGATTGAGCCATCCCTTGGGCGCCTTTTAATTAATTTATTGCTCATTGAAAGAAACATTGAAAATATACATATTGTCGTGAAGTAAAATACAATTTGCAAAACATGTTTAAATTTCCAAACTACCTTTCTGTATCACGTTGAATGAGTGCAATACCGGGACTGAATTGGTGGAAGGATCTTCAATAGGCAAGACATTTATTAGCAATAAAAGTTATGAGCATGTTGCTTTGTAAATTGCATTGTAGCGCGTTCTTAACATGAACATTGTGTTAAACAGCAGCCAAGTAATTTAGAACACGAGGTCTGAGTTTGTGTTTTTCTCTCTTTTGAGGCAGAGTTATCATGTAGCACGGATTAGTGGCTTGCAAAGTAAATACACTGCTATCTATCCCTGCTCCACTGCGCAAATTTCCAGTATTCGCTCCCTCAATGTCTATTGTTCTCGTTTTTTTGGATCTCTGAAAACGACATGTGTATTGGAAGTTAAAGAAAATGGTAAACATTATGCGATTGTCCCAAGTGAAATTACATGCGTTTTAAGTAAGAACTTGTATTTTGACAGAATCTCGTTGTGTCGCTGTCACCAAATTGCATAATTTTCTGGGTTTCGAATCTTGTAAGATGCTTGCAGCTACCTACTACTACTACTTTATAACTAGGGTTCGGATGTTTATGACATGTCATATTTTTATCCTGACCTCCGTTCACCAAGAATTGCACGCTTATTATGCTAATCAGACCGTTTTTATTTTGCATATAAAGTCATATTTTTGTCATTTTTGAATTCTTGGTCATATTTTGGCCATATTCGATATTTAACGGCATATTTCGGTTATAAATTCGGTAAAAGAGCATAATTATACATTGTATGTACTTCATGGTCAAGTTAAATTTGAAATGTATTTAATAAATTGTCATTTATGCCAAATTAATAGATAATTAATAGATCATTTTAAAATTAATGAAGTTGTTCATATTTTATAGGGACACACAAGGTCTACAAAATATTAGGAGTATTTGGAGCTGATTAAATTAGCAAATAGGAGCAAATTCTTTAAAAATATAAGTTCATTGAAAGTAAAACTGTAAATCACCAAAATTGTTAAACAAGTTATCAGATTGAATTCATGTGATGTAAGAATTTAGTGTCTTTAAGAACGTTTTAAATTTTGACACTTATTTTTTGAAAATACATAATTTTATTAGGTAATATTTAGGGCTTTTGGATCATATTTAGTCATTTTTAAGGGCATATTTGTAGTCATATTTTCCACTTTTTTAGGTCATAAACATCCGAGCACTATTTATAACTAAGAACCCGAAAAATTCTCTAGTGAACTTTCCTAAATGAGAACAGAATACAATTTTACATTATGCAACAAGCCTAAAATGACATTTATATGTCATATGTCATATGAGTATGTGTATGAAACAAGCATCGCGAATTTCATAATTTTCATACCATTGTAGGCAAGTTGAATAGATTACTGTTTTTGTTCGACCATAATTAGTCTAAATGTTTAAATTTTGAGATTTTAGATTAACTCAAACGGTCACGCTTCAGCGCGCCATGACCTTCGCACTAGCTGGATGTAGTTCTTGTCTTCTATGACCGATGGGAGCTCATGTCGGTCAAATCGAACCTTATTTTTCGTCATTTTCATGTAACCAACGGATTTTTACAACACTAAATTAATTCATTTTAGTATGATATTAAAATTAACACGAACATAACTTAAATAGATGCTATTTATTACGCAGATATCAGCTGCTACCCTCAAGGTCACAAGATCGTTCCGTGTTCGATAATAATCGATACCACACCGATGTCGAAATGATAAAAAGTGTCGAAACAAGTGTCAATATGATACCGTTACGTCCCACGTAATAACCATATTATAGTATGTTCGAACAAAAAGTGTTTTTGTTTTGCCATACAATAATACGCTTAACATGTGACGCAACACTTTTCATAATGATATCCAGCATTTCATTATAACACTGTTTTTGTTATGGATTAACTTCTAAGGTGGAACAGTCTTCAGGCATTGATAGCAGCAATTCAAACTGCATAATAATCAACCTACATTTAAAATACATTCTTTTCGTATTTATTTTAAAATTATATTGATTTGAGTTCATTTCGTGTGTTTTAAAGTTTTTTATTTGAGGTTGAATCGTCAAGAGAAGCTTTGAGTTCCGTGCACGTCATCGCTGCCATCACCCGCTAAATACAGGTGATCCCCGAGGACAGCCGACTCCTTTGTTTGATGAATATAAAAACTTAAAACTTACACACTTAATTGTAGTCGAAAAAAAATGTCGTATGCAACCTGCCTATAATGGTAATTCAAACCCTCGCATGAAAATTATGAAAGTTGCTGCACTCCTTTCATAAACTACAAATTCACATCGTCATAAATGTCATTATGGGCTCTTTGCATAATGCACTTTTATATAACTGACTCTCCAAACATCATTATTATAGTATTCGTGACTTCCTAGAGTTACCTGTAATAGATATAGCTTTTTTGTTTTCTGTGTAATATTGTATTGTATTGATTTTGTAGTTGTGTTTGTATGTAGTTATACTTTTGTTTATAACATCATTCTGGATGTTCATGACATGAATATAAATAAATAACATGAAAATTAATACAGTAGATGTATTGAATATGCCGCACGGTTTCAAGAGTACGGTTTTCCTCTTGATAATGAAATTGGAATTTTACATTGAATTTCAACCGTTTCCAAAGTCTTTTCTTCTCTCTCTATTATAATAAAGGAACTTAAAGACCACGCCTTCAGTCTTGCCATCTGCCGACTCAGCGGTCGCATGGTAAGCCTGGCCCACGATGGGATTTTGAGCCACGGAGTTTAGTACCTGTGATTTTAAGGGGGGTTCTCCATGACGTGGTGATTTAGTCACTGCGCTACAAGCCGGAAGGTCGGGGGTTCCATCCCCGATGACATCGTTGGAATTTTTCAATTAGCTTAATCCCTTTGGTGGCCATATGGCCGTGGAGTTGACTCAGCCTCTAACAGAAAAGAGTACCAGGAGCAATCCTGGGGGTAAAAGTGGTCGATGCGTAAAGCTGACAAACTTGCCACTTCATGTGGTCTAAAATCTGGGAGCCTCAATCTCTTGGAACCCTTAGGGCTTCCATGGCATCTACAGGGAACACTTTACTTTACTGTACTTGTAATTATAAAGTCATCTCATGCTTTCTGAGCTACTTTAGATATATTTAAAAACACTCGTCACTTTACTTATGATGGTCATGATGATACATGCCCTACTATAACTTCGAAAGTAGGTACCTCTATTATCTAGTAGGCTACGTGTAAATGTATTCCCTAGTCACTACCTCTTCTTTTTGTATCTTTTCTTGTTTCTTTGCATAGGTACATTACATAGAAGTGTGGTACATTATTGAGTTTGCTTGCACTTGAGCTTCTGCAGGCAGGAGCTATGTAATTAAGCTGTAGCGTAGCGAGCACAGGTAACGTTCTCTGCCCCCTCAGGCTACGTAAATCCTCATTAGCCGATGTGAATATGTAATCCCAGAAAACTACATTTTCTTGTTGCCATATCTAACTGCAGTCCTCGCCATATTCCTAGCCGTGGAATGCATACAGAGTGATTCACGAGTATCGTACTTAATTAGTAGATTTGTTAACAGAATACCTCATTTCCAAAAGATCTATGAACTGCTTTTCACCTTAAAACGGAAAAAATTCATACACCTATGTCGATTCACTTTACATCAAGGGACAATTATGCCAAATTGGAAGAAATTCGAAGAGCTTTTGGTCGTGGCTGCATAACAAACAAGTTTTAACATTACGTCAAAAATTTATTTTTTTTTAAATTCTTTATTTTAATATATATATATAAAGTTCCTTGTGATAAGCAAAGATTAAAAATATGATGAATTCCCAGATGATCTTAAGAAAGCTGTGGTAGTACCTATATATAAATCCGGGAAGAAAACATCATTTGAATAACTGTAGACCTATATCCTTACTCCCAAGCCTATCTAAATTGTTGTAAAAATGTATAAAAAATAGAATGGTGGACTTCTTAAAGAAAAATAATATACTGAATTCAAATCAATTTGGATTTCGAAATAACTTGAGCACAGATGATACTAATTACTGGAATTTTTAGGTCATAAATGCATACTGTATTTTATTCTTCTACCTAGGCGATTTTAGGTCATAAAAACTCTTGCCATTCTCATTAAACGTGGTTTAAATATAACTGCAAATTCCTTGAAGAGTATAATGCCTTACTTCGAATTTTATAATTGATACCTTCTGATATCCACAAATTGGGATGTGTGCGAAAAACATCTTTTAAACCAACATCTTCTTCCATAATTTCCATCTTTCTTCATTCGCTGCGCTAAAATCTGCTTCATTAAGCCTGTTTCATGCTATGCTGACCTTTTCTACACAAAAGTAAAATCAGTTGATTATTCCCAATACTATCGGGACTCTCAAAACAAGAACACAACAGTTCCCCACAACTCGAAAAGAAGGGTAATGTAGTGAACGACTGAGCAGTTTTTAAGACCTAAAATCGCTTATACAGCAGAATAAAATACAGTATGCATTTACGACTTAAAAATTCCAGTAATGTATTCTTTGGTGTAAAAGTATGCATTATAAAAAGTCCTTATTCTTTTCATAATTTACTTGGTCATGTAAACTAATAGAGTAAAGACCAGGAAGCAAAAGGTAAAATAATTCCAAGACGTGTAAATGTGACTCAAAATACAGAATGCTGGGGATTTTCACTAACTTCTTCCAGTAACTTCAGAACGAAGTTGCAATGTATAATGAATAACACGTACAAATTTTCAAACGTATGTTACTGCCTATTATAAGCTAACAAAACACTTTATTTTCATACTGATACAATGGGAGCAAATTTAAACTAAACAGTACCACTCGACTCTAGTTCTGGATTATCAATACAAGTCTGACTTTAAGGGATAACAGGTGTGTTGATTTTGCCATTTTTATAAAAACAAATGATTTTTTTTATTACAGTGCCAAAAATGAAGCATACACTAAAGTATACCTGTGCAAAATTTGTATGCCGTTTGACGCATGGAACAAATGTTGCTGACATCGTCTTTAAACCTCAGTGCGCTTCCAACTGCTAGTGTTGGCAAACTTTAATCGTCGTTTTCTCAGGTACAATTTGTATGTCATTTTGCCACATTCAAAATCTATCTTCTCCCATGAGAAAGAGATACAGCTAAGAAACTTTTTCACACTGTACTTTACAATATGTGTAATGAAATGTTAAATCATATAGGCTGTACCTCTTTTTTAAATACCGTATGTAGAATAATCCCAGGGCAGTTATTTTCATTTTTCTTGGTAAAATATTGCCTAAAAGGTATAACGAATATAAAATATCCATCAGTAAATTTGTAAAGTAAGAATCAAAGAATCTTGCAATAAAAATTCTGGTTCACATTTTAATATTTGTCGGAGGAGATAGATTTCAATTTTGATTAAAAATATCGATCAAATTAACATCTCAAAAACAATTTGAAGTTCACAACGAAATTTTAAACTTTCGTTTAAGTTTACTTTTTCAAAGTGTCAAGTTTCTAGGACAAATAGTTTAGAAAACATTCTAAACACTTCGGTCATCCCTTAAGAGATTAGATACCCTTCCTCTTAGGTTTGTTGAAGGAATGACAGGCACGATGACTTTTCGGCTGAGCATTCTTGTACATTGGTACACACAATGCTGGAAGAGATAAAACAGCAGAATTTCTGTAATTGGCAGCCGGATTTCTTTAGTATTTCATTGTGTTTCAATCTCAGGAAGGTTAAATAAAATATCATAATAGCTAGCTATAACATTGTGTTCGATATCTCTTTTGATGAAGGAAACAACCATTTATTACAACAATACCAACTGAAATAGAATCCTAAACTATACCAAACAAAAATGTACCCCATCCGCTTTTAACTCTCCATTTCTTTTAAGAAGATAGGAAAAAGGGTTCTTTTCTTGTGTTCTCCCTTCTTCGTCTCCTCTGTGTCTTCCAATATGTGACGAAATTGGACTGGAGCAAGAAGGGTCTCGTCCGATCGAATCCAAGAGGAATGTAGTATTGCCCCATAAATCTCTCGTCCTGGCAGCCAAGCTAAGAAAGCTTGTGTTGTTGGGTAGGAAATTGCATTCTTGTACTTCTCACTCTGACACGTCATACAACTAATGTTTAATTTTTCATATAATTAAATAAACCAGTGTATTATGAACTTCCTACCGTTCCCGCATGATAAAAAAACTGTGAATATCGCAACAATTACACATGGATTTTCTACATAATATACAGGCAGGGAAGAGTGCGATATCTGTATTTAATATTTAGGATGTTTCATTATCCAGTGGTTGAGCAGGTAACGTCCTGGACACATATTCGGATAATCGCGGTATTGAATCCTGGGACTAGCCAACCGGGTGTTTAGTTTTGTAGAAGTTTTCCCCATTCTTTGAGGCGGATGCCGAGCTGGAATGAACTAATATCTGCCCAGAATGTTCCTTGTTCTTTTCTATGTATGTTGGTGTTGTATTGGAATAAGGCTCTGTTTTATATATTGCTTTACTTACTCCTATCCAAAGATTTTACAAACATACATGTGAGTAAATAATATTAAATATTGAAGGCTTATGAAAACAGTTTGTTAGCAATACTAAAATCTATAATTTTAAATGTATAATTGAAACATTTAACATTTTTGCCTCTGTATTGTACTACTGTCCTCTTAAATGATTAGAAGCTATACATTGAATTGATCGTAAGATATTTGTTCTTTTTATATTCATGTAAATAGTTAATATGTGAAATTAACAAAGAAACGTTCCTTCACTGAAAATTTCAAGTCAGGCCAACATTATTTTATAATTAATTCTATTGTTAAGCTTAAAATATATTAAATTATAAGTTTTTACCCTTGACTTACACAACTTTGATAATATATATATATATATATATATGTTTTTAATAAGGAATATATTTTTTTAAATTAAACAGAAATCTAAAACATTGATATAGAATATTAACGTTCCCCTCTTCCTAGGAAACATTCTGAATTTCTTGAGACTCTATCAAGGAATAGAGTATACAAAATTTCAAATCAATAGGGCAAAAATTGTACACAAAGGAACAATTTGAACATGAATATTGTTCTTAAGAAGCTTGGAAGTAACCCTTCGTTAAAGTACCGATATCCAAGTACTTACAATTACACTTATATCGTCAGTAAGGGTCATTTAACATTTACATTTAAATTTTACCTACCTAAGTTTATTCGTTACTGTAGTCTTCTTAGGATGCATAGTTATCTGGAAGGGCTGGATTGTGGGACAAAAGCCTTATATACCGAATGTGTAGCTGTTGCCAGTGGCGTAACTTACACACTCGCAGACCCCGCAACGCTGGGGTTACCGAAGGCTTGAAGGGTCCCAAAGGTCAAGGAGAATTTTCGGGTATTTTGAGTCGCGCGCCTAAATCTGACAGGTATTGGCATCTGGCATCGAACTTTTCAGACCTAACATGGCATTTCTTTTAATTCCTCACACTTCCTGTTACTGTATCTGCTGCTGAATGATCCTATCTAAAGTTGAAATTAATTAAGAACTATTTAAAAGTGTCATGAACCAACAAAGGCTTAGTGCACTGTGTCGAGTATTAAATTTGAGAAGGCAATGGAACTTAAGTTACTTACAGTAACTGAATTATTTTATTTTAAAGAGGTCAGAAGGCAAAAACGACTTGATAGAGTCATAATAGTTATGAAACATTCCTGTTTGCGAGTGTTCCGAAAAAGAAATACCTGTCATTTGATTTTAATTTTGTTTAATATTGGTTATAAGTTAACAAATAAATATTTAAATAGAGAGGTTGGCAGGATAAGATATAAGGACCGGTACATAATTATTAGCTTTTTATTACAACAAACTTTCAGGTACTCGTATACTATTGAATAAGAATGTTTTCCTGTGTGCGTTAAAAATAATTGGGGGCCCAGAATATTTTTACTGGGTGGCTCAGCTGCATAAAGTTACGCAAAGTTGCAATACCACAGTATAATTTTACCATTATATTTTGGAAATTTAATAACAAAGTTGAGATCTTTTTTTTTCCCAGATTCAGGTATTATGTGTATCGTCAAGTATAGATAGCACTCACTGTGCTTGGAAAATAAGACGAGCATAAAATATTGAATCCAGTCAGGTCTTTTCCACTGCATAAGGAGCAAAGAGCCTTCTTCCGAAAAGCAAAAAAATTAATTTGCCGAAGTCTAATTTATAAGGTTTATTTTCTTATAGAGGACACAGCATATCGCCTCGAAGACCGTTTAGTAATAAACTAAGGCAATACTTGAACTTGAACGGACCAGGGGATTTGGTCCAGAAACTCTGTTTTAAGCTTATGGTTCTTTAACTCGGCGAGAAAATGTTTTTGACAGTGGAATGGGTGGCTACTGTCCACTCTAGAACCGCAGGTTTGTTGTCTCACTCTAGCACATTACTCATATCTACCCATCAACACCTACCTATCCCACTGTCTAAAACCTTTGTGCCAATTATAAATCTACGACACGTGACACAAGAATTATAATAAATCCCAGAGGACTTTGTGCTTAGGATTTTTACGGCTTGGAAAAAAAACGGTGTACCTCCACCGGTTCTGAACCCGCTACCTTCTGTTCTAGAGCCAGGCACGCTCTTCTGTACCATCCAGGTGGACAAGTATAAAACAAATCGACAGTAAAATCGAGTTGCAATGATGGTAATTAAGTCTACTAAAATATAGGCTCTGCATGTTGAAATTATAACAAGAAGTAGAAGATTTGCAATTTCATTCTTTGCATAAGAGCAAAAGATATGCTGCTTCCTCATACTTCTGCTTTTGAGAGAATGAGTTTGCTTTGAGATGGACAGAACTGCAAGAGGTAATCCCAGTTTCCAACTGCATGTTCGCGGCTTCTTGAAAAGTTTCATCCATGTATTCGAACTGGTGAAAGGAATTGTGTACAGTATTTAAATAGAAGAACATATACCATGTACTATGAGACGTAAACTTACCCACATTATACCGAAACTCTTACCATTACGTCATTCTTCACGCATAATTGCCATTATTTTATCTACAGTCTGTATGACAAAGTGAAACAAACAACACCAGTCATTTTTCCAAAACTTTATTTCTCTTTCAATATGACCCAGAAGTTAAAAGATGACTAATGGTAACATAAACATGACATATGAATACCCAACAACTTGCATAACCTTTCTCGCATATGCATGTTAAGTTTTGTATTAATACTTTTGAGTTTTAAGTGGACGAAATACATTTCTAAAAGTGAATATAACATTTCATAGAGGATTGCAGCGATTATACATACAATGCATTTATTCTGCCTACAGCATCGAAAATATTACCAGTAACTTGGTAAATAAATTAGGCAGCTTATCCTACTGTATTTTCGGGCTCAATGAAAAAATATTATCCAATACTGTGCAAATTTAATTCACTGAACCTGATTTTCAGAATATCTTAATTTCATTACATTCAGATTTGTTCGAGGAAATAGACAAAGCTTGGCCTAATCCTATACTTTATTAAATACAATGCGCTATTTACCGGCAACAGGCCTTCACAGACAAACAGACGAACAGATGACGGAGTAACAGATAAAGGTTACATGACAGAATGACACAACAAACGGAATGACTGCGGACGGGATGTACAATTTGGTGAGGCACACGTCAACAACCGATAGGAATGTGTTCCACACGAATTTCAACGAGCCTGGGGCAAGAAATGTTCACTTTCATGAGTGAGTTGTATTTCTGTTCCTCATTCTAATTTACAAGTGTGGGCCCAATGCTTCGACCGTTAGCCATGTGTATACATTATGTAACTGAATCACACATTACTTGTAATTAGAGCATGCATAGGCAAGCGTAGTGAAGAGAGATTGGAATAATTGTAATTAGTCACGAACCTTTATTAGCTTTCTGGACTCTACTAAGTGTGAATGATAGATACTGTCATGAATAGAGAAAAGTCAGTCATATAGGCTATATATCAAATAAAGACTCAATATTAATGTAAGTTACACATGGACTAAGAACTATCGAAACGTAAATAAAATTTTACACATATGAGAAAAACGGAGTAAGACTTCATTTATTGATAATGAACTCTGTAAGTCTCACAGGGCTATCGGAACTAGTTAAGGGGGCTCGGTCACTATTGCTATGTTTCATTTTAATAAATAGTACAGATCGTCTTATAAATTTCATAGGTCTATGTAAAGAATTACTGAGATCGTTTGGAAGTGAACTTAAATAACTTTAAACGTCATAATAAGGTTGTTATAATGAGAGTAACCGACATTACAAAGACAATAGTAACAATAACATCATTAACATCAATGTTAGTAATAATAACTAGAAGCCACCCCACAGGAATATTAAAAATAAAATTTGCAGATCAGAACACAGCTTAGATACAGATACTTTAAACTTACATGCATTATGAGATAATGTTCTTCTTCATTTTCTTTTTAGCTTTCTTCTGTAGTTATTATTGCCGCGCCTTAATATTTTTATTATTAATATTACAGTAACTGTAATTAAATATCCTAGCGTACATCGTGTACAAAACTGGAACGACTAGCGATAAATTTTAAGATTCAACATAGTAGGTCTACTCTTCTGTTAATTTAAATAACTCTACCGGAAGCGTCACTGTTATATTAACTCTAAGTTGCTAAACTAATTTGAGACGCTTTATATAAGCAGATGAGGAAATGTATGAGGATTGGTTGGTATACAGTTATTTAATGACTGGTCTCGCAAGAGTTCTTTAACACGCCCTTAAATCTACTGCCAAATGGCCGGTCACACTTGTGCACGCATAAATGCCATCGACCTGAGGCGGGATCGAACACGCAATCTTGGACATAGAAAGCCAGCGTGATACTAACTGCGCCACCGTCACCCAGGCCGACGAAGTGTATGAGGAGTACACCTTGCCATCCGCAGTATTTGGCACATTTAAATATTACTTATATTAATGCTTAGGGTTAACTAAACAATAAAGTGCTTGTAGTACAGGATGGAACATACGGTTGGAAGCCCGAGAAACTTTCATCCACAACGACTTCAAAATAGCAACCAGGGAATATTGAATTAACAACTGGTATGGTTTTCCTGACTTAGGCATATATTAATCATCTAAATCAATTGTCATTAAAATATTTTGAATTTAATTTTATTTATGGTCTTATAGAATTTCTTTAAAAACGCTTCACGCAGGGATGCCTAGTTGAGGTATTTTTTACAACTATTTCTTCATGGTTATTATAGAAAATATCAATTAATACAGAGTTACCTATTTGGCCAGAACTTGTTTTTATTCTGCAAAATCGCGGGTTATCCGTGAAATGTATGACATAGGGCAGTCCTACCCCAAAAATAACTTTTTCGGCTCTATTAACAGAAACTGAATACTTAGAATGCGAAAGTTTTCATGCCGATGTCAAGTAAGTGGCTGTTGTAATTTTGTAATTAGCTGTTTCTGTGTCTCTTACATCGTGGTCCATGGTTTCCAAAACCTGACTTTTCGCCCACATCTGTGGCCGGCGTCCTCAGGAGCTGAGCAGCTGGAGTTACAGGATAATGTTTTTTTTTTTTTTTTTTTTTTTTTTTTTCAGACAACGTTCCAGCTGCCCCTGAGGATGCCCGCCACAGTGGCGGGAGAAACGTAGGATTTTGGAAACCATGGAGCAGGGCGTAATAGCCCGGAAAGCAGCTAATTACAAAAGTAGCTAATCATAATTGCATACTATTTATAATTCTACTAGGGTGTTTCTAAAAAAAGTTTACCTCAAACTATTTGGAACGTACTATTCAGTAAATAAAAATTAAAATAAGTAATTTTAACCACATAGGTGTATAATAAGATAGAAGCAAAATCAGTTCAAAATAGTGTGAAACTTTAGGCCTATACGAGGAATTATAGCAGAATGCAAAAACAAACAAACAAATTAAAACTGCGTACAAAACTACCTCATAAAACTAATTAAAAGTGGTTTTTTATCGTAATACATTGTTTTCAAAGTACCCTAACAATAAGTCCTATCCAATTAGTTACGTAATAAGCCTACGAAGTTGATGAACATAAAAAAACAGTTATTTTAAATCTATCAGAAACATAGTACTGCGTTTACAAAACTTGAGTATTGCTTTAAATCCTATTGGGAGGATCGAAACGTTCCGAAAATAATTAGTTTACAGTGTTAGAAACAGAATCTACTATTTTTGTAGGAAAAAAGATAATTAACAGCTACTGGACGTGACAAGGGTATTGTAAGAAACTACAGGTAACTTTTTATGAAATCAACGAACTGATTATAATAATCTTAATAAAGTAAGTCACATTGTGAAGGAATATTATATGGAGTTCAAGAAATCTTGACGTATCTATTACTAGTATGCCTAGAGTTGTAATATAAGGATTATAACAACCTGAAAATAAATATTTCAAACTACTTACGTTCTAAGTATATAAGATAAAAAGTAAATATATGTATATCAAATAGCTTAATACCATCTAGAAACCCAAACCCAAATGAGAATTTAACTAAACTATTTAAAAGTGCTTATTACCTTAATACATGGATTTGTCGTTACTTCCGTGCCTATTTAGCTAAAGGAATTTAGAAAAACGTAACGTATAAAATTAAATTGTTCTAGTAAGCACAGTACTTTTTAATATTATAGGATAATATGCATATGCATATATCTATATAGTACTTTTTTCTTAATATTTAAAAGAACTATGCCAAATTGCTTTCAGTGCTAATATTAGTCACACAATCCTAAATTTATGAATTAACACTCGATAGAAATACAGTTCATTGTTCTTAAAAACAGAAAAATAACTCTCTCAAACATCTACAAAGTGTAATTATACTATCATGAACTACATATAACTGTTTTAACTCAGAAAATCAACACCGTCATTATAATAAACTATACCTATACCCCTAGTAACCCAATCCAATACTATACCTATTAACCCAAACCAACACTATATCTAGTAAACCAAATTGCTTAGAAACGCGGAATACCTAACTTATCTATTTTTAAAATGCAACAAGATCTCATATGCTGGTTACAGCAATCTGCTAAATATTTCAAATTATTTACATCGAAACAAGTTATTCACATGGAGAATTAATCAAGATACATCAAATATCTTAAATACCTTCCATAGGCCTAAACTCCTATCATGCCTATTGATTATCTTCATCTACAACTAATAAGCATAAGCCATTTACAAAAATGAAAATTATTAAAAATTAATCATAAAAGTAATATTTACAAAATATTTACAAGTAACTATGCAACAAACTTTGAAACATAGTAGGTTGTCCATAACAATCTGAAACTAATGGTTTATCATTGATTAGAAACACACTTCACTATTTCTAAAGTCTCGAAAGTAACGGCTTCAAATCGCTAAATGCAAACATAGTATTAACTGTTTAAATCTATTATATGCACTATGTACACGGTGCATATGTAGTTATATGTATATATATAATAGTTATATGTTTTAGACATATATTTCACTAACCTACCATTAACGAATGAAGCAAATTATATACATTCGAGAACTTACAGAAAATATGGGATGATGGTAGTCTTAAGTTCACTCCGGATCCAAAAGGGCACAAAATATTAATCATTTAAAAAATGGAAAAATGATCCAGATCAATGAGGGCCGGAAGAACGAGGTTCTAATGCATAAAAATAGCCATGCCAATTTAATTTGAAAGCTAAAAAGAGGGGGCATAGCAGCTTTAAACTAATAAAACCAGTTAAAAGCAAAATCCACAATTTCGGAGTCAAGAAATAACCATTTCAAGCAGCTACGAAATTCAGAAAGGGGTATCATAAGAAACTGTAAATAAATTCAATACGATGGAGATTTTTGCTCTAAAGGATATTTTCTGAAGCAGCGGGATAATACAGCCATTCAACGGGGTAACGATGCTGGCACCATGAGAACCTTCCCCTATCCCACAAGGGTGGAAGTATTTATTTTATGCTAATTAGTTAGCAAGTAATGATGACCGTAAACCATATACAAGAATTATGAATGTAGTACGTAACATTTGTAGGGAAAAGTATTGAAATACATTGTAAAAGTAGTGTAATGTACATAAAATATGTTAGGTCCTTCATTAGTAAGAGTGAATAGTGATAAGCTAATTATAATAATCTAATCTAACTAAAATAACTAACTAAAGTAAATAGTTGCTTCAGAATTCACGAAACCCTGAAGCATAAATTTCTAAATACCTAGAGATCTAATAGACAATTGAGATTATAGCATCTGCCTACATTCCAGAAAACTACTCACATAAACAACTAAATATATGTACTTCATAGAAACTTAATTAATATACATGTATTAAAAACATGTATTTATGTGTTCACACACTGATTCCGAACGTGGAACGCTGATCTTATAATAAAGATTATAGCGGCGCATATATCCGGGGATCATGAAAGCTTAAAGTTTCTCAACATTCTTCTCACAGGTGAGGAAAAAACCCCGGAAAAAACCTCACCTAAGAAATTGTCCAGGGAATCGAATCCGGGACTGCTGCACGAGGAGAGTGATGAACCAATGCATGGTGTTTGAAGTCTATAATAATTATTTAGAATCATCTAGATGTCTAATAATTGAAAGCTGTTTACAAAATCATATAACAATTATTTAAAATTTCTCAGAAAAGAGTACTGGGTTTGTAAAATATTCAACAACATCATGGCTAAATTGCTTTTAAACCTAATAGGTATTCCTTCACAATGCAAAATTAATTACTTAAAATAGTTTAGAAACACATTTCACGATTTTAATAGCATATATATATATATATATATATATATATATATATATATATAAATATATATATTGTTCAAACCATTACCCATACTTAATAATGGAAACAGAAGAAACTACCGGTGCTGTTTAAACTACTTGAAAAATCAGTAATTTTATTGTAATAACCTAAAGTAATTAACATACAGGAATTTTTAGGTGTTTCATGAAAAACTCATATACTGTCTCTTTTCAAAATGCTTAGAACTCTAATATGGGGAATATAGTAATCTTAAATTGAAAATTTGAAACTGCTTGCATGTCAATACAATACTCACAAGAGGAACAAAATATATGTATTTTTAAATAGCATAAATTCCCTTAAGAAACATGAACGTGGTTCAGAGAAATCTAATCAGACTGTTTAAAAGTGCTTTTTATCTCAGTACATTGTTTCTAAAAACTTAATTGTTTTGAACTATCTGAATGCCTAACAGGCCTACGGGTGTTATAAGAATGGTTTTTAGGAACAAAGCACAGGGTTTATGAAATATAAGAAAATAAATGGAAATTTGTTTTGAAATGTAATAGGGGTAAGTAAAAACCTGAAATTAATTATTTAACTCTACTTAGAAACATATATTATTATAATTTTTGAAAGCCGAAAAAACTAGTTCAAGCAACTACGAAACCAAGTAGGCCTAATGGAGTCATAAGATACTACATGTAGTCTTGTAAACTGCAGTACTTGTAAAAAAATATATGGTTTTAATAAACTGTAGAAACAAACTAAATTCTTTTAGGAACATTGTATGGGATTCAGAAAACCCGAAACAAATATATGTAAATACTTAGAGATCTAATATGGGAATTATAGGAACCTGAAAATAAAAATATATAATTGCTTACATCTCAATAATTTCCCTAAATAAAGAACTAAATATGAGTGCTTCACATAGCTTGAATAGTCTATCTAAATACTAGAAACTTCATAAAACCTGAAATAATAGCTACTTAAGGGATAAAAGTTAAATATATCAGGAATTTGTATACCTCGCATTAGCCTCCTGGCAAATTTCAAACAATCGTTTTTATTTCTTTAGGGAATTAACCCTGTATTTTTTTAGAAATATTCATAGTTTTATAGTTTTTATATTATACTTGTGTTTAGATTTTTATTTTCAGCTTCTGATCAATCCAGGATTGACTTATTGAGAATATTTAAATAATTCTAGGGCCGTTCAAATACAACATAATTTTTCATAACTGTTTATTTAATATAATTATTATGTCTAATTATTTTGTTTTCCAAAGTGTTCGAATAAAATGAAGTGATTTTGATTTTAGTTATGAATATATTCAAACAAGAAGCATAGGTCTATTTTATTGTACGCAGCTATCCAATTAGTTCATCGCAATTAGAACTATTTCTGTATTACTTTACTACTATTACAACAATTTCAGTTAGTAATACCTGTTTACGAGAAAATAAGTCGAATACATTTATTTTGATATCGGGAAGAACAGATGGCGTAGGCCAACATTGATCCGTAACTTCTGAATGAACCTGAATAACTGAATATAGGCACATGGTATGAGATTTGTCAAAACAGTTTTGCTATATTAAATTGCTTAGAAACCCCATATGAATTAACAAAACCTGTCAGTAGCTATTCTGTAATGCTCAGAAACTTTCAAGTATTACGTATGCATGAAGACGCTAAGGATGCTTCACGATTTCAAATGTGGATCCGAAGTCTCATAAAAATAAAACGTAAGACAAGGCGTGAAACGAAGGTATTGTAGATAAAGTCAGAGAGAAGCTTTTCGAAACTTCAATAAAGACAACATGGAAGAGTATAAATAATTATGTCAGAGGTAATTATTTGTTGCTAGTTGTAGAAGGGACGAAGAGATCAGTGTTAGCCTATCCAGACTATTCTATAATAGCCTATCCTATCATAAGATCTGGCCTAAGTGTGTAATAATAATGTTAACAATAACAAAAACTTATAAACGGTGCAAACTTAAAAAAGGTTAATAAACTTTAGCTAATTATCGTTTACATTAACGGTATTGGAAATATATGTCAGTATTTATTTTATTAAAAAAAATTCATTTGGTATTGCTAATTTCATCTTAAAAGTAGGACGTTCCAGATTTTTCCAGCCTTGTACACAGTGTACGACAGAATTGTATAAAATTTTAGTGCTTTTATTGCCTCTAAAATAAGTTATTTTTGAATATTTGAAATCTGTAAAAGTTCGGAAGTAAAACCCGCAAATGCTCAGAATAATCTTCCGATATTACTGAACGTCGTCTGTTCACTTGTTACTTGACTGAATTAAGTGAACTTAATAAACCATTCAATCTTGAAGGATACTACGATATTTACGGTTTGTCCTGGTATTGAACTTTGTTTATCCGCAATTATTACCTTCTTCCCATAGACGGGATTAATATCAGCACAAGCATTGGAAAAAATAAACCTTTATATCAGAACTGGTTTTACTGAAGTCTGTGAATTATTTGTATCCAATTACTACTGGAGATAAATGTGAAACTAGTAAAAAATTTATTCTGGCAGAGAAAAAAGGCATAGTTGTTGTTTCAGCTTTATAGCATATAGCCGGAAAGCGTCATGTTAATTAACTGGAAGTACGTAATCCATTAAACTGAATTTCGAGTAAAGTAATTTCTGATCGTTATATACCTGAATCAGACAGCAAGTTTACCATTAGACCACTTTTCTTACTTCTGGTGTTTCTTAATCATTACAGAATGTTCAGAGCTTCATCAAAGCATATTCATCCTCATTCTATTATTAGCATTGTGTCAAGTGTTCTACAATAAGATGAATGATAATACCCCTATAATAAACATGTTTACTGCTTCCATAGCCAGGTTGACTATGTTTCCCCCAGGCTTTTTCCATCGTCTCTGCTTGTACTTCCATTTCAGTATTATTACCAGAGACAGTATTTTTTATATTTCATCACAAAACATTATATAATTTTAAAAAGTGTATTCCAACCACAAATTATGCTGTTTTCATTTTTATTTTTTTTTTCCCTTTTTTTAAGGCCCAGTTTCCTTTTTTAGGACTTTTTTTCCCTTTTCGATCCAATTTTTGTTAATATATTTTTAAAGCATCGTAAATTATCCAATATTTTGATAGTAGAAAATATTAAAAATTGATTTTAATGGTTCACCACTGAGAAAAATACTTCCATTCTCCCTAATGAATGTTAAACTCATCTATGAGATCTGTGTGTACAGTAAAGCAAGTAGGGTAGCGTGCAATGCCATCCCGACATGACTGACAGCATGGCAATTACAAGCTCACATTAAGATTCCCTCAAATAATAATTGACTGATCTCCAACAAGAACCCCTAATCCTCCTCCACGTGAATCCCTTATTAATATTTTTATATCCCTTGTTAATATTGTTATATCCCTTTTCCTTCCTTTTTTGGCAATCATTTCCTTTTTTCGTTTCAGATTAAAAATTTTCCCTTTAAAATCCTGTCTCTGATCGTTACTACCTGTTTTAGAATTGGTCACTTCAATGAAATTCTCCCAAGCTTATATCAGAATGACGAATAACTTGCTTGAAAATTATTTGTGATGATCTGCGGCCGTCACTACGTCTTCTTCTGAGTTTACCTGCGAAACAATACATCAGAATTACCTTTCAGAATAATGAAAACGTGAAACTTAATTACTGTTCTTATTAAGAACTACGAGTGAAAACACACTTACAAGAAGAAATCACGTTTTGTAAATCACCTATTTAATAGAACTTAGGTGAAATAAGAGTAAACTTGAGTAGTTCAAGTAATAGGCTATACTGTATTATGGTTTTCAGGATATTACCGATTATTTAAAGTATCATCTTTTCATTCAGCTGAAGTTGGTTTCATTCAAGTCGCTTACAATACGTCTGGATGGCTTATTATCGATATTAAAGATTGTTGCTAAGAGTCTATTGTTATCTGTCTGTGGTAACATGGTTCGAACACGTTTGAATGCAATGTGTATTTAATTATTATAATGTAAAATACTTATTGAACATAAAATGTTTATTTCAAATTTAGATTAGTTTAAACGAAATAAAAAAGTGTTTTGATCACACAGTTACTTGCGCTATAAAAAATTAGGCAAATAATACATGGGCCTATTGGACATCTGATTGTCTGCTAATCTTGCTGAGAAAAGAGCTAGAAAAGTAAATAATTAGACTGGTCGGTGTTACTATTCGGAGTGGATTTAAGAAAAAATTATAGCAGTACCATATTATCTCTCTATTTCTCTAGTTACCTATATCCCCTAGTGTTGGGGCGTAGGACCTCCAAAGAGAGATTTCTGTTACCTATGTAAATTTTGGTACGTTTATTTTCCAAGAGAGGGCAGAGAGAAAGGTTGTACCATAGTATGGATTGTTGTTAATCCAGCATTGGAATTTATGTCTATGATAAAGTAAAGTAAAGTAGCTGCTTTAGAAAAATCTACTTAAATATAACTATTCGAGATATTTTTCTTTCATATTGTAATTGGTAACGAATGATACTTTACACGGAACTCTGCAATAAATGTAAACCAAAATGGCATGGAAAGCAATAAATGTGATAATTATTTTAAAGAAGAATAAAGAACCCGCACTATAGTTTTTAAATATACAATTTTATCCACTGAGTTCCGAACCTGGGCCATGAAACAGTTACTCTGCTCCTTACTAATCAGATAACAACGTATTGTAGATTATTTTATTAAGGGCAAAATCAATTTAACTTAACGACGCATATTTAAATAATCATACTATCTCGATCTAGTGTTTGGCGCATTAAACAATCCATTATTTTGATTACAGCCATGCCATGGAAAGTGAGCCTGAAGTGTCCAGACCGTAACAACTTTTAAAAATTAATTTAAAATATATGTCTTCATTGAAAAATTATGAAATTAATTTTCTGTACTAGTCTACTAGTCTACTGAAGAACAAAATTAATTTCATAATTTTTCAGTGATGACATATATTTTAAATTAATATTAAAATGTTGTTACGGTACTATACTATACGGTCTGGACACTTCAGGCTCACTTTCCGTGGAGTGGCTGATTACTGGAAGTATACTTCCATTTTACAAAAAATACATTCAATAGGCATTACACTGAGCATTAGTGTAGTTAGTGTTAGTGTTAGTGTATGTGTAAATCAGTAGCCTGTTCCTCTATGAACATGTTTCAGCTGAACAACACAAAATTATCTTCCATTTTTCTTTAAACTAGTTTAACAATATGTTAGTGTATTACATAGACTGACGAAAGCTGGTATATAATAGTAGCAGACTTCAACTTTCCATTTGCTCTTATCCCTGTGGTGAGGGTGTGGTGAAACGCTTGAAAAGTAGTTATTATACCTGCTTATTATTATGTATCTTATTGTGTCCGTCAGATATAGAGAAAGGTAACTATAAGCTTAAGTTTCCTTCTACAAGATAAGTTATACAATACTACTTTATGTTCGGATGTCAGTCCAGCATAGCACCTTGAAAGAGCCACAAATGTATCGAGTTACCCCAAAACTGGAATAAGAGACATCGAAGTGATATCTAATGTCTGCACCTGGTGTAACACAGTGAAGGCTGTATAACTGATATATAACTCAATATCTTTGTAGGACAAAACTTAACACAGGAATGTGAAGAGTTAAAAGAAAATACGTATAGTCCTGTTCTAATAATATTTTGAATCAAGTTATTTACGAAGATAACGTAAACATCCAGGACACGGAGTCCTCCGGGAGGGACTTTAAGCTAGGGGCCCGTGTAGTAGATTTACTCCAAATTAAAGCCTCTGGACAAAAATTTCCGGCCCTTTTACGTTCATGTATTACCTTTGTTTCCTGGGAGGGTTTGTGAGGCGACGGGCTTAACACCTGTCCCTCTGCCCTTTCATGGAAAATAAGCGTAACAAAATCAGGTATTAACATTTTGATAAAATTCAGCCTAATGCCCTTAACTTATCTGGGTCCGTAACACAACCTCAGACTTCATAAAATAAAACGCAACAAATATATACACATTAAAACAATGGTGTCACAGTATTAAAAGTCACATTTATGAGGCTGAAAATTGATTCCACTTCTTCTGTTTGGGCTCCAGATGTGTCAATCATATTGAATATGCATTTCGGCGCATTTCGCTGAATTTGTGATACGGAGCTAGATAAGTTTTAAGTTAGGGTATAAAGGTTTGATTTTAGCAATATTTTAACATTTTTATCTCTTATCTGAAAAATGAGATTTCTTAATGCTTATAATCAGTTTAGGTACTAAAACCTCCCATTGGAGGCCCTATGCCCCACCATAGGGGTTACAAGAAACTCAGATCAGATTCGATACCATATAGCTGTTTACAAAATAGAACGTGTTCGCTGAAACCGTTAGCATTAGCCATAATAACTCATAATCAGGGCAATTAGGGGTAGCTACAGGCTCGCACATTCATGGGCTGGTAATGTAGATGTAGATAATTCAGTAATTTTCCCCATTATAAAACAATATTTCGGATTGGAACTTACCACCTGCCCCCAACTTGCCACTCAGCTGTCTTGAACCATTTCGTTGACTTACGAGGAAGCCCGGCGTCGTGCTCCCAAACCAGCGCAGTCCTCGTCTTGGTTATGGTCCATGGATTCGTCCCCTCCCGTTTCGTCAGTGCCTTCAATGACCAATTAAACAAAAATTAAATAGAAACGGAAAGGAACAAACATTAGTACATTATGCAACGAGCATATAAAGGTATTTATTAAAATACGAGTATCTTAATTCCCATTTTAGGAAAGTTGTATACTACACTTTTTGTTCGACCGTAATTAACTGTTCAAGTTTTGAGATTTAAGATTCACTACTAATATATATATATATATATATATTAAATTGAAGGGTTAGTATAGTAATTTGTTTTACCTTCTGGTTTTCTAGAAGACGAGAATGATTCCCTATCATCTTGCAAAGAGGCATCTACTTCGTTCAGAGTTAGTACCCAGGTTTTTGCCAAATCGATGAAATCGTAGTAAGCTGTAATCCAAACCGAAGATACAGTCTGAAGGTTCATACACTCCTCCCGCATTCGAAACAAAGCATACTCCTGTGCATTCATGGTGTGTTTCCACATTCTGAATGCATTTTGCCAATTCTCCAGTGCTTCTTTCCACTCCTGGAATGCTCTTTTCCAACTGGTTATCCCTTCTTTCCACATGTAATGCTGATTAGATAGAGTTTCAATGTTATCCTTCATCTTGTCGTGTAATTCTATATGTGGGTTTGTAATTTTGATGGTGAATGTGAAACATTTGCTCAGGAGTTCCTCTTCCATTTTGAGGACGACCTTTTCCACTTTTCCGTTGAGGGAGCGAGATATAGACAGCATTTTTTCGTTGTTTGTGTTCAGTTCTGCTATATGCTGTAATGCACGTTCACTTGTAAGAGTAAAGTCGGCCATATCTGGAAATGAGTCCATTTCTGGAATTTCTAGAGAATTAGACACATTTGTCATTTCGTGGTTTTCGGTCGATTCATGAGTTTCGGCTCCCTCAGGAATGTCTGCCAGTTCAGCCATTCTGCAATAAAATTATCATTCATAGGTGTTATGTTTAAGCAGTTATTAACTCTAGAAATAACAATGAAGCTCAAAAGACCCATGTAATTAATGTTTGTTTACCAGTCACATACGATGAACAAAGGTATAATAAAATTGTAATAGTACATTCTCCTTGTGAAATATGGAGAGAGCTTTCAAATAGCTTATTTTCAATAAAACTATTTATAGCCTAATTAGTACTAGATTTGTTATGGGTATTAACTAATATAACGACCTGATAGTGAATTTTCACTCTATTTTCGAGTGTCGTGAAGAATTTAGGCTACAGTAGATTTTTCTTATTTAACCATTGTACTAACTAGCTCAGATAATTTATTTGTGATTGTTTCTAGAAATTTTTTTCTTACATAAAATGCAATATCGTTATCATTTAAGACAATTACATAGGTTTTAATATTTTTTATATTTATCGAATAGCAAAAACAAAAAATAAATGAATAATTCATGACTATAAGAACAAGAAATGTAATTCAATTAAATGAAACGAACTATTTAATTATTGACCCCCATTGCTTTCCTTGGGAAGTACGTTTCAAAAAATTGGATCATATTGCTAGGAAGACATTCACTTTCTAGCCCTGAAAAGGTAGCAACATGGCTGTGAGATGTCGGTTTACCAACAAACGATGCGGAGCCATCCCCGACAGCCGAGAGAGTAAGATGAAACAATATTTTCTCAAAATATTCAGTTTTTTTTCATTTAACTTTTCTTGTGCTAACACATAATAATAATTACTTCTCATTTAGACTTTATTCTTATCCACTTGCATTACTAAAATGTACGTTGTTCCTATAATATTTTAGGAATATTTTTGAATACTATAGATTACATTAGATTAGATTGCATTTATTTCGTCCGAAAGATCAATAGACACGCAAACCTTTGGTGCACGCCAGTGTATAATGTAATTAAAGTGAGTTATTGTGTAAGTTAATAGCGGTAATAATCCCAGGTATGGTTAATGGTGCGTCCGTGATTTCATCTCTCATTATTTTATGGCTATCTTACAAATATCAATGAGTAGCAAGACAAAAAGAGATAGGGGAGAGAGAGAGAAGAAGAAGAGGAGAGTAGTATGTGAGGAATGCTTGTTCGAATTACCCATCATGACAAAGAAGTTGTACGTATGATAAATCTTGGATATAAATCCACCAAATGACTATAACTTTATTACATGGAATGTCAAATGGTATCATCGATCAGACCTTAAGCGAGATACTTAATGAAAAATTGCAATAATTTCCGTAAGTAGGTCGTGAATAATTTGTGTATTGTGTACTTACAGTTAACGTCGTTTCCCAGCAGGTCTCTTACAAAATCTGTTTAACAAATAATTCTACAGTTCCTTCAATCCATCAAGATGCTTAGTGTTCAGTGGACTATGAGAAGAATGTACGAAAATAAAGGAAAACGAAAATAAAGTATTGTTTAAGGCTATTCGACAACCGTAGTGTGGCCTATTTTTATTTGCAGTAGGATAAATACATACTTGTGAGTAATGGCACATGAAGGCCCGGTAAAATCCGGAAGGTCGCGGGTTCGATCCCCGATGAGTTCGTTGGGACTTTTCCATTGACTTAATCCTTCTTGTGGCACTATGGCCCTGTGGTCGACTTAGCCTCCAACAAAAATGAGTACCAGAAGCAATCATGAGGGTAAAGGCGGCCAGTACGTAAGGTTGACAACCTTACCATCTTCACTACCCAAGTGTCTCAAAATTTGGGAGCCTCAACCTCCTGGAACCCTAACGGTCTCCGTGACCTGTGCAGGAATCACTTTAATTCAATCATGAGGTAGTGTTTAGATTGGTAATGAAAATATACTATTATGTAAAAATGATTAAAATGCGAAGGCTTTCACGGCTGATGCCATGTAACTTAAATTTAGTAGTTTTATGGCTTATAAATGTAAGAATGATGTATAAATTGTATATAATAATATGATTAATTAATACACATTCACATTCAATAACACAGAACATGATCAGTGCACCCTAAAATGTTATAATTATTCCACTTGCACCCTTTGTAGCATCATTATTAGACCTACACATACGTAGACCTACGTTAAGATTTAACAACCAATTAAAATTCCTAAAACCGGTGTTCTGACGAGTCTAGCTGAGCCTAATTATGTAATTACATATATATAATATTTGTCGTTTTAAAAGTCAAATATACAATTAATAATGATGCGAAGTATGAATACACATTCTAACTTGGACAGAAGCATTTCATTAATAAAGAGTTTTGAATTGAGCTTAGAACTATGGGCTAAAACTAATGGACGCATTAAAAGTTGCCTATATATCATGCAACATCTGCACACGCATTACATTGCAATTACTGCTTCTGTAATTAAAACAGATTCTCTCTTCTACTATACCCACAAATAAATAACGATTTAGTTTTAAATAAAAAATTTACACTTTTTATAGTAGGCGAGATTAAATTAATAAACATATATTTAAAGTATTATTATGTTAGTAATGAAATGAATATCAGTCTTCAAACCTTATAAACTCGTAATTACCATACGTAATATCCATTTAATACGTACATTCTGTACCAGGCCGTACAGGCCATTAGATTTATAGAAGGTTGAATCTCCCAGATTTTAGAAATTTGGTATGTGAAAGTGGTGTGGTTTATAAGCATTATACCCCAGCAGTATTGCTCCTGGTACTCATTTCTGTTAGAAGCTGAGTCAAAAGGGTTAGGCCAATTGAAAAATCCAAACAACCTCATCGGGGATCGAACCTATCTGAGCAGAAGCACAGAACCGTCGTTAAATAACCACAAAAAGTAATTTCAAATTATAAATTTACACAAAGGACATTTAGCCGAAAGCACTGAAGTTCTAAAATACCTAGCTAGAAAACGAAGGCTTTAGGCCTAAACAGGAAAATGGAATAGATAATAGAAGAACAGAAGTAAGACTTAAAGAAACAAGTAACAAAAGGAAATGAGAAAACATAAGCGAAAGACTTTTTTTAAATGGAAAAGAAAGAAAGAAAAATGAGGACATAAACGTCAAAACCAAAGTACTTTATAATAAGGCAAGGTTGCTAACAAAAATATAAAAAAGGAGGGAAGAAGAAGAAAAAGAAAAATATAGTAATGACAGATGACCGGAGGTGTAGCCGTCGGCTAAGGAACCCCCGGGGGAAAAGGACGGGTACAAAGAAGTATCAAAGCATAGGCCTAATATGGAAAGAATAGTTGGTTAGGTGGAGTTACTCCACTTCTGCTCTCATGCTTCCTGTGTTATCAGTGTTGAAGATCTACCGACCAAGTAAACACTTCATCTCACATCCTAGTGCATGAAGTACACAATATTTAGATCACTCCCGGGGGCTATATGACCCGCGGCAAGTGGGGGATATTTCCACATTTTCCATGCCCCTAGTTCTACGTGATATCAAGCAACTTCACGTTTCTCTGGATAGCCATAGGCCATTTTTTATGCTATCGCAAGAGCGATGGTAGCAATAGTCATATGTACAGGTAGGAGAAAAGAAAGCGGACCGACCTAAAATATCAAAGTTGCCGATATGAGCCACTGCGCATGCCTAGCGGCATTCACAGGATAGCAGGGGTTGTACTGAAATTTGTTCTAGTGTCGACTGTTGACTTAGCCCATTTCGACCCATGTAAGAGGGTCGTAACTCTAGCTGTAGCGTCACAATTTTCTGTAAATATTCTCATATTTGGGGAAATCCTTCCCCTATCAGCTTACAAGAGTCGGTCCGCTTTTTTCCCCTCTACCTGTACATCTGTATTTCTATAACAGTAAAAATACTAAGGATAGTAATATTACTAGACATTCAATAGGAGAAGGTATCTTGAAATGGTTTAAAATATTTTTTTTTTTATATTTTATTGCTTAATTTCATAGTTTAAAGTGTGATTTATAGAAATATAAATGTATTTTGAACCACAATGGTCCTAAATGACAGCTTATAACTAACACACACTACGTATTTAGAGGCCTATAATCTGCTCATACGTTATATTATAGGCCTGTTTTGTTCTATTCTGTGTGATATGTAGGCCTAATATGTGTTATATGTTACGTGTATTGTTGAAACTAAATAAATCAAAATTTTCCACTTTATTGCTTCATTGTACATTTTAATCTATGTCCGATCGTTTGGAGTTAAAATCAAAGAAGTCATCGTTCTCCTTATGGTTCAAACACGGGATACTACAGTGCGTTTCACGTACGAGGTGGCCAATCATGCGGGCTTTTGCGTCGCGGCGGCCACAGCTCTAACTCCCGAGCGATTGGGTGAAATATCTACGCAAATAAAGTGTAATGATTCAGGTTCTCACAATTAAAGTTAAAATTACATTGAAATTAACCACGTACCTCATGACAGATGTTGGAAATGCCCTCCTCCTGCATCCACACAACACTGGCACCTTTTTAGGAAATTTTCTTTCATGCGCTTGAGTTAAGCTTCCGAGGTAGAGTTCATTTCTGTTGTGACGTTGTCTTTATGTTCTTCTAGTGTATGGGAAATTGATCTATAAGCTTTATTTTTCAAGTTCCCCATAAATAATAGTCACATACATTTTTTAAATGGCCAATAAATTTTCCCTTATTACTTATAATTCGTTTTTATATATAAATTGCTTTTATATATGAATTTACAATATAAAACACACTTAGTTTGTTGCCAGAGAAGTAAGTAAATTTATACTACTTGGACATCCTTAGCGAAAAATAAATTCCTTCTGATCTGGCATGCCCACCAAATTGCCCCAGCAAATAAGTGTCATTTAAAAAGAAAGAAAAAGTCTTTAATGGCACAAGACAAACTGTTATGATGTTTACAGTAAAACTGAATAAAAATGAACTATGAACACTTGGCGGAGATTCTCAAATAAAAACGACTGTAACGATTTGTACATGGAAAAGCTGAAACATTACTTAAAATACCGAAAATTACGTTAAAATTGCCAAAAATCACCCATCTCTCGCAAATGACAAAAATACAAAATAAAGCAAAACTAAAAAAACAAATTGCCCTTATTTAATAAATTATTTCATGATATACATTTATATATATTGGAGCTATCTTTTAACCTTCATATAAAAAAGATGAAAAATCGTCAAATGTCTTGTCCTAGTTATAGCAATGAAGAGAATGCCATTACCAAATCGTATCACATCCCCGAAGGATGCATAACCCAAGTAATCTGTTTATGCACTCATGTAGCTTTGTTTACTTTAAGCATGTCCAATACATCTTTCTCACTTCATATTCTGATGTAGAATAAGAGGCCATATTGCAAAGAGCGCGTATTCAATTGTTTCAGCCAGATGCATAGCTTCATAGGCGAGATTGAGTTTCTACTAACAGTGGGTGGCTTAGGCCTGTAACTATCCTTCGGAGGCTTTTATCGAAAAAATGTTTGAAATAAAAGTTCTAGCTCTTCGTATAAACATCACACGTAAAAAAAAATTTAATAAAATAGTTAGAGCTTTTTTCGAGACAGTTGTGAAAAACGAAATTTTCTTTACGTGAAGTCCCACGTGTATTAATGTTAAAAACTCCACTTCGAATTTGAGGGTCCAAAACAATACTTCTTGTACCTATAGTACCTATGGTACTGGCAGAGGAAGTAAACGTGGCAAACCCAAATCACAGTTTTATAGATGAATACACAATATGTAGATCAATGTTAGAGAAAATTCAAGCATGAAAATGTAAGCCGATTTTCTAACAGAAGAGTTAACAGCTGTAGCTGTTTTCTTGCAGAAATGGATCGCTGTTTAAGCATTAAAAATTAATTCTTCCCTTCTATGCTCTTGTGTATAACGAGCAGAATAAACGGAATATCCAAGTATGTTATTTCCAGGCAAAAATGTAACATGTTACAAGTATGTCGTTATTTTTTTTATTTTATGTTATATGATCTCGTCGAAAAAGAAACATTATTTCTAGACCTCGTAACATGAACATGACAGAGTAAAGAGGTCTTTACTAGGCCATTAAGGTCCCAGGAGTTTAGGGATGTCAGATTGTTATAGAATAGACACATTAAGAATGGCAAAATTTAGAGCCTTATGCAAAAGCCGCCACAGAAATAGCAAATTTTACACTATTTCGCTAATACTTTATTATTGGGTAAGATTAAATTAAGTGTTCTGTGTTCTTGCAAACGGTTTTGTTTGTTAAGCTGTCATAAACCCCCAAATAGCCAGCTTTTCTTTGCCTTTTTCTGGCCTAACTTGAATATAGGCCTAAGCGCGTTAAGGGATGACCGAAATGTTGAGTCATTGTCTAAACAATTTGTCCCAGAAATTTGAAAATTTTCGCATTTAATTTTGAAAAAATGTGCGATTCTTTGATGGATGCTTTGAAAATTTCCTGATGGAATTTATGATATTTTTATATTTTTTGTAAATAAAAATTTTTAGACAGAAAAATGAAAAGGTAAAAAACCTGACGTATGATTATACTAATTATTTTATTGAAAGGACTAAGGCCTATACAGAGAATCTAATTAATCATTTTATTACTCACATTGTAAAGTACATTTTAAAAAATTATAGCTGTATATTTATTTTTGTGGGAGAAGGTAGAATTTGAATGTGGCAAAATAAGTTGTAAAAAGAAATCGATAAAACATGGGATTAAAGTTTGCATGCACTTGCAGTTTGAAACGCATTGAGGTGTGAGAATGTTGTCAGTACCATCCGTTCATGTATGCAAACGGCATAAAATTTTGCACAATAACCTTTAGGGAATACTTAATTTTTGTCCAAAAATCGCACTTTTTTTGCCAAAATGGATAAATCAACACTTCTGTAATCCCTTTGCACATGATATAGTTATATTTACTTATCGTCACCTATGTTGCAATATGTCTTCAAGTTATTTAGTATAGACAGAAAGTATATTTTACATTCCTATAATTATTCTTTAGGATCAAAAATATTATTCGTAATATACGCCTCGGAACATAGTTACATTCTGCCCGTATCCTATTCTTTGTTTGCTTTAGTTATCTAATGAAGGTTGTGTACTGCTACTTATACCTACGTATAACCGTCGCCTGTGTCTCGGAATTTTTTATATCAGGGGTTAGTTTGCATGACTGTAGATTTGCAGATATTAACACATTCATGTAGTACACGTGAATGCCTTCGACCTGGAACAAGATCGAACCCGTGAACTTAGGTATAACCAGAGCCAAACCAATTGTTCCACCCAGTATTCCAATGTCTTCTATAGTGGTAATGGCATTAGATTGTATCTATTTCCTATTAGTTATAGCATTTAATATTACATGATTTAATACAATTTTGCATTTTACATGATGAATTAAACATTTACCTGTCTAATATTTTGTTGTTATTATTATATTTATTATCAAATAATTTTCTATATTATAATTTTTCGTAATAATTTGTATTTAAATTCTGTATTTCGTATTTCTATATATTTTAGATTTTCTACGATAATTGTACTTTTCCTTTATCTCGTTATTTCTAATTAGTTTCTAATTTATAATTTCTCCGAGATTTTTTCTTCAGTAATAATAATAATAATACTAATACTAATAGGCTACTGATAACAATAACACTTTTATTGCTGTTACGGAAAGCATTATGGGTAAAATAAAATGTGCCATTTACAATATTACTTAGACTAGAAAAATCAAGATTTACAGTAAAAAGCAATAAATTGTCTTCAAATCTAAAAACACAATGATTGAATACAAAGGATTGTTGACGATCCACTTATGAAATTTGTGTCTGCATAAGTTATTACTTAAATTCTTAGAAACTATATATACCACTTTTTGTACAATTACTAACAAATAAGTTACTATTTTGAGTTTTTAAATGTCGGCAAAACGGTAAATTTTGTAATTTCTTATATCTGGTATTATTACTGGGATAATTACTTAAAATTCATTCTTTTAACGGATAAAAATAAATAAACCAATTTAATATGGTTAAAAGGTTTTGCTGACAAAACATTGGTCCCAATGAGCCCGTTACGATGATCGTCTTGAAATGCTTATTTCTTGGGAAACGACTAAATTTAATTCATTTTGCTACTTTAAGGATAATCCCAAAACTGATAACTGAATGAAATAAGGGACAATATGCGCTACGTAAATAATTTACTGATACACCTATCTTTAAAAATATCAGTATAAATATAACTCTTGAAAGTTTACTACAAGTGTGATGAACATGTGTATTCCAAACGTACTTAGATATCAGATAGGACTACTGATGTTTGTAAACTGTACAAAGAGAGAATTGAAAATATGCCCGAATATCCAAATGAATTAAAAGATGCAGAAAGACGTTAGTAAAAAAGAAAATCATTAGATACAGAATTAATTAATTATGTTAATTTATATGCTCATTCTGAATGTTTTAAAAATATATTCAACTGGAAGAGAAACCATGTTCCCGTTGGAATATGTGTGTCCTTTCTGTACAGTTTGTACAGCTACACTCCAGTTACCGATCGATGCAAAAATTTATTTAAAATTGTTAAAAATGTCCTTTCTGCGTCTTGTAGTTGAAATAGAATGCATGACTCAAAAATATTGGAACGAGATTACTTAAATTTTGTAGCGTTTGTTGGTATTTTAGAAGGAATGTGTGTGCAAAGAATAAGCCATCTTGGTTTTAAAAAATCATATATATTTCTTCCTTGAACCCCTTAAATAATAAAACCTGTTTTAACACCAGAAGATTAATATATTTTACGTAAAAACTCTTTTACCCCGATAAAATAAACATCTGAAAAGTACCAAATACCAAAAGGTTTTTGGAAATGCCAAGAAAGACTGAAAAAAGTTTTCAAAAACTTACTAACTAATCGTGTTTGTATGTTATTTTTTGAAATTGTAATTGTAGAAAATTGTTAAAATTTCCTTGGTACTATAGCTTACACCACCCCTCATGCAATCTTAGTGAAAGCAGATACTACCTTACTCATTAGTAGTTGGGGAGTTCGCCCTCAGCTCACCTGCTGATCCAAGAAACTGGCATCTCGTAACTGCTGTGAGAACAACTTTCTACCTTTTCTGAGGCATGCGCAGTGGATGTGGAGACTGACAACAAGAGGAGGAATTCCTCTTGGGTGTCACCGGATCCGTATTCAACATACGCGTGTTAATTAAATAACTCTGGTTAGGGGCGATTACTGTTATTTAAGTTACATGACTTTTCAGGTATGTTTACCGCTTAATCTTGAGTTTGTTTAAGATATTAATTTGTTTTTCTCAGCATGTTGACGGAGTAATATATGATTCAATTAGATGGTATGCGTACATTTGAAATCACAGAAAAAATTTCCAGGCAAAAAGATCATGTAAAGAAGTAGGAAAACATTAAGGTTCTATATATGAGCCCCTTAAAGCCCAAGTGGTGTAACTCCAGTTTTGGATTTTTTTATTTATGGTCAGGATCCTATTCAGAAAGTGTTCTTCTATTAATAGCGCAAATGGTGTAAGTCATAACTTGCATAGCAACCCTGTAGGTAGGAGCACAATTTTATGCGGTCCATAAAGCCATGCACTTGGTGACAGACAAAACCTTCAATATCTCAGAACAGCAGTAGGCCTAATGTGAGTTACACCACTTGGGCTTTAAGGGGCTCATATATGAGAGGTTGGCTCGTAACTTTCAACCAATGAGAGGAAGCGCGGGAACGCGTCATCAAGAATGCACCGTTTGAATTCGCTGTTCTATTCTACGTGATAACAGTGCATTATCAAACGATACAAGTGTTGTCGTATTTCACATTGTCGTTAATTATCGTAATGAGCTGTTTCATTAAAGCCAATCTTTGCTGCAAATGAAAATCGAATGATAAAATCCGGTTTTATACTGACAAGTGTGGTTTTACTTTACTAACATATTAAGTTACTCCACGGATTGACATTTTGAAGTGCGACGATTGTTTATGAAGTAACTAAATATTCGTCTTACCTTATGCTGACTGACTGACTGACTGACTTGTTTCTGTAACCCCTATGGTGGGGGATAGGACCTCCAAGTGAAGGTTTCATTACCTATACTAATTATGTTACGCGTATTTTCTGAGAGCGGACAGAGGGTCAGGTCTTACCTTATGCTATAGTTTTAAATAAGCAGCATCTAAAGCAGACGAAGATGTAATCATTACCAAGAGATGACTTGTTGGCCTGGTTAGCGTAGTCAGAATGGTCAGGTAGATGGCATTTATGTGTCCATAAATACCACAGGCCATGTCTGTAGATTTACTAGCACGTAAAAGAACTCCTGCGGGACAAAATACTGGGTGACGATCAAAGGTTGTAGCATCTCCGTTGTTCAATAATCATAAAACCAACCAAGAGATGACTTGTCCCATTGAAATGTTATTAAATTTTATTAAATCTAGGATGCAGTTATAAATGTCACGCCACCTTCAAATTTATCAATTTAATACTTTTTAACAATGTAATTTTCAAACTTAGTAACAGATCACAACACATTTATCTTCGAAGATTCTGTTTCCTTTAAATTTTATTGAGGTACAGTATTTTATTCTAATGAGAACCTCCGGCAAAAACTTTTCACTATTTCCCGTAAAATTTTGGGTGTTTTCTTATGTTGGTGGTTGTAATTGCTACAATGCATTTCTTATATTTATAACTGTCCCCATGGATTTCTTGAAATATTTCCTCCAGTTAACAGCATTAAGCTAAGACGAGGAAGGTTCTATTAGGCTACCAGGAAAATAAACTCCGCTAACCCATGAAGGAATGTAATAATCTTTTCGGCAGTCTTATAATAAGCTGCCCTAATTTGGTATATACTTTAAAATACTTCTAGGCAAGGAAACCAGCCAAATATGTTATCCCATTCTTCTAAGAAATAATTTGTGGTGTGCTTAGGCCTGTTTCTTCCTATAGCGTATCAGAGGGCTTGTTCACAGATTAGTAGTTCTGTGAACACTAAACCTCGCGTCGAAAAAATCTTAACATCTGCTTTCCATCTTGAAACGGAATCAATAAAATAAAATTTTTTACACATATATAGATTTTAATATATTGAAGGAAGATTCTGCCAACGTGAAAGAAAATTTAACAAATTTAATCTTGTCTGATTCGGAAATCTTTGCTGATAACTTACGTTATTTTGTGTTTTAAATAAGAAAGTAGAAATTAATAAAATTACATGAAACGGAACCATTAAAACGGCCAACATCTTGAAACGTAATAAAAAATAAAAATGCTGACACATAGGTCTTTTTAACGACTTCAAACAAGCTAATTGAAGGAAAATCGAAAATGGCCTTTGGTCGTACGCCAAAACTTTTAACTATACACATTCTAAGAATACAAAGAATGTACTGAGCAGTATGCTATGTGGCATATGGTATACAATACCATATTATCTCTTTTATCATAATTTTATGTGTGATTTTTAACATGACTCAATTATTTTGCAACGGTACCATGTTACTGTGCAGGTGTAGTTATGCAACATACATGGAATTACTTGCATTGCAATGTTAGTTTTAAAGAAAATGGCTATACAAAAAACTGATACATAATATAATGAATCCCAATAAACACAAAGCACAAAGTCTGTAAAACTTTCTCATTGTACATTTTAAGAAGCACCAACTCTGTAGATCTTTCCCATTGTATATTTTTCAAAACACTTCGTAGATCATTTCCTTTATACATTTTACAAAGCACAAACTCCGTAGACCTTTACCATTGCACATTTTATAAAGCACAAAGTATGTAAATTTTTTCACTGAACATATTGAATCCGTAAAATTGTTTGAATTTTGTTGATTACTTTCTCAAAAGAGAGTAACTGCTCAAGGAATACTGAATAGATTCCGTATATTTCCAAGTACATGTTTCTCATGTCTAGCGTCAGCTGAACAAGTCCATCTGATATATTGGTGCTTTCAGCTCCGCTGATTTCCCATTCTCTGTATTCCTTTAACCACGCTTCGAACATCGTAGGCCAGTCCCCAAAGAAGTCATAAAACTTGTACATTATGTTCTGTTTCTCCGATAGAATGTTATTATATAAGTACAGTGCATCCCCTAAATCACCATTTTCTTCCAAAAGTGATACCATTAATTCCAAGTTCTTGCAGGGCAGAATCTTCTTAATTTTGGTTTTCCTATCCTGGAACTCAAAATTAAGATGATCAACAAGTTGTATCAGATCATAGTGGGCTGTTTCCATCGCGTCAACCTCTGCTGGGTTATTCTGGAACGACTCAATAATTAACGTTGCTTTTCTTTTTCCTTCAGCAGCACTCATTTTCAGACATTCCTGTAAAGAAAGAAGTTTAGCTATAGAAACATACATTCCTGAGCCGATCTGTGATTTGGTATGAAAACAGTAATCGGTAGGGCAATTTAGGTTTCTCATTTCATCCCTTCACTAATACTTCGAACAATTATGTTTACTTAAAAATATGTCTTGGCGTTTGCGTGTGTGTATCTTAGATGTATGCAAAATAACGTTTCATGCCATTACTTTGAACTTTTCATATTTTCCTTTCAATTACACTCATCGCAGTCAACTGTTTTGCTCTTGGTATAATATAAAACACTAAACAAAACTTATACATCATTTGTGTTTTAAAGATCCCTTAATCTACAGCAGGTATGTCAAACTGAGGAATTCCGAAGAGCACTTTGGGCCACATTTTTGTTTTATCATAAGAGACACACACGACAATCAATTGAAAATTATTGCAGAACTTACACTTAGAAACGTGCAATGTGCATACAGATGGTTTAGTGGCTGCATGTTTGAATGCAAAGTAATGAAGTAGATTAAGAAAAGAAAAATAACGAGATTTTAAAAGGCAACATAGACTTGTAACCAACAAATGTATTGTACAAAAATTACAACAGTTCAAAATGAACATATATTTAGGAATAATTTTGTATTTTGTCTTGGGGCTTGACACTTCTTTTTAGTGACGGGTGTGGCCTCCATGTAGGCCTACATGGAGATGTCCAAGGTGTAGAAAGTGAAATCTTCACAGCAGAACCGTTGGATGCTGAACCAATTCTAACAGAAATAGAGACAGCTATAGGTAAACTGAAAACACACAAATCTACAGGCGTTAACCAAATCCCAGCAGAATTAAGGCAGGTGGGGATAGATTAAACTCAGAGATCCATAAACTCTTTCTTATGATTTGGGGAAGGGAGGGATTGCCAAAGGAATGGAAGGAATCTATCATTATAACAATCCAAAAAAGGGAGATAGGGCCGAATGTAATAACTATCGAGGAATTTTTTTCTTATCAACATCATCAAAATTCTATCTAATATACTACCGTCAAGATTAACCTCATATGCGGACGAAATCTTGGAGATCACCAATGTGGATTTAGGCGAAATAGATCAACCATTGATCATAAATTTTTTATTCGCCAAATCTTGGAGAAAAAGTGGGAATATAAAAACTATAAGTCTGTTCACCAGCTATACATAGATTTTAAAAAAGCATATGATTCAGTTAGGCGAGACAAATTATACAATATCCTCATTGAGTTTGGGATACCAAAGAAGTTAGTTAGGCTGATCAAAATGTGTCAAAAAGAAACCTATAACAGACTCAGGGTAAGAAAATTTATATCAGATAGGTTTGCCATTAGAAGCGGATCGGATTGAGATGCACTATCACCTTTACTTTTTAATTTAGCTTTGGAATATGCCATTAGGAAAGTTCAGGAAAACAAGCTAGGCCTAGAATTAAATGGCAGTCACCCTATTTTAGCTTACGCAGATGATATTTGCTTGTTGGGCGATGACATGAACACAATCGAGAGAAATGCATAAAGCCTTTCTGATGCCTGCAGGAATGTTGGATTGGAAATTAGTACAGAAAAAACTAAGTATATGATCATGGAACCTCAAAATAATGGTCTACAAAATATTAGAATAGCCGATAAATCGTTCGAACAAGTGGAGAAATTCAAATATCAGGGTGCAATAAATACAGACACAAATAATATTAAGGCGTAAGTTAAGTGTAGACTCAAATCAGGAAATGCCTGTTTTTATGCAGCTCAGAAACTCTTATCTTCTCGTCTTCTGTCCAGAAATCTAAAAATAAAGATTTATAAGAATATTATCCTGCCGGATGTATTATTATGGATGTGAGACATGGTCGCTTACTCTTCGGGAAGAACTTAATCTGAGAGTGTTCGAAAACAGGGTGTTTAGGAAAATATTTGGGCCCAAGAGAGATGAAAATGGGGACTGGAGAAAACTGCATAACGACGAGCTTCATGACGTGTATTCTTCACCAGATATAGTAAGGGAAATTAAATCACGGAGGATGAAATGGGCTGGAGAAGTTGCGCGCATGGGAAAGGAAAGACATATCTCAAAATTATTGACTGGGAGACCCGAATGGAAAAGACCACCTGGATGACCTAGAAGTAGGTGGAAGGACAATGTTAGGATAGATTTAAGAGAATTAGGATTTGCGAGGGATGGTTGGATGGAGTTAGCACATAATAGGTTTGAATGGCGGGCTTAGGTAAGCGCGGCAATGAACCTTTGGGTTACATAAAATAGATAATACTCCTTTAGTTTGCTGAGGAATTGTCTATTGCCATTGAGTAAGTAACTTCTAAACTCTAAAAAATTGATTTTTCAAGGTAACTGGTAACACTGTAATGTAGAATGTACATAATGCTTCATTTTATAGGATGGAGTTTGGAAAAGAAAATAAAAAGTTCAGTAATCGGGGTAGATATGATAAAATACATATTTGAAAATTGTTAATGCAAATACTTGTGGTCATAATTAAATTATACTTAAATATAATAGACAAGGCTGTGACAACATTTTTGGTACTAAATTGGTTCAATTTAGCATTTTCAAATGTGCAGTTCCATAAATGTAATGTAATTTTAAAAGAAAAATTTTCCACCCAAGACGTGAGACGTTTAGTCGATAACTTGGAATGTAATACATATGCTGCATACCTCTGCCCTGAAGCGTTTCCTTTTGATCATCTGCTCTGAGCCAGGAGGCAGCATCCAATCCAAGACACGATCCTGGAGAAAAAGAGAAATGACGCCTATCAGAAAAGCAGTTATTTGTAATTCTTTGAATTATTCCATGCCTTTCTGTATTGTTTCTCTATATATTCTTCCTTGCTGATTGACTACATTTTAACCTTTTTACCTTTTGAGTTTTTCCCCCCTCAAGCTCTAGCGGGCAAGAGTTCGACTTGCAGAAAGAATTAATGACCAAAGAGTTACTTATTTTATTGAATTCAAATTTCCGGCTTCCGGCGAGGCTGGTCGTCCTTTCATAGAAGGGCGGTTTTCGCCAGTCTGGATTAGATTTTAATTAAGTTCCCATGTTGTAATGAAGATATTACGTCCGCCCGAATATAATGTAGGAAGAGAATTTGTTGTTACACCTTTGACCCTATGACGCTGTCTTTTCGGACATTGTCATGGGTACGCCTGAAACAACGAAAAATGATCCATTCTGTTATTTTCCTTCAACTTATTTTAATCTCCTTTCGACTTCACGAACACATAACCTAAACCTACTGCTTATTCCCCGACATACATCATCATTGTATTTTTCATATTTTAGTATGTCTGTCCCTCACCTTTGGAATCCGTTGCCTCGCCATATTAGAGTCTGTCGAAATATACCACAATTTAGAAATAAATTGAATATTCATTCATTAATTCATTAGTAAGCATTATTGCTAATTAGATTTAATAAATATTTTAATTTTTAATCAAATGCCATAATGCAATGATTGTTTCGTATAAGAATATTATTGTCTGTAACATGTACAGTCTTTAAATTCTAGATTTTGTTAAATTTTGTATTGTTTGTAAAATGTATAGTTTACTGGTGAAGTGGAAGAGGAGACCTTATTGCCTTAAAGCTATACCACCCAAGGTATTTTGCAACTATAAACACCTACGGTTAATCTCTTAGACTCATTACTACTCTTAACTTATAAAGACCATTATAACTGTAATAAAACAATAGACTCACCTTTGGTGTTAGTGCAGCAAAATGTGCCTAAATCATTTTATGTATAAAAATTGAAAATAAAATGGTAAGTTTTGTTATGAATCAATTTAAAGGAGGGTGTTAGGATAGCAGAATGACAAACTTTCAGATAAAATATTACTGACGACATTTATTGGAAAAAATATAACGCAATGAGTGTGAGACTCACGTTTGATGTTCCAAAGTTAACTTCGCCAATATAAATAAATAAAATAATACTTTTACTATTAACAGACTTCCAAGTTCAAGCAATAAGATAGATAGGGTCGAGTGACCACGTATGTGCTCGTGCAACCGAGGTGATCGTCCACGTGTTCATAAACGTTTTACTGTAGTCTACTTTAAAACCGTCGAGTATTTTCTTCAGATTGTCACTTTTTAATAATGCATGTTTCGATTTGTACCGAGTGAGAAAAATGCATAACAACTGGCAATTTCGTCAAGGCGTGTATTCGATCAAATTCATTTCTGTTTTTCTATATTGCACTGGCTATAAGACATCAACCGAAGTCATGACTTTGTGGACGTTAATTCAACAAATTATACACATTTTAAAATCTCCCATATATAGGCCTAAACTTGCCACACTGAAAAGAGCACAGATAAAACTTTGTTATGAACACTCTAATTATGAAGTAAGTTAATATATTCATGGCAGTCATGTGATTAATCTGCAAGTTTTGCAAATTATGAAAACTCTAATTTATGGTAATTATAGCTGTTGATGAATGATTAAGAATCAGGTTTTTATCGATCATTTAGAAGGCATGAAGTAAATTTAATGAGAATTTTATCCCTACTTTGCTTCATGAGCACCAAATTGTAATGATTTTGTTGCCCTGTACATGGGCAATACATACATACTGTACATGTATGGCTAAATTGTAGTATTACTGCCCAGGAAACTATATTGAAAAGGAAAGAAAAGAAAATATTTATTGAATTAAGTTGAGTATCCTCACGAGGTTGAGTGCGTTGATTGCACCCTTATCCATGACTTCCCTCCCACCTCAGAAAAATCCCAAGAGTTACCGGAGTGCGAACCCAGGTATCCAAATCCGTAGTCAGTAACAATAACCACTAGACCTTGAGGAAGTTGCGTGTATATATTTAGGATATTAAACCATTATCCTAAGTTTTATTGTAGGTGTAATTCATTTACTTTTACATTGTGTGTATTTTTAATGATACCGCAAGGAAATACTGACTTACCTTTACATTCGATGGAACATATTTTTTTTTCTGGCCTTTTGCTCTCAAGGGAGCTATCCGTCTTTCATCACCTTGACAAACCTGGAAAAGAAACTTGTCATTAGAATTGAAATTATTTTCAAATAGAATAGTTTTTTTTGGCGTACATAGTAATTACCACATGTAGTTTCAAAGTAAAACTGATCGACTTATTGATAATGTAGGCCTATACCAGTGTTTGCAAGCAAGAACAAGGAAATGTTATAAAAAAAGCATTTATATTACACTATATCCGCGATGGAGATATTTGAAACATTAATCATGTAACTAATTTTTTTAGTAGCATTTTAGTTGCATTTTTTTAGGTACGCCCTAGCATAGTGGTTGAGGATTTGCGCTACAAACCGGAAGGTCGCGGGTTCGATCCTCGATGAGGTCGCTGGAGTTTTTCAATTGGCCTATTCCTTCTGGTGGCACTGTGGCCCTGGGGTCGACTCAGTCTCCAACAGAAACGAGTACCAGGAGCAATTCTGGGGTTAATGGCGGACGGTGCGTAAGGCGGACAACCTTATCACCTTCACGTACCGAATATCTAAAATCTGCTAACCTCAACCTCTTGGAACCCTCTGGGACTCTATAGCCTGTATAGGGAACATTTTTATATATTCATGTGGTGCTAAATAAGCAGTCTGATATTACTGATAGTTTTAGAGTAAAAATGAAAAATAAATTGTATAATAAGTGGGCCTAATATATCGAGTAACCTACATTGGCATCTTCTTCTGTGCAATTTTTCGCACTGTAAGGAAGATATCTCTTACCTCTACATCCACTCCAGTAAGTTTTTCATCCTGGCTTTCCGCAATCATCGAAGCTCTCCCACCTTCCTCTTCTCGACAAGCGTTTAAAGAATTGAAATTTTGCTTTTACTACAGAATTCATCATCATGCTTAAACCATGACTGTCAAATAATACAAAGTCGAAACAGAGTGAACTACACTCGAAGGGTAGGGGTTACCTACAGTCACTGCACTACCCCGAATATCTTAATGACAGGATTGAACAGTGTTGTGGTGGTACACACAGTAAGCAAAGTGAAAATGAAATATGTTGCGAACAGCAACACGAACTTATACATCAATTTGTAAAGGAATTTCAACGAGTGGTGGAAAAGAAATTATGTCGAAATTAATGTTCTTAACGGCAATTTACAGAACAACACATAACATTCCCTTGGGGTTGTATAAGAATTGAACTAAAAAATTAACAGAACGTCTGCCTCATCAATCGTAGAAAATTTGCAGAAAAGATTAAGTGTATTTGAGAGAAAATCCCAGGTTTTTTTTACCGAGTGTAGTGTAGACAAAGAAGACTTTCTAGCCAAATGATGATCTACCACATTTCCTTCGTCGTCGAAATATTTTTTCCCAGTTAACATTCGACACGTTTAGAATGTATTTTATTATTCACTGCAACATATTAGAAGGATCTAATACAGAAGAGAATAATAAAAGTTTGTTTAAAAACCCTGTCGAGTATCCAACAGAATTGTTATTTCCTGGATTTAATGTTATGACAATAGAACAGAATTATAAGCTCAAACTTATAAAATACTTTCACAAATATCGAAACTTACACGTATCTGAACCACATAGCTACAATACAAGAAGAAATAAAACCTTGCCCTTAATAGAATCAAAATACTTCACCTCTTCTGGCTCTAAACATATCAGTTATTATGGTCCAAGACTCTATAACTCCATAATTTGGTCACATCCAAAAATAGTAAATAAGAACAGCAAAAAATGTTATAAGTAGATTATATCAAAAATCTTATTTCATAGGTTATAAATTACTTCACTCTGTAATTAATAGATATTTAAAGAACCTTATTAAGTTATTAGTTTTGCCACAGGATTTCTAATCTGTTCTTCCCACTTTGCATTTTCATTCTTTTCATTACTTTTATTTTAGGTACTGGATTCTAGGTTAGAATTATATTTTGCTTTATGTATTTGTATTTAATCGTATATTGTGTAACATAAATAACTGAACTGAACCAGAACGCGAGCGCTTGCTAATTCGGGTAATCATTTGACGTATTTCTCTTGTGTTTCATATAATAAATAAAATAAAATAAATATATATAGGACGAGACACACCATTCACTCACACATTCACTCTGAACAAGGCGAATATGAGATGAAGATGATAACGCCGGCAAGATTATATCCAGGGACCACAAGGTCCTAAAGTTACCCGACATTCGTCGTATACCTTAAGAAAAACCCCACCTAGGTAATTTGTCCCGACCAGGATTTGAATCCCGACCCGCTGCGATGCATGACTTCTCTGCGAGGCATATTCCCAATATCCTATACCATTCGAAATGGAGAAGTTTTAATATTTATGTAGCCTTAGGGTAAGTGACATACCAGCTTACATGTGTACTTAATAAACAGTTCGTACTGTAAAATAAATAAATAAATATGTATTCTTTACCTTTGCTTTAGAGTTATTTCGTCCATCATTCTGGATTCTTTCAAGCATTGTCGGTTCTCCATCTTCTGCCCCTTGAGTATCCTGAAAACAAAAATCCTTCAAATTTCACATAGATTGCAGAAGGCATTCATAAGCTTCCTTGTAAATAAAGCATAAAATTATGTAGACCGCATATCACAACATTCAACCAAAAGCGCAGACACCCTAAGCCCTAAGGCAAGCCTTGGACCGTTATGAACTGTCGATCCCACTTATGTCTCAGATATCTCAGACAAAAACACTTTGCATAGACGAAGAATCAAATGAAAACAGCAATTAATTTTTTCCACTATTTTACTGCAGGAAGAATGTTTGCTTGTACATATTTTCTACAGCGTCCCCTCCCAGTTCAATGTAGTTACGCCATTGGACTTTGGTTGACGCTGAAGCCACTCCTGCACCTTCGATTGGACGTCTTCATCAGATTTGAACATCTGCCCTCCAAGGAGATCCCTTAACAGACCAAAGATTGGAAATCTGATGGTGAGAAAGCAAAGGGGGTTGCTGAGAGCAGGTGTTTTCCTTCAACATGATAACGCCCGTCCTCATGCTGTTCGTGCAACCATGAATACCATCGACGACATATACTTCAAGTGCCTCCCACATCTGCCATACTTGCCAGGTTTGGCACCATCAGATTTCCACATCTTTAATCCATTAATGGAGCTCCATGGAGGACAGAAGTGAAAGTTTGATGAGGACAACCAATCGGCGGTGCATGAGTGCCTACAGTGTCAACCAGAATAATTTTTCTGATGCGGTATCGAAGCACTTCCTATCTGATGGCATAAGTGCATTGAACTGGGATGGGAATATGTAGAAAACTAATGTACAAGCAAATAATCTTCTTGCAGAAAAAATTAATTGTGGTTTTCATCTTATTCTCCCTCGTATAAAGGTCCGCCCCCATTTATTTGACAAGAAATGGATATAAATTATATCTGGGACCAAAAATGCCAACATCCTCTTAAGGCAAGAATAGAAGTTTGGGTACTGAGAAATAAGTGAATTTCATTATATTTCCCTCAGTATTGAATTGTTTTGTAACATTGTAATCTGGCATGCTATATATGGACAAATTCTGTAATTGCATACTATTTTCAGAATTAATGAAACTGTCACAGTTACGAGCAATTTATCATTACAAGCTTCGGTCAACTGAAATCCCCTTTACATAATAATTTTCACAAATATCAATATTTCTGAGTAACTATTTTTTATTTATATTTGTTAATAACATATTAACAACATAAACAACAATAATTGAAATTCTACAGTATATTTTAATAATTAATTCATGAAGAGTCATTTAAAATACAGCAAAATAAAAAAAAAACATTAATGTTAAATCAATGGTCGTGTTGTTCATATGATATTAACAAAAAGATTGAAAATAGAATCAGTCAGAAATATTGGCATTTGTTGAAATTATCATGTAAACGGCACGAAACGTGGCTGCCATTTTGTAGTGACTATTCCACTCATACGGCGCGTGTTTGATATTGGCAAATTACGTTTAGCAATTCCTAGGATATAGACCAAGCGCGAATGTTTACCTTATAATATCCTTCACTGGATCGCAATTATGTCGTTTTATCTGATAAAACAATCATCAGCTCGTTACTGGACACGTAAGGCATCAACGTGCGCGATTAATGCGTCACATGATGCATCTGAGTAGTATGAAAACACTTTGTGAATCGATTCGTGGACAGTTCATTCATCTATTGTGCCGTGATCTTACGGCTGACAGAATATTGTCAACAAAGTAAGAAAATATTTATTATTTACAAAATCCTTTTTATTTTATTCGTGGAGTAGTCTTAATGAATCCTATGCGAGATTACGAGATTGCCTATGATGATTACTAGTAACTGTAACAGTTTTATTAATTCTGAAGGTTCTTTGTTGAGAAAAAAAATGGATTTCACCTATTTCTGAGGTACCCAAATCTGTATGCCCCCTTTATGGCTCGAGTTTCTTTAATTAGCCTGGAATCTGACGCACGGGACCCCTTGGCTTAAAGTACCTCCCTCAGGACTCATGTTGAAGTTCCTTTCATCTCGTCCTATCGTATTACCTGGTTTCCATTAGCATTATAACCTTGTGTGGGCTGATACATTGGTTAGACTACCTGAAGTTCTGCTTCTTTTTCTCCCTTGGAGAGTCTGAGAGAACATAGTGTTTTTTAATGTACAGGACCAATGTAAGACATATTTAAATGGCTTTTATCTCGATGGTTATAATTTAGAAATAGTATCTTTATTTTAAAAATAATTACGAAGTAACTGTATTCAAATTAAATTACCATTTTACCTCGATTGTATATCTATTAGCTTCTCTTTGCAGTGGTGTTGGTGTGGTGCAATATGCAGAAAGCACGGTTTCTTCTGTTTCTTGAGAAGTCTGGGGAAGAAAACAAATATCTCATATTTATTGTTACATTGCAGAATTAATTTCTAGACAACTCCAACTCATTTAACAGACAGAATACTATATGTATTACACTGTAATAATTAAGATGGTTTAATATTTAGACAATAGTAGGTATATGATATAGGCATAGGCCTATCATTTCATTGCACAGCCATGTTTTTCACGGCAATTCTTAAACTTTATAGGTTTAGGCCTATATAGAATGAGAGGCGGTATTGCAGGGAGTACATATTCAGTTGTGTCAATCTCTCGTAAAGGCAGGAAATCAAGTGTTAGGTAGTGAGTATGATATGTCAGAATTCGCTAAATAATTCAATCATCTGATACCTTATTAATCGCTGTTGGTTTCACTCTCTTTGCTATTTTATCTGCACATTCCATCAGGTACTTAATTTTTACAACCAAACAAAATACCAAATCATTATTTCTGAGGGGGAAGGGATTGAATGTGCGAAATTTTCATATGGATTTACTGGCTATTTAATATTCACCATTTAATCGCTTTTGCTTTGAATATAACTTACAGTTAGTATATTCAAAATATTTTTCTGTTGCAGGTATTGTCAAAGCCATCATGGAGTATCCAGCACATTGATGTCGAGCTTTACTTTTTCGGTATTTATCGGTGCATAACAGTGACGTGTGAAAAAACTTTCCTATATCAAGAAACAAGAAGACTAGAAGATAGTGTTTGTATTTTTAATTAGTGTTTGTGACATCAAGAAAAAAACTTTTCTATATCAAGAACAAGCCTGAGGAAGACAACACTTAGTTTCTGACCTTCACTTCATAATTCTGTGCTTTGGCACGTAATTTTGAAGTGTAGTCTCTGTATGCTCCATTTCTAATATTGCTGGACACCTCAAGGTATTAACGAAGGTAGTACTTAGAAAGGAGCATAGATAGGGGCCTCTTTTTAGAGGTGAAGAGCGGTCTTGGTGCAAACCGAGGCCACTTAACACCAGAAGACCAGTAATTCTCTCATCGAAAACAGGTAAAGAAACATGATTTTAATAGCATGATCCGCTCAAAACTATTTTAATTCTAAATATAATATAACCTCTGAGTGATAAGGCTTACGGTAGGTGACCGAGGAGCTATTCCTGAATTATTTGTCAATTCCAATGAGGAATTTAAAATTTCATCCCACATCCAATATATTAGAGCTGGTGTTTCCGTGTAGACCCAACGCCACCTATTAACAAGACGTATTAAATTGTGAAATAAAATTATTGTAGATGAGTAGTGGTGTTTTGCCGATGACGTCACAGAGGAGCGGAGGAGCAGCTGACCACTGTCCACTCGGGAGGAGCAGCTGACCACTGTCCACTCGGGAGGAGCAGCTGACCACTCGGAGGAGCAGCAGACCACTGCCCTGGGTGCTAGCGCCCTTTGCTCCGCCTGTATGTGTAGAACAATGGCCTAAGTGATTAATTATTGGTAATATTGGGAATATTGGTAATTATGAGCTTGCGCCCTTATCGCACATAGTTCTTTTATCTATCTGGGTGCTAGCGCCTTTTGCTCCGCCTGAATGTGTAGAACAATGGCCTAAGTGATTAATTATTGGTAATATTGGGAATATTGGTAATTATGAGCTTGCGCCCTTATCGCACATAGTTCTTTTATCTATCTGGGTGCTAGCGCACCACTGACCACTGACCAATGACCACTGACCACTGACCATTGACCACTGACCACTGACCACTGCCCTTTGGCCCCCTGGGTGCTAGCATGCTTATTGATCATAGCTCTTTTGACGATCTGGATGCTAGCGCCCTTTGCTCCACCTGTGTAGAACAACGGCCTAAGTGTTCGACTCGTTATTGGGAATATCGGTAAATATTTGCGAGTTTGTAATATTGCGGCTTGCGTGTTCCAGACGTGATGCAGCTGCGCGTACTAGAATAGCCCGGCTCACCGCGCGGGAGGTCCAGCATGCTGTCTGCTGTCTCGCACGGCAGAGCCGCATCTCTGCGTACCAGAATAACTCAGCTCACCACGCGTTGGTCTTGCACTGCACGTGTACGCTGTACTCTAGCGTGTGTCAATGTTGCCGCACATGTCTAATTATTTGTGATATAATATTATATTAGTAGTATAGGAACCTTTATACAGCGGCGACGCCGGACGATGCCTCTTCCAGACGCCTAGTTAGGCCCTTTGATCCGGAACGTCATGGTAGTCGATTCGAATAATGTAATTACGCCTTTATACACTAAGCTATTACCGATTCATCCTGACGCATAGTTAGGCCGCTTGATCCGATCTAGTTAGGCCCTTTGATCCGGAAAGTCATGGGAGTCGATTCGAGCAATGTAGTTGTGACCTTATACACTATGCTATTCCCGATTCATCTTGACACCTGTTATTAGGCCCTTTGGACCGAGGAGACGTTATGGACGTCATGGTAGTCATTTCGAACAATGTAGTTACGCCTTTTAGCACTATGTTATCCATATTCATCCCAAAGACTGTAATTAGGCCCTTTGGACCAAGGAGGCGTTATGGGCGTTAGGGTAGTCGATTCGAGCAATGTAGTTGTGACCTTATACACTGTGCTATTCCCTATTCATCCCGACACCTGTTATTAGGCCCTTTGGACCAATGAGACGTTATGGACGTCATGGTAGTCATTTCGAACAATGCAGTTACGCCTTTTAGCACTGTGTTATCCATATTCATCCCGACACCTGTTATTAGGCCCTTTGGATAGTTCAGAGTATGGGATACTATTGCTTCTTCTAAATGATACATAGTTTTTATTTTTTATATTATTATTATTATTATTGTAAAGTTATTATTAATTACAACATTATTAGTAAATAACAGAGTTTAATGACAGCTGCATACGTAATTTAAGATTTTTTAATATTATATTGAGCACTGTTTTCAAACTAAAATTAAGAAAAGTAGAATAAGCGTACATATGGATCCACGCAAAGCGTAGTGTAACAGGTGGACCTATGCAAAGCGTTTATAATGTGAAAGTGTACGTGGGAGGCATGCTGTGACACGAGCCACGCGTGTGACCTCATCAAATCATATATAAGGCATGATACGTGCGAAGCTCAACAACAGTATGTCTTCTCAAGAACTAGTACGTCAACTGTGGGAGGAGATCCCGGACTCCGCGTTTGCAGATATCCCAGATATGGAACCTGCGGTCATGGAAAGCTTATATACCATCAACGTGTACGATATTAACGGTATTAAACTACGTACACAACAACATACAGTAACATTTATCACAGTCTATAGTGTTAATCAACAACACGAAGCAAAGGTTCAACTGTATCCATGTGGAAGACCGGAAGTATACTTTCTTGAAGATGCAAGACACGACGATCAATTCCATTATGAAACATGTAGCGGCGAAGAACATATAACAGCATGTACAAATGCAGAGTTAACATCGACTGTAGAAGTCTGGGGGAGGAACTGCTCACGCGACTGCAAAGTCTTTATCAAGCAATGTCAGAAGGTATGTACATATTTTTTTTATTGAAGTCACAGATTTTTATTATAGAGGTCTATCATAATTTTATTTTTATTATTATTTATTTATTTTATTTTATTATTTTCCTTAAAGTTTTTTTTTTTCTCTCAGAATTTTTATGTTATGATAAATCAGAGCTTTATTCACTGATGTATGCAAATTCTTCGAAGTCGTTACCAATCATCCTCTCACATCAACATTTATCATATGATTTTGGTTTTACTATGTTTCAGTCTTTGAGGTTCTCCTCAGTTTTCAGAGTTTTATTCACTGATGTATGAAAATTTTTCGAAGTCGGTACTATCACATCTACATTTGTCACACGATTCTTGTTTTCCTTTGTTACAGATCACTGAGAAGATGTTGTGGAAATTTAAACAAGAAGTGTTATGTAGAGACGATGACGAAGAATATGAAGCGTAAGATTTTTTTTAAAAGTATTATGTATACAAAGTAAGAAATAAATGTGTGATATAAAAGGAAAACTTGTGTAAAAATCATTTCAAACCGAGCTCTTCCATTTTATGAATGAAAAAGTTCGGGTCATAACCTTAACCCAAACCCTTACTCCCATAATTCCAACACATGTCATAGACCATAAGCATGCTCTATCTATTTTTTACAGGAAGCCGTTCGCCCTTGGAAGGATTGTGTAAATAACAAACAGACAATTTTATGAATGAATTTATTTCAACTCATGATTACAAAACTCTTTAAAATTATGCCGTGCTTGCATCCAGAGTCTAAGCACCATTACATTCTGTAGGGCACAGTTCATATTAGAGTCATTATGAAAAAGACATTTGGTTTCACAGTCTCTTAATTTGTCCAGCTTCGGTACACCAAGATCGTCAATGTTTATAACGGACCTCTGCAGTAGTTTTTCAAAAAATCTCGCCTTTTCTAGTCCCTTAGAATAAAGTCTGTCTTCACACTGTAATACACTATCAAGAACAGGTTTCAACTCGTCGTAAGGTAAGTATCCACTCTGCCACGGTATCCCATGCAGATACGATTCCGTATACCACTGGGATTTCACATCTGGATATACGTCTTTAGGCGGTCGCAGCACGAAATGTCCCATTCCGCCATCTTGTGATAATACAGCCACCTCTTTAGCCACGAATTCCTTGCAAGTTGACTGATAGCCCTGAACATCCAATATGATGAATTTCTCACACGACATTGGTGATGATGTTGGTCAGAGCAGTATACTCTACACAATGAGCGTGCAGGATTAAACAGTAGACCTTTGTGTTTGCAGGAATGTTGTTTGCTGCAGAAATTTCAACTCTGGTAGTACAGGTCCCCGATTTAAGATCTTCGTTCTGCTTGCTGCAATCGATCACAAAGACTGGTGTGTGTTTTATGAAATCGCTCCTTTTAAGCAGCGGACAATATTTGCAGATGTTATATTTCACCATGCAGGAGGTCAGTATCGGCGCGAATGTATTTTTAAAAGTTTACAGGAATAACAGTTTTTTATCATTGGGTTTGGTCCATCGAAATAACAATCGACGTAATGATTCTCACACCTCAAACACTGCTTTATAATTTCAAGCTCTTTTACATTTTCTGGAAGTCTATCATAAACCCTATAAATAGTCCCAGCCGCGCATTCGGATAGAAACTCAGGATGCAACAATGCCAATTCTTCATCTGTGTGACTGATCAAGTGCATATTATGAAAGAACTTTATGATCGACCTCCACATCATATGCTCCATGACTAACGGAGTGATGAAACCCACCCTTTTCTTTATATAGTTGATATTATCCAGACGAACTCTATCGGTGAAACAAGACACTACACATCTGGTGGGATTGGGTTCGAGGTTTAGTTGAGCATTGCAGTTTATACGGTGGATGGCACAACCTTTGCATTATTTTGACTTTTCATATTGTACAAATTTAATTTATCTCTTACCGCACATGTAAGCATACTACTTAGTAATGGTAACGTTTTTCTTCTTCAACATATATCATAACCATTTCTAGGATATTACAGATTCACAGATCCACTTATACTTTGAGGCCATATCGTGATACTTTATTCTGGATGTGTTAGTAAATATCCATTTCATCCTCCGTGATTTAATTACCCTTATTATATCCGGTGACGAGTACAGGTTATGAAGCTCGTAAGCAATTTCGCATTTGCTCATTGTATCACGCCGCTTTCTCTTAACTCTGTTATAATCTCCAATATTTCGTTGTTATGCGATTGATTCCACGCCTCAGATGATGCCACCAACAAACGAAGTCTATGAACCAATTCATTCGGGTCATCCCAATACTTATAGTCTATTTTGTGATTTGCATGTAAGTCTTTCCACATGCCTGTACGGTGCGACGAAGCCTCATCGGATGCGTCTGAATATCGATCCTCCTCCTCTTCCGGAAATGAGTCTGAACATTGTTCATCCTCCTCTTCCTCTTCCTCCTCCTCCTCCTCCTCCTCTTCATCTTCTTCTTCTTTACCCTCCTCTTCCGGAAATAATTTTTTAATGATGTAATGATATTTTTGAGTATTGACTCTACGTACGTTTTCGCTCTCGTCGTAATTTTCTTTGTGAGCGCTAGTCTTCTCCAAAATCTCCTTATACGTGGTTAAGTCATAACGGTTGTATAAATCTTTATTTGGTTTACTTTTCGTTAGTAGTTCAAGTAGTCCAGGACGACCGATATACCGCTCGTTACCAATATAAATGTTGTCGTTTTTAATGGTGACGGGAGATTTACCAATGGTGAATACCTGCCTATCGGGATTCCATTTTATTCCATAATCGTCATTAATATTTCTCGGTTTAAGCTCAACGAGTTTCTGGATGCAAGGTGCAGACACTCGCCCGTATAATTTTTCTAGCATATAGTTATAATGCTTCGGAGGAATTTGATCAGAGGGCTGATATGATCCATATTCCATTTCTGGACCCCGTGATAGATGCAGATTTTTGTCTTTATTCAAGTTCACGATTTCTTCCAAGGGGTAGGTTATCGGATTTACAATATCGCTAATCTCATGTTTCGACTGAAGCTCGGGTTTTCTTAATGTTAAATATTTTTTTCTTATAGAATTGTCATATATCACATTGTCTGACGTTATATGTTTATCTTGTACTCGTGGGAAGAGTTTATGTACACTTATCAAATGCCTCTTCAGACCTGTAGTATTATGATCTTTCATTTTTATTTCAACTTTCTTATGCTTTGACTTTCTGCAAAGTTTGCATATACCATAAGGTTGCTCACATCCATCAAATAACTCGAAAAAATCAACATATTTACTGTTTGACAGTTTCGATTGGGAGCATACATCATCATTACTTTGATCAGAAATGTTCTCGTCACTCATTTCGTAACCTAGCCTTCGCAGCATCAAAGACGAGAAGCAACTAACTATATTTGACATACATCAATTATTTATAAAGTTAAGGTAAAACTTGTGGTCTTGGTCTCGGTCTCGGTCTCGGTCTCGGTCTCGGTCTCGGTCTCGGTCTCGGTCTCGGTCTCGGTCTCGGTCTCGGTCTCGGTCTCGGTCTCGGTCTCGGTCTCGGTCTCGGTCTCGGTCTAGGTCTCGGTCTCGGTCTTATGTATTTACCATACATCATCTCTTTATTGCTAAAACTCGTGGGGTCTAACAAAAAAGATAATTTTTAATCACATCTTACACATAATACATGTTTCGTCAGAACTCTCTGACAGCTGGTAGGTCTAGGTCTCGTTCTCGCAAGACATCATCCTTTTGGAAGAACTTCTTACACGATTTTTGCGATGTTATAATGACACGCAAAGGAGCGCATTAATAGTTTTCTTCGTGATGACACGGGTGGTATGTGGGTGGGTTGGTCACTAACATTCACTTTTAGTGCTCTTGGTCACTAACATTCATTCATTGTCATCCTCCAAGTGATTTTCCAAGTCCCAACGCATCCTACCTTGTGTTGCGGGGTCTGCTCATGTATTGCGGGGTTGCATCAGTATCCCACCTTAGGAGTCAATGGTTGTATTGCAGGTTGCATCAGTATCCCAACTTAGGAGTCAATGATAAAATGTGCCAAGGAACTTAAACTTTTCATCAATGTAGAAATAATTTTAAAATATCCTGCTAACCTAACCTAACCTAACATGACCTAAACTAGCCTATCCTAACCTAACCAAAGCTGTGATATAAATGTCTTCCACTATAAGTTGGGTTATGAATAATTGGTGATGGATACAATAAAAAGAAGAGATATAAACCAATGTACAGGTTTTTATGTTCCATATATACATGTCATAGTCAGATAGAATATTCATAGTGATGACTTATGAAATTTTAGAGTCTGCAAACCTGAGCCGTCTGTTTTATATAGTTTCTCGTTATAATTTGTCTCACATCATTCCAATTCCTTAAGCAGACATGTCTATAATGGCTATGTTGTTGTTCTCGTTCTGGTTCTTGTGGTTAGTTTTACCCAGTCCAGACTGATATTGACCAGCCCCAGACTGATATTGACCAGCCCCAGACCGATATTGACCAACCCCAGACAGATTTTTTCACTAACATTCATTAGTGATTTTCCATAGTTCATATGGAAAATGAGGATGACAATGAATGTTAGTGAAAAAATCTGTCTGGGGTTGGTCAATATCGGTCTGGGGCTGGTCAATATCAGTCTGGGGCTGGTCAATATCAGTCTGGACTGGGTAAAACTAACCACAAGAACCAGAACGAGAACAACAACATAGCCATTATAGACATGTCTGCTTAAGGAATTGGAATGATGTGAGACAAATTATAACGAGAAACTATATAAAACAGACGGCTCAGGTTTGCAGACTCTAAAATTTCATAAGTCATCACTATGAATATTCTATCTGACTATGACATGTATATATGGAACATAAAAACCTGTACATTGGTTTATATCTCTTCTTTTTATTGTATCCATCACCAATTATTCATAACCCAACTTATAGTGGAAGACATTTATATCACAGCTTTGGTTAGGTTAGGATAGGCTAGTTTAGGTCATGTTAGGTTAGGTTAGGTTAGCAGGATATTTTAAAATTATTTCTACATTGATGAAAAGTTTAAGTTCCTTGGCACATTTTATCATTGACTCCTAAGGTGGGATACTGATGCAACCTGCAATACAACCATTGACTCCTAAGGTGGGATACTGATGCAACCCCGCAATACATGAGCAGACCCCGCAACACAAGGTAGGATGCGTTGGGACTTGGAAAATCACTTGGAGGATGACAATGAATGAATGTTAGTGACCAAGAGCACTAAAAGTGAATGTTAGTGACCAACCCACCCACATACCACCCGTGTCATCACGAAGAAAACTATTAATGCGCTCCTTTGCGTGTCATTATAACATCGCAAAAATCGTGTAAGAAGTTCTTCCAAAAGGATGATGTCTTGCGAGAACGAGACCTAGACCTACCAGCTGTCAGAGAGTTCTGACGAAACATGTATTATGTGTAAGATGTGATTAAAAATTATCTTTTTTGTTAGACCCCACGAGTTTTAGCAATAAAGAGATGATGTATGGTAAATACATAAGACCGAGACCGAGACCTAGACCGAGACCGAGACCGAGACCGAGACCGAGACCGAGACCGAGACCGAGACCGAGACCGAGACCGAGACCGAGACCGAGACCGAGACCGAGACCGAGACCGAGACCGAGACCGAGACCAAGACCACAAGTTTTACCTTAACTTTATAAATAATTGATGTATGTCAAATATAGTTAGTTGCTTCTCGTCTTTGATGCTGCGAAGGCTAGGTTACGAAATGAGTGACGAGAACATTTCTGATCAAAGTAATGATGATGTATGCTCCCAATCGAAACTGTCAAACAGTAAATATGTTGATTTTTTCGAGTTATTTGATGGATGTGAGCAACCTTATGGTATATGCAAACTTTGCAGAAAGTCAAAGCATAAGAAAGTTGAAATAAAAATGAAAGATCATAATACTACAGGTCTGAAGAGGCATTTGATAAGTGTACATAAACTCTTCCCACGAGTACAAGATAAACATATAACGTCAGACAATGTGATATATGACAATTCTATAAGAAAAAAATATTTAACATTAAGAAAACCCGAGCTTCAGTCGAAACATGAGATTAGCGATATTGTAAATCCGATAACCTACCCCTTGGAAGAAATCGTGAACTTGAATAAAGACAAAAATCTGCATCTATCACGGGGTCCAGAAATGGAATATGGATCATATCAGCCCTCTGATCAAATTCCTCCGAAGCATTATAACTATATGCTAGAAAAATTATACGGGCGAGTGTCTGCACCTTGCATCCAGAAACTCGTTGAGCTTAAACCGAGAAATATTAATGACGATTATGGAATAAAATGGAATCCCGATAGGCAGGTATTCACCATTGGTAAATCTCCCGTCACCATTAAAAACGACAACATTTATATTGGTAACGAGCGGTATATCGGTCGTCCTGGACTACTTGAACTACTAACGAAAAGTAAACCAAATAAAGATTTATACAACCGTTATGACTTAACCACGTATAAGGAGATTTTGGAGAAGACTAGCGCTCACAAAGAAAATTACGACGAGAGCGAAAACGTACGTAGAGTCAATACTCAAAAATATCATTACATCATTAAAAAATTATTTCCGGAAGAGGAGGGTAAAGAAGAAGAAGATGAAGAGGAGGAGGAGGAGGAGGAGGAAGAGGAAGAGGAGGATGAACAATGTTCAGACTCATTTCCGGAAGAGGAGGAGGATCGATATTCAGACGCATCCGATGAGGCTTCGTCGCACCGTACAGGCATGTGGAAAGACTTACATGCAAATCACAAAATAGACTATAAGTATTGGGATGACCCGAATGAATTGGTTCATAGACTTCGTTTGTTGGTGGCATCATCTGAGGCGTGGAATCAATCGCATAACAACGAAATATTGGAGATTATAACAGAGTTAAGAGAAAGCGGCGTGATACAATGAGCAAATGCGAAATTGCTTACGAGCTTCATAACCTGTACTCGTCACCGGATATAATAAGGGTAATTAAATCACGGAGGATGAAATGGATATTTACTAACACATCCAGAATAAAGTATCACGATATGGCCTCAAAGTATAAGTGGATCTGTGAATCTGTAATATCCTAGAAATGGTTATGATATATGTTGAAGAAGAAAAACGTTACCATTACTAAGTAGTATGCTTACATGTGCGGTAAGAGATAAATTAAATTTGTACAATATGAAAAGTCAAAATAATGCAAAGGTTGTGCCATCCACCGTATAAACTGCAATGCTCAACTAAACCTCGAACCCAATCCCACCAGATGTGTAGTGTCTTGTTTCACCGATAGAGTTCGTCTGGATAATATCAACTATATAAAGAAAAGGGTGGGTTTCATCACTCCGTTAGTCATGGAGCATATGATGTGGAGGTCGATCATAAAGTTCTTTCATAATATGCACTTGATCAGTCACACAGATGAAGAATTGGCATTGTTGCATCCTGAGTTTCTATCCGAATGCGCGGCTGGGACTATTTATAGGGTTTATGATAGACTTCCAGAAAATGTAAAAGAGCTTGAAATTATAAAGCAGTGTTTGAGGTGTGAGAATCATTACGTCGATTGTTATTTCGATGGACCAAACCCAATGATAAAAAACTGTTATTCCTGTAAACTTTTAAAAATACATTCGCGCCGATACTGACCTCCTGCATGGTGAAATATAACATCTGCAAATATTGTCCGCTGCTTAAAAGGAGCGATTTCATAAAACACACACCAGTCTTTGTGATCGATTGCAGCAAGCAGAACGAAGATCTTAAATCGGGGACCTGTACTACCAGAGTTGAAATTTCTGCAGCAAACAACATTCCTGCAAACACAAAGGTCTACTGTTTAATCCTGCACGCTCATTGTGTAGAGTATACTGCTCTGACCAACATCATCACCAATGTCGTGTGAGAAATTCATCATATTGGATGTTCAGGGCTATCAGTCAACTTGCAAGGAATTCGTGGCTAAAGAGGTGGCTGTATTATCACAAGATGGCGGAATGGGACATTTCGTGCTGCGACCGCCTAAAGACGTATATCCAGATGTGAAATCCCAGTGGTATACGGAATCGTATCTGCATGGGATACCGTGGCAGAGTGGATACTTACCTTACGACGAGTTGAAACCTGTTCTTGATAGTGTATTACAGTGTGAAGACAGACTTTATTCTAAGGGACTAGAAAAGGCGAGATTTTTTGAAAAACTACTGCAGAGGTCCGTTATAAACATTGACGATCTTGGTGTACCGAAGCTGGACAAATTAAGAGACTGTGAAACCAAATGTCTTTTTCATAATGACTCTAATATGAACTGTGCCCTACAGAATGTAATGGTGCTTAGACTCTGGATGCAAGCACGGCATAATTTTAAAGAGTTTTGTAATCATGAGTTGAAATAAATTCATTCATAAAATTGTCTGTTTGTTATTTACACAATCCTTCCAAGGGCGAACGGCTTCCTGTAAAAAATAGATAGAGCATGCTTATGGTCTATGACATGTGTTGGAATTATGGGAGTAAGGGTTTGGGTTAAGGTTATGACCCGAACTTTTTCATTCATAAAATGGAAGAGCTCGGTTTGAAATGATTTTTACACAAGTTTTCCTTTTATATCACACATTTATTTCTTACTTTGTATACATAATACTTTTAAAAAAAATCTTACGCTTCATATTCTTCGTCATCGTCTCTACATAACACTTCTTGTTTAAATTTCCACAACATCTTCTCAGTGATCTGTAACAAAGGAAAACAAGAATCGTGTGACAAATGTAGATGTGATAGTACCGACTTCGAAAAATTTTCATACATCAGTGAATAAAACTCTGAAAACTGAGGAGAACCTCAAAGACTGAAACATAGTAAAACCAAAATCATATGATAAATGTTGATGTGAGAGGATGATTGGTAACGACTTCGAAGAATTTGCATACATCAGTGAATAAAGCTCTGATTTATCATAACATAAAAATTCTGAGAGAAAAAAAAAAACTTTAAGGAAAATAATAAAATAAAATAAATAAATAATAATAAAAATAAAATTATGATAGACCTCTATAATAAAAATCTGTGACTTCAATAAAAAAAATATGTACATACCTTCTGACATTGCTTGATAAAGACTTTGCAGTCGCGTGAGCAGTTCCTCCCCCAGACTTCTACAGTCGATGTTAACTCTGCATTTGTACATGCTGTTATATGTTCTTCGCCGCTACATGTTTCATAATGGAATTGATCGTCGTGTCTTGCATCTTCAAGAAAGTATACTTCCGGTCTTCCACATGGATACAGTTGAACCTTTGCTTCGTGTTGTTGATTAACACTATAGACTGTGATAAATGTTACTGTATGTTGTTGTGTACGTAGTTTAATACCGTTAATATCGTACACGTTGATGGTATATAAGCTTTCCATGACCGCAGGTTCCATATCTGGGATATCTGCAAACGCGGAGTCCGGGATCTCCTCCCACAGTTGACGTACTAGTTCTTGAGAAGACATACTGTTGTTGAGCTTCGCACGTATCATGCCTTATATATGATTTGATGAGGTCACACGCGTGGCTCGTGTCACAGCATGCCTCCCACGTACACTTTCACATTATAAACGCTTTGCATAGGTCCACCTGTTACACTACGCTTTGCGTGGATCCATATGTACGCTTATTCTACTTTTCTTAATTTTAGTTTGAAAACAGTGCTCAATATAATATTAAAAAATCTTAAATTACGTATGCAGCTGTCATTAAACTCTGTTATTCACTAATAATGTTGTAATTAATAATAACTTTACAATAATAATAATAATAATATAAAAAATAAAAACTATGTATCATTTAGAAGAAGCAATAGTATCCCATACTCTGAACTATCCAAAGGGCCTAATAACAGGTGTCGGGATGAATATGGATAACACAGTGCTAAAAGGCGTAACTGCATTGTTCGAAATGACTACCATGACGTCCATAACGTCTCATTGGTCCAAAGGGCCTAATAACAGGTGTCGGGATGAATAGGGAATAGCACAGTGTATAAGGTCACAACTACATTGCTCGAATCGACTACCCTAACGCCCATAACGCCTCCTTGGTCCAAAGGGCCTAATTACAGTCTTTGGGATGAATATGGATAACATAGTGCTAAAAGGCGTAACTACATTGTTCGAAATGACTACCATGACGTCCATAACGTCTCCTCGGTCCAAAGGGCCTAATAACAGGTGTCAAGATGAATCGGGAATAGCATAGTGTATAAGGTCACAACTACATTGCTCGAATCGACTCCCATGACTTTCCGGATCAAAGGGCCTAACTAGATCGGATCAAGCGGCCTAACTATGCGTCAGGATGAATCGGTAATAGCTTAGTGTATAAAGGCGTAATTACATTATTCGAATCGACTACCATGACGTTCCGGATCAAAGGGCCTAACTAGGCGTCTGGAAGAGGCATCGTCCGGCGTCGCCGCTGTATAAAGGTTCCTATACTACTAATATAATATTATATCACAAATAATTAGACATGTGCGGCAACATTGACACACGCTAGAGTACAGCGTACACGTGCAGTGCAAGACCAACGCGTGGTGAGCTGAGTTATTCTGGTACGCAGAGATGCGGCTCTGCCGTGCGAGACAGCAGACAGCATGCTGGACCTCCCGCGCGGTGAGCCGGGCTATTCTAGTACGCGCAGCTGCATCACGTCTGGAACACGCAAGCCGCAATATTACAAACTCGCAAATATTTACCGATATTCCCAATAACGAGTCGAACACTTAGGCCGTTGTTCTACACAGGTGGAGCAAAGGGCGCTAGCATCCAGATCGTCAAAAGAGCTATGATCAATAAGCATGCTAGCACCCAGGGGGCCAAAGGGCAGTGGTCAGTGGTCAGTGGTCAATGGTCAGTGGTCAGTGGTCATTGGTCAGTGGTCAGTGGTGCGCTAGCACCCAGATAGATAAAAGAACTATGTGCGATAAGGGCGCAAGCTCATAATTACCAATATTCCCAATATTACCAATAATTAATCACTTAGGCCATTGTTCTACACATTCAGGCGGAGCAAAAGGCGCTAGCACCCAGATAGATAAAAGAACTATGTGCGATAAGGGCGCAAGCTCATAATTACCAATATTCCCAATATTACCAATAATTAATCACTTAGGCCATTGTTCTACACATACAGGCGGAGCAAAGGGCGCTAGCACCCAGGGCAGTGGTCTGCTGCTCCTCCGAGTGGTCAGCTGCTCCTCCCGAGTGGACAGTGGTCAGCTGCTCCTCCCGAGTGGACAGTGGTCAGCTGCTCCTCCGCTCCTCTGTGACGTCATCGGCAAAACACCACTACTTAGATGGCCTTGCTGCGTTGTGATAGCAACCGGGGGAAAAGCACCAATGAAATCGAATGTTTGCAATATAACACATCAGTTTTCCAACTGTTTCAATATTGTTAACCCGCTCTTCTTTATTCATTTTTTTATGTAATTATGACACGAATAAGTCTGATTTTTCTACATAGGTGGAAAGAAGGGGATCATGAAGCACGCCTAAATGGGAAAAGGCGAATGAATTGGACGAAACTCACTATGCGGGAGTTTTTCGGGCTAGGGAACTCGAATCTGAAGTCTTTTTTCCCCGAGTGGCGCCCATTAATCCTGTAATGCACCTCGAATGCACATAAAATTACTATTAAGTAAACGAACTAAAAAGTCAAAAGTACTAAAAACCATAACACAAAACATTGGAAAACTATTTTAATGTTATTGTATGTTCTGTATTGCACATGTTGAATGGAGTTTTAAGCCATCACCAGTAAATACTATAAACTAAAACTAAACTCCTTGGCACTACATCCCTGAAGGGACTAGTCCTACCATCCGACCGCTAGGTCATCTGCCGTAGACACATATCAGGATTGGGAGCATGTGGTCTGCACGCCGAAACGCAGGGCCGTTAACGATGGTTTCCATGACCGGAGCAGCTACTTCTTTATCAAGTAGCTCCTCAGTTGGAATCACGAAACTGAGGGCACCCCGAGCCATACCCTCTACCTCATAAAAACCCGAGGAAATACCGGAGATCGAACCCGAGCCTGAGTATCCGCAACGCTTACCACGAGACCACGCAGGGGATCTCAGTAAAGACTACGTACACATAAAATAAGAAAACATGAGTGAATGCAAGAATTAGTTTCCACAATACAGTATGAGATTTAACTACACTTGGATATAAGTGTTCAACTGTTCAAATTAAAATTAAAATGCTATTCAATTATATTTAATACAAAATACATAAAATACAGAATAATATTAACACCCAAATGAGCATTGTTTGTGTACGGCTGCTGATCACTATTAATTGCAAATGAAGACAATAGATCTTTCCAAAAGTATTATAAAAGAGGTAAGACATCCTATATCACGGAAAAGTGCAACTGTTTTATTCGCATACCTTTATTCCCAATAAAAATATAAGACCAAAATGTTTGAATAAAAGTTTATATAAAACTCCTTTACTTTCTTGAAACATTATTATTTTCCTAGGTTTGTTTTTCAAAATTTAGGATTTTTAATACCTGAGCACAAAATAAATTAGTTTAATTGAAATACCATCAGCAGTACTGGTACCTGAAGAAAGACAAATATACGTTGTAACAAGAATCCAGCACACAATGATGTCACAACACGAGGCTTCCCGAAGCACTAAATAATCCATCCTTCACGCATTAATCACAGCTTTGATATCTGTAATGTGAATCACTGGTTTACTGAGATAAAGGTTAAATCATAAATGATTTTCGAGGAGTCATATACCATGTTAGTATATTGTATAAACTTTTAATATAGGCTAGTCTGAATAATGAGGTATTTAGAGCTGCTTATGACAATTGTAATACAAGTTTGATTCTACGAGGGTAATAATTCAATAAGTATCCGCACTATCTTTTTTTAAATTTATTGCAACAATACAAAGCTTTATTGCCTCTTTTTCAACAAAGTCTTCTTGCTCGACTTCAGAGGTCCCCCCCGTCCAGAAAGTTAACTGAGTAGCGTTTTAAACATGGAAATCTAAACAGTGGGATGTATACGTTTTGTTTCTAAGGCTAATTTCACAGTAATTAAAAAAAAAAATATATTTTCCATGCATTTGGTTGCTGGTTTTGTGGAATGATCTTTCGATTAAAATGGAATATCGGAGTTATAGACTGGATTATTAACCGCTTTATCTAATGGTGTTGGTGAAGTAGCATTATTGACAGTTACTGGGCGAATATCAAATCTGACTCACAAATCAATCCCTCTGTGTATATAAAAATGCCATCAAATTATCTGTCTAAGCTTCCGGAGTAAGGACCTTCCGTACCGAATTTCGAGGGTTTTATAGATTGGGCTATGCGTGTTTTTATGCTTTAAGGTATCATTCAACCCCAGCTATAAAAAATTACAATTTCCTTTTCATCACATTAAAAATTTGATCACATGTTATTTGTCATAAAATGAAAGGGTTTCAATAACAAAAACTAAAAATTAAAAATTTGGGGGCACCAGGGGAAGATTTTTTCAAAAAAATTATGTATTTTTTTCCGGCAAGCATATCTCCACTTCCAATTAAGCTAGAACAGTGATTCTTACACTAAAATGTTCCCCATTTCATATATATATATCTACATACTAGTATCATCTTTGCAATGCTTATCAAAGATAGTTTATATTTTTCTCCCAGAAGTGTACATAAATAATTAGTCTATTTTCCCTTTGATAAGAGGTCAAGATCCTTACCATAGGCTCATTTATTTGATTCTAGTATACAGACTAGCTATATGTTTAAGCTTCATTTTGGTGTTTAGATGAAGTCAATAGCTCAATTCTAAGTGCATTTTTCGTAAGCCGAAAGTTAAGAAATGCTGAAAATTTTGAAATAAGAGAAAAGTGAAGTTCGAATTAAAGTTTCGAGCAGAGAAGGTTGCGCAGGTGCTATTAAAAACTCAATTTGGTCAATCAATGGTAGAGAAAACCATCAAGCTTTCTAATGAGACAAAGGAAAAAAAATGATTTTTTAGTGAAAAATTCTTATTTTAGTGGTAGATGAATACCTTAACTACTACAGTGCAGTAGAGTGGCACGTTACCATTGTGTATGCATGTTTATGCGTGTCTTCTCCCTATTCCATCCTACATATAGTAGGCCTACCCGTAATCTGCATCATACATGCGTTCCATAGCCTGCCCTTTCATTTGTTATTTCAAAATATCAAAACGATCCCACATTTTCATAAAATAAAAAAATTGCCATGACTTATGTCCCAACCCTCGTAGCATGAATATTATTCCAAGTTGACGAAGTTTGTTTTGTATGTGTTCCGAAACTATATTAAGTATAATGATAGTAATAATAATATTAATCTTACTCTCCCGTTTTAGGAATTACGCACCCACAGGCTATACGGAGCAGCAACCTGTCGGGATAGGGATAATTTATTGATCACACATACTTTTTTGACCAGACAAGGACATAGATGGTCTCCCCGTGTTAGGGATCTACTCTGCGCCGGGGCCACCTCCGAGACAACACGAACACATAGCACGAAACACAACATTGTCACACATACTAACTCCGAACAAGGCGAGGATGGGATGAAGATTATAATGACGGCCAGATGATATCCGGATGCCACAAAGGCCTAAAGTTAGCAGACATTATTGTCTCATAGGTGAAGGAAAACTCCTGAAAATTCCCATCTAGGTAACTTGTCCCGACCAGGATTCAAATGCGTGAGAGGAGCGAACGCATCCCCTGCGCCGTAGCAGTGGAATTAAAATTAATATTATTACTAATATAAATTAGCTTACCTTAGTTTCCCTGCAACGTAATCTTCTTGATAGCTGTGGAGAACGAGAAACTGGACAAGCACCAAAGATCATAGAATCGCCATTATACTGAAGTAACAGCACTACAAACAGCAAATACAAGTTCTGCCAACAAGACAAAATAAACTTCTTAACAATGTCAAAACACCTGAGAATATTGTTGAAGACACGTATGCAAAATATTTCACGTAAAACAACCAAGGTGATCGCTATTAGGATCCACAAGACCGAATCGGAATAGCTCTCGGGTGACTCCATCTTCTCTAAAAGCTTCATGTCGACGGACTGAGTACAATACATGTGGAGAGTACGACCGTGATTAGTACGTATTCAATTGTGTACGTAATCAATTGATAGCCGTACTTCACAAATTTTCTAATCATAAATCATACACCTAATGTGACGGTTTAATGTGGAGGTATACAGCTGCCTGCTGATAAAGAGTGTTTATAACTATTGTATTACTGTTCACAGTCAGGCTCCTATTTCAGGTACTTTGCACCAAGGGCAGAGCTTTGTATAACCGTCCCTGTCATTTTTACTTCCTCTCACCGTACCGTAGGTACTATAGGTAGAGAGGGTATTGTTTTCTACCCCCAAATTCGAAATTGAGTTTTTAACATAACATAACATTGAATCAAAAAATACTATTTTCAGAAACATGTCTGTGTGTATGTTGTGTATCTGTGTATGTGTCTGTGAACAGCCTAGCTCCACAACATAAAATCGTAAGCAAACAATATTTTGTATGGATCAGGTACTTTTCGAGCATGTGACACGAAGATTTGCGACGACTTTATTTTATTTTTAAGGTGAACTTTACACGAAGAAAAAGTTATTCTTTTTTTTTCGATTTTCTCGAAAACAGTTGTAACGATTTTGTTTGAATTTTTTACGTGGGGTGCTTATATTAGGAGCTGAAACTTTTACTTGAAACATTTTTTCGAGAAAATTATAGAAGGGTAGTAAGACAACCACTATTTGCAGAATCTCAGTCTAGCCTGGTGAGCAATAAAGTTTTGCATAAAATTGAAACAACTGAATATGTGCTCTTTGCAATAGGCCTATGGCCTCTTATTTTATATCACAATGTGAAATGATAAATATGTATTGGCCATGCTTTGCGTAAAGAAAGTTACACGAGTACATTAATCAGATTTTGTATACTTGGAGAATGCGGTTGGTAACATTTTCATCATTTTTATAACCAATTTACATGAAAAGAATGTCATACAGAATATATTTTACTAAGAGGCAAAATCTTATTTCGGGAGAAGAAGAAATGTGTTTAACATAAGATTTTTTCCCTTTCTTTCTCTTTTACCAAACACCCCACGCTAAGGTTATTGTTTTAATGTTAATTTTGGGTTTTTTCCAAGTATCAACCAATATTCTTTCGATAGAATGTATTATTGCGAGTAATTCAACGACTACCTAGTCAGAGTAACATTTATTTTATATAATAAAAGTACCGGCAACGTTTAGGCGAATGCATGATTGCTCCTGTATTGTTGTATAAATTGCCAACAAATTCTAAAAATATTTGTAATATGTTGTAATCTAGTCAATCTTCGACTCTTACAAAAAATTTAGTAATTTTAAAGCATACGCTAAATTAGGCCTATACTTAATAATGCTTATAAAAATATGTATTACGAGTATATAGGCTATAAACCTCCCACGATAAGGGTACAGTAATTCAAATCCTGCAAACTGCATGTTATGTCCGTTTACATCGGGTATCTCAATCTCCGTGAAACCACAGCGCCTTAAAAAAATTGAGGTACAATATTTTGTTATATATTATGATTTTTAATATTACCGCCTCAAAAATCTGCCAACCTACCCATTTATAAAACAGTACCTGTTCATAGTCTCTATTCAAAACATTATGCAAACGAAAGAAATTACACAAAATCATTTAAAAAAATTGAAAATCTAAATTAACAGTAGTATAATCCTGTGCTTATCTATAAAGTGGCACTGGACGGCCTTGTCTCGATCCCTCGATTTCGTAAAATGTTAACCTTGTACCCCTAGTTATCATGCAAATTTGCCACCGTACTACCGAACGTTGGACAGCTCTGAGCTAGAATGAGAAAGATCTGCCTGTTTTGTCGACCTTTGGTTCAGTTATTTGAGCGGAAGGACTATATAGAAATGTGAGGTAAACGAGTCGACAGGATAGACACAGCACAAGAATTAAAAATAGACTGGATTCATTTTCTTTTTAATGCACAAAGCTCATGTAAAATTACAGTGTCCAAACGATAATACACTGAAAACACAGTCTTTTAAAAACATGTGAAGGCAATTTTCAAATTAACACTATTAAATTTCCAAAATTCGAATATGACGTTACCAACCATAATACCATCCACTGTTCTCTATCCTCTCTAGGCTTAGAATTCAAATTCAGTTTAAGTAATTATGGTCTTTCATACATAGAGACATGGAGACATAAAGGCTAAGTTTCTGGAAATATATCTAGAACCGAGCTTGGGTGGAATTCACACACTATTTTCGTTGGACGAAAATAGGCCTATAGGCCTATGTATGCTTGGATTCTTAACCCTAAAATGCTAACATAGGTGAAACATGGGTGAATTTTCACCCATCACGAATTTAATATCCCTGCTGTGAAGCAGAAACCTGCTTAGAATGTTCGCTATCATGATGTAATTCTATCTCAATAGTGTAATATTAACCGTTGTTGAAACATATTTTTCAGTCATTTCAGCACTGCTCCCTATACAACACCTGGGCTTTTTCACCCACGCTACCATTAGTATGAGATTATAATTCTAATTCTTAGTAAAAATTATTCAAAGTTAATTTCATTGAGTTTTGTGTTAATATGGAGTATATTATTATAATAAGAACTACTTTTCATCACTGAGGCCAGAAAATACAACCATGAGAATTCAGACTTCTTGTGGAGTGCACTGGGTAGTCCAATTCATGCTTCACTGGTGAAATTTCGATTTATTACCAATTACCAGGGACATCAGGAAAGCCAAGGATCCTTTGAAAAATATTTCAGACTTATGGAAATTTTTTCTAACACTGCAAACACTTTAGGCCATTCCTTGAATGCACTACAGATGAGCAGCTTCTGGGATTCAGAGGACGGTCCAAATTCCTTATAATAGTAATTATATTTTCGACATCTTTGGTTATTTTTAGCTTGTAATATTATCATTGGTGTATTTTTCGTTTCATAAGAATTATTATTATTATATTATTTAATTAGGCTTACATTAATTGAATGCTGGTGAATATTCACCCATGTTACCATTAGTGCAGTAGGAAAAAATGTTACCAACTCCAACTAACTCTGTGGTTGGTGGTCAGCATGCTGACACCCACGGCCGGAGCCGCTACTTCTCTATCAAGTAGATCCTCAGTTTGAATCACGATGCTGAGTGCACTTCGTTCTAGACCTTCCTGCCTCAGAAAAATCCGAAGAGGTAGGCCTACCGGGGATCGTACTCAAGCCTGCTGGTAATTAACCACGAGACCATGCAGGAGGCCGATGTTACCAAGTAAGGGTTAAAAAGTATATCTCCATTACGGTTTACTGTGGGCATATCCATAGACATCTGATCCATGAAATGCTATTGTGTGGAAATCATCCCTCTTCACATAGACTACTTACTCTTCAGAAAACAACTTTGGAAATAACATGTGAAGCTAATTATGGTGACCATTATAAACCACATTTTATTAAAACGGGTATTTTCACAATACCTCAATGTTATTTAGCTTTCTTTAAGTAGTGTCATAAAAGATACACCTGACTTTCACATCAGACAACTATGTTCAGTGTAACAGCAATAGTGCTTCGTTTAAACATCCGCAAGACTTGTGTAATTAACTCGTATCTGTCTGATCATAATGCATTGTTATTTAATTTTAAAATAGCTGTAGATGTTGTGCAACCTTTACAGAAAAAGAAAAAACTTAAGAGACTGATATCCAATGAGAGTATTACTTTATTTATAAAATTATTGTCTAATATTAACTGGATTGAAGTCTACATACAGAAGGATGTTAACGATAAATTCAAGAAGTTTATGGATTTATATATGTGGGCTGTTAATGGTGCCTTTCCTCTAATTGAAACTAAAACTAGAAAATTAAAGGTAGATAATAGGTGGTATACCATTGATCTTTTAAAATTAAAAGAGCAGTGTGACAGATATTATAGGTTAGGAAAGTTGTTTAAAAACAAACAAATGAATGATAAATTTAAAAATTGTAAAAAAAATTATAGGAAAGCTATAAAAGATGCAAAAATATCATATTATAATAAACAAATTGAGGGTTCAAAAAATAAAAGCAAAGCTTTGTGGGGTGTGGTTAATAGCTTAACCAATTATAATAGTAAAGCTGCTGGATCTGGTGAGGATATAAGCCCGAATTCGTTCAACAACTTTTTTATTGATCATGTTGCTGAAGTGAGTAACAAAGTGGCTGTCAGTAATTATGATAGTAATTATTACATTAATAAGTGTGTCAAACCTAGTAAAACTTTCAGTTTCCAGCATGTGAGTGTTGAGGACATGTTTATTAAAATTCTTAGTCTTAATAATAGCAAGTGTCTAGATATTTATAGTGTTAATACTGAAATCCTAAAAATATCTGCTAGTTATATATGTGAGGTTTTAACACACCTATTTAATGATTGTCTCATTGGCAATAACACTTTTCCTAGTACAATGAAAAACATTAAAGTAATACCTGTCTACAAGAAGGGAGATAATAAGCAAATAAATAACTATAGGCCAATATCTATAGTCCCTGTAATTTCCAAAGTATTCGAAGCTCTATTGAATGAACAGATGTCTAAATATTTTGAAAAGAATGAATTATTTACTGACAAACAATATGGTTTCAGACCCAAGAGAAACACTAGTAATGCAGTAGTTAGGTTAATAAGTAATGTTATTGCTGACTTAGAAAAAGGTTTATCTGTTAGTTTTAGATCATTTGACATGTCCAAGGCTTTTGATATCCTGAAGCACCACATTCTTATAAATAAGCTCCTTTACTATGGTTTTAATTCTGACTCGACTGATCTCATTCTATCTTATCTTAGTAGTCGTACTCAGTTTGTATACAAAGATGGACATTATTCCGCTGGAAGGCAAATTAAGTATGGTGTCCCTCAAGGCTCTATACTCGGGCCTATACTTTTTAATATCTATATAAATGATTTAATTTTTAATGTAGAAAATGTATCAAATGAAGGGTTTTTATTTGCGGATGATTTTGGTTTGAAAGTAAGCTGCAATAATAGATATGAAGTTGATGACTCCCTAAATATTAGTTCTTTGCGAATAAATGACTGGTGTGGAAGTAACAATCTTTCATTGAATCTAGAAAAAATTTGTGATATAACATTTACCTTTGATAGGGTATCTGTAAATAGGGCTTTGTCAGAACCTATAAAATTCCTAGGTATAATTCTTGATAGAAATTTGACATGGTATGCACATATAGATTCCCTTAGCAAAAAACTGGCTAAAGGCATGTTCATGCTGAGAAGACTAAAATACTCTGTAGACTCCACAGTACTACTAAATTATATTACTCTCAAATTCAGAGTCTATTAAGTTATGGAATATTACTATGGGGCTTTAGTTCGCACTCTCAAAGAATTTTTACATTGCAGAAAAAGGCTATTAGGATTATTTGTAATGTCAATAATAGAACTCATTTATCAAGCTTGGTGTTCTGACCTTACCTTCTTTCTGTGTGTTCTTTAGTATTAATTATGTACATACGAATGTTAATCACTTTACATTAAACAGTGACATACACCAATATAATACAAGAAATAGTAATAATCTAAGAACTCAGCATGTACACTACAGTAGCTCTCAGAAAAGCTTTTTAAATATGTCGATTAAGCTCTATAATGCTATACCACCTAGAATAAAAAAATTGTCAATCTCAGCATTCAAGAATAATATTAAAGCCATACTTGTGTCTGAATGTTTATATAATATTCAGGAATTTTATGAAATTGATTGGGATAAACACACATGATCATTTATTATTGTAGTTATCTATTTTATTTCATATTCTGGTACACTTTTAATGTTTATTAATTTTAAATAGATTGTAATTTTTGTAGTCAGACGATGTCAATGCATCATTGAATGTTTATATGACAATAAAGTTATTATTATTATTATTATTATTATTATAATAATCTGTGCATGAGAATTAGTTTAGGACCATGATGATTAGTCGATGCATGAGAATACCTGGGACGAGGCGGGTTACTGGATTAATCGAAACTTATTTCAGCCCGGGACGAGACGCGCTTTGTCACACTTACAGGCATTCTTTTCAAGTTGTATAATTTTAAAACCCATCATAAATACCAATAAGTTTACTACAACTACCATCCAGTTTATTATTCCAATGAATTCAGGTGTAAACTGTACGATAATTGCATCAAACAAGCAAATAGGGTCTTGAGTAAGTTAAGCTTTTTATAAGTAATCACAAGTTAATATACAACTGTTATTTTTTTATGTCAGCAATTTAATAAAGTGCATAACACGTAAAATAAAAGTGAACATAACTAATTGGCCGCAAAGTGCATACCAGTTAAAACAATCGAGTGTATGTATGCTATTCAAGCCAGAAGTGAATAAAAATTTAACCAGATCTTAATATAGTTCATGATGGGGAAATTCAGTATATTTACAGGTAAATGGGAATAATTAATTAATGTAGGAAAAAGTGCCTTGAACACTGGTTCGGTAATTAAGATTATTTCTGAATATTAATTAAAATTTACTTGGTTCAACTATCAACTCAAAGTATGCATAGCAATTTTAAAACTCTGATTGTCCTGTGTAGGCATACTTGACTACATCTGAGATGTCTAAAATTTTACTCATTAGAAGCCTACTGTCTTTAAATACATGCGTAGTCTTCAAAATGAGATACACCTTGTGCACTAATTTTAACAAGAGCTTCGTAATCATCCTTCAGCTGATTATAAAGATAATATATTACACAATATTGATCGTAAAGACGTCTACATACTATTCGTAAAGTCCTTACGTCTTCAATCAAAACAAACATAGTGTCCGCATTGCCTTCATTCCTCAGCCAATTATTATATGTATGTAACCACATACAGGCCAAATCTGACCAGAATTCGAAAGTTGTAACCAATTTGATGTGGAGTTTTTGACACTTCCCGGCTAAATACTTCACATTGTGAATTTGTATCCTCCATTCTTCGTCATCTCTTTCTTCCAGTAGGGTATTCGTATTTGACTCTATATCCAGACATGTTGTGTAAACTGCTGTGATGACACTATCCAAACCCGTGTTCAGGTTTTTCAAAATTTTTTCCAGATATTCTGTTAGTTGGACGACATCTTGAAGAGTTTCTACTCCGTTAATCCGCTCGTCCACTTTTTTTGCATCCATATCCTTGCCAAGGCAGGAAATTAACCTGTAAATAGTGCAGAGTACCTTTTATAAAACAGATTTAACATAATGAAATATTTGATCAAAATACAAGATAGCCCTATGTCAGAAATAGGTATGTGCAGACTACTTGTGATGGAGTCTACACATTCATTTAATTAAATACATTACATGTCCGGAGAAGAACATAAGCACAAAATAAAATTTAATTAACACAATTCCACTCATACGCCGCGAGTTTGATATTGACCAATAACGTTTAGCAACTCCTCGGATATAGTCCAATCACGATGGTTTATCTTATAAAATGCTTGCTATTAATATGAGGACGGGATTTTACCTGATTAAAATCGTAAGCTTGTTACTGGACACATAAGCATCAATGTGCCGTGGTACTAGATATTTCAAATGTCTTAAGTACAGTACCCTAGCCAAACGTCTGCAAACAGAGTCAATACGAGCATTCCAGCTCAGTTTAGAGTAAATAAAAGTACCTAATAGTTTGACAAGTCCTGACAAATAAGCAATGTAAACAAAATTTGTAGGGTTTTCTCGGCGTTGTTCAGGCTAAAGCCACTGGCTTCAAACCAGCCTGTAACCTCATTAAATGAGTTTTTCATTACAAGTTGTAGAACATTTACATCCCTGTTAGTAATATTGTAAACCTAACCTATCTGACACAAACCTAGCTCTACATGTCCCTAACACTAATATCACTAATCCTAACCTAACTGCAACTTTCCTAGAATCCGAAGTTGGTAGGTAGTGCGCGGTGCGAAATGAACGAAACTAAACCCGAACATTTTTTTTTCCAGTCAGGAAGAAACAGGACAAAATATTTCTTTTCCACGAAAGTAATAATCAGTTCTATCCTCAAGATTAGAGCAAAATAGATAACATTATAATAATTTAAAAATTAAGAAATGAGATTAAGGAACTAAGAGATGCCAGTTTCTTTTCTTTATACAAGTTTAGTATACAAGAAGAATGGCTAAAAATAATGGATACTGTTTGCAGTATTCTTACTTAAGATACTTGCGCGAGATGATTATGGCAATAATAAATACCTAAGTTACTTAATTATTACTAAATAGATTTTAGCAATAATTATTATTTAAAGAATTAACTTACAAGTATAACAAGTTTACATACCTAGTATTTATATTTCTTAATAATTTGTTTCCACTCTTGGATCTTCACAAAACCAGCTCTACACCTAACTCCTCGTTCGCTTACGATAGGTATAAAAAGACGACACAATGAAGACCTTGAATTATGACTCTTGAACCAAGACTACTAGCACACTCTATGCTAACGAATTATACGCAGTCAGATTTCTTGAGATTGGAAGAGCATGTTCAGAAAGATAAAAATTACATCCTTAAAGAACAGCTATTGAGAAGTAGCAAAATTAAAAATGAAATGGGCCGTACTAAAACGAAATTATTATTATATTTATTGTTATTATTATTATTGTTATTATCTTTCAGTTTAATTTATAGTGTGGTGTAATATTTTATAGGTAATAGTTTATTTCTACTAACTTTAATATTAATGCAATTGCTGTTTGAAAGAAAGATCTGCTGTTGTAGAATTAAACACTGTAATTACCATTTGGTAGACTTTACACAGATACATCAGATTTTTCCTACTTCGGATGGATGGAATTTATATCCTTTTAAATGTGACAAGCCCTTGTATGTAGATTTACAGGCATGTAAAAACAGCTCCTGCGGAACAAGATTTCGGTATACCAGAGACCGTCACATGCCTTAGTTGCAGTATACCCCAGCCGTAAATAACCATAAACCCATCTTTATGCATATTGGAACAAAAAAAAAAACCTAAATTTAGCTTGCAAAAGAAATGGATAAATTTCTACAAGTTTTTGAACTTGCTGCTTTCACTTTTACTAACGTATATATTTTTCTATTTTTTTGAGGGCTCAAAAAATCCTTCGACATGAAGTATTAAAAACCTAGATTAATTTTTAATTGACATCTATTCTAGAGTTACCATGCAAAATTGCAATAGCCTACATTCTCAGAAAAAAACTTTTGAACCAGGTTCTTTTTATTTGTAAGATACTCATATGCTTAACTGCAACAACTTATTTTGCAAACGATATTTAAAATAAATATTAGTTAATGAAATAAATAGGCTTGTATGTTTTGCACGTCCAGTAAGTGGACCTGGACAGTACAGCCTTGAACTGACATTTAAAAGGCAGCTACGGTCTTTAAATGTGCCGAATCATGTAAAATAACACTACGTTTTGGTAATGTATACGAACTGTTACTGCAGGAAAATAAAATAAATCACGAATTGTAAGACGTATAGTGTTCCCTTAGAAATCGGCGTGCATATGTTTTAGACAGTGGGATGAGTGGGTGTTGACCGGTCTACAACCGCCCCCAGGCAGAATAGTTAGTTGGTATGTAGTATGGGGAGAATGTGTGCTGAGTACATAATGAAGGGAACGAAACCCATTTCTGCTTATACAAAATATAGGGGTAATAGTAGTGGTAATTATATTGTTAATTACCTTGTCTTGTACTACGAACCAGTAGGCCTACACGTAAGCCCAAGAAAATAGCCTAGAATTCTTTCATTCCTCTTTTAATTAAAGTGACATAATATACAAGTTACATTAAATCCGGCTATACTGAAATGCTAAGATCCATAAATGAAATCATCTTATTCTTGTTTCTGTTCGGACAGTTGAATGAGATTAGAGTGGCCTATCTTCAGAATTACAGTTCATATGTTACTTGTAGTAGCTTTTAATGCACATATTTGCAGGCAATAGGATGCTTCTTAAGTTTAAGCCTAACTCTTTTTCTGTCCATTGACATTCAAACGACAGTTTCAGACGTGTTTTAATAGGTACACGCACAAACAGTAAGTGGAGAATTAGGCACATAGAAGATATTCCTTCAGAATAAGATTCTGGAACACGAGGACGGTTACAGTCATAAGTAGAATTACACACCTGTCCCCAAATAACGATAAACAAAATGTTTTAAATTTGAGGTTAAGTTAAATTATAATATTTATGCAAAAGCACTGGTGTCTTTTTCACGATTATAATCTTTAGGCATTGAGTGTTTTCTATTTAATAGCGTCAAATAAATGAATATAACAAGGTAATATAACTTACCAGAAACAATCTCCGCGGTATCAACCTTACCTGAATTACCTCGGATGAGTCATGGTCGCCATCCCACGGCTTCCTCCCGCGGTCTGGATCTGCCTTCGGGCAGAACACTCATTATCATAACCATCCTCATCACCATAAACATACAAATATTTAAATTTTTACCTTAATGTTACGAGGTCAAGCTAAAAAATCTCATTACTTAAATGCAGTTGAATATAACTTAGTTAAAACAGTCACATTTTCTTGAAATTACACATTAAGCAGATCAGGGATAAAGTAAATGTCTGCACAAGTCGTACAGTGTAAAAATAAGCTTCCTTAGACAAGTAATCAACATAATTAACGTCTGAATATCTCGAAGCAAACACTGGAAACAGTTGCGGCTATCAATCTCATCGTCTGTTCGTACCCATTTCTGATACAAGTCAGTCCATCTGGTGATTTCTTTTTTCCATAATTTAAAGGTATCGACGAAACTCTGGTAAGCTCCTTCGCAAACTATTAAGTACTTCAAATTCTGACATCCTAAAGGCCACGCATAACTTGGCATTTTAAACGAGGCTGCTGATGATGCGTTAATTGACAGTTGAAAAGTGAAGCGTAAGTACTCACTGATATATTTTAGGCGATTATTGAAAAAAGCCTCTCGACAGTTAAAATCACTTACAGCACGCGCAAGGTCTTCTAATTCTTCTTTTGCTTGTAACTCTTCCATATGTGTCATACTCATTTCACTATCACTTCCAGTAATCCCCAAGAAGTGATCTCTTGCCGGATGTAAACAACTTAGTCTAGATTGACGACATACACCACATAGGAGGCACAGCTCACTAAAAGCAGTCTTCAGTGCACACGTGAGATCAGTACCTATTCAATAGTATCGCTAAAGTTCGACATTGATCGATTCTTGTCAAGTCCATTGTGGGAGTACTTTACACTGTGATTTTAATTTGTTCCAAGTATTCGATTTACTCGCTAGAGCAGTGCGAGACATTTTAAGTCTGAAGAAAGTAGCCAAACCAAGAATGTTAGTCGTCATTGTTGTTACATATTACAAAAATATAGCTATATCATTAAAGCCTTTTGGGAATTATGAAGAACTACCCCTTCGTCTGTTTGTTCTTCACGTGTAAAGTGTTCCACCATTTTAATGCTTTAAATATGCAAAATCCATAAATAAAGCAACTTACTCTATCCGATCCATCTCCCCTATTTAGGAAGACTAAATAGACTGACTAGTATTCTTTATTTGCATGACACCAGCAAAAGTTGTAACAAATTATTAAAACAAATTAATTATTTTAAAAGTATTTCAACTGATTGTAAGCTTTAATCGGTGTAACAAACAACAGCCAAACACAAACTACAATGCTTGTTATTAGAGGATCTAGAGCAACTATTGTCTAGAACACAAGGAACCAAACCAGTCAAAAATCTTCTGGGAAATTCAAATTATATGGACAGTCTAATTTCCTGATATCTCCGAACGCTTCCGAGTAAATACGAATATTCAGTCATCTTGTTCGTGTCAAAAGTCACTGTCTGTGGCAGCACGTAAATGAATTTAAAAAGTAAATAAGCATGCATTAAAAAAAATTAAGTTTGACCCCGACTCAAATTCTGGTCGCAATGGTGATCTGACTACCGGAAATTTCGTGCTTTGCACTAGAGGACATTATCATCACGGGCAAGAACAGCAAGAATTGTAAACTTCAAAATTGATATTAAACATGTCAGACTTATTTATAGGGGGTACGAAAAGGCTTGCCACTTAACTAGGAATGCCACCGCTAAACTGATGTTAATAATATTAACATGACTGACAAGTTAACGTAGGCCTATATGCTATGTAAATTCAAGGTGTTTCCAATATTACACATATATAAAAAAATTATTAAGAATTAACTGAACAGCATTGAGAAAGTCGTGGTTTGAGATAGTTGAATCCCAAACTTGTTACCCAAACAGGTCATTTTCTCATGTCAACCATTATATCGTTAGTCGCAACAGATCTTTATTACGGCCTTAACTTATGGAAACTTAGTGATGCTGTACATTGATTGTCTGCGTGGTTAGCATCCTCCTTTGATTTTTCTGGGGTTGCGAGGTCTGGAACTGGTTCCACTCAGTCTCGTAACACCAACTGAGGAGCTATTTTCATTTTTACAGCCAATTTACATGAAGAGAATGTCATACATACTTAGAGGCAAACCTTTAATGTGGGCAGAGGAAATTGTGTGAGTTTCACATCAGTTTTTTAATATACATTCCCAAGAATACTGAAACATCTTCATACCTGAAGCTTCTTTAATGAAAACAACTATTGGACACAGGGATTGGGTATATAAAGCTGCATTTGAACAAAAGAAGAGTTCGAAATGTATAATTATATAATATGTGGCGAAGAAGTATTTTAAAACTCTTATAATAATAAATACAATATTAATAAGATTATATTTTTAGTGATACCAAGGGGGTTAATCTAAAAAATAAAACAGCTCTTGAGAAGCCGCACCAAGCGATAGATACATATATCGATTGTCTCGCAACAGGTAAATTTGCTTAAAATGACACAAATAGCGATGTTTTATTCATTTTTGTGGGTCATTAATAACATTCATTACATACTTAATTCTGTATGTACTCTGTAAATGGTCACAATAAATGTAACTGGAGGTCCGGATTCTCTCAAGTGAAATTCTGGACGTCTCGTTACATTAACTAGGATAAGGAGTTAAGGATATCGATGAGCGTTGTTAGCTAATAGAGAGCCAAGAAAGTGCGGAGATAAAATACGAAGTAATTTGTAATATGTGTGAAAATGTACTGGAAATCATATAAGAAGGTTATGAAAATTGTAGTAGTAGTTATAGAGAGATGTGATATCAGCTCAGTGTCCAGTAGCTTTTTTATTTTTAATCTCTTGCCATAAGACTGTACACATAAATGTGGAGATCAAAACTACAAACTTGGGAACAGAAAGCCAATGCCTTACTGGCTTTTCAGCCCAAGCATACAGAATGGTTATGTAACATATTTGCATATCCATAAAAACTTATATTAATAACATTAAATATTCTGTTCCAATTAAAAAGTCTACTTCTTTAAAGAATGATTGTTGATATATTATACACAATATTTTCAAATAGAATCTGGAAGAGTGTATAAGTCTATAGTATAGTCAACTTATTTATTAAAATAACATTTTTAATTACGTTTGAGAGGTGATAATTTAAATATTTTCATCACATTTGACAGAGAACAGAGCCCATAAGCAATTACCTATGGACAGAATTTTTTTTATAAAATTTCTGTTGACATTTCTCGTGAGAAATATTCATTGATGGTTCAGGATTTACGAGACCCTTGCTTTATTATGAAACTTCAGAAATATCCGCTCTTAAGACATAAAAGTAAAATTTATGAAAATAGTCTTCAATATAAAATATTTAAAAAAAAATTCAGTCGTTTTTATTATACCCATTCAGTTATAGGCCTACCAGACTACACTATATAAAAATAAAATTTTGTATCTAAAATTTTTGAAAAAATAATGAAGGAATTTGCATACACGTTTATAATTTGATAAACTAATATTGTAATTGGTAATTGTACTTAATATTGGCACTACTTTTCGTGATCGGTGATAGAAAAATGTTTTGCATTGTTTGACAATAACGAAATTACGTTTTGCAGAGATTAAGAAATTGCATATCATTTCAGTATGTTTATAAATATATACATATCCACTAAAATGTCACATGGGTAGATACCGCAATGTGCAAACAACCCTTAGTCCTAATTAAAATGTACTTGTGGCTTGATACTTAATTCTTTCATATCAACTCCCTTCAGCTTTCAATTGTAGAAAGGAACTTTTGAAGTCACTGAGACCAATGTAAATAAATATTTTCAGTCTTGAACAAACTCAAAACTCACTATGTAGAATTTTAAATATATATTATGCCGACGAAATTGGCGTGCTGTTGGATAATGATCATAACTTCATTTTTCACAAATCAAGACATCTTAACCTGTATTACTAGGCATTAACTGAGTTTCAATCATCTAGAAGAGGGTCTAATAAAATTCTGTAAACTTTGCGGTTCTTCCAAGGAATTTTGAGCGAAACAAGTACCAAATTGGAAAGAAATCTTGATTTTCAGGTAGAATTTACTCGTTAAAAATAAAAAAGGGCTATACTCGTTCTTTTATATTTATTATAGTTTTTTCGGGTATTAATGTTCCTTATATATCGACTGCAGAACGCGAACTGTAACATAGTATAGCTTCAACTGTATTTCATAACTATTGATTAAATTGATGATCTGGTCAACGAAATGGCTAAACGCTATTTCAACTGCCCTCAGCTCTATGCTTACAGACCGGATGCCACGGGCCCAGTGCTTAACTCGACCATGCAGAACTTTCTCATTGAAAGTGTCAACCCATTGAAGTACAATGTATATCCACATGAGTCCTGCGTCTCTGCAGTTACTTCGCAGTGTGCAGCATTCCGTCTCCAGTCTTTCTATCCGACCAAGGGCTCCTTTTATTTTCTGCATGCTCTTCTTCGGAATAGCATCCATTTTCTTCCTCGCATCGGCAATCTTGCTTATGTATTTCTTCTCCAAGTCCTTAACCATGTTGTCGGGTTTCCGGTAGAGTTTTCTCAGGTTTTCTGTAGCTCTCATGGCAGTCCTCATGGTATTCACCACTTCTTCCCACATGTCCTCAGGTTCCATCTCTGCGAACAGAATATGATAAGTTTTCTCTAAGATATTGCAGGTTTCTTTAAAAATAAGAGAATTCAACACTTATGTGCTCCAATGTTGTTGACTGTGCAAGTAGAGCTTTTTCTGATTTTTCATGTTTATTTAACGACGGGGGTGTACTGGATCTCAGGCCTGTGACCATCGCCGGTGTGCTGGAATTTTGTTCCGCAGGAGTTCTATTGAATACTCGTAAATCTACAGACATGAATCTGTTACAATAATGCACACATAAATGTCATCGACTTAAGACAGGGATTAAACGCAATGCCTTGGGTACAGGACGTCAGTACCTTACAGACTGCGCCACCTAGGCCTACCTTTCTGAAATGTTGCGTGGATGAGATATGAGATATGTTTACTGCATTGAATGTACTGTAGGTGTATTAATGTTCCCACCTACCCTAAAACTACAATGTTCCGTTACATAAATTGATTTTAAAACATCTTATAGAAGGAAAGTCACTTCTAACACTTAGGAGAAAATTTCCCCTGATATTGGAAATTTAACCAGAGACCGTCGGCTTTCCAAGCCGAAACACTACCATATGAGCTAGGCAGAGTTCGGGACACGGTAATAAATGGAATATTTCTGTTATGACCACCCTTAATGGCCAGTCTCACTGAAAGACATTTACGTCGTATTTACAGTAATAAAAAGGACACTAACAAACAATGATATTGCAACAGAGCATCCAGTCCATATTGAGCAGTAACGTATACTAGATGGAGATATATATTTGTGATTCCAAAGAATATTATATCTGTTGATATTACACTAAAATACTTACATGGGTACTTACGTTTCCTTAACGCGATTGACTTCATTCTGGAGGCCTCCTTTGTACCCACCATACTTACTGAGGTTTTCGATTACTACATGTAGTTTTAGTGTGGGAACTTATTCTGAATTACGTTTGTGCAGTTTCCATTACTTACGACGAATGACGCCTTAAATTCAAAACAATAAGAGATTGGCTGACCCAGGGCTGGTGTGCAACACAGATGATAGGGAGATTTAATGACAACTTTAAATATAGGAAAACACTAGATGAAACCAGAAGCATCGAAATGTTTCCGTGCATTCGAGTGTACCAGTCTTAAATGCTACGGTTAGACTGAAAACCGTTGCAGCATTGAGCATACCTAATAACTAGTGATAACATATATAATTTAATCTTTGTTTAAGTAATTATTTACGCACGAAAACATACTATAATGGAAACACCTTGCAGCTCAGTCTTTGTCGCTGGAGTAGTCCGCGGTAGGTCTTTGGTTCAAACTACGATTCCTATAAAGTTGGTGGATGTTCTTATGGTTTCTCCTGATCAGAAAATTGTCAGTTTGAAAAACACAGACAAATGTCAGTTTGAGGTATTTATTGCTACAGTCCTAAGATATATTTGAAATATAGTAAATCAGAAATCAGCTGGATGGTGCACAGAATTTGGATGAAGAAATGCTTTGTCTATATACCAAAGGAGAGGTCAATGTTAATATGGGGAATGTACTGGAATTAAAAGAAAATCCAAGATTGAAATGCGTTATCGCAATGAGTTAGAAAATGTTTTTATTTAAAATTATATGGAATTTGAATAGATAGTTTTACAGAAGAGAGAACTATAATAAGTGTGTAACAGGGTTGGTATTGAAAGTTTGCAATGCTAAGAGGGTGATGAGTGAAATTTCTGCCATTTTCGTAAAATATTACTCTTTCATTTTATTATTAACATCAATTCATAGACTCTATGGGTTCCCAAATTTTCACGCCCACTTCACACTTGGAACAACCCCTACGAGGTGTTTTAAAAGCACAGTAATTTAAGTTTGATATGGTTAATGAAATTTGACAATTATTTTCGGAAAATTTAAATTTAGCCCAGTTCTACGCTTAAAATTTAGATGCTTCCATTTTTCTGTATGTTCTGCAAAGTGATCTTTGCAGATGAAAATATTGTTTTATTTCATGTCGTTTAATATTTCACCTACTTTTTAAAATCAAAAGTAATTTTAAACTAAAACGTAAATTTTCAGAATTTTTCTAGACTTCAAAAGTTACTGTAAAATATGTTGTACATAATTTATTTTTAAATTTTACAATTTGAAAATACTTCTCAAGCCTCCTTCCCAAAATATACCCAGAATGCATAGGCTAACAAAAAACAGTAAAAATGATTTCTTGCAACAATATGTTCTAAGACGAATATGTAAAAAATGAACCGTGGAAGTAAAAAAAAATGCAACAGTTCCAAATTTCATCCGTCACCACTATTAGAAGGAACAATGGCCCTCCGTCACTTTTTGGAGTAAAGATTTTGGACCTATTTATCGTACTAAACACTTAGACTTAAAAGTTAAGGGATAGTTTTCTCTATAAAGAACCACTGTTTCTTTCGTGCTGTTCACTGACAATTACGAAAGAAGGGTGTCCTAAGAGTTCGGAGATCCTTCATACCAGTTTATCATTGTAAGCACACACTTATAAAGAACAGCGTTTAAATGCATCAACGCTGGAATCATTCGAAGCATACAGCCAAACGTTTCTCTATTCCTTATTTGGTCGTCTGATTGCCTCCAATCCATGAATTTCTGCATCCACGAATTAGTAAGCTTCTGCCATAATGAAAATGTGTCCATTAGGTTGTGAGAACCGCCTTCGTGTATATTCAAGCTAATCAGAAGCAATGTTGTCAATGTCATTCCTTCGTAAGAATGATCAGCTTTAGAATGCTGGTGTTCTGCCGCCTTTGTAATGATCTCTAAGCCAGATATCCTGATGTGATCTATAAAATGCTGCACACTTTGTGTGTGTTTCTGAACAAGTTTATCAAACTTTTCAACACATGTATACAGCTGTTGAATTCTTGCCTCAATAATGTACCTCTGAAAAATATCGTCGCCCATTTTAAGTTTAGATCAAAAGTTCCCTGCAACAGAGTGAATACGAGACATGTGAGAAATTAACACTTATAAAATACAGTTATCAAATATAAAACCAACTCAGTGACATAAAACTTTTATTTCCAAATTTTCAGTCTTGCAACACAGAATGTTGTAGAAAACATTTCTCGAGGTGTTAATCGAATTAAAGTATTCAACTAATAGGCTTAAATAAAGACCACCGGGTTCTCCAAATTCCTGCCCCATCCCATTCAAAATATGCTGTACCTTAAACCGCGAACGACCTCACTACAGACATTATCACATGTACAACGCAAGAGAATTCATCCAACTCAGATTATAATTTTATTTTTTGGAGTTTTAACTTACAACAAACCCATATGTAGCAGCATTAACCGATCACCAGCAAGTCTTTATCAATAAACCTATAATTAAAAATTATTTATCTAGTTCTCATTTATTTGTTAAGTTAGCATCTTATTGCAGTTTATTGTTTCTTTCATGCTATTACAGCCATGTGTATTCTTGAATAAAACCATGTACCATTATTATTAATATCAATAATAGATCTTACGTTATTGCTTGGGGACCAGCGGATCAGTTCCTCATAAACAGAACCTTTGTCGTACAAAACACATAATACATACCATTAAAAACACTAAGCCCATTAATACCGGCAAACCCTTATTTAAAACTCACAAGATCCTCCACCTACCATGTACAATTATATTTCAAGGAGTTCCTTTTGCTTGTTCTCATAGATACTTTTCATAATTTTCATAACCATTCTTACAACACGTGACATAAAAACAGCAATGCACTGTCGTAATGCTTTATCCATCTTTTCGAATTGTCTTCACATCACATATTTTTTAAAATATTTAATTCACTTCCCTCCTCACTTCGCATCACAAATACAGAAATTCTGTTCAAAAATATGTTCAATTACTGTCTTTTAAGGTTGAAAAATTTAGCATGTTTGAGATATTGTAATATTAATTTACATTGCAAATTTCGCCATTTAAAGGCATTTAGTAAATTTAAATGTATTAACATTTAAGAAATTTTGATAATTGTATGTAACACACTTTATTGTATAATGAATAACATTGTACTGTGCAAGCAAATGTGAGTGAAATAGAGCCAGGTGTAACACAAAACTAATACCATTGTTTAATTAATAGGAAAGCACTGTTCTTTACATTGCACAGTAGCGATTTCCATTTAAAAAAACACACAAAACTAAGTACTAACGCATTTCCCTCAATAGGCCTACTTTTAAAAATAGACTTTGTTCGATTTTCCGTGATCCCTAAATCACATCTTCAGAAAATTCATCAGTGCACGATTTTTACAATTCTTTTGGTTCCAGAGGTTCCTGAGGTCTGATCTCAGCACTGCTCCTGTGTAGTTGATGGGAGAGAGAGAGATGAAACATAAGCATTGAGTCTAACTCTTTTATATCTAAGTTTAGTCCTAGTCTCTTCCAGTCATTCAGGCATAAAGATGGAAGTATTCCACGTTCTTTTGTGAAAATGTGTTAAAATTACGAGTAGACTAAAAGAGTTATTTAATAGAGAACTACGTAGCATACATAGTGTTTCAGCAGTCTTCATCTTTCTTGCCATTCACTATTCTCATGTTATTTAATATTGTTTATTCCATACATATCGTCTTTCGCTTGTTCTACAAAAGCATAATAAGATAAAAGAGCCGAAGCTAAAGAAAACAAAAAACCAGTATGTCTCAGTCTAGCGCATGTATGCCCTAAGAGTAAGACAGACGTATTGGTACGCTGACTGAAGATGAATTGGTAGTGTGGAAACCTTCAAAAAGACTTAGGAAAATCACTTAATGGCTGGTATCTAGGCCTATACAGTGTCTGATAACGAAAAATAATAGACGGGAACTATGGCCATCTTCATCTTGAGATTTGGGTTACTGTGTTTTTATCTTAGGATAATCTTAAAACAGATAGTGTACCGTAATAACCCGCACAAAAAATTAAAGAGGCCAACTGAAATAACAAGAAAATTCCGCAAATTATCTGAAGTAGAACTTTAAATGGCTATTCAGAAATTTTATGTCATTGTCAGATAATATAATTGAATAGCTGAAGAAGGATAATATTTTGAACATCATCTTTAACCAGCGATCGCTCGCGTCTGTGGTTGTCACACCATCACTCGTACGTTAGATTCGATCTAACATGTGTTTTTTTCTTCTTCTTTTGTAGCTATTAAATGCAACTCAACGGATGGGTTGAACGAACATAGGTTTCTATGTAAACATTTTAACATTTGTTATATTTACTTTAAAAAAAATACCAAAAGTAATAATAAATGGTTTAGCAAAAACCGATCTTTTACATGATTCTGGCATTGTAAACATTTAATTTCTATGTGTACATTATTATTATTAGTATTATTTTATTATTTTTATTTAGTTATTATTGGTGATGATATTATTATTGATTATTAATAGATTATTTTCTTATTATTGGTAACATTTATTACTATTATTAGTTTAGTCTTATTATAACATTTAAAAGTGAAAAGGAAGCAGAGAATAAAATAATATTATTCAAGACCTGTAGCGTCAACTTACCTCTTGCACACAGGATGAATGCGCTGCTTTTTTAATAATACCGCTGCTGATACATGCGTGATATGTTACAGCTGACTCTCGGAAGCACACATGTCGAGGAAGGCATTGCTAGAGAAACAACTTTATCTATAAAGATATACGCGAGTTATTAAAATATTAACATGATTGTTAGTTCCGATCTAATAGCGCGAGCGATCCCCGGTTGAAAGGTGAGTTAAATTCCGAAAATAATTTGGAAATCATGTTATATGAATCCTCGGCGAGAGAACAAAGTAGCGGCGAGAAAAAAAAAATTGTCACGGCGATCGTTCACCGTATCCTTGGTAACGGCAGCACGCTATGCATAATAGAAGTCCGGTGACTTTACTTTTGGTTCGCACTGGGTTAATGAACTAGAACAGCTATGGCGGACGCTTTTTCACCGACCGCAATACATTGAAGATGCTAAATTAACATTGAGAAATTATGAAACTTATTAATTCCAGATGTCGACGGTAATGTACAAAATGGGCAATACGCTGTAGTTTTCAAGAAGCTTCGGAATAAGAAATACTTTAATTCACAATTACTTGGAACTCAATTTCTACGTTGGTCAGGTGAAATTAATTAGATCAACATGATTCCTGTGGTGTCGTGCACATTGGCACAGGTGCACATCGGCACAGTCGCATTTTCGTGCACATGAGCATAGTATTTTTATCTTGTAATATTATCGTGCTCATCGCCACACAACCCGTTGGGGCTAGGGGTGGACATAGAGACTCAAACCTACAGCCTCCTTCACCACGGCTCCAAGGCAGCACCCCGGCTAAGGAAACCGGCCGTTGATATCGTAGATAGGTTAAGTCAGGTTAGGTTAGGTTAGGTTAGGTTAGGTTAGATTAGATCAGATTAGGTTAGGTTGATTCAAAGTCTCGTTCAATCGCAGGCAGATACTTTATGAATGATTTCTAAACAATAAAATTATAATATTAATGTACACAGTATGTATCTATAATAATAAAAATAAGTGTTTGTCTTTCTGTCTATCTAGCAGTTACTGTGAACTCCATTGCATTCAATTCGATAATTTAATTCCAACTTTGTCTCTATGTCCACCCTACGAAGGGTGTGTGGCGATGAGCACGATGATATTGCAAAATAAAAATACTATGCCAATGTGCACGAAAATTCGACTGTGCCGATGTGCACCTGTGCCAATGTGCACGCAACCATTCCTGTAGAGTTTAATGAAAATTTTACGATACGTTCAAAGTAACAACACGCTCCATCATTTTAAATTAACTGTATAGTTGCAAATTTTTGAACTTGCACAAAACAAACTATTCTATAACAAATATTGAACTCTTCCGAATGAAGTAATTCCCCCACAGCGCATATATATATAATGTATTACAAATTGTTGTTAATAATTACAGAATTGTCATGGACATTTAATAAACGAGAATAATTTAATAAACGAGAATGGTAGTTTTTCATCGATCAAACATAGGTTTTTAACATGGTCAAGCAAGAATATGTACAAATATTAAAAAAGAAAGGAAGCGGATTGTTTCCATGATTACGCATTATGTTTATTCACAGAAAAGGTTCAAAATCTGTGACTTTTAGCTTCACAAACCCTAGAAACCATAGGAGTAATTCATTTTCTCTGTAAAATTATCCGAAATACTGGGAAAAAGAAAATGTCACTTTTCTAACCTATAAATGACAGTACCCGGACAGAAAACGGTTGTCGGAAGGGGAGAATTATGACTGGCAATGAGTTGCGAATGGGTCGCGTGATCCAGAAACAAAGTTGGGATTGTAATCTTGATGGCGATGAACATTAATATCACTATCACTAATATCACGACTCCTAACATAACTGTCACTTACTAAGAATCCGAAATTGGTATGTAGTACGGGGCGAAAGTGTGCTGAGTGCGTAATGAATGAAACTAAACCCGAACGGAATATTTAATTAACTAGCACAATTAGTTACGGCAGGTGATTATTACTCAAACTGTTTTTAAGAGTAAAAGAAAACAAATTGATAAAATAAGAATAATTTGTGACCGAATAATGAATGGTATTAAACAGCGTGACTCAGTACATTCCTATTCAATCGCGTAATGCACCAAATAATAGAAGAATTGCCACATAACCTTGGGTACAAAATGTGAAACATCATATTACACATAACATGTTATGCCGATGAATCTCGTAGAAGCAGAAGATGATTTAGAAATATTGCTCCACCGTTTTAACATACCTTCTAAAAATGAAATATGGGAAATGAACACCAAATTTTATGTATAGGCCTATTAGTAATTTTTCCACTTTGTGCACTAGTAATAGGAAAGAGAGAATTAGATAAAATAATGTTCAAAAGGAACCAATTATATTTTCTTGGTATTCAGTAATAATTTGTACTATATAATTGTAATACATGTGTGGCTGTTTCAAAAGAACCAACAAGATGTAAATTAGAAGTTGTAGAAAGAAAAATTATTACTGAGAATTTATCAGAAATCACATCTTAGCCTACACCAAGAAGTAAAGAAGTATTCTATGTTGATAAGGCAGCATAAATATGAGGATGTATGAAGGACGTAACAAATTGTCGACAGTTGAAATTAAAGTAAGGCTATATAAAACAGCAGAAAATTTATGGATGGATCCACGATTACGCATTATGTTTGTTCAACAATAAAAAAGTTCAAAACCACTGATTTTTAGCTTCTTGGTTTGATGTATTATTCATAAACCACAGAAATCATACAGTAATTTTCTCCGGAAAGTGTCCAAAACACTGGGAAAATGAGAATGAAGATAGCTTTTATAACCCATAAATGGCAGTCTCTGAAGACAAAATCGCTGTTAGAAGGCGAGGATTAAGACTGGCAGTGAATTGCTCATGGGTCGCGTGATTCAAGAACAAGGCTGGGATTGTAAACATAAAATTTGTATGTAGTGCGGGGCGAAAGTGTGCGGAGTGTGTAAAGAACGAAACTAAATTCTAAAATTCAAGGCATCACAAAATTTACTAAAGACAGATGAAAATATGGGCAAGAACACAACATAATATCTATATTATACATAAAATGGCATTAGATCTGCTCGTAAGAAGAGATAATTAAGATAAGCCCTTAGATGGGAAGAAAGAAAGACCTCCAAGGCAGAGGATGAAGTTTGAACTAAAACAAAAAATATATAAAATAAAAAGATAAATATCCTATTATAAAAAAAAAATATATCTTAGTATGTTGTATTTTCTGCTTGTATATTTTATATGGCCATGGACCAGGATCACCGTTTATCGAGAATTCCAAGGACAATTCTCTATTTTACAATGCAAGAACACGTCCAAGCAGTGTTTAAATCCACGACAGATGTTACACTTTTTTTTAGAATACACTTTTATCTGACGTCCAGAATCTTTCATGCTAGATATGTTTTAGTTATATATAACGCATAGTATACGTAATATAAAGTATAATATATTAAATTATTAAGTCTCAAATTTGTTCTAGGTAGGATTAGGTCGAGAACATAGCAATCCCAGATAATGTTTGAGCACAATAATATGATCTTCACTTCCGATCTTTCTTTTATTTACTAGTAGAGTTAACCATGTGGTTTTCATGTTCTCTCTAGAAGTTTCCCCCCACTTCATTGATTTCCGCGTTGAAGAGGTACGTATCGTTAAAATCATTCCTTCAGTAACGAGGCTTACCTTCTTGCATATTGTGCATCATGATTTTACAAATATGTAAGCGAAAACATAGTGTTTTAAAACTACACCATGACGTTTTCTTGCACGGGATAATAGTGTTACAAAACATTAATGTTTCCGCAGACATACATAGAATCGTTTGGTAAAATTGTGTTTACTTACGCACTTAAAATAATCTCTGAAAGCACCACCGTCCTGTCGAGACTAAATTCCAATAACATCTGTTCAGATCCAAGAGAAAGATAAGACTATTCCTTGAGGCACATTCAGTTTATTAATCTCATGAGAAAAACAGAAAGCACGATATCGAGTTCCTGGTTACCCGCGGTCTGGCGAGAGTCACAACATTAATTACGATCTAATACTTAAATTGCTTTCGCTTTGAAAGGTGTGTTTCAACGCTATGAGGAAATGATTACTGTCCAGTCCAAAATAATCTCTGAAATTCGACTTTAACAGATTCTTTTTTCTGGAAAAATAAAATGAGATTCTACGGCACTCTACACACTGAAAAATCATTAGCTCAAAATAAAATCAAATCAAATCAAATCAAATCAAAAATAAATAAAATAAAATAAAATAGGTGGGTGATTTAAGTCCGATTTAATTTGGGGAATATATCCTTCGGGGATGCGGTACGATGGGGTAAGATATTCTATTCATTTCTGCAACTAATTTACGTGACAGAATGTCAGACGTTATATTATACTAAGAGGAAAACTTTCATTTGGGCAGAGGAAGTTATGCGTGTTTCACATCAGATTCATTTTTTTGTTTTATAGTAAATTTACCCTTCGTTCAGGAGTTTCAATGCACCTCTTCCCGAACGAAGTACTTCTGGTTTCCTGTGCATGCTCAACTTGTATATGTTGACAAATTTAATACATTATAACTACTGTACTACGAATTTTAAAGCAAATTTCTACTGCAAAGCAACAGTGCACATTGAGAAGTACCTTCAGTATACTTCCGGGAAAATTTCGAAATAATGGCACGTCAGAAAAGAGTCCCCCCCTTTTGGAAGTAGACTTTCGGAAAAATAAAATAAAAAATTCGGAATCGGAAGAATACGTTTCCGGAAAAAACTGTCATTCAGATATTTAGAATACGGGAAAGTATTTCCCCAAAATTGGACGGGAACGATATTTTAGATCAAATTCTAAAGTATTGACTATGTAGGAGAAATCAGCTACACAGGGAAGTAAGAAGTTTGCTTTGGATGGTATTACGGAGGATTTGAGGAAATTTGGAGTTAAAGAATGGTGGAAGGTCGCCAAAGACAGGGAGAGTAGAGAAGAGTTCTTAAGGAAGCCGAGGCTCGATCCGGGTTGTATAGCTACTGATGATGATGATAATAACTATTTATTATATTTTTGATGCCTTTTCTCCCAATCATAAATAATAAGTGAGGTAGCCAGTGGAAAAGGTCACTATGCAACAAAATGGTATTGTAGTAAAGAACTTTACAAAGATACTATTTGAGGGAAACCTAGTTTTCATTTTCGAGAGTGTTGTAAGATATGGTTTATTGTTCTATGGAAATGGCTCTGGTTTAAAACATACTGTACTAATACAGAAGAAGATAATTAGAGTAATAACTGGGTCATCGTTATCTTCACCATGAAGATATATTTTTATACAGCGAGAGATTCTTACTGCATATAATTTTGCTTGTATTTAAACTTTTAATATTTTTGAAGAAGAATTATTCTGATTATGAACTTAAAAGTCGTACACATTCATACAAGGCTAAACACAAACACCATTTTCTATAATAAGTAAAATAAATTCTTATAATTTGTAATAGTCTTCCTGACACCACGAAAATGCTTATAGTTAATAATTTAAAATTGAAATAAAAATTTGGTTGAAAAACACCTGTTAATTAAAACTCGCAAGAAATTCTTAACAATGACTAAATTACAAATTTTAGCTTTCTAGAGTAGATATAAATTAAGCTTTGTTTTTTCCTGTGGCCAATAATAATTTGTATTTCTTACTTACGTAATATTTGAAAAAACTAATTATAATTTTCAATGAAAAGGTATAAATAAACTTTTATTGTTGTTGTTATGATAATAATAAAAAATAATAGTTATTATTATTATTATTATTATTATTATTATTATTATTATTATTATTATTATTATTATTATTATTATTATTATTATTATTATTATTATTATTATTATTATCGTTCGCTCCTTTCAAATAAGTATCAATTAAAATTTTAGATTTAGAGATTTAAAGACTTAAGATGGTTGTAACATTTTGTTACAAAGCTTAGTTTTAAAATGTTCAAAGGAAAGAAACTTAGATAGAAATATTTTCGCTTCTTCTGCAAAGTTCCCTATTTTTGGACATTCTGATTTTCACTCCAGTGTACAGATATAACTTAAAATGAGTAATTAAACCTTTTGCTCTCAGTGTCTGCAGCAGGACCTATTAACGGGTTTTTTTAGTCTAAGAAGTATATTTTGGTCTGAAATAATTGTTTTCATCACCAAAATATATTTCTTTTACGGACGTGAATTGCACAACTTCCCAAAAGTAACATGGAAAACGAAGGCCAAAGGGGCAAAAAGTTTAGGAAAGTTGGGAAATTATAAGATGTAAGAAATACAGCTTCTAGGCCAAATATATATATCACAGAATAATTCAAAAAGCAATTCAACAGCTCGATATTAATTTGGGCATGAAAAGGTAACCGGTGTTACCTTCCCCGTAACTACCTGTTAAATAATTAATAGACAATAATTCTAAAATGATGACTCTTTCAAGGAGAGACCTATGGGAATAGTAGGCCTAAAATTGAACTAAAAATGAAATTCTATTTTCCTTTAAAAAAATATGAATTAAGCAATCGATTGTTGAAAACCACATCGCAATACATTTGATGATCTGATCGGCCGTCAATGATAAAATATGCGTACATATGGAAAATTAGTAGGCATGTTTTTCTCCATTACTTGTGTTGCTTTTCTCTCACAATTTCATTCCTCAAGCTGAAATATCCCAGACATTATCGAATATAATTGCGTGATATCTGCACGACATATTTAAAAAGTTTATTGAACAATTGTATCATACTTTTTGTTTACTTTTAAATTATAGTTTGACAAAAGATTAATTTGTAACTACATTTAAACGAGACACGAAAAAGGAATATTTCAAGCTATTGTTGAGTACTTATGAAACGTCTTATATACTTATTAAACATATTTCTTTTCTAATCCTCACCGGAATTTGTTATATTTTATTGTTACAGGTAACGAATGGGTGATCTCTGAGCTGAACTTAATGGATGTATTCCGCATGGGTATGCTATAGTACATGATCAAATGTTAAAATATCTCCTAGGACAAAGGTAAGAAAACAGGATTTTCATAGATTTCCTCTAATTTGTGGGTTATATCATGCATAGGCCTACAGTCCTGAGACTGACCAATAGAAATATAGCTTTTTTTGCCTAGTTTCGTTCACTACGCACTTCATACGCACTTCACACCGCACTACATACCAAGATGTGTCGGAGTTATGCTTGCCGTAAATGGTTTTCATTGGCTGACACAGATTCGGCATCTCATTGATTTCCCGTTATCAGCGCTGCCACTGCATTTTTGTGCCATGATTTAAAGGATACGTTTCCCACTCTATTCACCCACCATTCTAAATAAGTGACAGTAAGTTAGGAATAGTGATATTGTGTTACTAGCATGTAGAGCTAGTTTTGTGGCAGTTAGGTCAAGAATATTGATATTATTGTTAGTGACATTTAGAGCTAGGCTGGTGTCACGAGGCGCATCCATAAACGTTTCCCTGGGGCCGTTTACGGAAACAAAACACAATTTAATGGAAATACTTATTGCAATAGATACTGCAAGTGTTCAGCTTTTTTCAAAATATTCACTACCTTAATTGAGACATTTTTCATACCGTGGGAGCAACTTTTGAATACCTGTGTCTAGAACTCTGCCGCCTGGGATTTGAACCACTATATGACAACCATCTCCGCCTCTTTGTCATTCTTCGTCATTTGTTGAGGTGTAGGAAAAGATGGAAATCACTGGGATCGAGATCCGGGCTGTAAGGTGGATTTTTAAACACCTCCCAGGAAGTTTCCTGCAGAGGTTCGACTGGGAGGTGTTTAAACATTCACCCTATAGCCCGGACCTCAATATGATTTATGATGAACACAAAAAGGTAGAAGATATCAAATTTTAAATTCTTTTGTGTGAATAAACAGAGCATAATCATCGAAACCATCCCCCATTTTTGTTTAAATAAACAATGTCTTGATCTAGTAAAACCTCCTCGGAATATATCTTAAGATTACATATATAAGATATTTGTCGTATTAATAAATGTTTCCAGCAACGCTTCGTATACAGCATGTAGTTGAGACAGAAGATCGACAAGGCGGCAGTGCGCTGTGTTTATAGCTACACAGTCTACTTCTAACAGTTCCTCGATCGCGGTCTTCCAGTTCATGTGAGTGTGCAGCCCCAACCTTTTATTAAATGAGCGTACCCATACACTTGCAATGTAAGTCCACATGATGTGTATCTCTTCGAACTGATAACGGGCTTCTTCAAGTCTTTTGGTGTAGGATTTTATCCTTTCAAGTAGGGTTCTTGCACTGCGCAGATTCGTCCGCGGAGCTTTGGCCAAGGCTTCCTTTTCTTTAATAATCAACCGTTCGTACTGATCGTTAATGCTAGTGACTACGTCATATACTCTAGCGTTACACTTTTTCAGTTTTTCTGTCAATGTCTCGAGGTTGCAATAAATCTCCACTGCTGTGTTGAAAGCAAGTTTATAGCGCTCCATATCTTCTTCCAAGTGAACTGTAAAATTGAATAAATAATAATAAAATAATAACAATAATAAGCATGACAGCAACAATAATTTTAGTTTTTAGAAATTCAGTTTTTAGCAAGCCAAATAACACAATTTTCCAGTAAAAGCTATTTAAAAATTCAATGTTTGCTAAATGTCAATCAACGCTGCAGAAGAATATTCTTGTGTTATTTCTTACATCACAATATGTTATATCTTCTTATTGTCGACAGTAGAAAATTAGTAACAATAGAAAAATAGAACTGAAAATGAAACATAATAAAATAAAAAATAACACTCGCAAGTTTCAGTTGAGATAATAGACATTTTGTTTGTTACTATTCAAACATAAAAACTTACAAAATAAATAAAAACAAAAAACTGCAAGAAATAAATATTTTAAAATAAATACTCACATACACACACATACACACAGCCGCAACATGCAACAGGACCGCAACCTGTCGGAGGAGGGAGTTTCGCTGGTTCCTTTGTGTTCTTCTAAGCATTCTCTTAACATGTAGCCTACTTCCTTCGCTTTATGAGCCCGAACCCCGGCTCCATACCACACAATGGCGGCCAGAATAGCACTGTGGTACGTCTAAATTGTGTGTAAGTTTATTTTGAATTTTCTTTGTCCGATGTTGGGAAAACTTCACTGAGAGAAAGTCGAGGATGATAATGTCGGCCAAACGTCATCCGGAGACCATAAGTTACAGACATTCGTCTTACAAGTGAGGAAAAACCCTGGAAAAACCCACCTAGGTAACTTGTCCTGACCAGGAATCGAACCCCGGGACCGCTGTGTGAGAGGATCGAACGCATCCCCTGTGCTACAGTGTCAATTATAAGAAAGGGATTTGATCGCAAAAAAAATTGTCTTTCCCATACTATATTTTAGTAGATTTTCTTTGTTCGTTATTGAAACTCTCTAAATTAGTATGAAACAATTACATACGGACATGTTTCCTGCATCGTCCTTCAATATGGATATGGAACGTTCACGAACGGATGGACTACGTTACAATATGAATGAACTCATAAGGTAACTAGTCAACAATATTTGTCGTTAATGAAACGATCGATGCATGAAAATCTGAATAGACCTTTAATCATTGAAAGTGCGACTATCTGTATGTCGATTAATTCTATTATAAATTAATTTGTATCACATAAGGACTCAAGATCAACTTGACTGATTAATTATGGGTCTAAACTATGAAAATTAAAAGTATATTTATTTATCTTTTCACTTACATTAGAACAAACAATAGCACTGGAGTGGTTATTACAATATTAACATACGTAAACACAGTCGAAATATTTACACATCTTATAGCTAAAATATTTTCAGTAAAATGTCACCAACTCCATAAATGGTATTTCTTACTTAAGCAACGTAATTTTAGTGTAAATAAATGACTCTTTAAATAGGCTTTAGCTAGTTCGATTGATATAAACATTATTTACATTGTCCTTATGTATGGCATTACCTTCGACTGACACAGAAGGTTCAGAAAGACAATGTTTTAATAATGGTGACAATATGTCTCAGAATGTGCGTAGTTTTTTCCTAGCTTGATATTATTTTTGTATTACATATGCCTGCATGAAGTTTGCCTTGTGATAATATTAATGGTTTGTTTCTTTGACATGTGTTAAGATTAGAAACTTGTTAAGTAACCTACCAATTACGAAATTTAACAATTTTAAGTCCCAGCATATATCAAAGAAACCAGTTGTAGGTATTATTTTTGCACGTCCATTGAGGCTTGAATCTGTATACAAAGTTAGTTGAATCTGAAAAGACTGTTACGTAAAGAATATAAAATAATATTACATTATTTTGGAAAATATCCTTTGTAGGCGAGCAGAGAATACAATAACTTTTGTTGTATACAGTACAAGATATAAAATAGAAATCTGGTAAAAGAATTTATATTAACACGAACTTATGTATATATAACTTAACGCAGTAATATCCAAGAATTTATATAAAATTAAACAATAAACATCTGAAAAATATACATCTACTCTTCATTAATTATATGAAACCACTAGTGTAAAGATATTTCTTTTAATTACAAAATTATTTATATAAATGAGCTTTCGATGTCTCCATGTTTCAACCACGGATTCTTGATTGGAATATCCATATTGTATGTCTCTCTAATACGTTTATAGATACCCCACCATTTTTCGTATTGAACTATCAACTTGTATAATGATTGATGAACAAGAGTTCCGTATGCATATGCTCGGTTCGAGACTCCAAGCAATTTATTGATCCGATTCCTGAAATCACCACACATTCCTTTCCATTTACCGTATTCTAGGATCCACTCTTCTGTGCAGTTCCACAAAAGTGAACTGTAATCAAGAAACTGAATGTGTTGTAATTTCCAAACTTCTCCTGCTTCATTTAATTCAACAACAGCTTCTCTGAGTTCTTCATGATTTTCACAATCATACCCCAAATCTGGTTTTGAGAGATCTACTATGTCGTTTAAATAGTAAGATTGTTTGAAGTGGGCATTTTTCAGTAACCAAGAAGTCCTTTCTGCCCTAGAGGTAAAACGCATCATGAAATCTGTTAGTACTTCAGAAAGAACGTCGAGATCTAATAAAGCTTCTAGGGCTTCGAGTCTCTGACGACGTTCGTCTTCCATGGTTACTCTAGATGAAACGTCATCTGCAACAGAGGGATTACATTGAAGCAATCTAACTATGAATTAGTAAAGTTCATTAACCCATTACATCCCAGCATCCTGTTTTGCAGACACGTCATTATTTTTAATTCTACGAAAAATGTAATGCCACTCGTTTCACAGGTGAGAAGAAATCCCACTTACGTAACTTGTCCCAACCACGATTCAAACCCGAGCCCGCAGCGTGAGAGAAGCGAACGCTTCCTCGGTGCCACAGTGGTGGATTAATTGTGTAGATAATTGCCAATATTGTAACCTTAAAACATTGTAAGATGGTAGACGTAGTGAGATTTGAACGTGCCAAATTAGAAGGTGAACGCATGATTGGTTACTGACAAACGAACTCATTTTTAGTAGAATTACTGAAACCTATGTCCCTATATCGGGATGATTCTACAGAACTTTTACTCACTGATCTTTCCAATCTAAATAACTCAATTTACAATCAATAATTCTGAAATTTTAACTACTTGTTAAAGTCAAAATTTTATCATACATATATATTTTATCATATAGGCTATATTATATATATATATAATATAGTTTGAATATGAACTTCAAACTTCAAGTTTCTCATACATTGCCTAATTAATTACGTATGTGAAGCTTAGTTATGTCTGCGATTTATGTATCAATTTTTTAAACTAATCCCCAGCCCGAGCATTTGTTAACACAGTTATCCTTTTTATATGTAAGTTTGTGTTTTTATGTGTATTTTAAATCTATAAATTAATTGATATAGTTTTGGAGTAAAGGGAGTCTTGCAGTTTCAGGATAAAATATATTTAATTTATTTTTAATACCAAAACTGGAAATTTCTCTTTATGTCATATTTGAACTTTTACAACATATAGAAAATTACTACCTTAAAGTGCGATCGTGTACTTAGTTATTTGAACACCTCTCTCAAAAACTGTTTATAACTGTTAACTCCGAATACCTCTGCTGCTTATATCTTTGATATATTTAATGTAATAGTACATTATGCAACGGACCTATAATGGCATTTATTGAGACACAAGTATGCTAGTTTCATAATTTTCATGAGTGTTTTTGTTTCGCCATAATTAGATTTTTAGTTTTAAGATTTTAGATTCATTGATTATTTTAGTGCTTTAACCACCAACCAACGCACATTAAAACAAAGGAAATTAACGCAATTTTGAATAATATTAACATTAACACTGACGGAACTTCTTTTAAAATTACAGGTTGTTTATTGTGCTGTTTGAATTGCAGCTTTCAAGGCTTGAAGACTATTCAATGTACGATGTTAATCAATAGTTAAACAACTGTGTTATAATGAAATTCAGTATCATAATGGATGTCATTCCTCTTCTAAGCTTGAAGAAGAAACCGGAAAAACTATCTAGGATGGTGCAGTTTATGTATCAATATAATTTTGATTCCCTCCGACACGTTAGTTAAGTATATAATTTCCTCGACTTTTATTTTACCATCTTTCTGTTCATAATCTAATCAGTTTTGGAGATAAGTGAAATTTTGCACGAGTCAGTGTTTCGTACTCGTGAACAATTTTAAGTATGTTTTTTAAAATGTATATCAAACTTAGAAAAATACCTACAAAATCTGCCAATTTTTTTATAAAGTATTTAAATTTAAAATTTCAAGGCTTTTAGTTCACTTTGTTCTCTCTATATTCAGGAATAAATGGACTGAAATTATTGAATTACCCATAACGGAGACACTTAGTGCCAGTAAATCTGAAAATATTAATTGAAGACACACTGAGACTGTATACTTAATATTTATTAGATTACTAAGTGAATGACATATTAATTTGACAAAAATTGAAGTTAACTTTTTTATGTTAATTATGTTAATTATTTAAATTAAAATTATGAAAAAATAATAAAACATCAAAATGTTAAAACTTTATACAGCGACATTTTATCTTATGCCAATACTTAGTACTAGAAAAGAAACTTTTATCCTGTATTTCCTCTTCTCTTAAATGTCCACGATATCTTGTATACTTTTTGGAATACTTTTGTACATTTTAATGTATAAAATACTGTATAACAATTTTGGACTGTTCCACACATACAAGACAAGTGCTATTGGTATCTACTTATTAACGCCTTCTACTATTGACAAACATTTTATTGGGATAGGTCAGGGGACGGATGGTCGGACGCCGGAAACAAGCGGAGTTTGGTTTGTAGTCATGATTAATGTCTAATCTGACCAGTTATAACTTAGAAGTTTGGACTATCCATCCATCTGCATAAACAATTAATTTAGTTTGTTATTACAGTATTTTAGTAGTTTAGTTGCCTTGTTGAGTCCTATAGCCGTAAGACAGGTCAACATAAATAATAGAGTACAGTAAACATTAAGATTGCAAGAAATAATTTCAGCAAAAAAAAAAAATTGTTTTATTTTAGTTATTGCCTTTAACACTTTTCGTAAGGAATCGTATATTCGTAAACCGAACAAAATTGAATCTGTGCCTTAATTTGCCCACTTATGGTTTTTGTATATTGAAGATAATTGTCCTTAATTCTAATATTATAGTAATTCAATTTTTACATATTAATCTTTATTGAGATATTATTATATCAGCTCTAACACCAGACACACAATCCAAATTGTTTCAATAAATTAAAATTGCGGAAATACTCTTTGCAAGATGTCAGATTGTTGATTTCTGATATGCACCGCACAATGCATTTCTGAGCAATGAAACATTCTAGAAACATATACATAACTCAGTCTGGATTCTACTTGAGCCTGGTAATACGATAAAGTAAATAAATTATCCGAATATGAAAACATAAGTTGTTTTGTTTAGAAATCAGTTTGTTACAAAAGGGACGCAAAGTTAAACAGTAATAAAAATTAAACCTAGAATTTTGTTGAATTCCATCCGGTTATACTGTAGTTAATATTAATGTTGAAGTCAACTGTGCTCTTACTGCCTTACTAATAAAAGCTGCTTATAACTGCGTTGAACGGTTGTTTGGTTGTTCTACATAAGTTCTACATAAGTGGAAGTTCTACATAAGCCGTATTATCAATAAACGCAGTGTAACTGCCGACGGTTACACCAGGTTTGTACGTGCAACGTCATCAAACACGTCACGCTTTTCATGACGTTACTAGCCCCTGGCTATGAAGGACTGCTGAAAGCCATCTGTCGGAGCAGCGGGCAAACCAAGAGTAATTCTAGTTTCAGTATTTCATTATATTGTTATCAGAAAGCTGTAATCATGGGTACAAGTATGGAAACATGTTCCGCAAACAAGGAACAATGTTTATAATTTCGCAAAAGCAGCTCAGAATAAACATAGCCTAAAAATTAAATCTTGGACATCTACGAAACGACCGGCTGTTACGAATATCGGCCATCTTGATTATTTACGTCAAGTTTATACAGGGGGGGGGCAGGCTGTGTAAAGCGTTGCACACATTCAGCCTTATGCAAGGATTATTAGTACATTTTTTCTCCTCAGCTGTGTATATTCCTGGTATAACTGGATTATTAGTAAGACTGTTATTCTTCATGCTATGAAAAAGATGGAAACAGTTTGCAATTCTTTCAACTTATATCTTCACAATATGAAATTTATTCAGTGAAGACAAAAACTAAGGATAGCTGTGCATGGAAATTAATTGAACACTTAAAATAATTATGTATAGGCTACTATTTTTACTGTTCTTCATAAGTAAACAGTACAAACGTTTACTAATTGGGCGAAGTAAAGATATAAATCAGTTATTTATTTTGAAAACAATTGTTCTTATATCTGCATATAGTATTCTAATCCTAATTCTAACTATTCTAGTTTTTAAAAAAATGTTTATCTTCCCTTTAAAGAATGAGAACTTTCACTATTTGCTATAATGGTGGTGTCAGCATACATTGAGAGTGAGTGATCTTTTATAAGTATCGTATGCAGTCAACCTTTTCTTTTCAACCACCATATATATGGCATGCACTGCCGCTTTCTATTAAGTCAGCTTTAACATAATGACAAGTAAAAACATATAAATCTCTTTAGTAATACCCTAGAAATGATTATTATTAAAAAAAAGAAGAGATTTGGGCTGATTTCACCTCCAAGCATAGATCGTGAAATGATCCTAGGCCTATTTGGGTAACCATACGGTGACAGTTGGAAGATCTGGATAGCGTTCTTTAAGTCGTAAGTAGATTGCCCACCATTTCTCGAACAGTTCTATCAGTACGTACAATGCTTGGTGAACTAATCTACACATATTATACACTTCATTCAAAACTGCGGTCATTTTTTCTATTTGCAACCTGAAATTCTCAGTCGTCTGCTTCCAAGCAATGTACGTTTGGATCCATTTATGAGTACAATCTATCCATAATCCACCGTAATCTAGAAATTTCATTTGTTGAGATTTCCAAAATTCGCCTGCACCGTTCAGTTCATCGACAGTTTTTCTTACTTCCTTGTCATTTTCGTAGTCATAATGTTTATTTGTTTTTGTAAGTTCGAATTTATTTGTTACGAACTGCGTTTGCGAGTAGAAAGCCTTTCTCATACTCCAAGCAGTCTCTTCTGCCCTTTGGGAAAAAATTAACATCCTGTTTATGAATTGATCAGAACAGAAGGTGAGATCTGATAGCGCCTCCACCGCGATGATTCTCTGACGACGTTCATTCTCCGTAGCTATGGAGCTGACAAACAGCCTAAAACAAAGTAGTCGTATAGAGTCAATTAAATAATTTGAAACAGCAAATGCAAAGTTATTTTAACTTCTTGCTGGGTACGTGGAAAAAGTAATGTGAATGGAAACATATTGATCTTCAAACACCCCTTTTATTTATATTAAGAATGGGCTGTTATGTTTTGTAAAAATTCGAAAAATTATAGAGTAAACATTTCTTAATTTCTCGTAGAAATATATTAAACATTATTGTGTAAAATAAAGTAATGAGTAAACATTTTAATCTCACTTAAGCTGCATATACATGGAGAGAGAAACTATAATAGCGAAGGTATTAGGGAAATAGTTCATGAAAGAATGTAGTTTTAATATTGGGATAAGGATTAAAAAAAGCTAGGTCACTTTCGTCATTCAGATTATAATATCGTTAAATATGAGAAGATATTTTATATTTCGTATATCTCAGTAAACCTAAAAAGATATTTATGTATGGCAGGGTATATTAATTTTGTTTTGAATATATGGGTCTAATTATCAAGACGTTCGACTAGGTATAACTTGTGAGCTGAGCAGCTGGTAATAAAATCACGACTTCATTAAAATCGTCCCGCACCTCATCTCCCAGGATTATATATTTTTTTGCCAAATGAATTGTCCCAGATGTATAAAATATTAACTAATAAACGACGACTAGACTAAGTTTGGAATTATTAAATGTTTTATGGTTTATCGTATGAGTATGACAACCATATAGGCTAATCGACCAATAATCGATATCCCTCATTTTCTGTATGTGAGAAAATGGATTATTTCATTGTCGCATTTATCTTTCACCAACGCTTCCGTCTCACCTCTAACGTGAACACCTGGATGTGAATGCTTTTCATTCTCTCTAGAAACAGCGCCGTGTCTGTTATCGTTTATCTCACTCCAATGTGTAACCTGGCCTTATATAATATAAAATACGTTCATTAATACGCAATGAAAATAGTGTAAATCTTGAAAGGATCTGAAAATGGCATGATGAATTATAGCATTTTTAATTTTTTTCAGACTGTACCTATTTAATAATCATATGCAATGATCTTTAACTAAAAGAGTATTTTCCATTTGAAGCAATTGAAATTGGTAACGCTGGAGTTTTATAGCCTAATTTTATAGAACTCAGTATGCCACTCACTGGCATAATTTTCTCCTTTTAATTAATATAATTTACCGTTAAAAGTGTTTCTTTTGCCTTCGACTGTCTTAAGAATAAATTTCAATACGACATTCATCTTTCAGAATGGAGAAAACAACAGAGAACCATATAATCACTGCGCTGACCAGGTAGACTCCTAAAATGTTGGTTTTAATCTGATTGCATCGTTTTTTATCTTGGGGTTTTCAAAATCTGATTGGCAAGGACTCAGATGAGTTTCGGAGTTGATGAACTTTAAGTATATTAATTGTGTACTTAAATATGGCACATGGCTTGTAATTTAATGTTGCACAAAATATTTAACGTCAACCAACAGCATTTGTTCAATGTATGCGTATTACTCCGTATGGAACTTCATAAAAGTGATAACATTATCCGAATGATAAGATTATCCACGATTACAATAAGCGGCGTTCACTGCAGTAGTTTCCAGCAAACCATTTTCATCTGTAAAATAACTTTTCTACGGGAGTTTAAATTTATAAATCCTTGGTAATGTTGAACTTCCTCCACTTTTACCACTCATAGAGTGTTTATTCTAACTTACCCCAAATCCGATGTCGCGTTTTCAAGATAATACAAGTTTTGATGTCCCTGAATCCAAAAAAGCTGATTTAAGAAACATGTCTGTGTGTGATTCGCATAGCAAGAGAACGAGAAGTGATATAACAACATTTTATGCTTGGAATAGATATAGGCCTATTTTGCGGATGTTACACGAAGACTGGGAACTTTCTCTTATCTTTAAGGGGAATCTACATGAAGAAAATTTCATTTTCGCTATTTTATCGAAAATGGTTCTGACGAATTTTCTTAAATTTTGTACATACCTAGAGCTAAAACGTTTGTTTGAAATTTTTTCGAAAAAAATATCTGAAGGGTAGACTAGTTTATAAGCAGGCTTTAAAACTTAGTGCCCGAACCCACAGAGGAAGTTGATTCCGGTTGCCAACAACCTGAGTATAGGGGGTGGAGGGTGATTGCATAGGCTGATAAGACAGTCATTGATAGTAGTACCGAGAAGTGAATGCGCTTGTGGTACGGTGCCTCTCAAATTGGCCAACAGTGTACCTTGTCATTGTGCGTGTTTAAATTTATAATACGTGTTCGGCATGCCGAAAGTAAAGTGTTCTAAAACGCAAACATATATTGAAACATTTGGGAGGGACTATTATACACAAACAGGAGAAAGTATCGTTTTGCATGCTTGTAATATGAGTTTAGATAATGAGAAGTTATTTTGTGGTCTTCTTATATCTGTATGCCGGTTTGTTTACTATCACGTGAACTAGCATATGGTAGCTAGGGCATACGCCGAGCAAAGTCTGTACAGTACGGTTGCTGTTAACATATTCGATCGGTCACTAAGTTTTAAAGCCTGGTTATAAGCCACCCACTTTACGTAAAGAGCATTGCTTATCGATTTTTTCCTCCAAAAAGGTCTCTCACGGTTTTTTTTAAATTTTGTTAATGACGTCGTTATACTAAGAGTTTAAACTTTTATTTGGATAATTTGTTTTAAGTCAGCCATTGTTTTGTACAAACTCAGACTTGATGGCTTGCCTGGGGAACAGAGCATCATTAAGCCACGCTGAAACCACTGAATACTCTCCATGCCATACGGTTTCTCATTCTATTTCAAAATTATTATGTGAGGAAATTGTATTGCATATGAATCTGTGGAGAGGAAGTTACGTGTGTGCTTCAAATTATTTTTAAAAAGGAGTCTATCGGATTACAGCACTAGAAAAATCAAAATTTCGCAAAACCTGTATGTCACAGGTTATTCAGGTATTAAGATTACGATTACACTCTTCGATAAATGAAAAGAAAACTTTTACAAGTTGCCTATTAATTTCGAACGTGAAAAAAATTTTATTTCTCAGTCGAATAACTAATATTTACTGGTCGGGTCGACTAAATTGTTATTTGTGATAGCCTGTGCTTATATTTTAACCCACATTTATATTGAATTTTTTTATGTTTATTTAGGAACGTAATTAGGTCAGTAACCTTCGTAGGAATTTAGTTACGCAGGGGTTATTTTACGTGCCAGTAAATCTATAGAAAGGGGAGTTTCACATGTACATACAAACACACAAATGTCATCGACCCGTGTCCGGATTTAAACCTTGAACTTCGGAACAGAAAGCTAGTACCTAATTTACTGTTGCATTCAGGATTTTTTTTAAGAGTTCATGCATGTAATTATCAAGAACGAGGAATATACCAGGCCAAACAGATACTAAATTAGACTGTGTTAAACTATAGTGACGTAATTCATGACAGATGGTCCGGGTACCAAATAGTCGAGTCCATTGTTTCGCTCTGCAGCGGTTGAAATAGAGCATGGAAAGGTGAAGTCAGACTGAAAATAGAGTATGTTTGTATTAGACTACGTCAAGCAGACAGGCATGTCGAACATGCGGCCTCTCGCAACACACCTGTGGCCCGTGCAAAGGATAAATCAGGAGCAACTAATCAAAACGTAATGTGTCCATCTCGGATAAAAATTGAGTCTGGAGTGGTTTCCGATAGGTGGAAGTGTTCTCTACACAACTGTACAGTCATAAATCTTCAAATCACAACTTATCCCATCCATTTGTATGACCATAAATAGAGTGTTGAATCAATACGTAAATCTTACATCACTTATAATTGAATCAAATCACATATTGTCCAATAAACTAAAATATTATGATGTTTAGAAATAAGTTTCGTTTGATTTGTATTATTGAAAATAATTGCGACTTTATTTCTTTGCTATCGGTTGTTTTTATAGCCGTGAAACGGTTTTATTGGGCAGTTTTGTAGTAAACATGGAGGTGATAGTGATAAACTCTGTGAAGGTGCAAGGAAAAGAATGAGGCATAAAACGAAACGAGAACAAGAATATGAAGCCAGGTCATTTTATACAATTAATTTTAATACTTCGTAGCTATATGGCAACAATATGCAGCTACCTTCTATAATATGACCAACAGTAGCAGCTTACTTACCCACAACACTTTTTGTGGACTTTCCAGATATCGGGATAGTGAACTTGAGATATGTGGCTGTCCCATTTTTGAAACGTGGAATTAAACAAGTTTTCACTAATCTTTCTCCTACAAAAAGTTTTCAAAATATGCATTTATTGTTTCTCCTGAAAATTTTGTTTCATGTGACAATTTACGTTTTGTTCAGTTGCTCCTCACATAAGATCCGACGATTTGGGGGATATTTGACTTCTTTCATACCTTGCCGAAAATTTTAAAATATTCAGATAGTTTTCCACACGGATTATAGCAATTTCAGGCTCTTCCTATGTTTTTTTTCCTTCATGGAACCAACAAAAAATTAACAGAGATCAACGCTGACTGAGCAACTCGTATCTCTGATAAAAGTCAAAACTCCATAGACATTTCAGCCTGACACAGCAAAAATTGTCGTCAAAGAAATGTCAAGCCTCAGGACAAAACACTAAAATTAGTCGTAAACTATTACCCTCCCCCAGAAAAAAATTAAAAATTCTATATTTATTATTTACATAACTGCGAATATTCACAGACGTAACCCCACACCCCTAAGCAAGTAAAATTTTTTAATGAAACACAGACATAACTAAAATAAATAACACTTAGATTTCCAAAATTCTACAAACCGAGGCTTTCTCTCACACATCTAACTTTCTGAAGAAAAAAAAAATTACATATCCCATGTCAATTGTACTCATCCAGCAAGATTTTTGTACTCATCCAGCAACGCCTCTCTAATTCTTTGAGTGTTTAAATTTCTTTCAGTAGCATCATAACTCTGTAACTTCAAATTCCGACAAGATAAGAACCCAGGTTTCATATTCTTTGCACATTGGACAGATTCTCACCTCTCCCGCATCCGAAATCCTCTTAGATTTCCATCTTCCTAGGTGCTGCTCTATCTTTCGCACCCAGGAAATCATATATTATATGATGAAACATCATATATTATATGGTTTCCTTCCCCAAGTCGCCTTTAATTCTGCTTTTAATTCTAATGACAGTTTACTATTACAGTCAGCCTCGATGTTCTGCTTCTCCATATCATTTAATCTCCCTTTTATCTTCTTCCAAATATTTGTATCTATTCTCAATTCCTTTCTACCATACCCACCTCATTCCTATACCCTCTAAACCCCTTCTTATGGTGGACGCCCAGTTTGTAGTTTCTAGATTTTGAAGTTGTTCTTTGTAACAAATAAACTTTAAAGATGTGTCTTCTGCTTTCCATAAATTTAATTCTTTGATAAAGGCGGGTATGATGTTGTGGACTTTAGTTGGGTGTGGTTTTTTATTTTAAATTGTTGCGGTAAAGATTTTGTTAAGTTTACCACTTAATACAAAGTCGAAATACTGCATCAATAAAGTTTGATTAACACCTTCTTGAACAATGCCCGTTCTATATCTGCACAGCAGCAGGCGAATGTGCTCGTACTCTGTTATTCTTACGGTAAAGCATAATGAAACGTAAACAAGATGGAAAGGAAAGGAAAGAGTATCATTCCCTCTTACTGAAAGAGAGAAGGCTGATTAAATTTTCAGACCTACCTCTGGACTAAGTTTTCTCGATGTTGGGCGCAGGTTACGCGGCCTATAGATTATTTCCCATCACTCTGATAGGCTGGCTATGATATACTTATTTCGATTACGTTATACAATGTTGCGAACAGCTTTAACTTATACGGGGGAACAATAAACGCGAGGTTAGTGACAGGTAGCACGAGGTTGTAAAATCGAGTTTTGTAACATAATCGGAGTTTGTGAAAGGTTACAGTAGGTGAGGTTAGGTTACCTTACCTAAGGTTAGTTTAGTTTAGGCTGGTTATCTGGTTATTTAACGACGGGAGAGTGTACTGCAACATAGGCCTGTGACCTTCGCCGGTGTGCCGGAATTTTGTCCCGCAGGAGTTCTTTTACATGCCTCGAAATCTTCAAAAACATGCGTGTCCAATTTATGTATACATAAACACTATTGACCTGGACCGGGATTGAACCCCCAACCTTGAGCACATAAAGCCTGCGCCATACTCATTGTACTAGCCAGGCAGAAATAACCACCGTCAACATCGTTAAGCTTCCTACACTGTTTCATGATGAGTGATTCTGCGAACCGTCCCCCGCCTTCCCATGCCAGGACCATCTGCCCAATCTTGTGAATAACAAATATAATTTACGCCATTTTAGGTTGTCAGTGCCCACTTCACGATTTTTCTTTCATTTCGAATATTTCTGGAAATGTTTATAATTATATGAAATATATACGTTCTAAATAAGACATTACAACCTCATTATGGCCGTTTTTAATGTTTTCTTTTTAAAGAACACACGTCCAGCATCCCACAATTTTCCTAATGTTTATGAGATTTCATTACTCAAAATCTTTTCAGCTTTTACCATATTGTATTAACATGGTTCTTCTTCATCCTTTCTACGTGTTCCAAAATAAGCTTCTACAAAGAATAAGCTTCTGCAATGACATCATTGGGGAAGGGTGGGTAGCAACAATTTGAACCCCAGAAAACAAAATCAACTATAAGAGTACTTAGTGTGAGTTTTGTTTGTTTTACTTCATAAGTTAGCGATAACCCCTTTTTTCACTGATATTAACATAATATTCGATCAGTTACTAAGAGGATCAACCTGTGAAATTTCCCAAAAAGTGACACATACATATTCCATATTAACAGCAATTCATTGCTAATCGAATACTGCTAGGTACTTTAGCTTAGGTGCATTTATATGTCTATAATGTAACTTTTAAGAGCTCTGCGCACGTTGTGTCCCATTTTGCTTCCTCTGCCCGTACCATAGGTAGATGAAATATTGTTTTCGTCCATCCAAATTCGAGTTATTGACATAATTACACGTTTTGAGGTCTCCTCAATCCAAAAATTTTATTTTCGGAAAAAAGTCTGTGTGTGTATGTGTGTGCGCCTGTGTGTGTGTGTTTCTGTGTGTCTGAACAGCCTAGCTCCAGAACGGAAAATCGTATGAAAACAAAATTTTGTGTTTCTATTTGGTATCTTCTGAGGATGTGATGCGAAGATTGGCAACAACCTACGAAGATTGACATAACCTGTCACTAACTTTCGTAAGTCAAAGTGAACCTGTTGCATACCGCAGAGGCCATCGTACTGCTGCAACGACAATAGTAAGCATGGTTAGGTTGAAAACAAATTCATAGAGCCGGTCCTGCGAAGGAGATGATGGGGGAGTAAATTGGCGGACTTTGCTGAACCATAAATGACATGTATGATTTCACGCATTTTCACGGAAATAACATTACGACTTAGATAAATATCAATTTAATATGAAACAAATCATGGAAGTTAATAACTTTAAGTAATGTATTCCTATAATTCTTTCCTAGAGCACAATTTTTTAAAAAAATTCTTGCCTACTTAAAGTGTAAAAACTTTCAATTTTCACTTTATTTTCTTCGATCCCTTTGTTTTGCAGGTTACGTTTGAATTCAACATAACAATGACCAGCTAATTTTGATTCCATGGCTGCAAATATGGTCTCCGATTAATCTCATTTACCCTATTTTCAAGCACCTTTGTAGTTTAAATTAAGAACAAGAAGCTAATCTATGTTTCAATGTTTTCATATTTCCATAAAGCTATTGTTAGTTTTTTTAAGGCTAGGTGGTTTCATTATATTCCTTTTGTCTTATTACATATCGCACATTTTCTGCGTACTTCGCTCTTATATCTGTTTTCCGTACAATCGTAATAAAGATAGAAAAAATAGCTTTCTTGACACCAAATATAAGGCAAGATGTTAATATTTTTTTCTCACAAAAAAAAGGGAACCTGCACTATATCACCAACGCATTTTGAATACTGGATAGTATAGTGTATTTTGTGTAGGACTACTTTTATATGATGCTTGTTCACTTTTGCAACAGCACTTCAATAACAATAACAGTTACCTGAAAGGGTCCAGGATGAATAGAAAAGTGTCTTGTAGATTAGCGGGAACGGACGATATCGCCCTATTTCTCGAGCTGTTGCTTGGATGTCTATCTCGGACGCCTTGACGGTGATTTGACAGCTAAGAAACACTAAATCCTGAACATGTATCGGCATAGCTGGGTGCGTTCAGAACTGGGTTGTGTTTCTCTGGCAGCATGTTTTCCGTTAAACAAAAGATGAAAAGTGGACGTTAAACTTTAAATACAAACTCATAACAGCTTGAGGCTAGTCACTTTTTACAATTTTAAATAATAAATTTTGCATTTCAATTTTCAAAATAATTTTTTGGTAATTTCATGGAATGTTACCTTTATGATGTCACCAAAGAATGTCATTGATTTGAATCCTTGCTCTCTTCTTTTATTACATCATCGTTATTTTCTCATTCCATTACTCTTACTTCTGCATCTCTTTTTAGTATTTCTACAACCTTTACAACTTGTATTGTTACAAATACTGTATTAAATCTAGTTAAATTTAACTTGCATAGAACAGTGTTTGATCCCTGAACCACGAACCACGATTGGCATCACCAATTCAAAACTCCATAAATTTTCACTAACATAAGTTTTTTTTAATTGAGGAGAAAATACTGATACACGAGGTTTTTATATTTTATAAATAGCTATCCATCATAGCCATGCATAGCATGGATAAATAAGATGCATCTTTACATTCACACATATTAAATCCCTAGGTAGATTTCCAGTAGAATATTTCCAACAAACGGGCCCGTGTGCCGTTCATGCTTCAGCTGTGCATAAGAAGAAGAGAAAACTAACAAAAACTAACAATACTTGTAGAATACAGTTTAATACAATACAATAATAATAGTACAGAGAGATGATGAGAAAAAAGAATAATACCTAGGTATAAGAGTATTATACAATATAATGCAATACAATATTACAATAAAGAATACTCCCTCTGCCTTTCCCTCCCTCCATTGTCTACCCTAATCTAACAAAAGGACATAACATAAGTTCTCCATGCATTAGTTGGGAAGTGGCTTCATAGATGTCATTGACGTTTACCATTACCAGTTATATGGAATAACTAACAAAATTCTTGTTCTGAAATTGTGTCTTGCTTATTATCTTAGGGGGCATACCTATATAAACAAATTAAAGTTGATTACGTTAGATATAACTTAGTCCGTCAATGATTTAAGTATTCTTAAATATGTTTAGGCCTAAAATATTTAACTGGATAGTTCAACTATTAAAATTTTCAACTTCGCCAAAATATGTAACTAATATAGGAATGAGTCTTAATTATATCCAATATCCAATACATATATTTTTAATCCCTTTATTTTCGAATAACGTAAATTTGTAAGAATTGTCAAGGGAACATTTTGTCTATCGCAAAAAACATGATTATGTTACATGAATGTACCGATATTTATTTAATTTTATTATGTAGCATTTTTGCCGAAAATAACTATTACAGCATAATGTAGATGAGCAGACATTTTTTGCTGGAATTAATATTCCAGTTTAAATGTATCTGTATAAGAAAATCCTATCAACATCATCATTGTAAGCAAAATACTCTGGTTTGATTCCTGCCCAGAATAAATTTCTTAGTTAGATAAATGAAAAATAATAAGAGCCAGTTTAGGGTTAATGAAATAAGAAAGTACGATGTTGATAAATGTGAGGGGTGGAATGCGTTTTACTACTACAGGACACCTGATATTTTAGCCGTAAAAATAACTGCTTCGAATTGGTTATCTGATAATATTCTGACAGCAGGAAACATTCTGTTTTAAGCTGCTTACGTAGCTTTTTCATTGATGAAGCATTTTATGGCATCTCCTGAACACAGTGGAAACGACATAATCAGCTGTGATAAATGAGGATATGAAAGATTTCGCATTTTATCGTCATTCCGAAAAATCACTATTTCTTGGTGTGAGGTGTGACTTTTAATCAGCAGAATTTTCTCAAATCGAAGAACTCATTTTCTTTTTGACGAATATAAAGTGCGTAAATTAACTATTTCCTTCAAAGATATAGGCGTTCCTTTAACGAAAATATGACTAATGAAATTTAATATATTGAATTTTACAATCACGCAAGCCTATTGGAATGATATTTGTCAGTGTTAATCCGCATTTCATCTATATTATATATATATATATATTTTAACTATCTTGAAATATTCAAATGTAGCATTAATATTTTTGAAAGCATTATTAATTAATATTAGGAGTTGTGTAATAAACCTCAAATTGAATTCTTAGAATTACGCACGTTGCACAGCCTGAAATTTATTACACAGATTTTGGATTTTGTACTGCCTGGAACCCGGGTATCGTCCTGCAAATCGTATTTGCACTTGAGCTGACTGCGTTAACATGTACGAATCATACATAGATACAATCTCCGCAATAGTAAACATATACCGATCTATAATCGCGACTATATAAAGGGCACAACATTAAATAACTCGTAACAACTGCACTATCCAACTCTCACTGAACTACACCGTATCACGGTCAACGCAATACTGAAGAGCAGAGCAAAGCCAGCGAATCAGTACCGTAACATTCATTGCAGCAGCGGCGTGAAACACGTGTTCACATGGCCAGTGGATAAACACCGCGCAGATGGTTCATTGGATTCCCCCGTATCTTAAACAAATTCGTTTCAATTTGGACACTTCTATCGGCCAAATTTTAAAATATAATTCCACTACATTTTATCGTCGGCCTGCGTGGCATAGTATGTATGGCGCTAGCTTTCTGTGCCCAAAATAACGATTCCATCCCGGCCCAATTCGATGTTAGTTTATGTGCTTAAATGTGACAACCCCATGTCTGTAGATTTACACGTTTGTAAAAGTACTCTGAGGGGCAAATTTCCAGCACACCGGAGATGGCCAAAAGCCTAACTTGTGGTATATCCATAAAACCAACCAACGAAACCATGCAAGAATAAAAGTTCATAAAGACTCTTAAAATATTTTGCTTCTTAGAAAGTCTACATATGTAAACCATTACAGCCGCCAACTAGTTTTGTAGCTGAGCTCATTTAGGTTGTCTTTATTTAATAAAGCTATCGATAGTTCTAATGGAGTTTTATTATGAATATACAACATTAACATATTATGTTAATACATCAGGTTGATAACTTTATAATACAATATCATATATCCTGTTTAAAAAATAAATTTCTTAATTATAAACATATATTAATATGCATTAGAGAAATATCAATAGCATTTGTTCACAGAAATCTTGTCAGCTTTTCAGTACGCTCATACTCCCATAGATTCACAATTTATTGGGTTTCCACACACTGCTATTTAATGTAGGCTACTTACAAATATCCCAAATTCCATGAAACGTTCTACTGACATTCTACTACGAATCAGAATTTATTCAAAACCGAATAAGTACTATCACAATTTTTTTTATAATTACAGTCTCAAACAATATCATATATTCTCTTTAAAACATAAAAGTTTCTTAATAAAAAAAATATGCTTAGAGAAACGTTAGTAATATCTGTCCTTGGTTTCTTTTCAATATAGGCCTAGGTGTTTATTGCCTCATGGGTTCACAATGACGTAATGTGTATGAATGTACTTCTAGATATTCCAAAACTTCTAGTAGAATTCTAATAGTCTGTGTTTTGCACTGAAAGGGTTTTCATTTATGGAATACACATATTGAAATAATATAAGGAAATTTGAGAAAGAACTCAGCTCTCTTAGGACATTACTAACAGTTTATGAAAACTTTTAAAATAATTTAATCCTTTTGCAAAAATTCCAACTTGTAAATAAATTATAGCCACCATCTAGATTTGTAAATGAGCTCATTTATGTTGTCTTTATTATAATGAATTACCAGTTTTACTGGAATTTTGTTATGAATGAATTCATTCTCGCCAAATATGCAACACAATATATTATGTTTTACATACATTAGGTTGATAACTTTCTAAATCAATACAATAATACAATTAATATGCATTACAGAAACATCAATAGAACTTTTTTCACTTCATAATAGGACTTCTACTCACAGCTTATTAATTAGGCTTTTTTAGATAGCCCAAAATCTATCAACCGTTCTACTGGCATTCTGCCATGAATCAGAATTTATTCTAATGAAATAAGCAATGTCACAGTATTTTGAAGACTGATAATTAACGTCGCAAATAATATAATATATCCTCTTTAAAATATATAAATTTCTTAATTAAAAATGTTAAGACTCTTTAGACAAAACAGACATTTTGACGGTTTCTTTTCAATATAGGTGTTTATTGCCCCACGGGTTCACAATGACGTAATGCGTATGTATGTATTTATAGATATCCCAAAATGTATCGTAGAATTCTATCAATATGTACAATGACTGATGAACAAGTACAACAAACGCATACACTTCATTCAAGACTCCGGTCATTCTATCAAGATGTTCCCTGAAATTGTCAGTCAGGTCTTTCCAGGAATTGTAAGCATTTATCCACTTGTCTGTTGATTCCTTCCAATGTCCCAAGTACTCTTGAAATTTAATGTGCTGGATTTTCCACCTTTCAGCTGCTGCATTGAAGTAATCAACAACTTCAGAAATTTCCACGGATGTTTTGTAATCATAACCGCATTCTCTGAAATGTTGAAATACACAATGCACGTAATGCAGTTGCATGAAGAAACACTTTTTCATTCTGTAAGAGGTGGTTTCCGCCCTCTTCGTAAAATTTAGCATCATGTTAATAAATTCTTCGGAGCTGGCGTCGAGATCGAACATAACCTCAACGGCGATTAACTTCTGTCGATCTTTATCTTTCATTGTTTTCCAGTTGACAATATTTTCTGCAAAACACAAAATGTTATGAGCCAAAATGCAAGAATCAAGAAAACGAGCATGACAACTACTGGAAATCTAAAGAAAATTGCAAATATTTTCCACATAATACGAGCGTAAGTTATGGCTCCAATGTTTTTGCACAAAGTAAGGCGATGGCACCTTGAGATGCTGTACATCACGGAAGAGTGTGGCATCACACATTTTTCTACTGTTCCACTAATAATTAAAACAAAACTTTCAGATAATTAAACCATAACATATTAGGCCTATCTGACAAATGTCAGGTAACTTTAGGCCCTTGTGGTCCCCGGATATCATCTGGCCGTCATTATCATCTTCATCCCCATCCTCGCCTTGTTCTGAGAGTGTGTGTGTGTGTGAATGGTGTGTCTCGTCCTAGGTGTTCGTGTTGTCCCGGAGGTGGCCCCGGCATTGGGCTGATCACTCATCTGGGGAGGCCCTCCATATCCTTGTTTGGTCAAAAAAGTATGTATGTGATCCAAAGATAATCCCTCTCCCGACAGGTCGCGGCCCTGTAAGGCCCGGGCGGCTTGGGTCGCTTAAATCCTAAAAGGGAGAGATAAAACTACGATTAAGAAAGAAAGAAGAGAAAGAAAGTTTATATTAACAGGATTCGTATGCCGTTAAGAAGAGCAGATCGACAATTTCAATATTTGTGACCATTCGGCTCCCCATAAATGATAGTTTAAAATATTAAGTAGTAGGCTATAACGTACGAGAAGCTAGTATACATACATACTTTTCTATTTATGGCATGTATGAGATCATATCTTAACATACGGAGAGCGTTAGATTTAGGCATCTTGCAGAATACGTTTCACGTTACGCCTTCTTATGTAGAAGAATAGATTAACCTACAATCAAAATACTGTATATGGACATATGGAGCTTGACTTTCTATTTACTGTCAAGCCCACAATATGTAAGTAGATAATAGTCTACATATTTTCAGGTTTCCCAGCCTGTATTGAATAAACACACTACCCATTCATTCAAGCAACGTTACTATTGCTTCGTTTCCAGCAATCATATCTCTTGAGTAAACAGGAGGTGAGGAGAGGAGAGAGAGTGTGTGCCTATAATATAGTGATTTTGGGTTATGTACATGTCAATGTCTTCGCCATTATAGGCCTACTTATGTCTCGCATGTTTCAAGGAATAAACCTAGTTTATATATGAATTCTATATGTTCTAAGGAAATTTACCCTCTAAAATTGGACCATTTTTTATGTTAAAATCCATGAAGATTGTCATGTTCTATCGCTTCTTAACTTTGAATATATCATCATGGATTTACAATATTGCTACCAAGGAGCATCTCTCTGATCACCACTAGACTGGCAATTGTTACGATGTCGCTTGATAAATTATCAGGTTCAAATTTACTTCAGTGTTTATAATTACTCTATTCTGCAATATTACTTCTACGTATAAATACCTGAAAAGATGTTTAGTGATTGCAGATGGCAGACAAGTTTGCTTAGACACAGCGGTGGACACTGGTGCAGCACAATTACGTTCGCAAAATAATCGTGACAAGTATGCAATTACCGCGAGACAAGCTTGCATGCAGATGGCGCTATGATGAATTATGACTGGGTGTATTCATTATACAGTTTAGTAATTGATGTTCTGCTGTCGCAGATATATAATTGTATTCTTTCGTTAGACTAATGTTGTACCCCACATCACATCCAATTTAACAAAACTGCAGCTGCTCCTGTCCGTATAATTCACTGAGCAAGAAATTCAAACTTTTATCCTGTCCTTCAGAAGAAACGGTGTGATTTTAACTCAATGAAATGGGTTAATTTCATTTCTATAATTCATTTTTTTTATCCGGTGGTTTCAAAAAGGAAGAGAGACATCACTTTACTTAGCAGTCATGCCCAGTTTATGGGAAACGGTTGGTTAAGGGTACTATGTCTATGCACGGAGTGTGGGAGACTCGTAGGTAAAGATCTCGCACGAAATCTGTGCCGATGAGACCGTTACTCTTTAGAGAGAGACATGCTATTGTGCGAGAGAGAGAGAGAGAGAGAGAGAGATAGCTTGGCCTTTACAAATAGAAAGGGAGGTACTGTTGTGCGAGAGAGATAGTTAGCAGGCCAATCGACGCTACAGTCCCCTCGAAAATGTAATGCAATGACTTAGGCAATCGGCACAGATATCGTGCGGGAACTTTAGTACTGGTGATCCATCCCCTTCACGCGCGATTTGTCGCTTACTGTTTAGTTTTGGTTATTATGCCCGCACACTTACAGCTCATGCACAGAGATCATTATAGCTGCAGTTGGCGAACGCTGTTGTAAACCGTCTAACTTCCTTCAGATTGCCTGGGGGTAAGCCTATTTCTTGAAAAGATGTAGCAGGCTAAAAACCATGCCAAATTGTCATCTTCGTTTGGGTAATTAACAACGTTGATGAAGGAAAAGCGTTTTCTCTTAAAAGATACAGTTCACGTGATTTAGCTCTTTTAAATATTGCAGTAAACTTATCCAAATTTGGCTAAATCCCGATTATAAGCTGGCGTTCATCCCCCGTGTTTATCTTATCATTATTATGAATATGAGTTATTTCTGTTTGGGACGGTAGGATCTTATTGTTTTTATAAAGACTGCAAAGTCTGTACATTACATTTTCGTAAATGAAACTCCTTTTTTCTGTTTTCGACAATGATGCATGCGTCTTTTTAAATAGTTCTGCGGATATCGATCTGTATTGACAACGAAGTTTACAAGCTAAGTTTCTCCACAAAATATTGTTTTGAGTTTCCATATTAAAAATGTCCCTCCTACACATTTTAAGCAATTTAATTTAACTGATCTCATATTGTATATGAACGTAGGGCGAGAAATATTCATATTAATAATCGAAACTCATAATATTGCCCTTCGTTTGTTTCATATTTATCTTTCGCTTACTTCTTCTTAGAGAATAACAAAAATATAAACTTATTTGTAAAATAGGAACTCTGCTTTTTTGTAATTTTCAACTAAGTAAATTTATTTTGTATAAAAATTGATCTTTTAACGTTTTGTCGCTTATATGTTAATTTAAACATATTCATATATTTCTCTTTTCCCTTTCTTATTAGTACATATATTAATTGCAGCCCCCTAAACACGAGACTTGCTCATACAGGTGCGTTCAAGCAAGGTTCATATTTAAGATTTTTTTCATTCTTTAGTAGCCTATGTAATAGGTATGCAATGTAGTGAAATAAACAGCATATAAAATAAAATAAAAATTTAAAATGCTTGTAGGTTGCAATTTACTAATTTTTAACTTTTTTTTTCATCGGGAGGATATGCAAGTCAACAGCATTTCTCATAGAAATAGAAATACAACACAGAAAAGTCAAAAGACAGTTTTATTTATTCAGTGGTAGATCATTCACATAATATGTTTTTTAAGTCTCAATTCCCTTAATCGTTAACCCGAAGACAGTTTTATTTATTCAGTGGTAGATCATTCACATAATATGTTTTTTAAGTCTCAATTCCCTTAATCGTTAACCCGAAGAGTTTTAGGCCTACTTAAAACTTGATAAAAAATACTATTACGTATTCAAATAAAAGTTTTAGGACCCTTTTGTGCAAATATAAAATCAATGGTAATCATTTCAGTGAGTTTTATATTGTAGAAATTGTAAATTTCTCTCTTGAATACATCTAAAACAGAAAAGAAACCTCTGTGTATAGGTTTTGTCTAATTTCGCGCAGAGGTATTTTGCATGTCGACAAGTATCTTTCATACTAGTTTTTCATAAACAATATAAGAATCCATTTATGTAAAATCATCATTAGGAGGTTCCCACATAAGACATGTATCGATTAGAGTTTAAACCACGAACGTATCGTTTATATATAATTTCCGGAGGGTAGGCTTTCTGCGATAGATCTCCACACATACAGCCACTTCCGATACGTTAATTCTAATTCATCAAACACGTGGAAGAATGCGATACAGTACGTATGTATTTGGGTAACGGCTTTATATAGTTTTTTTATTTCGACCTTACTGTAGTCAGTCATATGGTACCAGCAGTTGAATTCCTCGATCCAATTGTTGAGGGCTTCCTTCCAGCACTGGAAGTAGTGATGAGTTTTCTCCATAAGATAATCCCATTTTTCAACCACTTCGGATAATTCGTTAGTTTCTTTCATTATTTCCATGTTACTCATCGAAGTAACCGAAAGACTCTCTGTAGTTTTTGTTAAAAACATGGAAAGGAATTTAATTTTTGGAATGAGATATCCCATCCTCTTCAAGTAGTGTCTCTTCATCAATCTAAGAGAAGTTTCTGCTTTTAGGTTAAAACTTCTTGCAATACGTGTGAGTTGCAATGAATGTGTTTCTAACTCAGCCAGAATTTTACTTGTAACTTCATTCTCATCTAGAATTACACTAACAAAATGTTCCTCTCGTATTTCAAGTTGTTCCATAGTCAGGAAGCACATGCAAAGTTCGGTCTGAAACATAACCAGAATATGTAAATTATTTTATTTTATTTTATTTTGTTGGTTTAATAAGAGGAACTCTAAATATTGTAGTATAAGTACATTACTTAGAAGTATAGAACCATTGTCAGGCCAAAATTAGAATATTGCTCATTAATCTGGAATCCTGCTACCATTAACAACAGTAAATTAATAGAGTCCATTCAAAATAAGTCTCTAAAATATACGTTTTGCAAACAGTTTAACTATTACCCTAAATTTGAATCATATTCAACCATGTTACAGTATTTCAATATCTCTGAATTATCAGACAGACGAAATTGTCATGCATTGTTGTTTTTATATAAATTACCTAATAACAAAATAGATGATACTAATGTTCTCCAAGAAATACCGTTACGTCATACGTAATAAGCGTATTAATATAGTATGGTCGAACAAAAACAAATTTATGATACTATTATTTCATACAGTAAAAGTATTCCTCAGGTTCGCGAGCGACCCCTGGGGGGGGGGGATATTCTCAGCGGATTTGTTACCGGGGTGCGCCAGTACACACACCCAATCCTGACCCCGGGAAAGGAAGTTTTCACTACTGAAAAATCCCCCCCTCCGCGAATCGAACCCGGGCCGCCGGAGTGGAAGGCAGGTGCGCTGCCGACTCACCCACGGCGGCGGACTACATGTTAAAGAAGAGACAGTAATTCAATAGGATGTGGTTCTGATAATAATTTGGGGTTTAGTTTCCTTCATTACGCACTCCGCACACTTTTTCTCCGCACTACATACCAACTTCTGATTCCAGCTAAGTGGCATTTAGGTTAGGAATAGTGATATTAGTGTTAGTGACATGTACAGCTAGGCTTATTGCAGTTAGGTTAGGAATATTGATATCGGTGTTAGTGACATGTAGAGCTAGGTTGGTGGCAGTTAGGTTAGGAACAGTGATAATAGTGTTGATCGCCATCAAGTTTACATTCCCAGTCTTGTTTCTGGATCTCATGAGCCATGTGCAACTCACAGCCAGTCGTAATTTTCGCCTTCCAATAGCAAATTTCTGTTCACAGACTGCCATTTATAGGTTAGAAACGTGAAATCTTCATTCTATTTTTCCCAATGTTTCGGATACTTTTCAGAAAAACTAAATAACTATATGGTTTTTATGGTTTATGAAGAACAAAGCAAGTTAAAAATAACCTATTTTAATTTTTCTGTGAATATGCATAATGCGTAATCATGGAAACCATTCCCGTAATTTGAAATTAGCGGAAGTCAAATAAAATGTTGGGAACTGAACAGCCCCATTTTGTAGTCGTAGGGTTAAACATTGAATCGTAATACTTAATTTTAAAACTAATAATAGTTTACTTTGATTACTTTCCCATTTCCGTAGTATTAGTTTATAGTTACCGTCTACTCTTCATGTATTATGTTTCTGATTAGTCTATTATGTATTATGATAATTAGTAGGTAAATGCTAACTCTTTAGGACTAGCTGACCTATTGAGTTCTCCCTGTGATCGGCGGGAGCCCTTTGGCCTTAAAGGGATTCTTGGGGCTTATTTATTTACTACCTCTCCCAATAAATATATATTTCATAACAGTTATTCTTGCATTAAACCTCCTTAAGCTAGCCAAAATTGATTAAAATATAGCCCATATAATTCAAAAGTAGAAAAGGTTTTCCGCAAAAATTTACCACCTATTATAAATGCAGTTGTAACCTCATATAGTTATGATTAATTATAATCTTACCATTGGAAATATAAAATTTATAAATAGCTCATATAATCACACCCAATATGTACTACAAAATATTGTATTAGGTTCTGTCGTTTTATTCAAACACAAGAACGTTTGATGTGATGGAAGTAATTATAATGTTCGCAAATCCTAACAAAATCACACGAATTTATGTATATCTATTAATAAATTAGCTTACCAGTTCTACAGTACGTCAGTTCAGGTTGCTTAAACAACAGCCAAGATCTCGCTTTCTCATGTTCACCAAGCAGGCGCTTTTATAAGGAGCTGTTTAGAGTGCCTTCAGAAACATCAGGAGCCTCTTTATCTCTCTAGATATTAAATCGTTGTGCCTATGAGACATAATAGTGGACATCGTCTTATAGTATTAATATTTTACTTCGTATTTTCGACAAAACATCGGAAATTGATCAAGACGGAAAATGATCAGCTAGTACAGTGCCGAATCGCCTGGAGTGTCCAGATTTTGTTATTTAGAATTAGATTATCCGATTTTGCAATGAAAATAGAAAGTGTGATGGTTAGGGGCCTTTTTCTAGTAATAACGATAAGCGATAAATGTTATAAAACAGATTTTATTGGCTACATTTAGCTTATACATGCCCAAAATACTACTATTAAAAACATTAAAGCCACGAAATATCACGAAATTCGTTGGAATGTCAAAAATATATAAATAATCAAGAAATATGCCTATTTTTTATGTAGATCGAGAAATTTATATAAAATATGACGGAAAATAATAATTGTTAAATGTTAATGGCTGCCGAGATGTTGAAGCTTCTTAATAAAATTATGGTCGATTACACTAGATAATGAAGAATGTCTGCCATTCAGAGGATTCCGTATGTTTTGGACGATGGTTGAACTATTGCAAATGACTAGTCTATCTGAACTTGTTTTATAATAACTTTGGTTGTATTTTTCACCGTCATATTTTATTATTGATGTAAATAAAAGAGTGAAGTCTATCAAATTTCAAATCTCGCGAAATAACCACCGAAACGGAAGGAATGTAACATTGAAATTGTTCACTTTATTGCGGTGTTATTGCACCTAATAATGTTTCAAGTTAGTCGTGAAACATTACGATTTCTTAAATGATAACGGGGTTATTATGAAAGCGAATGAGTTAGACTATAGATTCATGTATCTAAGATCGAATCTCTGCAGAAAGATATGTTAACTAAATTTCCATCAGAGCATTTTGGACACTTTTCTTGAAATGTGTTGCGATGGTCACGAAGTAATGTGAGAGTAAAGAAGATTTTATGTAGTGCAAACAAAGACTGACACGTATCAATTGTAGTGTGCTTCGTAATTTTTTTTCGAAAATTATATCTTGATGCCATCTTTTACAAGAATGACAAACCTAAAGTCAGATACCGCTACTAGCATAAAAGATATACCTGACAGAAATAGCAAGCTGTTGAAAGTTATATTTTCTTTTAGAACCACCAGTTAGTAATGTTTTAATGCAAAAGTTGTCCTAGTCTGTTTCCAATAATTTATCACACAGAAATATCTTAGTTTTAAAATTCATATTTACTGTATTGTATATGTGTATCGTAAATGTAAAATTGGAGAATCAACAAAAAGAGCCGAAGGCAAGACATTTAAAATTTCGGCATTCTGCAAAGTACTGAAGGCATAGTACAGCCAACCAAGAATAAAAAATTCCACCAAGAAAAAAGCACGATGCTAATAAGTCCTAGACTCACCTTCGGTGTTAGTACAACAAAATGTATCTAAAGAATTTTATGTATAAAATTAGAAAATAAAATGTAAGTTTTGTTATGGATCAATTCAAAGCAGGGTGTTGGGAGAATAGCAGAATGATGAACTCCGAGAGAAAATATTACTGACGACAAATAGAAAAAAATATAACGCAATGAGTCCGTGAGACTCACGCCAGGTGTTCCCGGGTTAAAATAACAACCAACAACAAGTACTTCTACGGTAAGGTGCAGTTGCTGATATAATATTACTGAAGAGTTTTTGTTTTGAAAAAGTTTTTTGCCTCCTAGTTTCTTTCCGAATATGAGATTTTCATGCATTCTGTGAGAACGAAAAATCAGATACCACACTGTTGGTACAAAAACCGCCCCTGTCAGGCTGAGCAAGCTCTTGAAAGTTACTTTATCTCAAAGAAATTTTCTCTCAGAAGAGTTCTCCCGTAGAAATTGACTCAGTAGTGTACAACAATTTATATTAGAGAGATATATCTTTGGTTAGAGGAGAACTAACTATTAAAAGGGACAAAAGGGTTAAAAATCCACATTTTAATTATTATTTCTCCGTTGAATTTGTCCGATTCTAGGATCATTTCCAATCATTTCATTCTATATGCAAAATCGAGCCAGTAACGTGACTTTTTAAATATTTAGTTCGGTATGCGAGCCTGTCCTCCGATCCGTATTTTTTTTTCTGAAGTTCTATTTAATACAGTATTAGCAATAAAGTCATCCAAATCCAAATGTATCTAAGAAACTATGCAGAATGGTGTGTTTAATCACATTATTTTAATCGTCAGAGGAAAATGAGCTATCAATACTGCTTTACAACTTGAGTGATTAAAGCCCTTTCTTTGTGTGATACAATTCGATTCAATTAGTTAGTAATAATAATAATAATAATAATAATAATAATAATAATAATAATAATAATAATAATAATAATAAAATTATTTTATAGAAGCCTATAAATAAAAGGCCGTGTCAAAATTACGTAAATAAGGTAAGGCATTTAATGACTATAAAATAGTGAAAAATGCAAAATAAAAATGCATTTGTGCCCTAAAATAGTAAAAGAAAATTACAGCAATTTAAAAAAGACCAGTGTATTATCCGTTATTACTTCTAATGAGTAATTTTATAAATAATGAGTTTATTTTAGAGAGCAATTTAGTGAATGGCAGTGTGTTACATTTAAATTTACAATATAAAACAATCTTATTTTGTTACCAAGGAAATAAGTAAATTAATACTACTTGGATACCCTTTGCGAAAAAATCTGAACTGGCATGCCCACCAAATGGCCTCACTTGACTCTTGTATACAAATTAATGGCATAGTGAAAGTCCTTCTGATATACTTTCTTTCTTTCATTATCTTAGTTTTACCTCTCCCTTTTAGGACTTAAGCGACCCAAGCCGCCCGGACCTTACATGGCCGCGACCTTCTGATATACTTAATAATGAATAACAATGGTCATTCTACAATGAGTTCATCAAGCACATCCCTTTAAAATAGGGGTATAGGTATGCCTACAGCACTGCTTACACCATGTCTTCTTGACAAATGCCCTTCAGCTTGTATATTAGGACTAGACTTCGGATTTTAGGTAAAAACCTATTTTAATCCTTAAGTGATATATGGACGAAAACTTGTATATGCATGTTTCAGAAGTGACTATGCCTAAAACTGATACTTTTATAGGACCTAAAACAGCCTATTTTTACGTTAGAGCCTAATATTTCCTTTTTGCTTGTTTTTTCTCTAAAGTTCAAAATAATTTTTTTTTGTTACAAATTCTAGCATTTTTTTACAGTTCGTACTAAATTTTTAGCTCGGAATGTGCAGTACATGACATATTTGTGACATGGTTAAATAGTAAGGAATGTTTCGTCTTCAGGAGAAAAATTCCTTGGAATTCCCAAGAAAATGTAGTGTTTTTCTCCCGACTCCCATATCCAATAACAAAAAAAAAAAAAAAAAAAAAAAAAAAAAAAAAAAAAAAAAAAAAAAAAAAAAAAAAAAAGCCGTTTTCTGAATCACTGAGGGATACAAGAGGTTGAATATGCTAGTATGATATGCGTATCTTCTGGGCGCAGGGATTAGGCTTTCACTGTTATGGTAGTAATACAGGTCCTAGTAATAGGTCTATATAATTCTGTGTATCATAGGCCTTATATGTGTTTTATCATGATATTGATTAATGGTGAATTCAATAAATATAATATTCTGCATTGCAATTGAGATATTTCAGAAAATTGGCAGCTTAACGATTTTATAAGAAACTATTTTACGGTTTTTAGAACCTATTTTACGGTTTTTAGAACCTATTTTACAATTTTTAGAGCCTATTTTAGGTACCTAAAACAGCATTTTTAGCGACCTAAAAGTCCGAAGTCTAATTATGACACTGAATTTTTAACCATACCTATGAATGGCAAATAGGCCGGCATTCATAGAGAGTCTTAAGTCTTCAAAAAATGGGAAGGAAAATGCAGGAATAATCGCCGCGCGCAGTTGACCCATACCCAAAACTTACCGTCGCGCGCAGTTGACCTATACGCAAAACGGACCTCCGCGCGCAGTCGGGCACTTTAAAACAGTTAGAAATTTATCTTCCGCGCAGTCGGGGTCCTCCGGGAATCTCTCTCTTATGGGTGATTACCCCTAAATCCTTATCATAAAGTATTCTCACTGCTTTAGGTTGTTTTTGGATACTTTATTGACAAGGTGTCCTAATAAATAAGTTACTCTCGATAGCCTTTGGCAAAAATAGTCAATGTCAGCAAGGCAGGTGGTAAGTACAGTAGAAAATCCCACTCTCCTATTAGATATGAGGCCAGACACTTTAGGCGCTTAGAGAAAATTACATGATTTTCGTGACCATCCATTTTTCCAACACAATAGTAATAAATGATACAAGTGGTAAAAGAGGGACTTTATTTTGTCCCTTGGCCGGGTCGTGGGCCTTCCCCCCGACCGAACACTTCATCATCATCGTCCATGTGACGGATACCAAAGTTGGTACCAATGGAATGGCATAAACATTTTATTCGCGAAAATGTGCAAATTTTAATTCGTGTGCCTTGTGTTAGAAGTTCTAACTTTAATCAAGCTGTTTATAATAGATATTTATGATTCACGTGTTAAAAGAAGATTTTATTTTGCGAGTAGGTTATGTTTACGAAACGAGCCCGCAATGCCGAGTATAGCAACCCTACGTATCATTACCATGCGTAACATACACTGTTTTAAGATATTCGTTAAAATTGGTGAAATAATAATAAATGTTAGAGATATTGGAATAAATTATTCACCATAGAGCCAGCATATTGAAGTGCACATACGGCTGTTATTGATTTTGTGATACAGGGCTGCAAACTTAAAGACGCTTTTCACCCACCAAGTATAGCCATTTTTTCAATCACCGTGCAAAATTTTGCATTTAAGAAGGTGCAGTGAATTTTAAAATATTCAATTTTTATCAAACTGAGTCTATTAACTAATAGAGTATTTTCCAACTGAAGCAATCAAAGTTGTTACCTTGGAATATTATAATTTTATATTTCTAAGTACCAAAATTTTCTCCTTCTAGTTAACATATCTACTTTTAAAAGTGCTTCTTTTACCTTCGATTTTCTAAAAAAAAAAAAAAATCCTTTACGCTAGAGTGTACAGAATGATAACATTTAGCATATTAGCGTTTACAGGGGACAATAGAGGGTGAACTTTGTTTGCGAATGAAATGATTTGTAAAGAGTGAATGGGCTGGCGTGGAGGGGGTGTCGAACGCTTTGAATAATTGAAGCCCACCTGGCCGCAGCCCGATATCAATTTTGTAGCACCTCCCGCTTCTGCAATGCGGCCCGGCTCACCCATTTGTTTTGCCAACATCTGACTCCGTAACAGATCGGCGATATTAAAGTCAGATGCCGCCTTGTGACGGTTTGGGCTCACCCAGGGTACTTTTGGATATTCAAAACAACAGCCTGGTCCTACATAAATATCGCATACGAAGATGCTATGGGTAATAAAATTTCCACATTTAAGGAATATGTCACACGTTGAGCAAAGAAAAGCATTTGTTTCAAACAGAAAACAGTAATAATGGTAACGATTTTTTATAAATTTGATAACGTCTATACGGATATAAAATTCACGTATATACTGCCCCCTTCCGGAAGACTTAGATAAACGATTGGGCTACATATAACAAAATTAAAATTAATTCTTAATAATAACAATAATAATAATTTGTTGCCGTTAAATAAAGAGTACAATAGGCTATGTCAAAATTTGTTATGTAAACCTGTAATAATATCTCAATCTAAAAATTCAGTCTAATTATAAAACTGGTCCTCACATGTCCATGTTTTCACATGTGATTAAATCTACAATAATTTACTTCTTTGTTCTGAATTGACAATTTACTATAAAATCTAACACTGGATTGTCCCATTAATAATCTTATATATATCACTTGGAAATTATCAATATATATCTAGTACTATGTTCATGTATTTCATTAATTGAGACTAATTCATTAATATTTTTACATAATAAATGCATACGATTATAACAATTGTACACAGTTAAAATACCTTGCATTTTAAATAATCGTTTACAGGTGTCATAGAAGCTACATTGCGTATAATGCAATTGATATATCTATTTTTGATATATCTATTTCATATAATATACCTGTACTTTATTAAAAGAGGAAAGTCTACCATTTCACAACGGAAAGAGACACAATCCCAAAATTATACACTTTACTCACATATTTATAAAAAAAATATTATCATTCATATAAAACAGATCCAAGAAAGCAGAGAAAAGACTATGGGAAGTATTCTTTTCTATAAGGAACTAACAGGAGCCGGAATGGTGTACCTGCTGACTTACTTTAGGTTTCTTCAAGAATCTTTAAATGCCTTACTCTCATATCTTAGTAAAATCAATCTCGCCCTATTTTTATGTGCTTACATTTCGATCGTCAATAACTCTAAAATCCGTTGCGCTTGTATTAATTTCTGTAAAAGTAGTCACCGAATCGAAATTAGTATTTCCATCCCTAACATCAGTTCTTATAAAAGAAATCGGCATAATGTTGTCAGAAAGGTTTATCGCCTGGAAAATTAAAATAGAATGGATACTTAAGAGTGGAAGAGAAGGCCTTAATGGCCTTAATTCTACCATGTGAAATAAATCAATTCTAATTCTAATTCTAATTCCAGACAAGTCAGAGTAAAAAGTCAAAGTACCTCACTTCACATTCAGTTTTGTTAGTATTAGTGCGATGATCTGCTGACTAAAATTTCAAGCGTGTGTATTATGCTTGTTTTCGATTTGACCTTGTAACGCTGTTATTTCAAAACATGATTAGTGTAACCATAAATCATTCAAAGCACTAATAGCATTGAAAGCATAACAGAATTTTACACATGGTTGCTACCGTATCTTTGAACGTAAAAGATGTATAGAAATATGCAAATTTTTAAGGCCATAATAAATCGTGATTTACACGAATCAATAAGAAACAATTGATTCTTTATATAACATAAGACAATAAATAATTATCTTGTCCTTTCTGTTATTTCTGGCTATTGTAATAACGGCATTTAAAAAAGGTCTTTAGAATTGATATGCTAACTTTGCTCCCCATTTTATTTCCGTGTAAGGGGGAGCATGGTGGCAAGAGTACTGCTAGATGAAGATACGATGGACAGACGACAGTGAAGGAGCAAGATAAATAATTAAAATTGGAATGTATAATTATTATGTAATGTTCGGTTGAGGGAAACCACAACATTGTGGCAAAAAAACTAAGAAAAACATACTTATAATGTTTTGGTGGAGTGGAATAGAAGGCCTTACGACCCTAATTTCGCCAGCATAAATAAGTAAATAAATAAAATTAAGAAATGGACTGAGATGTATTTATATGGTGCAATACAATTTCACATTGGAATAGAAGTGCGATATTGCTACGGCTACCCATTTCATTTGTTTCTTATTTTGTGAGAAACATAAAAGTAACACAGAATTGAAGTTAGCGAGATTGGTTATGGTTAGGAAAGTGGGGAATAACAATCAGGGAAGCCATTACATTACACAGAAAGTCTCTCACGGGATGAAGGCACGAGTCCCATAACTTACTGTTTTGTCAGCTCCTTTATCACTCCATGTGTACGAAACCAATATATTATCGACATGGCCTATAAAAAAATACTAATGCTTCACAGTATGTATTTTATTACAGAAGACCCTATAAATCTGTTCTCATATTACGTAAGCGCCTATCTAAAACATGGTAGAACAGGTAATTATACAAAATCAGAACGATGCCATGTGAATTATGAAATAAAAGTTATGAAAGCAGTCTCACATTCGTCCGTACAATCTAACGTTAGTGCATAGAAGGGGGTGTATGTAGCTCGTATATGGGTCTTTTTTCTTTTCTTTACTAAAAACTGTCAAATTTCACATTATGTTGTTCTTAAAAAACCAGTAGTATCCATATATAAGCACCTTTTTCTGGTAGGAGTATTCAAAATATGAGTAAACTCGCTACGAAATTCACACAAAATTAGCCTAAAACGACGCTACCTCTAACCTAAATGCCTTTTCGCGAGAATCTTCCGCAGGAGGGGAGACGTTGGGTCACATAATATAGAAACAGGGCTGTAAACTTAATATTAATATCACTGTTCCTAACTTAACTGCCACCAACCCGCTCTACATGCCACTAACAGTGGAAATTCAACCATTCGCAAGCGTCAATAGTCACAATTTTAACATTTTATTTTTATCACTTGTATTTTATCGCACCTATCTTCACTGGTTTCACTTCTGTCCGTAGAGTCACGTAATTTGATGAAATTTTTAAACGCATAGAGGGATTATGTTGAGACAAGATGTGAACAGCGTTCTTACGTCAGAGTAACTTTCTCTTAGAACGGAAATGCCAGAGAATGCCACAGGGAGCTGGTGGAAGCTTCGAGAGAAACTTCCGTACCAAACTTCGAGGATTTTATATATTGGGCTATGCGTGTTTTCATGCTTGAAACTAAACTGCAATGCAGTAGAGTGGCACGAAGCCGTCATGTATGCATGTTTATGGGTGTCTGCTCCCTGCTCTACCCTACATCTAGTACCCTTAATCGGAATCATGCCCTTTCATTCGTATATTTCGACAATTCAAAATGGTCCCACTTTAAGAAAATAAAGGAGTTGCCGTGAATTATGCCCTAGGCTTCCTATTATTGTTTGTATCATGCGTCGTGACACATTTTTACTTTGCCCATACCGGCTGCCTGCCTTAATAGTGTCTAAGCAAATATTTAATGTTGGGAAAAGGAGTGCCCCTCCTTGGTATTTTTGAAATCTGGCAACCCTGTTTGAAATAAATTTGCATTTTCCCTCTTTTGTGTACATTGTTCGGGTCACTAGCCTATAAATTTTAATTCCCAAACTCCCCCGAAAACTTGCTTTAAAAAATCACATAAGTTTCACTATATGCAATTAAATCTTATATCAGTTCCGTATCTAGATGAATTTTAAATATTGGCAAACAATTTTTGGCATGGGCATTGCCATTTTCTACGCGGTACTGAAATGAATACGCCATCATTTCAAATCAACACAAAGAAGAATGAAAATTGTTTGTTATAAAAGCTTTCTGCTAACCTTTTGAAAGTAGCGACCTGAATACCTTAAAAATAGAACAAGTTACGACCATTTCTTAAAAGCAAATGAAACAATGTCTGAATACACAAAGAGAATTGATGATGAGTCTGTACGAAAATTATTGTTTCGTTTGCAAACAACGATCCCAGGGCATTAAAATAACTTGATTGTGAATGAGAGTGCTTTTGCCAGCGTACTGTAGGGTATTCTGTATTGTCTTCAACATCTCTGTTTTTGCATCTTTTATTTGCACTTGATAACGAGCATCATTTGAGGAGAGAATTGAGAGAAATTAAGTGGTATGGAGACGCCTTTGAACTGGGTAAAATAGAAATTGCGGAACATGCAATAACTGCGTTGAGAATCAGCATTACTGCAAAAGTGGATTGAATCACGTCTTTTTTCTTTATTCTTCAAAAGCCACACGCAGCGACTGTCTCCAGAGAATGGGCGTGTCTAAATGAAAGTGCTGCTACTGCTGTAACATAATATGAAGAAACTATACTTAATGCATATATTCGTATATCAACTAACTCCGTGCTCTGCATCCCTCGAGGGAGTAGGCCTACCATCCGACTGCTGCATCATCTATTATAGGCAGATGGCAGGATTGGGGGCATGTGGTCAGATTGCCGGCGCCCACGGCCGTTATTGATGGTCTCCGTAACCGTGTGTTCATATAATGCCCCTTTTGTAAATAAGGAAATAGGGTAAGCCCATATGTAGTAGTCTGGGCAGAAGGACGTGGTAATTTTCTTGGAAGCGGCTGCGCGAGGCCCTTAAAGTTCTCCTTTCGACGTAAACCAACATATACTAGCTGTAGACTGTGCAGTAACTTAAACTGTAAACTCATGTATCATGACACCTTCTTTCTCTAAATGTTATGTAACATATTGAGGAGTTATCTTTATGATTTTATTAATCGACACATCAGCCATACCACGGAAAGTGAGCCTGAAGTGTCCAAACCGTAACAATCTTTTAATATTAACATAATGAATAGAATGAGAAAGTGTGATGACTTCGCCGCTAATACAATGGTGGGTATAGGGAGAGCGGCGGTCCACCGAAACACTGGCAGCACCTTCGTTTGCGTTTCAACTTCTCAATGCTGCATCATGATAGTTTGGCATCTTATGATTAAACTCGCAATCTTTAATTAACCTTTGGTCCTATTTCTGTGAAATTTGTGCAGAAATAATCTGCACAACACAGTCCTTCTGATGGTTAAAACAGAGATTTAAAAAATGCGGACATAAATGTTTTTATTTCATTATATAAACATCACCAATTACATAAAATTCATGGAGGGTGAAACGGAATTTGACTATGCGACAATTTTTTTCATTTTTGTGTCCCGTAAAAACTTCAAGCGAGAAAGTTTTAGTGGAATATTTCAACTTTATTTTAAATTCAGTACCACCTTTATATCTTGAATGGTTTACGAGTAATTGAGTGGTAATTATTCCTGGCGCACAGCCGTCTGAATGATGTGGGACGTTCGTGAAATGTTGAGGGTGAAGCAAATTTGACTATGCGACATTTATTACTTTATTTTTGTGTCCAGAAAGAGATCAAGCATGTAAGGTTTAGTGAAATATTTGGATCTTATTATAAATAGAGTACCACCTATATATTTATAATGGTTAACGAGTAATAGTAATTACTCTAAAGCTAAAGCTATCAGAATGGTATTGAGGTATTGGCATGCATCTTTTCCATAAAATACCAGCAATAACGTAAAATTTTTACATAATTTATTCGTGGACTCAATAATAATACTATATTAACTGACTACTTGTACCCATACTGCAAGATTGACCCGTTGGGGAAAAGGAGCGAATGAAGCTTTTTTCTAACTTAGTAAATCTGCACTACTTTTATTTATGCATTTATTGGATTATTTATCATATTTTCTGTTCACTTATGTTAGTAATTTTTATGTATAATTATCATAGCAAATGTCTTATTAGTTTAATTTCTTGATCCTTTTTTTAATAATATAATTTAACAACATAAGACGTACATCAGTTACAGCGAACGGCGAATGGTCGAGGGTTTGAGCAAATAGCGGGCTGTAGTTAAGGCAAGAGGATTTAATTTTTTTATGAAAAAATCAGGGAAAATGCTTTGAAATATTGTGTGATATATGTAGAATGCATTGCAAAACAATTTTTGCGTATGTGCGTCTTTATCGGATGTTGAGACGCCAATTTTAAAGATCACGCGCCCTATTTTTGTAGTGCTGCTTATGAAATTTTCCATGCCCTGCAATTCACAAACCATCCCTTAGTTTATATTATCTCTGTTCACATAATTTGTACACAGATCTACACTTTTGACCGTGTTTCACCTACATAACTTACCCCATACAGCCAGGAGAAAATTAATATTAATATAAATAATATTACTATTAATACAATATTAATACAAATTAATAGCCTACTCAGTAATATTCTATACAATGTAATATTAATATTAATTTATAAAATATCCCTTAGCTGTTTTCTACCCTAATTATACGTTGTTATTTCTATACAAATGTACATTCTTTAAAAAAATTCTCATCATATTATACTAACATACCCTCTACCCTATTTTCTAGGCAACAAAATATTAGATCAAATCATCCCTTAGCTGTTTCATACCTATATTATATAATTGTTCATTGCTTGTGAACATCTTCGATTTTTGGAAAGATGTGGAACGAAATGTTATGGTCAAGCTTCTTACAATCTGAGAAATTACTGTTACACACGGCCATGTTTATTTATGGAGATGAGATCTTCCAAGACGTGTAAAGCAGCCCGAAAATTGTCAAAAGTATCTAACAATTCAATTTAGATAAGGTGAGTCATTTTGAAATAGATTAATGTATTATTTTGTTTAAGAATGTTTGCAATTTTTCCTATACCGCCCGTAGTAATCTTGCTCCCGCGAATCTCAAGCAGAGTAACTGCTACCTAGCGGCGGAACCAGTGAACTACCTCAGTCATCACACTTTCTCCTCTATTCATTATGATATTAATTTAAAATATATGTCATCACTGAAAAATTATGAAATTAATTTTCAGTACTTGTCTACTGAAGAACTAATTCTCATGGTTGGCTTGCTTTCACTCCATGGACGGGGGAAGCTCTAGGGCCTCCGAGTGGATGTTTCTTTACCGAAGGCAAATTGATTTACCATAGGCATACGCCTATTTTCCTATTGCGAGTCGGCCTAGGTGGCGCAGATGGTATCGCGATGGCTTCCTTTGCCCAAGGTTGCAGGTTCGATCCTGGCGCAGGTCGCTGGCTTTTAAGTGTGCGTAAAAGTGACAGACCTATGTCAGTAGATTTACTGCCATGTAATAGAACTCCTTCGGGACTAAATTCCGGCACACCGGCAACGGTCACAGGCCTAAGTTGCAGTACATCCCCGTCGTTAAATAAGCATATACCAGCCAACCTATTTAGGATACAGGGGCACGTAAGCCCGTCACCTCGGCAACAAACAATAGAAAGATATTACTTGGACAATGAAAGAGCTGGAGACTTTGGTTCAGTCTCGAATTTAGAGTTCAGTTCTTTAACGTTTTGTAAATCTACGACATGGGACCCACGGTTTACAGTTCCTCCTGGAGGATTTAGTGCCCAGGATTTTTACACTGAGATTAATCTGCCATGGAATTGGAAACGACGACTTCCCAAATGTGAGTTAACTCACGAGGGGAAAAAAAAACTAAAGCTATTTTTAGAAAGAATGAGGGACATGTTTGGAATAACTGCTTAATTAGATTATGATTTTGTTGCTTGTGTGGAACAGCTGTGCACTGGCATTCTGTTCCCAGGTTCACGGGATCGATCCCGGTCAAGTGTAAATCCGACAGTTCTGTAGATTTACATGAACTTAATGAATTCTTGCGAAGCAATATCCCTTCATACCAGTTACGGATAAAGGCCTATGTAGTCGTATACGACCGTTAAATAATTGACAACGGATTAAAAATGTCAGCACGTGTCTCCAATAACTTTTTTTAAAAGAAGAAGCAAAGGAACTACAGTATGTGGAAATATTCTTCACTTTGTGGACACATGTTTGACCTTGGAGAGCAGTGTGACGTATTGACACAGTGGTGAGTTTTATGACTTTCTGGAAGCTGGAGGAGGTCGTTATTACCCGAGATTGACTCTGTCGTTCCCCATGGAGTTCTCTCGTCTTGTATGACGCCACTCCATCTCGTAACAAGAAGCACACCGCTCCTGTGCTGCACTGTAAATAATATCCTTACAGAAAAGGGAACACATTCCGATTATTACCTATCATAACTGAAATAACATAAATTCGGAATTTCTTCTGGAAGAACGCATCGTAACGGCGTTCCGCTACCTTTTCTAACAGTTTTCATTTTTACTTCCTCTGCCCATACCATAGGTGCTATCTTCAAGCAGAGGAAGTATTTCGTTCGACCACCAAATTCGAACTTGAGTTTCTAACATAAATACACGTTTTGAGGCCCCCTCAATAAATAAAAAATCTTTTTTCAGAAACATGTCTATGTATGTGTCTGTGTCCTGGGGATGTGACACGAAGATTGGCACCGACTTTCTCTTATCTTTATAATGGGACTTGACGTAGAAAAAATCGTTTTTCTATATTTACTTAAAAACGACATTAACGATTTCGTTAAGCTAAGAGCTAAAACTTTTATTTGAAACATTTTTTTCGAAACAAATTCTATGAAGGTAGTTTATAAGCCATCCACTGTTTATAGAAACTCAGTCTTGCTTGGTAAACGATAAAGCTTAGCATCAGGTTGAAACAACAGAAAAAGCACTTCGCAATATGGCCTCTTATTCTATATCAGAATGTGAAGTGAGAAATGTGTACAACAATTACAACAATTGAAATTATTGAACTCAAGCCTTTTCCTAGTTCATTTAGATTGTTTCCATAGAGGAAAGAAATCCAGTTGCATAGACTGAAAAAGCAATGAAACACTTCCGGGCGAGTCAGAATTAAACAACTAGGGAAGTTACAGCTTTCAAACACCTTCCACTTGTAACATGGAAGGAGGAAGTGCATTTTCTGTTCATAACAAAATGTTTGCTGACATAAAGGACTTAGCTATCTTTAGTTTGTACATATTTTCTATTCTTAGTGCATATTTTATGAGGTTTTAATATAATTAACGTACGTGCATAACTTCACGATTATAGTTCATATAAATCAGCATGTACTGTATATTATGTTTTCCTATTTACAGTGCCCCGAAGCCTTTTGATTGGCTCTCGAAGACTGTCATTAGCGACCGAGCTACCACAAACCGGTAAATGAATAACGCTTTTTAAAGCAAATACCTTATCATTACATTCGTGTCAAGAAACAATCAAAATCTTTTTTCGCTCCTGTTTAACTAAGTTGCTTACCGTTCAGTTATAATAAGTATTTGGGATAAAGTATTAAAATTAAAACGTTATATTTTAAAGTCAAACAGAAGGGTTCGTTTCGATATATACTGCTTGAAGGTGGTTTCGCTGCGATGTCTGTACCGTAGTGTTAAAAAATACAGTATTGCCTATACGTTCAGTGAATGGTATACAAACATCATTAACTGGAAGTGCATTCTGTGAAAGTTGCGTATATTTTTAAGCATTTGTTATGTGATTATAAAGGACTGTATAATGTTGAACCTTACTACAGTCAACCCTCGATATAGTGCCACCATCCGTTCTCTATCATTTAGTGGCACTAAGCGAGGGTGGCACTAAAACGAAATTTACTTTTTAAAATAAAAACGGCATAATACAGTGCTGTATAATTTACAGTACCATATTATGAAAGATAATTAAATAAAAGGCAAATAGAGAACTTTATAACAAAATAAAATACTGTACAGTATTACAGTAATACTCAATTTCTTACATTATATGTCCAGTGCTACAGTACAATCATGTGGGGTCCAGGTAAGTGATTAACTATAACTGAGTAATTGTAGTGTAGTGTTTAACAGCTGAATGAACACTGGACTAAAAGAAGTGAAAGTTTGAAATGTCTCATTGTATGAAGGGCTCTTTCTACCTGCTCCACCCTCCCGCGGGCTGTCAGTCAGACTTCTTAACCTAGCTTCCTCAAACCAACTCACTACATTTACAGTAAATGGCAGGGGAACACTCACTTCTTGGAAATACAGTACAGTATGTTTCTTAAACAATCTTCCCAATATTCAAGCCAGTTTTAAAAGTATTCTGCAACTGCAAGAAAAATCACTGCAAGGTACATTGTGTAAATAACTTGTTTTATATTCACTGGCACTAAATGAATTGGCACAGTAACGAGGTTTCCTATGTATTTTGTATGGGAGAAGATCCGTTCACTTGCATTTATTGGCACAGTGCGAGGGTGGCACTGTAAAGAGAGGAATTATATCGAGGGTTGACTGTATTCAGCTGAATTGTGGTTTTTCTTGTTTTTGTCAAAAAGGGGAAAAGAACTGAAATTTCTCACGGGATTACTTTTATTTAAATAGACTTTACTTTAATAAGGGGTGGGCGCTATTTAATTTTGCCACACCTTCTAGAGGAAAGGAGCTTATTTCTGTTTCACGGCGGAAACATTCGTGTGGGATGTGAACTGTCAATTTACGACATGGTGACGCCTCCATCAGTATTAATAGCGACGTAAAATGCGCCCTCGTGAAGATTAAGGGCACTTAATTAAATTGAACTCGTAAATACCTCCATTGTTTGAGGTGAATGACTTCAACTTTATTGATTTGATATGCTATCGTCAACACGACAATCAAATCAAGAAGGAAGGCTTTCCTTGTTCCTGTATCACGTGGAGAACGAATCGAGTTATTGCTGACACTTCAATAAAACATCAACTTCTGCTTTATGAGCTGATCTGTAAACTCGGGAAATACGACAATAAAAACATAAAACTGTGACCGTTTCTAAGTAATCCGTTGTTAATAAGAGGGATGCTTTCGTTACGTAACCAGAAGTATGTGTCTGATTATTAAGTTACGTCAGATTCGTTAGATTACATATTCTTTCTTGTGAAAGTAAAATGAGTATTAAGAATGCCTACAGAAACGTCAGATTGGGGAAATAATTCACAATAAAATATTCGCTAATCTCTTTAGAGGGTTATGCTTACCTATTCTGACCACATTTTTTGCAGAGGAATACAATTTATTGAGTGCAGAAGTTTGAAAGATACTTTGTAAAGCTTATGTTCAAATTAATGAACAGTGCATTAAAGCATAGCATAGTCTGGAAATATGAAGGAAAATGTTATATATTATTGGATGCCTTCTTGGAATGCAACTGGCACACCTCGGTTACAGTCTAGATTTCATTGGCACGCAGTTCGTAAACGCTGGCCGAATAGAAGGGAAATGATAATTAAATAGAGCCATATAGAAGTGCGTGTCAACTGCGATCGCACAGTTAAAGTAAAATTAGGAGGGTTGTGTACAATGCAGACACTCTACTGATTTGAACACACTTCATGCATAACATTTGTTGTTGCCACTGTGGCATACACAAAAACCAGAAATGCGAGAGATAGCTGAGAATTTTTTTTTAACAGCGAGTCCGACGGAAATAAAAGTTCGCACGTATTCAGCATAATTGTTGATGGATGGGCGCTGTGTTGCTATCAAATTATAATAGAGAGGGATATCGATGTTATTACATAATTATCTGGATGCGTCACGCTAATATAACCGTACATAAAAAGTTACTATAGCATGTGTTGTTTTGCCGTCACATCCAAACAATACGGCACGAATAAAACGGAATACATTATTGATGTACTAGCTAACTTTTTTTCAGCCGGGCTGTATCACCGTATTGGAAGGATGATAGCAATCACTTGTCACGCAATGATGAATAGTATACAGAATGAGGGAGGCTACTCGGCCTGGCTGGAGCAGTCTGTAAGGCATAGGCTTTGTGTCCCAAAGTCGTGAGCTCGATCCAATGTATGTAAATGCGATAAACAGTCAGGTCTTCTAGGTGTGATTATCCTCAACTGTGAGACGAATTTTGGGAAACTTTAGGCCCTTGTGGTCCCCGGATATCATCTAGGAGTCATTATCACTTCATTCCATTCGCGCTTTGTTCATCATATCTGTTTGTATGTAGGCTATGTGTGACTGGTGTGTATCGCCCTATGTGTTCGTGTTGTCTTGGAGTTGGCCCCGGGATTTGGCAGATCACCCATCCGTCTTTGTCTGGTTAAAAAGGTATGCATGTTATCCGAAGGCAATCCCTCTCCCAACATGTCGCGATCCATTAAGGCTCGGGCGGCGTGGGCCGCATAAACGCCCATACAAAAGGGAAGTCAAAATAAGAAAAGGAAGAAAACAATTAACTAATATGTGAATGAAGGAAGGTCCCCTGAGCCACAGCGGTGGACAAGGTTGTATTTTAATTTTATATATTTTGATAATGGTACACAATGAATACATCGAAGGCCGCGTGTTGGAGACCATTAAGTAAGATGAAGTAAGGGTGAATAAGATGTATCAGAATACAATATGATAATCAAAGAGAACAGAAAACATTCAGCAGAAAAGTAGTTTCTTCTTGCCACTTTTATTAACGAAGATTTTCCATGTGACCTCTGGATGAAGGGATGAAAGATATTTGTTTCAGAAGGGTACCGGTAACAATACGGATCTTCAGGGATGGTCTTCGAGCGATAAGGACCGCCTCTGATGTTTCAGGCATAAAAGTGAAAAAATCTGAAGCCTAAATTACATCCTCTGGACCAGTCTTTAATTCAGTAGAGGAAAATGCGTACTGCTCGTGAATCCAACTCGGGGTTTAAACCTGGCACGCTGATGCTAATACCACCGTAATCTCCCATACAAAGTGAGAAAGTTTTGAGTAAAAAATATAATTCAGCCCATCGTATATCAAGAGCGTAAGAGAGAGTAGATTCCATAAGAAAAGGAAGGAGCTGTCATCCATAAAATGTCTTCAATTTTAATGTTAGGAAGGAAAGTTGTGGTAAAGATGTAATGAGGTAATTAGTCACATTCTAAGTGCTTTGTTAATACCCTTCATTATGAAAATTGTAAAAGTTTAATCTGTTACATTAATAGGACTATCAACCACGGAATTATATTCCAGAAATGCAATTATTCTCTCTTCAAGAAAGTTCAGTCAGGTACAAGCTTACCTGAAATAATGTCTTTCATTGAAGTAATAACATATATATAATGTATTTGACTTTCTTTAACCTTACCATAGGTTTACGGGTAGTGGAAATATTGCGTTTGACTCTGATTTTCGATGTCGAGAACAGGATTATATTTTCCGAAGCAAATCTGTGTGTCTGTCTGTGTTTGTGTGCATCTGAACAGCATAAATCAAAAACGAAAAGTCGTAAAAAAAAACATAAATTTTATATTTTGGTCACGTATCTTCTCCACCGCTGTAGCGTAGGGAATGCATTTGCACTCTTCACGCAGCGGGACCCGGGTTCGATTCCTGGCCGGGATAATTTACCTAGGTGGGGTGTTTTCCGATGATTTTCCTCGTTCTACGAGACGAATGTCGGGAAACTTTAGACACTCCTGGTCCCCGGATATCATCTGGCCGTCATTATCACCTTCTTCAATGCTCCCCTTGTTCGGAATGAGTGTGTGAGCGACTGGTCTGTTCGTCCAATGTGTTCGTGTTGTCTCGGAGGTGGCCCCGGCATTCGGCTTATCACTAATCCAGGGAGACCCTCCATGGCTCTGTTAAAAAAAGTATTTATATAAACTATACCTAGATAGAAACTCCCTTCCACCACGGGTCGTGGTCATGTCAGGCCCGGGCGGCCATGTCCGCGTAAATGTACCTACAAGAGAGGTTAAAACTCAGGGATGGAAGTAGAAGGTTGAGTATCTTCCGTTAATTTAACACGATGCATAGTGCCAACTTTTTCTTATTTTTACTTGAACTTGGCGTGAAGAAAACATGCATTATCCAAGGAAATAAAATGAAATATTAGAATGAAGAAGACTTACAAACGCTAAGGCAGACTTTGAATTTACAACAGTCCTATTTGTAACCATTACTACAACCGGCATAAACACTGAGATAGTCTTGAGGTTATGAAAAAGGTTCAGCAAAAAATGAGGCCATTGTAAGATATAGGTATCGACAGCGATGTTGATTGCACTTAGCGATCGATATTCTTTCTGGTGAACAGCAGACACTACAAGATTGGACCAAACCGCACTTCGTGTGCACAGCCAAAAATAAAAATGTAGGGAGATGCTACTTGATGCATCTTTTTGAACAAAAAATGGGACCGTGGGATATCGCCATAAGCGTTAAGCTTTTGTACGAAACATTTCAATGTAAAGTCTGTGAAGATTCCCATCTCATCCAAAAACCACGTTTCAGTTTTTGCTTGGCGAACACCATAGCTCTGAATGACAGCTGATTGCTTACTACATGCTCTATGTAAGAATGTGATGGGTAGCGAAAGTCATGTGAGTGTTTATTTCACATTCGATTTCTTAATTAACACATGACTGGTGATAACCAGGCTTTAAAACTTAGTGCCCGAACCCACAGAGGGAGATGATTCCGGTTACCAACAACCTGAGTATAGGGGGTGGGAGCGATTGCGTAGGCTGATAAGACAGTCATTGATAGTAGTACTGAGAAGTCAATGCGCTCATGGTACGGTGCCTCTCAAATTGGTCAACAGTGTACCTTGTCATTATGCGTGTTTATAAATGTATAATACGTGTTCGGAATACCGAAAGTAAAGTGTTCTAAAACGCAAACATATATTGAAACATTTGGGAGGGACTATTACACACAAACAGGAAAACGTAACGTTTTGCATGCTTGTAATGTGAGTTTAGAGAATGAGAAGTTATTTTGTGGTCTTTCTATACCTGTAATCCGCTTTGTTTACTATCACGTGAACTAGCATATGGTAGCTAGCGCATACGCCGAGCAAAGTCTGTACAGTACAGTTGCTGTTAACATATTCGATCGGGCACTAAGTTTTAAAGCCTGGACTGATAACAGACGTACGGCCTCTGCTCTAACCTTAACCTTGGATGTGAGGCCTGTGTGACCGCAAGTATAAACATAAACCTCTGCTACTTTCTGCATATCGTCTACACAAGTGTGTTATTGAAACTACCTTTCCTTCTCAAGACTCTTTATCACCCCATGGGTATTGCTTACCGCAAGTGTTAGTGGAGTCGTGCTTTTTAGCTTATTTTAGCGGTATGTGAGACCTCACGTTCATGGTAGGCCTACGTAAGGTTTTTTCAATTTATTATTTTGTGAATAGCAATGAGTGAACGGTCGGAACCATAAAAAAACTGTTAGGCAGGAAGTTTTAAGAAAATTATTTCGATTAAATTTTGCAGAAATTGTTTTCATAAAATAACTTTTGTATCATTTCTGAGGGGAAAATGTTTTATGTTAGGCTAAGTTACTGCAATTTTGAACACAACTACTTATTATGACGACCTGTGATTAATATCTGGTTGGGAACGATGTGAATGACGATACTAAATAAGCTTTTGGTGGCTATATACAGTATTAACTATTCATTTGAAAATATATTAACATATCTTCGAAACTGTGCATTTCAGTGAATTCGTAACACAGTAACTCAGATGTGTGCCTTGATAACCCACTTAAAATAGTGTAAGAATAATACTTCCTTAATTAAGCATTTAGAAATCAGATTGCTTGAATAATTATAACAATTCAATATCTGTAAGCTTTTTTGGGCGGTCGTTCAGACCACATGACCATGTTAATCTGATAGAGTAATTACGTCCATGATTAAGAATTAATAAATGCAGCAATCAACGACAAGAGGTCCATATGGAATCGATTTGAGATTATGTTTCACAAAGGTGATTCATAATACCCTATACCAGTGATTCCCAAAGTGGGGTCCGCAGGCGGTTTAAGAAGAAATAGGATATCCCGTAATTTTCTCAAATTACATATCTTCTAAACCAGCTTCACTGTTCACATTAAGGAGTAAACTGTTTGTTACCATTGATAGTATTAATTTGTCTATTGAATTTAATACATTTGAATCAAAGTATTTATTTAGTTTTTTTCCTTCCAAACCCAGAGGGGGTCCGCGAAATTTTAATTTTTTTCAAGGGGTCCGCGGACTGAAAAGTTTGGGAACCACTGCCCTATACTCTTTGTACCACACTGTGCTATCTGTGGGCAGATCTCTGACATGCCTTCTGAGGATTCCGTTAGTTTCATTTCCACTTGGTCTCGGGTCGTAAAATCCAAGTGAGTTGATGGAGCAGGTATAATAGCTATGATTTTTACGATCTTCTTCTGCTTCTCGTAATGTACCTGTGAGCAGGCTGGTTATAATACTACATGTTTCATTCAGTGTTCAAGATGAAAGTTAGATCTTCTCATAATTTTCTAAGTTGGCCAAATTACAACTGTTTATGATACAGTATATTACTGGACACGTTCAAATTACTGGTTCAAATCCCGGCTATGGCATTGAATTTTTCATTCTGACTTCACGTGTCCATCTTAGCCTACACACGGCCAGTGTGAAAGAATTATCATTCCACAGTATATTACTTTTCGTCTGTAGTGTTTTTCATTCATTTCCCTTCATGTCATATTGGTGGAAACTTGAATATCCTGCACCCAATGCTGATCAGCTAACCTGCTCTTTTCCTTCTTTGCAATCCACATGCGTCATAATAGCAATCCCTTAACTGTTAATTTTTAATATTGCAGACAGGGAATACAGTACATTCATATTTGCTGGTTGATATTTTACCATTTCAATCTTTCTTGTATGTTTGCTTTATCCTTATTTCTTAATATGTGGCTAATGATGTAAATCAAATTGCCCCTGCATTAAATTAAATATTTCTTAATATTGACTTGCGATTTAATTCATCCGGCAGTTAAGTAAGATGCGACTCCGCTGAAGTATCGATCACTATAAAGATCAAGCTATTCTATTGGCCAATAGAAGTTCAAATGAAATTATTTATTAAACTATAGATCTGACGCTGGTTATTTTTGTACACATACCTTGAAGCTTCAAAGTGAATGAATGAAAATAATAAAGAAAAGAACAGAAAAGGAAACTGCTAATCATAAGTTACGAGGAACCCTTAAATTATGATTTAGCAAGTAGGTTTCAATTTGTAAAGTTAATTTATGTTTTGTGAACATGCCAGGGAAACCCTACCGTATGTCGGAGAGCTAAATGCGAATATAAAATTCTGAGCATTGTTTAAAAAAATAAAAAATAAATGAAAACTTATACCTAAAGCTAAAATATTGATGTTATGAAACTTTAGTGTTAAAAATGTATTATTTATGGCTATTGATATCCAATGATAAGGAACTTTTTCATTTTCTAAACATCACTTTCATAATACTGTAATACTATGCTCAAAGTTTGTCACGCACTAACAGAATGTCCAACTACATTAGTACACCATAGCCCGTATTTAATTTTTCTTTCCACGAAAAGTAACAAATAAAACTCTAGGGACCATGCTAAATTTACATTGGGATTTACGGATGGGCTTCTAAAGGTACAGACCTCTTTTAAAACTGAAAACTCTATGGTTGGTACCAGCCTTGGGTAATGCTGTCTTTGTGTCTGTTGTGATCAGAGCGTAGTAGTAGAAGGAAACCAAAAGATGGCATTGAAATGTAAAAATCTACATTTTACATCCTGATATATGTTTTTTGGATCTTAACGCGGAAACCTGTTTATTGAATTATGGTTTCATTTCCCTGGCACCGTCACATTTATGGCATGTTTGAAGCTCAAAAATTGGTTATATATATATATATATAAGATCCAAAAACAGATATCAGGATGTAAAATGTAGATATATATAAGATATATATATATATATATATATATATATATATATATATATATATATTTTAATAAATGGTTAGTCAGTGGATTTTAAATTTTATATTTGCGATGTACAACAAAAAAATTAATTTGATTTATTTTTCATTTCTTTAAAATGTAAGGCCTACGTATCCTTTTAAAGTATTTCTGTGTTTTATTAAAATTAATTTGTCGTTTTCAGAATTCCAGTAGACATTTTTTAAGTTCCTCTAGCACGACGAACAGGTTTTGACTTTGAGAGGGCTATTTAATTTTTGTGCTGAAACTTTGATGCAGGGTTAATAATGGATTTTTTAAAATGAAGTTTTTAATTGTTTTAATTTTTCGTCTCAAAATATACGAAAATTTAAAAAACGCTATGAATATATTATATAACTTCATATTAAACTTTTTTTTTTCTGAGCGAGCTTAATCACTTCGTCTTCTGGAGAGAAAAGAAAAGGGTCGATGGCTGTCAACTTGGAAGAGAATTCAATATGTGGGGAAGTTAAGCCGCTTCTCGGGGGGATAAGGGTAGGGGGATTATGTTATTTTGCCGAGGAGATCAGTTGAGAAAACTCCAAACACGACCTCCGTATATCGTCCGTATATAGCATCCCTCATCCAATGAAGAAAGTGCAAAAATACAAATATCGGAATATTTGTAGGACTTGAACGTTTCACTGTGCTGGCTGTAATTATGCCTTCACGGGTTATCGGCCTTCCTAGCTCTGTGGCCTTCATCAGGATGTTATACGGAAGTTTGCAAATGTTCGAATCCAAAACGACAAAGTCAAATCAGAGATGGCTAAGTGCTTAACTATCCTCGCAGTTACTTTACTGTATTCTTCACTCACTTATTAGTTGTTACTTTTCTATGTTCTGTAACTGAAAATCTGATGTCCTTAATGCAGTTAGTGCTCTCGTTTTGATCGTCCCCACTCGGGGAGTCAAACGTCGGCATTTCCTTTTGTGGTCTCTCGGATTATATTATTGTTTATTGATAGTAAACTGTAGTTTGCACTCTCAGAGTGACATACTCTGTTGCAAAATCAATATAATAACAATAGTAATTTACTACAACATTTTGGCGTTTCTTTGATTCTCGTTTCCGACTGGGATGTGACAACACTTCAACACGCGGCTATAACGAGTGTTTCCTTCTTGTACTAAACAAACACTTGAAAGACAGCACCGCTGGGGACGATGTTAGCGAGACATCTGTATGTTATGCAACGAGTCTATAATGGAATTTATTAAGACTCGAGTATGTTTATGAAGTGAGCAAAACTAGTTTCATAATTTTCATACGAGCGTCTCAGTTGCTAAACATACTTGCATTATTCTTTCTTGGTAGCATAATTAACCCTCAACCATGGACGTGATTATTCTGTTACAATAACATGAGCGTGAGGTCAGAGTGACCACTCCGAGTTATGGGGATTTTAACAAGGAACAAAATTACTAAATGTGATTTTTAATTATTATTCAAACATTATACTTATACAATCATTTTTTGGGGTTTTCAGGGCACACCTTTAAGTCACTGCATCACAAATACAATGTAATGCACAATTTCGAAGATATGTTAGTATTTTTAAAATAAATAGTTTGTTTAGCATCGTCACTGCCAACAAGTTATCAATCACACTTCACCGTAATAAATGGTTATGTTCAAAGTTGCAGTAGCTCAACTTACAACATTTTCCCCTTAGATATGAGGAATAGTCATTCTCTCAAAACACTCATTGTAAATTTTCACCAAAATATTTAATAACTGTCTTCATATAGCCTTATAACTCTCGGCCTAACAACTCTTTATGACCCCGGCTGTTCACTCATTGTTATTAACAAATATTAGACTAAGGAAAAAAACTTACGTTACAGTGGACGTGAGGTCTCAAAGCCCGCTACAAAAATAAACTGTTTTCTAGCACTGATCCACTAACACTGATGGGTAAGTAACACATATGGAGTGATACATTTTTTGAGAGAGGAAGGTAGTACAAATTAGGTTTTTACTACGGTCAAACAGACCTCTCGTCCATGGTTAGTCGCTATTCCTCCATAACCTATGATACCATATTACAGAAACAAATATTTCTTTTTTGTTCGACCATACTATAATACGCTTATTACGTGGGACGTAATGGTATCATAATGCCACTCATTTCGAAACTGGTGTGGTATCGATTATTGTCGGACATGGAACGATCATGAGAACTTGAGAGTAGCAGCTAAAATCTGCGTAGTAAATAGCATCTATTTAAAATAAAATAAATTATGTTCGTGTTAATTTTAATATCATACTAAAATGAATTCACATCGTGCTGTAAGAATCCGTAGATTTGAAGAAAACAGCGAAAGAAAGCTTCGACTTGACTGACGCCGTAAGCTGCTATCTCTCGTAGAAGACATGTAGTACGTCAACCAGACGGTGCGAAGGTCGGCACTGAAGTGCAGCCGGTTCGTTTGAAGGAATCTAAAATCTGAAAATTTAAACATTTACACTAATTATGGTAGAACAAAGTCAATCGAATGCAACTTACCTATGGTGTTTATAGAAAATGTAGTGATTCAGTAACAATTGAATTAGAAATGGTAAATGAAAACAAACGATTCATAATGGGGACCAATGCTACTAGCATTATTAATTACTGTATGTAATATGAATACACTCGTAGCCAGGAGATTTCTGGGAATTATAGGGAGTGCAGTGTAACAGATAGTTTAATTAACTCTGCATTCAGATACGCTGATGAGCGCCAATTAATTTATTTCTCTAAATTTCTACATTTTTATAAAATACAACCAGAACTATATTCTAAACCGATTAACATATACTGTAGTAACCTAAATGTGTTAGATTGGTTTTGTCGGTCGGCTATAGGCCTATTTTAACACTTTATTACTGATCTGTATAAATGAAAATTTATGTCAGTTCATTTCGTCTAAAATATTACACGGCAGTTTATATGTGAAAATGAAAGTGATTTTCACGATTATTTCGAATACTGTGTTAATACTTCAGGAATGAAGAATTTTTATAAGGGAGAAGAGGTCCAGGCGGCGGGCTCTGCTACGATTTCTGTTCGGGGCAAGTTACCTAGGTGGTGTTTTCTCCGGGGTTTTCCCTCACCTGTCAGACGAATGTAGGTTAACGTTAAGCCCTTGGTCCCCCGATATCATTTAGCCGTCATTATCACCTTCATCTCATTCGCAATTGTTCGGATTAAGTGCGTCTCGTCCTACGTGTTCGTGTTCTCCTGGAGGTGGCCTTTTATTGGGCTCATAACCCACCCGGGGAAGCCCTCCTTGTCTTGTCAAGAAAGTATGTATGTCATAGGTGAGCAACTGAGGGGAAACGTTTTAGTCCCCCATCTATTCTGTGACGTAAGAAACCTGTTCTTCATGTTCAGTGTCACGTCGAAACTGCTTTATGCTGACGTCAAGGGCGACGGTAGTGGGAGAAATTCCCCTACCGCACAGTGACACGATGTGCCACAGATGCGCACCCATGATGTATGTGATTCAAAGGTATTCCCTCACACGACAGGTCGCGACCTGGGCCGCTTAAATGTAGAGAGGTAAAAAAGAAAGATACGTTAGCACAAGGTAACATCACTGCTAAATGTCGAATATTTTGACACAGCGTAGTTTTATTGCTTATAATGCGTCTAATTATGTTTCATTTAATTACCTCAAACAATTCTAAAGCAACATGACAAAAATAGGACGTTATTGACCTTACCTTGGTTCAAATTTCAAAACGATTGGTTGGGATTTTTTTTTTTTTATGTTAGTATGCCTTAGGCGTCTTGTCCACGATACGAATTTTCGGCGTCCGCTGATCCGGTTAATTTGCCGAGCTTACAGTGGTCCATTATTTTATATACGTCTGTGTCCACGTGGGCGGCAGGTTCTATTCCAGGCCGGGTTGGGAATTTTTTGGTAGTGAAAAATGCCTTTCCTGGGTTAAGGACCGGGTGTTGTGTGCTGTCCCTGTTTTTAGGTTTAAGGGGACTGGCGCACCCCGGAAACATCCGCTGTGAATATCCCCTTAAGGGATCTCCAGGGGTCGTTCGCGACCCGATTGTACCACACACACAGTATGCAGAAACTTTGCTTTTGATACCAAGAAACCAGTTTGCGCTATATTAGTGTTCTGTCTTTTCTGACGTAACTTCCCCTCTAGCATCACGTTGCAAAAACAAATCACAATCTGTTTCTGGCTTTCCGTTGGCTGTGCATGATGTCGAGTGGTGGTGATGAGCTATAAGAAGTGATTTCACTAATTGGATGTGTAATAAACTAACAAGTGTTTGTGAATGCAGTGTGCATAGAAATAAACTAATGGAATACATCATTATGCTCCTGTTACCAACTCAATATAGCTGGAGGAAAAGTAGGAATTGCATTCATAATCCTGCCGCCTGTGTTATTATTTTTAAGCAATTTTTCTTAATTACTCATTATTCACAGAAAAATCCTCTCCCCTTCGTCCTTTAAAATGGTAAATATGCTAAAGAAAAAGAAATTACAGTTACAATTTTTCAAAGAAGATTAGTCCAAAAGCAACTGATTCCTTTGTAGATGTGCAATTCTAAGACACGTCATCGTCATCGTTCTTTTAACTTCTGTGTTCCGTAATTACCGTACAAAAAGTTAACGGATTATAAACACCTTAAAGGGTGGAGAAACTTATTTTTTGTTTATTTTCTTTACGTTCTATATTACCGCCGGCATCGTCTAGTGATTAGCATTTCTGATAGAACCCGCAGGTCTGGGTTCGATCCCTCCGAACCCCAAAGTTTTTTGTTTGTTTGGTTGTTTTGTTTTGTATGATAGGAAGTTCTAAAACGGGATGCACTCAGCCTTGTGACACTAGCCGCGTGCTACTTGATAAAGTAGTAGTGACTTCTGTCACGAAAGTCACAAATAACGATCGCGACAGTCGATTAGCTGAACACATGGCCCCCCACCCCAAACCTGTCGTATGCTTATGGTAAATTATGCCGCCTAATCCCAAAAATAATGTAACGTAACGGAGTTTAGTATAGATAGTATTATATGAACATTTTGCTTGATACCTGTGAAAGAAATTTTAATATCTTTGTAACTGACCAAGTTATGAAAAGTTATCTCATTTCCTCAAAACTGTATTACCCAAAACTATTAAAATAATAATTCCTCATCTTATAAAATGACCCATAAATTTTCAAAGGCCCTTCTCTTTTGTCTGATCAAGAAACTATATTTTAATTTTTACCCTAGCTTTACTAAAAATGTATCTTCAAAAAACTATGAGGATTTTTTAAATTAAAATACGTTAGGCATAACACTGTTTCGGGGGTAGAGCACTATATCCTTAGCATTACAATTTTCCTTCCTGGAACTGGAAACATCGTTAAAAATACTTACTTTTGTTCAAGGAATAGGTTAAGGGGTAAAATTAGTCGTTTTTAGAGCCTGAACTTATTTTTACCCATTTCAATCAATTCATTTTTATTGCGCTTAAAACACGCCAGCCATATTATGGATCTGCGCGAAAAAGAAAGACCAACTACCAACAACTGTCTATCTTGCATTAAGGTAAGTAGTGGCAGGAAGATTCTACTTTAGTGGAAGTTAAGTTAGGTTAGGTTAGGTACGGTTAGGTACGTTACGTTGCGTTGCGTTGCGTTGCGTTGGGTTGCGTTGCGTTACGTTACGTTACGTTACGTTGCGTTGCGTTGCGTTTTGAAACTGTGCAATATTATATCCCGTGAGGTTTGTCGTGTTTGTTAACCTGTGTACCCAGATAAGATGGCCGTCAATTATATGTTATTGTCATGAATTTCGTACTTTAATGTAAGAGAATTACAGGATGTATTCTTATATATTACCAAATTTCGCACCTAATTATAATCCTTTCAACTAGGGATACATTTTTAACGTTGGTTCGTTTAGTAAAAATTAAAATTGTAATGCTAAGGAGATAGGGCTGGTCCCCGCTTTCGGTTCATTTCAGGTATGGTAAGAATTTTGCTACATCACACTAATCTTCACATTCCCTCTGAATATTTTTTTTTACAGTTCACAATTTTTGAAAATTCAAGAATTTAACTGTATGATATATTTTTATATTACAGTAAAGAGGAAGTTTCAAACATGTTGGTTATAAAATCTCATCATAATTCGGCTTAGGGAACTGAAGGAATACTCTGAACATATTTTTTATCGTAGAAGTGGTTCGCCATGGCGCAATCGGTTGAAGCGTGCTATACAAACTGATGGCTTGGTGTTCTGTTCTCGATGTGATGGTTGGGATTTTTCAATTGGCCTAATCCTTCTGGTGGCAATGTGTCCTTGGGGTCGACTCAGTTTCTGCCAGAAATGAGTACAAGAGGAATCCTGGGGATAAAGCTGTCGGTGCTTATAGCTGACAACTTAAAAACCTTCATGTGTCAAATATCTCAAAATCATGGAGGATGAACCTCCTGGAACCCCGCATTCTGGTAGACCTAGCACACAAGGGATGTAGTACGACGGAGTTATTTTAGTTTAACGATAGTTGTTCGTGAACCCTTTATTCTGAAGGTCGCCTTCAGCGTGTTTACGGACTTTTGAAGGAAGTGAAAGTGCATGAATCCAGGCATGGAATATTTAAATCTCCATCAAACGGTTACTTAAGACCTCAGATTAATGTGAAAGAACTGTCTGTAATAAGGTTAACCATTAACCGTGTAGGCCTACGTGTTTATTCTGTTACATTGACATGGACATGGGTCTGAGTGACCGCTAAGAGTAAAGGTGATTTTAAAAATGAGAAAACTTACAGAGCATTAATTTTTTTATTCCATCAAGTTGACTGCTAAATTTTATTAAATTAAATGTTTAATTAACAAAGCATCATTCTTGCACCATCATTTTAAGGGGGTTTTCAGGGTACAAATCTGAGTCACTGCACCATAATTGCAATCATATGCAATGTTTCCAAGATATGTTAATATGCTAATAATAATTTTCAAATGAATAGCTAATAATCAGAGAAGTTTATTTAGAATCGTCACTCACATCACTCCTAATCAAATATTAATCACAGTTCACCATAATAAGTGGTTTTGTTCAAAATTGCAGTAGTTTAAATTAAAACACTTTTCCTTTAGAAATCAAAAGTTCACCGAAATAATGGCATCATGATTTTCATCACATAGTCTTGGAACACCTCCCACTAACAGTTTTTGATGGTCCCGGCCGTTCACGTATGGTTTTTCACAAAATAGTACACTGAAAAAACTTACGGAACGATGGATTTGAGGACTCATAGACCGCTACATAAATGAAATGTGTTCTAGCACGGCTCCACAACACTGATGGGTAAGTGATACGTGTAAGGTATTAAGGATCTTGAAAAGGGAGGGTAGTGTAAATAACCCACCTGTGATGATATCCAGACAGTAGCAGCGGTTTATGGTTCTACTGCGGTCACACAGACCTAACGTCCATGGTTAAGGGTTAAGGGTTAATGGTTGATGATTTCGAGTTGACTTGTGTAAGTACAGGCACGATTCCAATAGGAATTCATGAGTGCTTTAAGTTTGTAGGGAGGTCTGGTTTTAAGGTCGGTGATTACAAAGCTTCCGGGGAGGGGGCGGGAATTAGGCTAGTCCGGGGCCTGGAAAAAGGAATTCATTAAAATGTTTTCTCGTTCACAGAGCATGAAACAATTCACCGTAACAAAACCCTCACTTAAACGAACGGTTTAACTGAATTTTTCAAGTAGATGTAGAGGGATGTGCTGTTGGAAAAGTACTCGTGATACCAATACCCAAAACGTTAATTTAAGAGAAGGGTTATTGCTGTAAAAACACTGTATAACACCGTATAATACGAAAATGGGGGCGTAGAATACCATATGATTCCTTGCATTATTCGATTAAATGACAAGATTCCCAGCAATATGGAAGGCTGCTATGTTGTGTATTTTGTATAAACTGAAGGTAACTTCATTTAGAATTTACTGCTAAGGTGATAAATTGATTTTAAGTTGTAGGAGGATCTCTCTAGAGGTGGACAATGAGATAGATTTAGGGCAAGCAGTGAAAATATACCATATTAAATCCTTTAACTACTTGGTGTAGATGACTAATGTAAAATTGCAAATTAATACAGAGAAACTCCAATCTTAAACGTACAATAAGGCTATATAAACAATTTTGACATCCCTTTATAATTATTAAAAATTCATTGTTCGAAATGACAGCTGTTTGCTGTCTGGAACTCCACTTTAACGCAATACAATTTTAAAACATTTTAATGTTCTTTTTTCGTTTAATTTGAAGTTGGAAGATAAATATATAAATTAAACATCATTAATCCTACAGCTAATTAAATTGTATACATATATATACATGAATATATATATATGTATGTGTGTGTGTGTGTATAATTTATGTAACAGATGTTTGAAGTAATTGAAATTATTTAGAGATTTGTATTTGAAAGTTGATTGATTCTGGTCATTATTGTAGAATATATTATATGTAGTATAAGCAGTTCTGAAAAATGAAGGCCTAGCTGATCGTAAAAAGAGATTTAAATATAACACAGCATGAAATTGCACAGATGCCTGACAGCTACTTACAAGTACGGCATCTTGCTTTTAAATTCCTAACTATAAAATTATTGCTCATATTTTAATAGTCAGTTTTGCATGAAAATCATGTTATTACTTTTTGCATATCTTAAAAATGTTCAAAAATTAACTTCAGTTTGAAGATAGCCCCTTAACTCTTTCATCACATCTTATACAGAGGTTATTTTTGTGATGTGCCGAGAACGCACGGTCCGCGAGGTGGCCTGAAGAAAGTTGTCGGCGGTAAAGGCTCATGTACATAACCCAACAAATCAAGCGCACAGATTTCTGAATTAGGCTTACAGTTAGAGTAATTACATACCTTTGTCATAGAAGATATTGAAAACTATCTCCATCATCGTTTAAGAAAGTTTGCATTCACACGCATTATTATTATTTTTATTTTTTTGTCAAATTGCTGAAATTCGAAAGATTATATTACAAGAACCAGTAATTCATTTTTACAAACTGATGTGCAATAAAAAAGCGTTCACCATAGCTGAATAATTGACAATATATTAATGAAACAAATATATGAAATCATGTATACAGTCTATGAGGAGTTATCTAAAGGTTGCAGAACAAAACACTGTGTATTCTATGTAGAATACTTACGAAAGAAGTCTCCATTTGTTCTTCAGTATCTAAGTATTGTCCTTTCACTGGTATCTTGTCTTTCCCGCTAGTGAAACTTGGTTCTCACACATTGAGCATGCACTAAAGTCTAGTTTGCAGGCGTTTGAACAGATTAGTCTAATCCAATAGTGCGCCACCCATAGCAAAGCGTGCGAAACTACCCTTTCTTCAGGAGGTTGATGTGCTACTGTCGCGAACTGCATTTTCTGCCTTTAATGAATTCAGCCTTGTTAATTAATTAGCATCAAGTACTACATTCGGTGAAGAGTACAGATTATGATGCTGCCCATTAAGAAGTTTTCTCCATTATCCGATTTCATCTGTTTTAGCCCGAATATTTCCCTAAGCAACCTGTTTTCGAACTCTCTCCGATTATGTTCTTCCCGAAGAGTAAGGGACCATGTCTCATATAAGTATAATACAACCGGAATGATAATTGTCTTATACAATTTAATTTTAGATTTATGGACAGAAAACGAGAAGATAAAAGTTCCTTAATTGTATGAAAGCTAGCATTCCTGATTCTAGTCGACACTTAACGTCTGCCTTATCATTATTTGTTTTTGTAATTAGGGGCCTACTGCTCGCAGATTTTTTTATTTCCCCACTTGTTCGAATGCTTTATCTGCTGTTCTAGTATTTTGTAGCACATTATTTTGATGTTTTAAGAAAGTTAAGTTACCTTTTGTTTCGTGAATTATTTAGCTCTACCAGTAGTTTTTTAAAATGTTGATTCAAAGTCAGCCAATTGAATTTGACGTATTCTACATAGAATAAACTTTGCTTTGTTGTGTAACTTGTAGATAACTCCTCATAGACTGTATACATGATTTCATAAATTTGTTTCATTAATATATAGTCTAATTATTCAGCTGTAGAGGACGCTTTTTACTGCTCATCAGTTTGTAAAAATTCATTGCTGGTTCTTGTGAAAGAATCGTTCGGAATTTCTATACATGTTTGCTCAGTCCTGTGGCAACAATGATTTTACGCTGAAATGCACTTTTTGATACAGCAAACACCAGACGCGTGGTGAACGTTAAATAGAGACTAGCATGGCATGAATCGGAACAAAGCCTCAATTGTGTGCAATATGTAGCGAGTCGAATAGAATCGACGTTCCACATTAAACAGTTAATGGCACTCTTTCACACGATACCTATTACAGCATTATGCTAATTAAGCTGGGGGGAGGGGATGCCTGGTCTAAATCCCCATCATATGCCTAATGTCATTACCGTTGAACGCCTCATCTCTTGGTCGGCTTGAGTTCTTTTGGCTTGCTTCGACAGGATACGTTAAGCTGATATTCCACGATTCAATTTTTTGGCCAGATTTCCACAGCCAAATTGGACCGTGTGATAACGCCGACTGCACTGCAGACAATTTCGTTCTCTGTTTCCCATCTAATTGTATTGGATACAACGAAATAGAAACATTTCTGATCTTTTATCCAATTCATATATTCAAACCAGTGAGTGTCATTCTCTTCCCGCGTGACCCGCATGACGTCGAAACATGACAACTTCTTCCGAACAGCTGAATCTCTGCACAGCCAGTGCTGCGTTCGTTCGAACGTGTACTAAAAAGATAAAACTGAAATACTAGATCCATACTAGCTATATTAAAAATTGTTTCCACGGCACTGAGAAAACTGATAGAAATTCGAACTATTATTTTAGAAGAACCAGTAATGAATATATTTTAGTGATGAGCAATAAAAAAGTGCAATAAAAAAGCATTCACTACAGCTGAATGATTAGACTATATATTAATGAAACAAATATATGAAATCATGAAAACAGTCTAAGAGGATTTATCTACAGGTTACACAACAAAACACAGTGTGGAATACTTCAAATTCAACTGGCTGACTCTGAATCAAAATTTTAAAATACTATTGTTATAGCTAAATAATTCACGAAACAAAACGTAACTTATGAGTTCCATTTGTGTATCTTTCTAACCCATCAAAATAATGTGCTAGAAAATACAAGAACAGCAGATAAAGCATTCGAACAAGTGGTGAAATTCAAATATTTGGGAGCAATAATTACCGAAACAAACAATGCTAAGGCAGAAGTTAAGTGTCGACTAAAATCAGGAAATGCTAGTTTTATGCAATTCAGGAACTTTTATCTTCTCGTTTTCTGTCCAGAAATCTGAAAATAAAATATATAAGACAATTATCCGGCCAGTTTTGCTATATGGATGTGAGACATTATTCCTTACTCTTTGGGAAGAACATAACCTAAGAGTGTTCAAAAACAGGATGCTTAGGAAAATATTCGGATCTATGAGAGATGAAAACCGAGATTGAAAAAAATTCATAATGACCAAGCTAAATAACCTGTACTCTTCACCGAATGTAGTACTCTCTCTCTCTCTCTCTCTCTCTCTCTTTCGTTTCCTATTTTCCTTAGTGTTGGGGCGTAGGACCTTCACTTAAGGATTCTATTACCTAAGTGAATTTTTGTTACATTTATTTTCTGAGAGAGGGTAGAGGGACAGTTGGTAAGCCCATCGCCTCACAGCCCCCAGGAATATTACTTGACGTGAAGGGGCCGTGGAATTTTGTCCAGAGGCTCCAATTTAGGCTTGGGTACGGGTGATACTAATTAATTAAAAAGGCTGAATTCATTAAAGGCGAAAATGCAGTTCAGGATAGTAGCACATGAGCCACCCTGAAGAAAGTATAGCGAGTAAGTTTCTCCTCACACATTGAGCACGCACTAAAGCCTTGTTCATAGGCGTTCGAGCAGATTAGTCTATTCCACCAGTGCGCCAATATTTTATTATTCTAATTAATGTTTAATTAATGTGGGATCACGTTAAGATTAGGTGGAGCAATCAGTGGTTATCTAGTGATAAGAAAAGAACTACAAAATAACTATTTTTCCAAGAAAAGAAACCCGACTACAGAGCAAAATGGAACCAGAAATTTGTATTGACCCAATCTTTGTGAGGTCGTGGAATAATTGGTTCTTGTTTCAATCCTCGAGTAGTCACGTGGCCCACGTGTGTAGCCCAGCAGTTTTGTTTTTGTTCATGCGTATTTTTGTTATCTGCGTTTAGTTATAGTAAACTTTAGCACGTGAGAATTGATTAAAGCTTGGGAAAAACTGAGGTCAGTGATAACAATGAAAGAATATTTCAACGTTTCTTTTGTTTTGGAAAGCGGAAATCAGGAGCGACTTGGTCAGATCAATTAATATAAAGAAACGTTGACTTAATGGTTTATTCCCTTGGAGCCACTTGGATATGCAATAGAAAACTCTACTCTAACAGGAAGGTGGAGCAGAGTGGCATCAAAACTATTTACGAGGAATGAAAATTTACAGTCTGCATGATTGAAAGGCCAATTTTTAATTAATTATTCCAACTTGTAGATTATTCTACTAACGAAATAATTCGAGCATTTATCCCACTTATTTCATTCTTGTTGCTGATAAGAAAAGAACTTACCTATGGTACTGACTGTGATTAATTGAAATATTGGTTTTCCTAAAGCAGGAAAAGTAAATGATCTTTTATTAATCCTGTAGTTAGAAAATGAGCTAAATTTTCTTCTGGCCTTCCCATAGAAAAAAATATTGCTTTGTCACAAACCTCTCGAAATGTGAACATTTCAATCTCATGCAGGGACAATGCAATTACACGAATGAAAAATGCTGCGGCTTTGTGCGTTTCTGGTTTTGCCCATCTCCATCCAAACAGAGTGGAGAAGACCTCATACGGTGATCCACAACTCGTTTATCCCGTTAGCCTGTGTAATGTAATTACGGACTTGGACAAGTTTCTCTTTGCAGTAGAAGTTTGAATTTACTCTGATATCCTGTACGTTCATCGTGCACTATCAGGTACGAGTGTCTCACGTTTCAGTTCATCCAGACTAGTTGCTCTTCCTACCTCCACTCCTTGATTCTATCTCTCTCCCTGTCTACCCCTATTTATCCCTTTCTCTCTCTATCTCTCTTTCACCTTCTTCTCTCCATCTATCGATCTATTCGTGTTCTGAATGTTTGTCTAGCTATCTTTAAAATTCCCTTATGTTATATATATTATAATTTTCATGCCTTTCGACTGGAATTATTAAATTTGAAAATTTTATATTGCATATTCAGCTGTATTTAGAAAGTTAGTCTGTGAATTCGCATTGGTAGCAGTAACCATCGCTTGGAGGGCCTAATGCCCCGACATTAGGGATGTTTGATTATATAGATTCAGTCTGATAAAAATTGACAATTTTAAAATTCACTACTCCTTTTTAAATGTTAAATTTCTCACGGCGATTGCAAAAGTTGTTATAATTCTTGCGTGAAAGGCTTTTTCATGTTGGCAGCAGTGTACGAGGGAAATAAATAAAAGCTGGCTGTACGGTGCGTAATTCATTACATTATTATATCACAAATGTTAACGGCTGTCTAAAAAATAGTATTTGGTACACGTAGTAAAATGATTTTATTTTGCACGTAGGATTGCTTCACTCGCCCTTACTGGTTAGGCAAACATATCTACTCGCAAAATAATATGTTTCTTTTAGCCCTTGTATCATAAATAACTATTCCGCACTAAATTTATCCGTTTTGATTTATTCGCACATTTATAACTGCCTGGCATGGAGACAGTCTTGGTGGGCATGAAAGAGATGCAATGCTTCCTCTCTCTCTCTCTCTCTCTCTCTCTCTCTTTTCCCATTCTCTTGGCGTATACAGTCTTGAGATGAACTCTGCACCGATTAGAATGGAAGTCGACACAGAGCATCATACTTCAGTTCCTGCACTTGGTCCATGACTCGCACAATTATTCATGCATGAAAGGAGAGATGGTGGTTATCTGACCAAATGCTACCTCGGTCACTTAAAGGCGACCTATAAATACAAGCACAAATCAGAAATTCCATTCCACTCACATTCTCCTGGAAATAAACATTTCAGGCCAATTTAGTAACATTTTCTGAAAATCAAATAAACAATAACCACGATTTTCAGTTTGAGTGTGGCCTGGTGAAAAAATGAACCTATGAACATCTCAAATTCGTAGTCCGCCAGCTCACAGTTTTGTCGGCAGCACACTTATCTTCAATTTCGGCTGCCTGGATTCGATTCCTGGCCGGGTTAGGAATTTATCTTGGTACCAGATTGGACGTTGTTTGTTGGGTCCTGTCCTTACCCTATATGCTCATGTTATTCTAGGAGGATGCCCAGCGTCGAGTTGATCCCTCATAGTGAGTACATGTTCCGTCTCGAGTTTACGCATAGTCTCTCCGTATAGGCATTGGCGCATTTGTTAGGGAAGGTTAAACATGGGTTATGAAAGAAATGAACGAACTATTTGTGTATTAACAATGTCAGAAGCATATTTGTGTGTATTTTATGTTTTATTCTTCAAGATAATTTTGATGAGGTGTCGGCCATTGTAGGAAGACTGTCGGGTGGTATTATGTACATAATTGAACTGTGATGTTGTTTTTAGTGAACATTTTATATTGAACCCAGAATAGAATTGCCTTGTCGTGCTCTTGAAATATTTCTGTCAGCTCAAACTGTTAGGATTCTAGTCTTGGAGAATTTAAGAAGTACATTAAATCATCAGGTAGACAGATTGTGTGCAGCACAACGAAAGAACCCCCATAACTGCAGGCTACAAATAACTTAGCTGACTCTTAATCCAAGGAAATGTCCAGAGTTACTAAGCACGTGTCTCCATAGCGACGTAATACAATAACAAGGAAAAACATTCTCATTAAGTCGCAATTCCTTGTTATTTAATCAATTTCAGTTTGCCCCCGATATGAAGTCTTTTCTGTAGTAAAGAACTTCTATATTAAACTAGAGTTTTTCAGGTTTCCTTGAGGCCGAGCGTCAGATTTTTCATATAATCAGGCCATAAAAGTGGTGATGTCAGCCTTATTTATCGACCAAATTGCGTCTGGTAATCATTTCAACGTGTTAAGGGGCAGGCTTGTAAACCAGTTATTTCCACATTTTTGCATTTAGAATAATTAATCTTCATATAAAACCAGCAATATATTGATAAGAGTTATTCTTTCTTTCTTAACCTTGGTTTTACCTTTCCCTTTTGGGGACATTTAAGCGCCCGACTAACAACCCATTGAGTACAAAGTGAAAGATTTTCATATGTAATATAACGAGAAATCCAGAAATTATTGTTTTGAGAGAATCCGGACCTTGAGTTATATTTATTGTGACTTTTTAACGAATACTTACAGAATTAAGCATGCATTTAATAAAACAAACTGAATTTAAAAATTCACTATTTGTGATTTTGTAAGCGAAATAGCCAACGCCACCTAGGAAGCGTAAATATAGTCGATGGCGAAACAATCGATGTATCGCGATGGTGACGCTGCATGCAGCATTCTCCGATTAGATCAGCTGTTTTATTTTTTACAGTAAACTCTTTGGTAGCAGTAGGCTAATTAAAATATATAAAATTGTATATTATTTTCACATCTAATTTTTCTCATATGCAGGTTAAATGTTCGCAATTCGTGTGTGAAATGTCTTTTTTTTTAAATCAAAGAAGCTACAGGTATGAAAATGTTTGTGTTCTTGAGAATTTACATAGAAACAAGTGCACGTAAGTGCGATAAAGTGATAGTGATAAAAATAAAACGATAAAATTATGACTATTGACACGTGCGATTGTTTGAAATTTCACACATTCTTATACTGGACTGGTCACTGATCCATGGGCTAAACAGTCATAATAAATACTAGTTGAATATTTCTGAATCCTGTTATCTTTCGCAAACGATTCTGGGTATCCTTAGCTTATCGTATTATTAACTGATTGCATCTACATTTCCTGTACAGGCTGCTTAAAATTCCGCCAGACTTCGCTTCCATATGCAACATCTTGCCATTTGAATTTAAAACACAACGACCAAGCCTTGCTCTCCGGTGGCGATTTAGGATAAATTCCATTACATGGAGGCTGGAGCTTTGCCCATTCTAGAGAACACGCTACAAACGTACCCATAAAAATAGTTGCTTCCATGTCTGTGCCTAGACTGCAGAAAACCGTAACACACAGCGGATATCTTTGCAAGCAAGTTAGCTACAAATGTCATTACCAAGAGAACTGGATTTTAAAATAAAGTAGAACCTTTGTTAACCCAAACAAAGCTGTGGAAAAGTTGTTTCGCATTACCAAAATTTCGGATAAACATTAAAATGGCATTATTAGAGATTAAGAATCATTTTTTGATGGTTTAGTGAAAGTAAATGAAGAGAGTACATAATGCATCGTCACCACGACCCATTTCCGCTTTGTTGACACGATACACAATCAAGCTGATCAAGACACTTCACAAGAACTCAACCTACGTACACAGTACATCATAAAATATTTTATATGGTCATTTCGGTTAAACGGTATTTCGGTTAAGAATGTTTCGGATAACATCGGTTTTCATGTAGAAGAAAATGTTCATAGCCTATGTATATTTCATCTTTCCATAGAGCATTTTTATATTTTTTTTATTTTCTTTTAGTTTGATCAAAGAACAAAATTGTTATAGATCTCGTCACCATATACAAAATTAAATAGAATAAGAATTAGAATGGAATAGCAGAGTGGTCTGATTCATAAAATTCAGCTAATCTATAAATTGGGTTAACAGTCAACCATTGATGAACAATTCTTTCAAAATTCTTAAAGTTAGCGTCTATAGTACTGCGAGGCATCAAGTTAAATGTACTTGCAGAAACAGAATTGAAAGAAGATATTGTACAATTGAGTATTTTCTTCTCAGGATACAATTGATATTTTCACCTGGTATTTTAACTACGGACTTGGTCACCTGGTATTGTGATATTATGCCTCTGTTTAACATAAACTAAACACATATATACTGAGTAATTACTGTCAAAATTTCTTTTCTTATGAACAGAGGTTTACAGTTATCATTGTAACAACTGAAATTCATAATTCTGATGGCCATCTTTTGTAACACAAGTATTGAATTTATCCTTGAGGAATTACCTCAGAACAACAGACCATAACATAACACACTGTGAAACAGAGCAAATTAAACAATTCTGTGGTAGTGACTAGGAATTACATCTCTCAAATATCCGAATTGTAATCTTAACTTCCGGGCATTAGTCATTAAATTAATAATTCAATAATAATAATAATAATAATAATAATAATAATAATAATAATAATAATAATAATAATAATAATAATAATAATAATAATAATAATAATAATAATAACAACAACAATAATAATAATAATAATAATAATAATAATAATAATAATAATAATAATAATAATAATAATAATAATAATAATAATAATAATAATAATAATAATAATAATAATAATAATAATAATAGTATGAATGATATAATAATGGCATGAAGAGAAAGACAGGCGTTACATTTTGCTGCATGTTGTAGTTCAGTGTGTACACAAAGAGAACAAGAAAAATGGGAGAGTAATAAGTTGAAAAGATTTCATAGCACGTAACACTGTTATGTAGATGTTGCCGCTGTGCTGGCTTTGTTTGCTTGTGTTCGCTAATTGCAGAAGTGGCACAATGCGATGTTACAAGCCTTTGCAGTGCGGCGTTTGTCTGGAATTCTTAACCATACTACCAAACTATGAAATGCCATGTCTTTTCTCTTTTGTGGGACTCTCAGCGAGTTCTCTTATCTTCCACCTGGTGTTAAAAATTATCCTAACGTTATTATTCGTAACAACACTTCAAGACATCAGTATGTCATTCGTTGAAAGTGGTTATTTATGAAACAAGTGGTAAAAACGAGATTTTATATTGCGAGTACATATGTTTGCGAGCCCATAAGGGCGAGTGTACGAATCCTACGAGCAAAATAAAATCATTTTACCGTGTGTATCAAACACTTGTATAGATAGCCGTTAATATTTTTGAAATAATTTTATTACTTACCGTGCAACCATCTTTATAGCCTTCCAGCAGTCCTGCCATCTAATATGCACTTATGCAGACATAGGTTATTGATTCTCCGGTACATGGCTGCCAACATAAGGGATGGAGTGGACAACACTTTTCAGTCACCATGTATGACTGTAGGTATTTGCTACATGCAGTAAGAGGTGCTTTAAAAGTAAAGTATTCCTTATACAGGACATGGAGGCCCAGGGGGTTACAGGAGGTTGAGGCTCTCAGATTTTAGACATTCGGGACGTGAAGGTGGTAAGATTGTCAGCCTTAAGCACCGACCGCCTTTACCCCCAGGATTGCTCCTGGTACTCATTTCTGTCAGAGGCTGAGTCGACCTCAGGGGCATAGTGCCACCAGAAGGATTTGGTCAATTGAAAAACTCCAACGACCTCATCGGGGATCGAACCCGCGACCTTCCGGTTTGTAGCTCATTAAAATATAACAGTACGTCGGTATACTTAGCCATTACTCCAGTATAAGCGACACACCACGGTCCCGCTAGTTGCCTATGTCTGAGATCACAGCGAGAGGAATCAGTGAAACCTTTCCTTAAGGACACCCCTAAAATAGGACATTCCCCATATACGGACAAATTTTTATGTCCCAACTGAAATAATACAAAAATAATGTTAAATTCAACTCCCATATACGGACACTCTCACATACAGACACGGACAGCTATTTGACAGTCCTAAAGCCTGCTTTACCTCCTGACTACGGACTGAACTTATAATCCCTAATGTGTTACAAAAATTTAAACATTAGATTTGAGGGGGACTGTACAGAAATGTCAGGAAAGGCGGTTAGCTCTCCTAAATACTGTACCGTTGGCTAGAAGCTGGTGGATGAACAATAACGTCATAAAACTTTGCCTGTTTGATGGGTTCAAGGTTTCGCACAATTTGGTAGGGTAGCAGGTTAGTGTTGCAGTCAGTTGATCTGTGCGTCTGTTTCTAAACACATGGCACTTAAACACAAAGGTTTGTCAATCCGCGAGTGCTCAGAAAAATCTAAAAGTAGTGTCCGTGTGCTTGCAGACAAATTATGTGTGGAGGACAGTTTACTGGATGTAAGAGCAACACAATCTAACAGTCAATCTGCATAGCGGTAGTGATAATGGAAGTGAAGGAGAAGGTGAAATAGATGATGATATCTGAAGATTCCATAAACTATAAATCAGTTTATCATACAGTAGAAGAACTGAAGAAATTTGTGATCAGTCGTAGGGATGCTGAAGCTTTTCAGTTGATACAACAGTTAAAGGCTACTTTTGAACTGCAAATAGTTAGTGCAAGGTGTACTCTACAAAGTAGCACGACTGACTTTAAGGGATCTTCGTAATGCTGTACACCTACTGGACATTATTTGTACCGGTGAGTCGAAAACGGTGAATTACTGTTTGGATAACTATGTATTTAAAACAAAATTGTATATTCCAGTATCTTTCCTTTTTTTTGGTCTTATCTAAGTAAAAAAATATATTGTTGCGTATTTCGAGTTAACAAATATAAAACTACCGTTAGATTGAGCAGCCTCCCTCCCAATAAACGTCACCTCCCAGATGCGGACAGATTATGTCCTTTCGATATACGTAAATGAAAACCTGTATACAGACAGCTACCTTGGCATAACGTATAACTGATATTGTTACAGTAATTTGTATTGACCTATTGTACATGTTTTATTTATTAGTAACTAAAAATACTTCTTTAATCTTGGTGAAGTTAGCAGCTTGTAACTTCAGGAAGAGATTAAATGTAAAATAATAATAATAATAGTAATAACCTAACAATAATAATAATAACAATAGTAATAACCTAACAACAATAATAATAATAATAATACATACTTTTAAAATCTATTTGAAAATGAGGCATCTTATTATTTTGTTTCCGTTTCCAATTTGCGATTACGTATTTATTACATGAGAGTCAAAGATTTTTTTTTTAATGAGGCCATAATGAGCTTATCAAATATATTCACATAATCATAAAATAAAATTATATCCAACCGTGACAGAAGTTAGTGATACTTACATATTTAGTAGAAGCTTATTTATGATTTTAAAATTATTATTTTAATGAAAAAGTAACATAATTTGTGCTGAAGCAATTCCATTACAGTTACGATAGTCTTAAAGAAGTAACGTAGCCTATATTCTACGTTTAGTAAATATATTTATTTAAATATTTTAATAGGTTCAGAACAGTTAATCATCTCCGTTGTGTGTACTCTTAATTGTCATAACATTTTTCATTCAAACATTTCCTCTTTAACGAGATACAAATAAAAAAAGATAATTATATTGAAAGCCAAACAGAGCTATATTATCCGAGATTTTAAGTGCGTTTTCTTTTATTTCACACTGGTATTTACTTCGTTACGTACTTTTCCAGGGTCTGGTACGAAACGATACACGGTATTTGTACAGTTTTCAGCTTTAGTTGCCTTTACATAATGTGATTTCCCGTCCTCGTGATTTATTTCCGATCACCTGGAAAAAATAATTCCTATAGCAATTAAAAGGAAAACATTTAAATCGTTATTTTATTCCCTAACAGAGTGTTAGCCAAGTGATGGCAAATAACTTCTCTCTTTTTTCTGAGTTTAACCCGTTTTCTCCCGTTGTAATGACTTTTATGCGGCCCACGTCGCCCCGGCCTTACAGGACCGCGGCCTGTGAGTTATGAGTTTCATAATGACCTTAGAGGGAAGTTTTTGTATTGATAAGGTATAAGGTGGAATAATATATTATCAATATTAATTTACTTCCTTCGTTAGTAACAAAAGAAGAGTGTAAAGGTAAAGTGATCCCTATACAGGCCATGGAGGCCCAGAGGGTTCCAGGAGGTTGAGGCTCCCAGATTTTGGACATTCGGCACATGAAGGTGGTAAGGTTGTCAGCCTTACGCACCGGCCGCCTTTACCCCCGGGATTGCTCCTGGTACTCATTTCTGTTAGAGGCTGAGTCGACCCCAGGGCCATAGTGCCACCAGAAGGATTAGGCCAATTGAAAAATTTCAATGACCTCATCGGAAATCGAACCCGCGACCTTCCGGTTTGTAGCGCAGCGCCTCAACCACTACGCTACGGCGTACCCCTAAAGAAGAGTGTTCTATATTGTAAATTTAAATGTAATACACATCCATTAAGTTGCTCTCTATAATCTACTCACTACCTCCAAAAAAAACGAATTATAAGTAATAATGGATCATTTATTGTTCTTTTTAAAATTATGCGCTCTTTACTATTTCTTTATTTTGCATTTTTCACTATTTTACTGTCATTAAATGACTTACCCTAGTCATTCATTATTATATGCTTTTATATGCGCCAAACATTGAAATAATCACAAATACCAGAAACATGCAGATATGTATATACCATGAAGTCTTTTCTATTAGTTTCAAATGTCTTGATACGCATTTCAAAACTGGTTGTATAGGCCTATTATTTCGAACCAAGGAAATAAACGTGCTAATATTTTAAAATCACAGTGAAACTTAGATGTAGTCAGCTAATACCTTCAGGGACTGATGTGTTACATAATGTAATAATGAAGCGTACAGCTGAAACTTTGCGAAGTTTCAATAGCAATTGACGATGATGCCCTCGTGCCCATCGCATACCCCTAACATGCCCCATGTAATGTTATACATGTGTGCCAGTCTGGTAGTATCTGTTTCAAGCTACCTGCTGCAAAGTTTCATGGGTCACGTACACTGGGCCATGAAGTAGTTAAGAGGTCATAGTTACTCAAGTACTAGCATCTTAACACAATTACCTCCCCCTGCATTTCGGGGCTCCACAGCTGCTGTGCAGGTTCTAATCTCGAACACATCAGGTGCACATTAATATTTCAAGCCAAGTCTTCCTGTAAAGCTGCTTTGCAAGCCAGTTAAAGTGCCTTAAGTGTGCAAACTGAGAATCTGAAGTCTCAGCCAATGTTCCCAAAGCACTCAGAAACCATGAACACATCGTTCGCGCATGTGCTCTTTCTTCACACGCGTTCTCAAAGCGAGAATTCATTATTCTTATTTTTCAATCTGCTGTTCCTTGTGTTCTCACGGGCAGTTTATGTACTATAAGAAAAGTTTGTAGGCTTTACCATGTATTGTTATCAGAGACATGCGCAGTAACCACAACCCCTATTTACATGCTCCTGACTCTTATAATAATAATAATAATAATAATAATAATAATAATAATAACGTTGCGCCTGATTTATAAACGTAGGCTACTTATATGTATGAATAATGTCACGAAACTTCACGAACACACGCACTACAGTCAACTTGTTTCACGTTATTTTTTCACAAATTTTTTTATTTTATTTTATTTTTAGTACTTTTTAATTTCTTTTTTATTTTTTATTTTTTATTGTGTTAATGTGAATAATAGAAGATAATTAAAATTTTCTCAAAATATAGTTTATAATGACCACGCATATTGCGTGTATAACATGTTAAAAGGAAATAACCGTTCCCAAAGTGCAAAATCACTGATAAGTTATAGATTGGACATGCGCAGTACAGCAAATTCTCAATCAGTCCTGGGTTTGCTTTGGGAACAAACCTAATGTAATTCTGGGATACTGACATTCTATATTCTGCTAGCTGGACCCGTTCGAAAACCACCCACACGTTCGTGCTGCATCCAATCTGTTAATAACCACTTCTTTAGGCCTATATTACATCAACATTTCTATGTCACAGAATATAATAGACCTTGCACCTGACCAAATATAAGAGCTTGTATATATAATAAATAGGGCCCGGAAGTTCATGCCCTAAAAAAACAGGAAATATGCATGCACTTATGCTCTTAAAAACCTGGAAATATGCCAATAAATATGCACTATTAAATTGAAGGAATTATCGTCCCTAGGTAGTAGAAAAGACGAGTTAGCATTAAATTAATAGACTTACATTATTCCTTAGAGGATGAAGCAGAAGTGTTGTCAATGTTGACTGATGAATTGCAATTCACCACCATCACTTTGCACAAATTTTCAACTGAGAAACTTCGTCTGTTGTCTCGCAAAACACTTTTGTAACGTGAAAAACTTCTCTCCACGTCACAGGAGGTTATGGCTATGAGGCCAGCACCTTAGAGTCATAAATATGTCTTAAGCAATGTACTTTCTTCAGGCACGTGTTGTTGGGTGTATTTGACAAGAAAAAGTTTTAATGTGGGATTATTAATTTTCCACAATGGAATTTCAGCAGCTACAAATGCTTTGCACAAGTCATAAGAAAATTCTGTAAGCCTACTTCCTAAACACCCTACTAGTTGCTTTTGAACAGGCTGTTTATTTGCTATTTTCCTGGTTAAATTCTCCTTATGTTTTGCTGTGTTTATGTGTTGAACTACTTGAAATCTTTTCTCACTCCCTACATTTTTCTCACACGCTCCACAAAACAGCACCCTATTATCGGTAGATATTAAGTCACCTGAAAACTCCTTCTGCAAATTAGTTAATCTACCACTCGAAGTTGGTCTTATTTTCGGCATTTAAAGGGCTTTTAACACTCACTTTATACGCGTAACTTAATTCAATTAGTACTCATCACATCGCATTACTCCTCTCCATGTGACGACTCAGGTTGCGTAATCACGCGCAACCTTACTGACAATAAGATTCAAATTAAAAAAAATTAAAATACCTTAAAACTAGTTAAAATATGCCACATAAGCACTAAAATGTTGAAATATAATGCTTTTATAAAAAATCATGAAAATATGCAGTTATATGCACCATAAAATCATGTTTAAATGACTGAAAATTACACAATTCGTACACATAATTTATAAGTATACGTTTTTAACCCCTAAGAAAAAACATGCAAATGCATGAACTTCCGGGCCCTAATAATATATATATAATATTTGAGCTTTTGTTTCCGTGCACATCCAACGCCAACTATTAACAAAACCGTATTTAATTGTGAAATCAATTGAAAGTGGCCTTGCTTGGTTGCTATCTTGATCTATCTCTTTACGACTCGCAGAGATATGATTTTTTATACATAGGTGGACAGAAGGGGAACATGAACGCACACCTAAATGGGAAAACATTGATTGATTTAGGCGAAACTCACTATGCGTTTTTTGTGTCTTTTTTTTGTCAAGGGAACACCAATATGAAGCTTTTTTCGCGTACGGCACACTTTTATTGTGAAATGCAGCCCTGAAACCGGGTTTTTAGTTCTTTTCATTATCAATCGTTTAAATTTTTTATGCATGATTTTGGTAAGGTTCAAAATCTGTTATAGTTTTAATCTTGCTTTTTATTTGCGTGCCCATATGGCAGAACAAGGTTTGTTTTGTTCGATTAATTATTTACATAATTTTATTACGTAAAACAATATAGTTAAAAATAAAATTATGCATTTCCTGCATTTTACGTAAAATCGATGTTTTTGTTACTTTTCTGTTGAATAAAATTTATCCAAATAAGGCATGTAGCAGATGAGTAAATAATCGGGGGCGAAGCTGCGGGTACCTCCTAATTTTACCATATGACACTATTATAACCTTCTATCGTTAGTTTCCCCATTGAGTATTTTATTTTGTCCTTTAAATCGTATAGCAGTTGATTACTCCTAATCATTGAGTTGATTGTTTTCTGTGCAGTCCGTTCCGTCACACCTCACTAATTTCGTGACGATTTTGAGTGTGACACTCATTTCGTGACGATTTTTGAGCGTGACACAAGTTCTGGATTTACCCCTACCGCGGCTAAAGAAGTTTCACTTCAAAAAGCAATAATAATAAAATATAAATGACAACAGTGCAAGACAATATAATACAAAAGGCCTACCTCCACTGTTTTTTTACAACAGTGATAGGAATACGAACGGTTTTCTTTTCTAGACAATGAATTCAGATGAATGGTTAGGGGGATGCAGGTGCTTATGCTGTTATTCCCTGGATTAATATTTATTACTATAACCTATAATATCATACGCGAAACCAGGCCGACCATATGGGGGTTATAACATCTGGAGAGGGGGGTTCCGGTGTTCTCCCCCCGGAAAATTTTAAAAATTAAGATGCACAATAACGAGTTTTAAGCTTCCCACGCTTTAAACTCATTAAGTAATTTATAAGCAGATATTTTAAAAAGGTGATATATCACAATAATGAAATAAATAGTACAATTTTCCCTTTTTTAATCAATGGGGGGGGGGGTTCAAACCTCCAAACCCCCCTCGTTACGCCTATGGTCTCACTCTAGCACATTACTCGTATGACATAAAAGTGAGACATACTGGTTTTTGTTTACTTCAGGTTTCCTTCTTAGCATGCCTCTGGTCTAGTACCTAGTAAGTTGTAGGTTGGCAGAATTCCATTGATAGTGAGATTAAAACATCAGTAACCCATTATAGGAATTAGTAATTTTCCGAAATTAGACAAAAATATAAAGAACACAAAACAATTAATTCTTCTGAATATAAGATCATATACACAGATGCAACCGAAATAAGACCTTAAATCGCGAAAACATACATAATATGACCAAAACTGGTAAAATGACCTAAACATGCCAATATATCTTGTATAAATTATATCTAAAAATATTCATAAATGTTCAATTCTTGTTCAGGTCTAAACCAATGCTATGACGGAAACGAAAGCCAGGAAGAAAATGTAACATCTCATAAACATCTGGGCTCTACTAATTACAACACATGAGACTTGTTTTAATCTCTCTAAATAATACCAACCACATCAAATAACTATAAATTCAATTTAACAGACGAAAGCTGCGAAAACTATGAAGCTCTCGGGGGCAAGAAAACTCCATTGCATAAGTCATGTCATGTATAATCCTAATCTATGTCAGCTGACTTGAACTCCGTATAATTATAGTGGTAGTTGCTTAATATTGGAATCTAGCTCCAACCCATATTCTAGAACAAGAAATTTAATCAACGTGAAGTATGACTGCCTGGGGCAGAAAATAAGAGAGCTCAATAGTTTGGTGCACAAATAACAAGTAACTTATATAAAAAGCTCATGTGGTATTCAGACAGTAAAATACATACTCCTTTACTTATTTACCCAATGGCAATAGACAATTCCTAAACAAACTAAAGAAATATTATCTATTTTAGGGAACCCGGAGGTTCATTAACGCGCATACCTGAGCCTGCCATTCAACCCTATTCTGTGCCAACTCCATCCAACCATCACTCGCAAATCCTACTTCCCATAAATCTAGTCTAACATTGTCCTCCCACCTACGTCTAGGTCTTCCAAGTGGTCCCTTCCCTAAAGGTCTTCCAGTCAAAATTTTTGAGATGGGCCTATGTCTTTTCTCCCCCATGCGCGCAACATGTCCAGCCTATTTCATCTTCCTTGATTTAATTATCCTTATTATAATCGGTGAAGAGTACAGATTATGAAACTCGTCGTTATGCAATTTTCTTCAGTCCCCAATTTCATCTCTCTTAGGCCTACATATTTTCTAAAGCACCCTGTTTTCCAACACACTTAGATTATGTTCTTCCTGACGAGTAAGGGACCAAGTCTCACATCCGTATAAGTTAATACAACCGGCAGGATAACTCTCTTATAAATTTTTATTTTTGAATTTCCTGACAGAAGACGAGAAGATAAAAATTTCTGAACTGCATAAGGACAAGCATTTCCTCATTTCAGTCGACCCTTAACTTTTGCTTAATATAATTTGTATACGTAATTATTGCTCCCAGATATTTGAATTTCTCCACTTGTTCGAACAATTCTAATAATTTTTAGGGCATTATTTTGACGTTTCATGACCATATACTTAGTTTCTTTCTGTATTAATTTCCAATCCGACATTCCTGCAGGCATCGAAAAGATTTTCTGCATTTCTCTCGATTGTTTCTTTGTCATCGTCCAAAAGACAAACGTCATCTGCATAAACTAAATTCAGGTGATTGCCATTTAATTCAAGGTCTACCTTGTTTTCCTGAACATTATATATATACAAGCAAAGCAAGGAAAATGTCAAATTAAGTTATATTGAAACTTTAAGTTTGTGAAATAAAGTCGTAGGCAGTTATAAGAAGATTAAGTAATGCTATGTACAATGAGATGGAGTGACTACAAAGAGCTAGTTCTGTTCAGTGGGCAATAATTGTTTAATGAGCGCAGATTTGAAAGAGTTTAAGCTCCGACTATCCCTGATATCTTGTGACAAGGAATTCCAAGAACGGGCTGTGGCTATAATCATAGTCGATTAGGTACCTGTTAATACAATTCATATGCACACAATTACAGTTTGTTTACTGGAACCAACATAATAAGACACACAACAACACCATTCACTACCTGAACTGTGACGAATTATGTGACTTAGAGCAATGATTTGTGCTAAATAAAGAAGTCGAACTCTGTTCCAGTATCCTTGCATTTCAAGTTACTGCTTTGTTTAATCTTATTAAATGATGAGGTTTCGTACTGCGGGTAGATATTCTTACCGTAGCAGTAGCCTATAGGATACTGTAGCTGCAGCTGTTTTATCAGCAGGAATTATAATAGGGAATGAGATAGTATTATTATAGCCTTAACGCTATATCTTTTAAATTGAACCCCCGATATTCTATTGTAAGTGCTTTCATTTCAATCTGATTACTCAATATTTGCAAAGTGTATTTTCGCTGAGTGCATGAAGGACATCCATTAAGCCACTAGATAATGGAACCCATTAAAGAGCATAGAAATGAAAAGCTATTAGCTGGTATATGTAGTTAGGGTAATATGACATCTCTTTCTGAGTATGTTTGCGATGCTTTAATCCCTTTGTCATCAGAATTCGGAAATAATTGAAATCTGAAATAATTGTATTTTGAAGTAATAAGCTCAGGTTTGATTGAAGTTTTCAATATATGTTCCGAAATATGATCAGTATACCTGTAGTATATAGCCATTAAATCGAAAGCAAATAAATCGGGAAGGACCAGGGTGACGTTACTATAATAATGATAATAATAATAATAACAACAACAACAACAACAACATTAATAATGAGAATTGTTTTATTTTCCCTGGCAGAGATAAGAGCATAGATGCTTTTCTTCACGCAACCAGTTTTAAGTTCTTACAAGATAAATCAATGCATAGAGAATATAATTATAATAACAATTCAATACTTAACCAGAAAATACGATTAATAATATTGACGTAAAATTTACTGAAACGAAAAAAATTATTTAATTTGAGAATAAAAATAAGCCAATTACTAAGCCGAATTAATAATATTTTGGAACATTTAACTTAGTAAAATAATCGAAAATATTTAATTAACAACTTTGTGGTCAATTTTAGAAAGCTGACTGGTCAAATTTATCACAGAGCAGAACCTTGGAATAAATTTTTATAACATTCTTTGTTTTGTTATAACATTTATTAAGTATAATAATGATCAAATATGAGATTCTTCAATATGTTTGTTAATAACATTAATTAACTATAATATTATAAATTATGTAAAGATGTAAATTGTGAGTAAAAATTTAAATGTAGTATAAATATGATGTAGTATAAATGTGAATTGCTATGTTGTTATTGTTTCGGTTGGTAGCATTATGATAGACTACTATTTCAGACTCTACGAATAAAGTTCAATTTATTGCACATGGTAAAATTGTATGGCGCTCTTTAAAAAAATGTTTACTGAACTTGTTATTTGTACAATAAATCAGGCAGATAAACCAAACCTTTATGCTTATGTTAGCTTCTTCGTGTAATATAACTTCCAAGAAAAATATTTCGATTATCAGTACAAACACATAATTTAATTAGGTGCTCAAGATAAATGGGACATTCCGTATTTCTCGTCTTTTAACCTTTATTCATAACGCATTTGGAATGCAGTAGTTTTTCTTGTGCGTTATAGAATGAGTGTAAGGGGGTGTTAACACAGGTTAGATCAGTTCGTATGGGATTGTACATAAATATTAATATATCCCAACATATTTGATCAATTCCAATAAAATTTTAACTAGTTAACAATAACTAATAACTACACTTATGTTGAAATGGTATTGAAATGATTATATTTTTTAAATGGCAGCCATTTTGATCTTAATAAAAATCACGCATATCAAGTAAAAGTATGAAACTTTTGACTGTTCGAAGTCAAGGGTATAGGAAATAATCTTAGCTTAAAATATTTGGAACATAGCTTAGTATTTATTTTTAAGGAAAAACTTTTGAATTTTTCAAAATTGAGAATATTTATATGCATTTTATTTTTCTATGAGAAAGCCAATGACTATAGACGCGTAATTTTAAGTTCAGACGTTAACGATATTATTCAATATTCAAAACAAATTATTTAAATTCATTGAACGAGTTCTTAGAAAAGAAAATTTTATAACTTACATGAAAATGTAATTTGTGAAAAAATGTCATTTACCTACAACATGTATTTTCTGCCACTTCATAACCAGTTACTTTTAATTGTCAGTAATTCCGATAATAGTCAACATATTCACATGAAACCACTTTTATTGTGAAGGTTACGTCTTATTTTCGTATTAGAAATGCCTTAAAAGGATTTTTTTCAACACAAGCTTATGTTAATCCCCCTTAGCACACTTAGTTTTTAAATCCTATTTCCAATCCGTTATGCAAAAATAGAACATGCACTCACACTTTCCGTTGATAAGGAAGATGGTGGGAATTTCACAGTGCTGAGGGAAGGCACAAATCCTCTGGAATAGGAGATGAAGGGCAACGTGTTAAATCTGTATGTGCTCTAATATCAGAATCAATACTGCACTCAGGGATTCAATTTCCTGGACCATTTCATTTCGATTGGAAGAACAGTGGAAATGGCGTGGAAAGCACGGCCAACAGCCACTGCTATCCATCTGCCAGTGCTGTTATGTAATTATTAGCCTCTCTTCGCACAAAGAAAAGGTTAACTTCTACGTGACATTGCTTCCAGTTACGGACAAACAGGCATGTTTAACCGTAGAATAGCTAAACCTCTTATGAACTTCTGTATTAACATCTGAGGTGAGCCTCTTACGCTCAACCGCTTTTGGGTGAATATTCTTATGATCGTTTTAACCCTTCACCATGAACGTGATTCTGTTACATCAACATGGATGTGAGGTCTGAGTGACCGCTGAGAGTTAAAGGGCTTTTAACAACGAAAAACTGTCACAAAATGTGAATTTTAATTATTATTCATGCAAATTGATTCTTAAACGTCTAATTAACGAAGCATTATTCTTACACCATCATTTTATGGGGGTTTTCAGGACACACAACTGAGCCACTGCATTCGAAGATATGTTAATATTTTTCAAATAAATAGCTAATATACACAAAAGCGTGTATAGTATCGTCGTTCAGATCACTCCGCACCAAATATTTATCACAGTTTACCATAATAAGTCGTATTCAAAATTGCAATAGCTTAACTTACATTTTTCCCTTTGAAATGAGACATACAGTCATACTCTCAAAATATTAACTGTAAAATTTCACCAAAATATTTAATCATAATTGTCATCACATAGTCTTAAAACTCTCGGTCTAACACTTGTTTTTGATAGTCCCGGCAGTTCACTCATTGTTATTCAGAAAATAGTAAACTAAAAAACTTACATAACCAAGGACTTTGGATCTCACAGACTGCTACAGAAATAAACTGCTTTCTAGCACGGCTCCACTAATACTTATGCGCAAGAGAAACATATGGTGTGATAAAGCGTCTTGGGAAAGAAGGTAGTGTAAATAACCCATATCCAGACAGTAGAGGTGTACATATTCTGATTTTAGCTTGCCTGCCCCTTTGAAATTCTGCAACCAGTCACAGCTTTTAACTTGCTTGACTTGAAAGCAAGCCAGATTACAACGATGATAAGAAATACTGTCGCTATGAGTCATAAGCTCTTCATAACTTGGTGGGTTGCTCAGGACCTAAGGAAACTGCAAGGCCTGGCGGAAAGAATATGAAACTGGGTATAGCAGTGCACTGGTAAGTCGTGCAGTTACGTAGTTGAGGAACTTCAGATGTATTTAGAGAATTTTACCCTGAAGGAAGCCGAGGAGAAACTAAAATGTGGACAGTTTGAATTCATTATCAATAAACAAAAGTACTAGTCCGGCATGGGAAAAATTTTCAAACATTTTCGAGAAAACATCATAAAATCATTAATAACAATAACAAAAATCCCTTTAGGCAAGCCTACAAGCTGAGGTAGATTTCGAAGTGCTTTTGTTTTAATTTACTGTCGCTGCGTAGCACTCTTCTTCTTTAGCCTTGGCATGACAAACCCGCAATAACTGCAAAAAAGAGGAAAGAGAACTTTTTCAAACATTCAAATCTCGCCTTATATGAGAACTATCAAGAAACTAGTTATTGATTTGTAGAGTACTCATCAAGAGCTTTTCAACGATACCCCACAAGACGTAGTTTCGAAAATTTCGAATTTCCATCCCCATACCCCCACGCCCACTCGTACTCCCAAAACCCCCGAATCGTTGGTGTCACTGTGAACTCCATAAGGAGTACTCTAATTTATTCAATCAAAGTTTCCCTCTATACTTCATAGGGGCCGAGATATAAATGTTTTAAAATTTCAACCCCCTCCCCCGACCACCCCCTTTGGCCAATTTTGCTCATTAACGAACTTGTCTGAACTATTGGGCCTAGAAATAACATAATAAAATTTGATTTAAATATCTTGAAAATTACGGCCGCTAGCGTGTAAAGATATATATATATATACATATACTGTATATATATATATATATACATATACTGTATATAAATATAAATATCACAATTTTTTTAACAGGCGGTGGTTTCGTACTTAGGGAGGCATGAAACGTAACGATATGAACGAATTTTTTGAAAGTCATTAGGTAGAGTTTTCTTCGAAATCTACCTAATAATAAAAATAATAATTGTGTTAAGACGCTAAAACGATTTTTAATACTTTATCCACCTTTTATTTATCTGCATGGTGAATTCCTTCTACCAGCATGTAGAAAAGCAAGAAAGTATTACCTACACTCAGCAACTACAGTTGTTTAGCTGATAGGAATGTCGCAAGCTTATTCTGACTTGCCTAGGCTGGGTTTGACCTGACCCATCAGGCTTAAAGAAACCTGCCTGCTTCCTAGCTATGACGCTGGCAACTTGCTTGCCTGGCGTTCAAGCGGGTTTGGGCAAGCTAAAATCGAGATTTGTACATCTCTGCCGGCAGACAGTCACTCCGGTCACACATACCTCACGTCCATGATTAAAGGTTAAACAATACGTTACTATTTCTACTTATAAATTATACTAGCCTATCCTTCAATGAAACAATATATATTTTATAAAATTATTATTGAAAAATGTTCAAATAAGACAGTCACTTTATATATTCACATACCTTATGTTTACTGTCACTTTCAGAGTTTTGCTGTATTGTTCTTCAGTTCTGTCGTGAATTTCTTGCGATCATGTTCCTCACTCACTACACTTAAACAATCCCCATCACTGCTTTTCTCATTGTCTTGGTTGGTATATGGTTATTTAACGATGAGGATGTACTGTAACTTAGGCCGGTGACCGTAGCCGATATGCCGGAATTTTGTCCCGCAGAAGTTCGTTTACATGCCAGTAAATCTACTGACATGCACACATAAATGCCATCGACCTGGGCCGGGATCGAACCTTCTAATTTTCTTGTTGTATGTATTCAGAATTTGTAATTATTACCACTGAAAATGCTGCTAATAGTATCACAGTCAGAATATTCTTATACATTTTGAATGTCTTGTGCAATCCAGTTTGGTTTGTATTTACAGAGTGTTATAAAGTGAAATGGAGTGATTTGTGACAGTTAACAACAATGATAATTTAATTATATTGCTGCCAATAATTTCATATTAAATACTGTAAAAAAGTTCCCTATATAAATAATGAGTTTATCAGGCTCACCTCGGGTTTTTATGTGCATGGAGCCGGGCTCCTCTTGGGCATTTTCTTTTCTTTTATTTATTTTATTGTTATTTTATTTAATAATAATAATGAACATTACAGGTAAAAAACCCAATTACAATGTTCATGCCAAAAATATAATTCATACGTACATAATAATAAAAACAAAAGATAATACACAAAAGATACAGTAGAGCAATTTAATAAAAAGAAAAAAAATTCCTAGCCACTTCTGGGTTCCAGCAATTGCCAGGTTTCTTCTCTATTCACAGTACATAATGCGTTTCAGAATCAAGATAAGAAAGAAAGAGTGAGGAGAATGTTTTGGCAGGATACATTAAACCAATACACTACCTCCAATTTATTGCAACTACGTTTCATAATTTTAATTCAATATTAAATTAACTTCAGCTAAAGCATTTTAACCTCATAGGAACGCACATTAAAATACATTAACATTCGAACAGAATTTATTTTATTTTTAATACGGGATGAGTATTGTGCGGTTTAAAATCTGCTTTCCAGGCTTGAAAATGGTTCCGCGTACGTTATCAATCGATAGATGGAACAACAGCAACAGTACTACAATGAAATCCTGTACTTGTATACATGTCATTAACATACTCCTACGTCACATGTAATAAATGTATTATAGTTGGGTAGAACGAAAATAATTAAATACTGCATAACGTCATTACATGTTAGGTTTCAAAAAATTTTAAGCATTACTGGAAGCATTTATCGCAAATTGAAGTATGAAAATAATAAATACGAGAAATAGAACATGGTGAGTGTTCCTCAGAGGCTTAAGTTAATTGCTGTGGGAATAAATTGTTCAGTCAACGTAAAATACGGTGAACTTCAATTCTATCTTTCATCTGACGATGTACTGCTGAAGATGTGGTGAACTAAGCCTCTGATACCAAAGAGGTGTTTTTGTGGTTAGACGAAAACAAGGCTTTAAACGACATAAGTATGGTATCAAATGTATGAATTTAAAGGGGTAAACCTTAAAGCAGTTGGTTGAGGCATTACAGCGCTGGGCTCGACTCAACCTCTAACAGAAATTAGTAGCAGGAGCAATCCTGGGTTAAAGGCGACCGGTGCTTAAGGCTGGCAGATTCCTGTCCAGTACATCCACGTCGTTAAATATCCTTATACCCAACCACGTCGTATTTCGAACCAATGGATATAGGTTTTTGTACTAAGGACTATTTTTCTTCGACGTTACATTCACTGTTCTGACCATTCGAATTTCCATACCTTTTGAAATCCTTCATTCAGATTATATTATGCTCTGTGCCTGCTGTTAATAGTTGGACTGTATAGGTTTCACAGTGTAACGGATAGCTAGGGAGAATAGCGATACTTCTACCTTGAGCTTTTCGCTAGGCTTCAGAATTTTATTCAGGTACCGGTAGATCCAAAATTGAGTTATGTGGTACATATTTTAAGTTAGAAAATGAGAAAAACATAAATGAAATTAATTTCATTTTACAAATGTTACAATTACCTGGAAATAGAATTCCTCTTATGAATATATGGGATCGTCTGCTTGCTTTTTCCTTCGAGACTTCCAGAAAATACTAAAACAGGACATTTCAAATTTTCAACATTTTTTCCGAATACGAGTCTAGTTTTCTCGTAACAATTTATAGTTCTTAAAAGCGGAAGAACTAGATTTATTAGCCTAAATATGTTTTATGCAACGAAGGCAATTGTGTGACTTCTAAATTAAATTTATACTAGATAAGTAAATGCTGCAAAGTGTATTTTACATAAGCACGTGAGCACAGTGAAGTTAAGAGGGATATAAATGATAAAAGGGAGGTTGAGCAAGATACAAAACAGATAAAAGGAAGTGAAGAGATTGAAACGCCAGAGCATGGACCATTACAAGTACTACTACCCAGCTTCCGCCTCAGAAGCAGTCTTGAAATAATCAAAGCTACTTTTATGTCTCTCGTTTTAGACGGTAAAACTTGCTCGAAGTCGAGGATTATCAATCCACTGAGATGGAAATGAGTTCACGTGCAAGAGAGCGGAATAAAGTACAACTGCGACCCTGCAGTGACCTCTGGGGGATTTCCACAGATTGCAATTGCACAGACCTTGAGCCAATTTTACGTCTTCTTCAGCCATTACAGTCAACTAGAGTTAATAACGTGTTATTTTGTTGCAAGGTTTCCTTTTGTAACTGATTATTTAGTCCATGAATCAGTGACCAGTCCGGGGTGAGGATATGTAAAATTTCTACCAATCACAACTGTTTACCGCCTTATTTTTATCTTTATTTTTATCGCACTTACGTTCAATTGTATTTGTATGGTAATTCGTTTCAGCATACTGGGATGTCTTTAATACCTTAAAATGCAGAGGCTTTCGCGACCGGTGTCATGACAGTAGTAATTTTCCGGGATATTAGGCAGTGGTCCTCGGATATTAAAACCTGACGCTTCGCCCGCTGCTGTGTCTGGCATCTTCAACAGTGTTCTTACTAACTAATGCGATCTGGCCGCAGACTGTCTCTGTAGCTTCTTTGATCTAAACTAAAAGCGTAAACATAATCACTAATCAACGTCAACATATTCAGTTTCCCACACATTTATAATATCTAAAGAAAAGGGACTACGCCATCATTTAATTTCGACTATTTTATCCATACGCCGCGTGTTTGATATTGCCAATAACGTTTAGCAATCCCTCGGATGTAGGCCAATAATGATCGTTTATCTGATAAAATTGTTGCAATTAATATGAGATTGAGATTTTATCTTATAAAACGTCAGCTCGACACGTAAGGCATCATCGCGCCGTTATTAATACGTCACATGCTGCCAGTTAAAACAATAAAAACACTTTTTTTTATGCAGCACAACTTGTTTGAAAATTGAAATAATATAAATGTACATTGATTAAAAACACTATTTCAATTTGGTACAAGCCAGTTCGGGTAAATAATAAAGTACGAAAGTGCTTAGAAAGGGAAGCAATATGCACAGTTTCTTCTGGAGATGATGCATATAGTTTTCAGCTGCGAAATATGACCAAATCGTGAGCATTTGTAAGCGACGCTGCAGAGACACACTGGTGGCTTTATCTCTATAAAATATTCATTTTTCAACTACACTTATATTCGCCGTTTTATATTTCCTTGCATAAGCAGCCTGCATACTTATCTTCTGGCTCTTTCCTCAGGAAAACGGAAAAATTAATGGCATAATCTTATATTTGATCAAGAATAGATTTCCTGAAAGGAAATATGCCATGGCGCAGTTGGTTGAAAAGCAGCGTTCCAACCGGGAAGGTTGCTAGTTCTATCCCCGTGAGGTTGTTGGAATTTTTCAATTGGCCTAGTCTTCCTGGTGGCACTGTGACTCAGCCATTACAGATAATGGTGATGAAGATTATGATAATAATAGTCAATATATACTCAATGGCAATAGACATATCCTCAGCAAGCTAAAAGATATTATTATCTATTTTATGGCACCCGAAGGTTCATTGCCGCGCATACCTGAGCCCGCCATTCAACCCTATTCTGTGCTAACTCCATCCAATCATCACTCCCAAATCCTACTTCCCTTAAATCTCTCTTAATATTTTCCTCCCACCTACGTCTAGATCTTCCAGGTGGTCTTTTCCCTTCGTGTCTCCCAGTCAATACTATGGAGATCTGTCTTTCCTCCAGCCCATTTCATCCTCCGTGATTTAATTAACCTTACTATATCTGGTGAAGGGTACAGGTCATGAAGCTCGTCGTTGTGCAGTTTTCTCCAGTCCCCATTTTCATCCCTCTTAGGCCCAAATATTTTCTTAAGCACCCTGTTTTCAAACACACTCAGATTATGTTCTCTTTCTGACCAGTAAGCGGCCATGCTTCACATCCATATAATAAAACCGGAAGGATAATAGTCTTATAAGTCTTTATTTTTAGATTTCTGGACAGAAGACGAGAAGATAAGATTTTTTGAACTGCATAAAAACAAGCATTTCCTGATTTGAGTCTACACTTAACTTCTCCCTTAACATTATTTGTGTCCGTGATGATGATGATGTTGATGATGATGATAATAATAATAATTTCATTTTATTTATTTATTTACAGATGCTACACACAATTTTTTACAAATTATAAATAATAATAATAATAATAATAATAATAATAATAATAATAATAATAATAATAATAATAATGTTCCTTACTGCCCTGCCCTATGTAGACACCGACAGAATGTGCATACTGATTAACTACATAGAAATACAGTCTGTGAAACTGTTACAACTCAGTTTCGTTTTGTCAGAAGCACAATAGGTGAAGTTATAATGAAATTTCGAAGCTACCGAACTAATAACGCTGAATGCCAATACATACAGATGTCATAAAACTACCCTCCTGGTTTTGCTAATATCCAGTGCAATTTACCGAGACCATAAAAGCGCTATCGCTTCGCATTCAGTATGGGTATATTATGCTCTCATACCTTCATTCATCCATTTATTCATTATTCTTAAACCACAACCATCATGCATTGGAGGAAATGTAAATTACAACTATTCAGTTTAACATTAATGCGAGCCAGGGTTAATAACTGCCATTATTCATATCAATAACGCGCACACAAAGGAGAGACAAATATTATTTATACGTAACGTTCGGATGATTATGACCTTAAAAAGTCAGATATATGCAATACAATATGACTTTTAAAATAGTTAAATATAACCCCAAGAAGTATGACCAAACACATAGGCCTACTTAGTTAATCACAGAAAAGGCATACATTTTTTTATTATTAAATAACGCAGTTTTAATTTTAAAGTAAGTATTTTTTCTTTTGTAATATTACAGCATTCCAATGTACTAACAGGTGCATTTTCAATTTCTCGAAAAGGAATTTATACTGGATGATTGATAGGCTGTATCAATAATTAAAACCAATATACATAAATATAACAGTGAGTTTGCATCAAACAGAAGTTAAATCAAATTAAATCAATGGAAGAACGAATAATATCAATTTCAACTTCAAATAATCACAATAACATTAAGTTGATATCGTTTTATTTCATTTAGATGCGTTTCATTCTTACGATGAAGAAATATATTACAACAATTGTATTTTGTAGTAAACCTCCTTATAGCATCATTCACCCAAGAAGGCAAATACTGGTATTTATATATAATAAGAGTCGATATCACAAATATCGTTACTTTCGGGTAGTCGAATACATTCTTGATTCTTCTTAATCCCCTTTGCTACCGGTGAGCACATTGCTCATTAGACGGTTAATGGCGCTCTAGGTTTCCTTTGGGTGTTGGCAATAATACAGGGTGAATCAGAATTTTACCGACAAACTTCCACAAGTTGTTCAGAGATGTTTTCTGAGTGTTTTTGATATAAGAAACCCATTGTCTCCAGTGGGTCAGTCGGCCTGCATGGCGCAGTTAGTATCGCGCTGACTTCCTGTGCCCAAGGTTGCGGGTTCGATCCCGGCCCAGGTCGATGGCTTTTACGTGTGCATCAATGTGACAGGCCAATGTCAGTAGATTTACTGGTATGTAAAAGAACCCCTGCTTGACAAAATTCTTGCACACCGGCGACGGTCACAGGCCTACGTTGCAGTACATGCCCGTCGTTAAATAACCATATACCAACCAATCCGGTGGCTAAGTTCAGAGTAATTGCATTGCTTTCATTTCTGACCCAACTACTTTTGTACAACCAAAATTACACGCTGTTTATGTTTAAAGTAATTGTTAAATCCCGCATTCAATCCTGGGTACCTCATTGGTTTTTTTTCTAAAATAGGAAGATCTGGAACGGGGTGCACAAACTGAGGAGTTACTTGATTGAGAAGTAGCGCCTCCAATCAGGGAAACCATCACTAACGGCCGTGGTTGTCGGCATGCTGACCACATGCCCCTAATCTGGCCATCTATCTAACGGTAAATGACGCAGCGGTCGGATGGTAGGCCTAGTCCCTCCAGGATGTAGAGCCACAGAATTTAGTTTAGTTTAATAGTTAAATTAATAGAAAAACAAGCAACCTGTAGTGTCAGCAAAATGCTCACCCCACTCGCGCAACATTCTGCCTAACAACTGGGATTTCTCTGGGGTTAACTCATTGTTAAAACTATTTTATTATCTTTTAATATGCATAGCTTTTATTGGAGAATGAGACAAGGGATCTTTACTTTAGTTTTGCCAGTATAAATAAATAAATATGTATATGAAAAAATAGTGAATAATAAATAAGTAAACTAAACAGTCAGGGTTAAGTTTCTTAACACAAGTGTCCTCTAACATCAAAACAACAAAGAACTTGCAAGCAGGCGGAAAATATCTTAATTCAAAGAAACTTGCAGGAGACAATACTGGAGGTGACGTTTTCTGTTCTGGATTTAATTACTTTGGCATTTTTAACGCATTGTTCTAGAACGTTTTCACAGGCGGTTACGTGACGGAGCCCATTTGAAAGGCCCTCTTTATTAACAATGCGATTCAACCCCTGGTTGTACGCGCATCTAAATAAATCCAATGAATATAGTACAAACGAAAATATAATTGTGGTTTTATATTTGTATAATAACTCGGTAGAAAATAACCTACAAAGAGGCTAGAAGTTACTGCTTTTAGAACCACCACCAACCATGATTATATTGCTGCCAATTTAAAAAATTGGAATATCTGCATCCCCTGATTGCCCTCTGTGTGAATACCAGAGAATGAGTGGCGCCCGCCTGACACGTATGTCCGACTGTAGCCCGAGTCCAAGATAAAGCTTTGGAGAACAATCATGGGGCTCTTTTCTAGAAGTTTGCACGTCAAGTCATGACAGATATGCCAAGGATGGGCGTTAGGTAGTCAGTCAGGTTCTACATCTACGGCTAGTGATATACGGGGAAGATAGAGCTTTGACTAGCTCACTACCATAAAAAGATTAGATTTTTTTACCTTTTCTATATTTCAGGATCCTAAAAAACCTATGGAAATGAAGTGTAGCATGGTCTGTCAGCATTATAGTGACACTTTTAAGTAGCAAATAGGGTGGTATTGGACGGATTTACAACAATTTTTAACACTCTGGAGTAATTGATATCATTAATCGAAATAATTTCTATATTCATATTTTTCTATCACACCTTATATATAATAATATAAAATAAAATAGGATAATTAAATTGATGCATTCAATCATGATGACTGCGTTAGTGCAGAGGTATCGTGTTCGCCTTCTGATCCGCCGGTTGTGGATTCAAACCCGGTCTCGATCTCTGGATTTTGTAGAAAGTAAATATCGTGAGTACGGAAACCTCGGGGCTACTATAGATTGTGGACCCCATGTCGTGGATGCGTAATAATGAACTACAAGCCTAAATTAGTGCCTCTGGACCAAATTACTTGCCCCTTCAACATCCAAGGAATACCTATGTTTTCCTGGTCGTCGCTATCCCTCTGTAAAAGGAAAATAAATATAACTGAATTAGACGCCACTTCCTATCCAAGGAGAATTAATTTTATTATCCCATATGTTGGAGTAATTACGGTCACTAATCAACATGGCCTGAATTTCTACTATTGTGATATTATTTTGATCACATAGGTTAATATTTTTTGTCTTTGTTTTCAAGAGAATGAAAATATTTGTAAACACGTTTAATGCAGTAAGTTATTACAATACGACCACTTTATAATAAAAACTAAGCAACTACATTTAAATGTGTGAAAATAAATACAAATTACTTGCTGGCGTATTATTTACGTATTTTAAATACATTTTACAACCTTGTAAGAATTATTTAAATATTGCATAAACTTTTTTCACATAATGTCCTAATTATTTAAATTGCGTAGGCCTAATAAACCATACTTGGAATCATTAGGTCATACCCACGTATACAACATGTACCAGAATTGTCATATTTCTTTTTAAATAATCTGGATATTTACAGACGGAAGTTAAAATCTGGATATTTTATGAGTCAAATGAAAGAAATAAACAACCTTGGCAATAAATGACACTTTTGTGATACACTTCATTGAGAAAGATAAAGTAAAGTCTCATGAAAATTTCATCAATAATTCTCGAGTTCCGACGTATAAAGGAATGTAAAACTGCAAGTTGTCTGAAAACAACGACAAATTTACAAAATTAATAGGAAGAAGCAGGAAACGCTCGAACCTTTATGGTCTTAACTCGGACAATATAATAGGTTCATTTTCTTTGTCGTGAGATTAGACATGAATGTTTGTTACAAACGAATAATGGTTAATTTCACAAATATACGTAAGCTTACGTTTATTATGTGCCTGTTTATATAAACAGCAAAAACAAGCTTAGGGAACCTACATTAAGAAGCCCCAGCTTCTAAAACTGTATATTTTGTGTCATAAATAATGCCACGAATTATTTTGAAGTCACCGGTTAATTCACGAGCGACGAAGTCTGAAAGGAATTTTCCTAGGGGAGTTCCAAGTCACGAATTTCAATTTAATGACTACATAAAACAGTCGCCAACAACACGAGTTTACAATATGTTTGTAAAATGTTGCAGATGTGTTGGGAAAGATATGAGTTTCTGTTTTGTCCGTTTGCTGGAAAACTGCCTTACACTGAATGAGACTGACTAAATGTCACTATTGTACAACTGTAATAATTGTCATAACACTTTAGTCAAACAATGCTTTGATCATTTTCTCTTCTTTTCGACATATTGAATTATGGAGACAAAGCAAAATAAATACAAGTGGCCTATATTTTAGCGATGTGCGCTGTTTGGGGATCCCATTTTACTGTCGAATTGCGGGTTTATTTATAGTTTCCATTGAAATAAAATTGCAATATTACAATTAACCTTTATTTCTTTCATAATGCACATGAGCGTCAGAGCGTGCAGTTAATATAGGTTAAAAATGTTGCAATACTTAAGATTTCAATATATACACATCATATGCTAGGGCCTCTAAAAGCATGCCTCCCCTTATACAGGGCGGAGTCAGCGTTGGCCTTAGTGCTTCCTCCGAATGTCAATTGTAACAGATAATATTTTACACAAAAATGATTGCTTGAGATATTTTATAATACAGCAAAGGGCGAACAGTTTCGTTCGTGTAATTTAATTATGGAATATGGTTTCATTATTAATGCATTTCATGAATATTTGTGGGTTTACAAATTCCTCTACTATGATCAATAAATGAAATTTATAGATTTATAGACAGGGCTAGGATTTACGTGTAAAAAATTACTACATAACATGTGCATACATACTGTATATGGGCTAAAAATTCCAAAAGTATGAAGTAAGTTTATAGACTAATATGAATTAGCCACAATATAGACAAGAATACATGCCACACAAAAATTTAGAGAGTCAAAAAACGGAAGATTACCCTTCTTATGTGCGTGTGTGTGTGTATATATATATATACACACACTTATTTATTTCTGTATATATGTGTGTTTGTGTGTATGTGTGTATATATATATATATATATATATATATATATATATATATGTGTGTATATGTGTGTATGTGTATACGTGTATGTTTATGTGTGTGTATATAACTGAGGGCAGATATTTTATTGCGTACCGTGTAACCATTTTATAACCCTTCTATCTGTCGTTCCACCTAGTATGCGTTTGGGCAGACACAGGCTATGGATTGCCTGATGGAAGGCTGTCTACATAAGGGATGAAATGGACAAAGCCTTTCGGCCGCTAAGTGCCTATTTTCTGCCGACCGATCCATTCATATGCCGCATGTTTGATATTGACCAATAACGTTTAGCAATTATTCGGATATAGACCAATCACGATCGTTTATCTTATAAAATGCTTGCTATTAATATGAGGATGCTGTTTTATCGATAAAATCGTCTGGTCGTTACTGGACACGTGAGCATCAGTATGCAGTGATTAATACGTCACATGCTGCCATTAAGTAACAAGAAAAAAAATATTTTATACAACATAACTTGTTTGGAAATTGAAATAATACAAATGTGAATTGATTAAAAACACAATTTCGATTCGGTGCAAGCCAGTTGGTGTGCTTTTATTCTTTTCTGCAATTAGCTTACCTGAATGAAGTTAATATGTCTTATATGCACCATTGGTGGCACTTGTTAACACATGGTAACTCGAATCAATTCATGGATGGTTGGATAATGTTATGCCGTGATCTCGCAGCTGTTAAGTTTTGTTTTGCTACATCAAAGCACGAAAGTAATTATTATTTATATAATCCGTTACATTTTTATTCATGGAATAGTCTTAATAAGTCCAACTCGAGTTGACGAGTTTTATCAGATAAATTCTATCGATAAACCCGTCAACTCTCGTGGGAATACCTACGATAAATTTAACATTTAAAAGGGTAATGCATTTTAACATTTTTAAATTTTATCAGAATTCCATAATGACGAGCTTCATACCTTGTACTCTTACCGAATATAGTAAGGCTAATTAAATCATGGAGGATGAAATGGACTGGACATTTTGCGCGCATGGGATAGGAAAAATATGTCTAAAAAATATTGACTGGTTGACCCGAAGAGAAGAGACCACTTAGAAAACCTGGACGTAGGCGGGAGCAGTTTCGTACCAAGGGGGGTGCGAACGGGGCGGCCGCACCGGGTGCCGTAAAGAAGGGGGCGCCAAAATTGAAAAACAGATTTTTTTAGTTTAAGAAAAAATAATTTTTCAGGCAAAATATAAGGTTTAATTGGTCAAATTTTCTTTATTAAATACTGCAGTAATGTTATTTAGAAATGAAATAAACGTTTCGTTTTAAACTATTTATAGACAATACGAAAAAGGTCGTGGGCGCCGAGATCACAGGAAAAGTTTACGGTGTAATTTAGCAATTTTATTTATTTTTTTCAAACAAACTAACCTTATAATACTTACAGTTTTATTTCATTCATATTTTTCTCTTTATAATGTGTTAAAGTAACATACTACTTATTAAAAATAAATAATTGTGAACATTAAACTGTGTTTAAATTAAACTCATTGAGCCTTGAACCTTTTAGTGTTAGGGGGCGACTACCATCTAATTAGCCCTGGGCGCCAAGTAGCCTTGGTACGCCACTGGGCGGGAGGACAACGTTAGGATAGATTTATGGGAAGTATGATTTGCGAGGGATGTATAGATGGGCACAGAATAGGATTGAATGACGGTCTCAGGAAACTGCGGCAATGAACATCCGTGTTCCACAAAAAAGATAATATGGCTTGCGTAGGAATTGTCTATTAGGCCTACCATTGAGAAAGTAAGTACATTTTTATCAAATTGAGTATATTTAATAATCATACGCAAATGCTTTAAACTAAAAGAGTATTTTTCCATGTGACCGAAAGCATAGTTGGTAACCATGAAGTGATATAATTTTAAACCACTCAGTAGCAATTTTTGTTCCTTTCAATTCCACCGATAAAAGTAATATGAAAAGTCAAATTTGTCCGAAACCACTCCAAATATCCTAAATCGTAAACACTGAGCAAAATTTGAGCTTTAACCAATATGGCAACAAATATATTTTCACAAAGAAATCCTATCATAAGTAAATAAGTAAATGAATTAATAAGTAAATAAATAATAACAATATACCGAATAGAGAAAGAGAAAGTTAAGACTTTTGTAAAAGTGTTTTTATTTTCAATTTTTTCCAGTTTTGCAGTGGAACAAAACGAAAGTGTCAAAATTATAAACGACAGTTTCCATCGAGTGTGGTTTTTATTCGAACGGCTGTAAACTTTTAACGCTGTTCGTATGAACTTTCGGTAATCCACCACTGGAATAATAGACCATGACACGATGTCCCAGTGGCGCTTGCCACCCAACCCCTATATGACGTCCGCCGACAGAGGAAAAAATTGAGGTGGCCGAGACAATGTGAGTGTATATGTGGGTGAAAGAGAGGTAGAAATGGAAAAAGAAAGAGATGCAACATCTCTCTGCATTCGCAGTATGGACGGTAAAGCAATGGGGACGTAAATAGCGGAGAAGAGCTTTTTTTTTTATTCTTTTCGCTCTGGGAGTGGCTGCTGCATTATCTACCTCAACAAATGTTGTGTGATTAAAAAGGACTCTTTCTTGTTCCTTTACATTAAATTAATAAATCATTTGAGAAGAAGACACTCGAGATTCTCTTAAGAGGGAAAAAGGGAATAATTGAACTTTTACAAGTATTTACATACATTTTAGAAGAGATTGCTATTCTTATCAAATGTCAGAATCCAAATTATCTTGTCCTGTACTTCTTGAGATATTAAAATTGAAGAAATCATTTTATAGCAGGCGTAGGCATTAGGTTTTCACTTCGGTACCTTTAATTCTAATATAGGGCAACTCCACAAATTTATGACACTTTAAGGTGCAGGCCAGACAACCGAACATAATCTAATATAGTATAACCATGACAGCGTTTTTAAGTCATCTTGTGAAAATACTTATGCTTAGTAGTTCACGTTATCTATATAAGACACAGAGTAAAAAACATATTAGTAAGCAGATAAATATATGGAAAACTTTTCACCAAACCCTCACCGCAGGGAAAAAAGCAAGTGTAGCGGAAAGCCGATTAATGTCACTGCTGTACATATTTTTCCAAAGCTTATTCCTCCACTAATTTGATTTTCAAATCTCGTTGAAAAATTGCTAAACTGTATTAAAGTAATAAAAACACCATGAATTCTTAATTGAAAACTCAATATCCAAAGTGGGTTATCTCCAGTTTTTAACCTGTTGTTTTCTTCGGGCTTGTACACTCATAATAAAATTGTATCTGTTGAACACATTTTATATCCAATTGTAGATCTTTGAAATGTTATGACTTTGTTCTGTGTGTATCCTGCTTTTTATTATATATGGTTATTTAAATTTTTGTTTTTACAATTATATTCTTTACGTTAATATGACTTGGGTGGTTTAATGAACTATGCCTAATGTACAATTACTCCAAGCAAATACGTTTGTAACATGTTGTAGAAAATTGAAAATTTATCCAAGACCCTCCGCATGTCAGTGCACGCAAAAATGGAGGCCGCAACTTGCATGTTTGTTGAAAATATAAATAGGCAATTGTAGAGTAGTAAACATTAACAAATCCCAGAAAGGAAAACTTTTAGATACGAAAATTTCAAAAGTAACAACACTTTACGAACAATAAAAATTATGGGCCATAGTGTAATAGGCACTGGCTCCAATATACCCACTGAAGACTTCTTCAGCAAGCATTAGTTGCGTTTGAGTGACGGTTCAGGGAAGATATTTTGTCTATAAATATTCCCAATTTTTTTTTTTTTATTGTGATATGACCTAATAATTCCTAATTTTTCTAAAAATACATGTTCATCTTAATGTGTAACATTTTCATAATACCATATCCTATAAATTATCACACGGGTCATTATGACAGTAGCATCGGAAAGTTTCCGTGCACTCGACTATACTATATCTGATCCACGATGTGTAGGCCTACGGAGCAAATGTAAACAACAGACTTACCTTGACTTAATGTGTCCTGTCGTTTCATTGGTTAATCCCACCAGCGTATTCTTCACGATAGTGCGACATCTGAGCCAGATGTATACTTCAATTCCGCACACATCGTGAAATTATTTGTACTTTATGTGAGAATATAAATACTGTTAGGCAAGTTGCTTGCTTCCCTAATTATATCATAGCCTTGTATGTTATACATCATATCTCTAGCAAAAAAATCATTTGTTTTTATCGTTGTCATGGCAACTTTAATTCTGAAGAAAAACAAGTAACGAGAGATACTGAATACAATAGGCTACGTATTTTATAAATATAATTAATTATTTAGTATTTTTAATTTACATAATGTGAGTTGAAGTACACGACAATATCTCGTAAGTAAAAGTGACAGTAAATGTTTAGACATATCTTAACGCATCAATATTTAAAACAATTTAGATGCATATATTTTACCTGTTTAAATTATATGTTTAAATGTTAAATAAATTTAAATAGAAACTAATAACATCAGACAGACTGATTTCAACAATTAAAATAAAGTATTGATTTGAGGTCCGGAGAGGGCCTTTAAAAATATTTCATAATATCGATCGAATTAACTGGCTCAGAGTCGTGAGCAGGGCTTTTAGATGGAATGGGAAATGGTTGAGTATCGTCCAAGACCTTCGTGTCCTATGTTCTTTCACTAAACCCTGCTGTTCTGTTGGGGTCTATATGACTCGAAACGAATATACCCGTATATTTCGTTTCCCATTTTTTTAAAAATACCAAGAGATGTTTATGAACTTCGTGGCTTGGTCGGAAAACGCAAGAGCAGTACCTGTGTAAAATGTTTTAAATAGTTCAAGTGGTTTGGTTCTAAACTGTAATTGTTAAATCCGTAACGTTCGGGTCATTATGACCAGACATAAAATAATATGATTACTTTAAACTCAAATTTTTACTTTCTTATGGAACTTGAACTCTATTATCATTACAACTTACTCAGCAACGAACTACGATGAGCTCATGTCTTGTCTTTTTCAGAAAACTGTAACCAGCAGTTCTTAACCATTTGAATGCTTTACTATTTTGGCTCAGTTGAGTTGTGACATATGGCCATTACAGCATTGACTGATGCTGAATTAAAAGATTCAGTAAATGCCTCAACAAATGAATCAGTTTCTGAGTTCTAAGATCATGTCAGTAATGATTCTGAAAGTGAGTGTTCTGATGGCAGTTAAGACAGTTTACTGCCTATACAAAACAGTGTACATACTTCTGCAAATTCGAATATAGAATGACATCAGGGATTGAGGATAGTAGCTGATCTTACTTCTAAGTCACTAAGTCATAATATCACATGTCACAACATGTGCTTCTGAAAAGGAGATTGAAAATTTTGGGAACTAATGGGGAAAAATAAGCCGGAGCTTCCACAAAATATAAACAACAAAGTTCTTCATTTTAGGTCAAGAAATAAAAATGTAGTACTTACGAGCACTCTCCTTCATGATGAGGAAATTAGCGCTAGGACTGATAAGAAGTCAAAATCATGTTGGACTATAATTCAACCAAATGGGCTGTAGACATGCTTGATCAGCTACATGCAAACGAAAAAGGTTTCTGCAAAATTTCTTGATGTTTCTGCTTCAAACTTGTGGACTTTGATTGACCCTAATGGGAATGGTAGAAAATGGACTAGAAGGAGAATAATCTTGGAAGAACTTGAAAAGTCATTAAGAGAAAACATTATTATCTAGAGCGAATTTCCCAAGAACAGAAGAATCCTTGATAACCCACGAAACGTGCATGGTGTAAATTCTGCCTATCAAGCAATGCCAATAAGATGTTCATTTTGTTTGGAAAACATAAATATATTTGGAAAACACATCTACTTGGAAAACATAACAAACATATTTCAAAACACATTTCATCTACCTACGTCCAAACTGCAAACAGTAAGAAGAAAAGATATCTGTCCATAGTTTCAAATTATGTTTTTGAAAAAAATAAGAAATGTCTTTTAATAAGGTTTTGAGTACGATTACTTCATTTTTATTATTATTATTATTATTATTATTATTATTATTATTATTATTATTATTATTATTACTATTACCAACAAAGTATTGGACTAAAACCACATTGTCAGCATTCGTCAAGGAAATGTGAGCAAAACATCAGGGTTAAGTCAATTAATTCTGTCAATTTCTAAGAACAACTTTCCTAATGTCTGAGGGATTTGTATGGATGCCACAGGAAGAGAGGGGTGGTGGCTTTCTGCAGGTCTTTCTCTGCTTCCATTAAGCCATAATACACGCACTCATCTTTAGTGAATTAACCTCTTAGCTAGCGTTACTTTCCAAAGGAAGCTCTTATTTTCTTGAGCGTGCGCGTCCAAGTTCGCTGACCTGACGCTTGTTTATGGAATAATATACAGAAATGGAAACAAAGTTATCGTGAAACTGGCACGTGTCTGTAGTAGAGGTTTCGTGCTGTAAGGAGAATCTCACAGTAGGGGATTTGGCTTGTATTTTCATATATTTTAATCGGGGTCACTGTTTGACCAAAGAAAAGCACGCCCTAAGCTATCTACTATTTTCTCAGCTACTGCCTAAAAACTTTAAATTAAGGATATATATGAAAAAATCATATAACCAGTAGTCTTCAGTCAGTATGGACCACTGGCATCTGCAGGACTTCAGTAGTGAGGGTGCCAGATTAACCACGCCACACCTCTTCCCTAAAAATCTGAAAACAGATTATATGCATCAAATGAAATTTCTTTAACAAGATAAACCAATTAGGTTTTTTTTTACATTATCAAATTATTCTAAGTACTGTAGTTCACATACTTCCTAAAGTCATAGAAAATAATTTCTTTCTTTTTGGATCTTTCACATTTTTTTAGGTTTTCAAAGCTTTACAGCAGAAATTCTAGGCTATATAAAAATACAAAAGTCTTTGTCACAACCTCTTTTAAATATTATAATGTGTTGATAAATTTAGAGATAATAGACAGAGTAAAATTAGTTTGAAATGTTTGAAGTAGTTATATTCAATTTGTGTAATGGAAAGGTAGAAATGCAATTTCTTTAACAAGATAAACCAATTAGGTTTTTCTTAACATTATCAAATTATTATAAGTACTGTAGTTCACATACCTCCTAAAGTCATAGAAAAATATTTATTTCTTTTTTGATCTTTCACATTTTTTTAGGTTTTCAAAGCTTTACAGCAGAAACTCTATATAAAAATACAAAAGTCTTTGTCACAACCTCTTTTAAGTTATTATATCGTGTTGATAAATTTAGAGATAATAGACAGAGTAAAATTAGTTTAAACGTTTGAAGTGTTTTTATTCAATTTGTGTGATGAAAAGGTAGAAATGATTTTAAAATACTGTGTATTTTCGTAATTTAAAGCAATCATCTATGTTAAAGATTAAAACAGATGCACGAATAAAAAAGTCAGTCTTTTTAACTTTATAATCTTCTTGACAATGTAGCTAATAAAACATCAACAAAAACTCTTTGTAATTCTGTCAGTAAAAGAAAAACTGTATAAGTCGAAACATAGCTTTTGGCACATAAACAGGAAATATTTAGATCATTAGAGAATGAAGTATTTAAATGACGTTACCGTTACATAGCCTTTAACACTTCAACAGGAAAATATTTAGATCGTTGGAGAACGAGTTATTTTTTAAAAAAGATCGGAGCCAACATTATTCAGCTGATAGGACAAGAGAGAAAAATTATACATCTCTCGCACATGTAACGCTAACTATACAGAGACTACGCGAATTTATATATATATATATATATATATATATATATATATATATATATATATATATATAAGTTACAACCTTTTTATAAACGTTTCGACGCGTGTTAGGGACCGATTGATAACGATACGAAATTTGCTAAAGCATCCTCCTACATTATAAGAGCTGCAAAGGTAAGAAAATGTTTTTCTCTAATTCCTATAGTTTGCAAAATATAGCGATTTAATCGAAATGTGTTTTAAAATAAATTTTAAATAATTCCTGTCGTGTAGGTAAATTATCAAAGAAATCTTTGTTATTCCTTTAAAGAAATATTAAGATTAGATTTTGTAGAAGTTTTTGTCGACGTTTTGAGAAGAATGTACTGGAAAATTGGAAATTAAAATTTGCGAGGTGTGGGCCAAGCAGGTTTGCTCTCAATCTTTCAAAGAAATCCTCCCCATTATGAAATCGCCCCTCTGAAAAGAAGTCGTTTAATGCAGGATTCACTGTATTTTAAAATAAGTTTGCCATCACGTCCACTGTTATACCTGCATTTATTTTTCAGGGTTTATCTCTTGGAAACCCTCAGTTGGGGAAAACAAAATATCTCACATACACAAGTAAATCTACTGTAACCTCGGAAGGATAAAAGGAGATAATATGTATGCGTCCACAAGATGAAAAGAAAATGAATGTCAGTATTTTTCATTGAAATTGGATGTCTAAACTGTGTTCAGAGTAACATGAGCTTCTCTCTATATTCAACAGAAATAATCTAAACGAGGTGTAAAGTGTTATTATGAAGACAAAAGTTTCAGTCTAGTCCTTATTAATTGAAATCAGAAAATCTTCTGAAAGCACCCAAGCCATAGGGCAACAGTAGAGAGCTCCGAATGAAGGTTGGCGAGAGCAGAAAAATCAAAACTGCCAGGAAGAAACTGTTTGTTGAGAACTTAAAATGAAGTTTCTCAATTGTGTGTATTTGCTATGATACAATCATCTGCTGATCCTTCACCATTCGCCAACTCTTTGTCTCCGTGACACTATAGAGAACAAGCGGTACGATAATTGATTATCGTAAAGTAAAGGTAAAGTGATCCCTATACAGGCCATGGAGGCCCAGAGGGTTCCAGGAGTTTGAGGCTCCCAGATTTTAGACATTCGGAACGTGAAGGTGGTAAGATTGTCAGCCTTAAGCACCGGCCGCCTTTACCCCCAGGATTGCTCCTGGTACTAATTTCTGTCAGAGGCTGAGTCGACCTCAGGGGCATAGTGCCACCAGAAGGATTAGGTCAATTGAAAAACTCCAACGACCTCATCGGGGATCGAACCCGCTACCTTCCGGTTTGTAGCGCAGCGCCTGAACCACTACGCTACGGCGTAACCCCACCCATTCAAGTTAGCAATATCAAAACTGACACATTTGTGTTTTTAATTATAAATAATAATTGTTGTATACGTTTACAAATACGTTAGATTTAAAATTTCCCGCCCACCCTCTGAATTCATCACTGTAGATGGTGATCTACGTTTCGTTTTCACAACATCCTGACTGGGAAAAGCAACTAACTATTCGGTAGAGACTAAGAGATAAAGCATATAATCCCTTTTGTTATAACTCTATTAACGAATATTAGCTTTACCAGGAAAAGGAATAAATGTACCGGAAGCACTCACAATTAAAACTCCACGTCGAGCAAATGCATGGAATTGCGTTTTAGAGAAGCTTCATCGCAAAGCACAGTGACAATAATTGATAGCATTAATGGAAGCATTGCCTTATCACCATTGGGCATAGTATAGTCTCCGTCGCCTTATATAATTACAATATAGAGCCTGAACCCATTACCTTTATTTCCCTAGTGTTCTTAATGTATGCTCGTTTTCTCTCGTTTCGTTAAAGCGTTAACTCATTTTAACGACCATTCAGTAACAGCTAAATCAGACTCCATCCGGGTACTTCTGACAACGACACCTTTTTTTTAACATGTCAAACTTATTTACTGTTCGTCTAGGGGTTGCCACTAACCCAGGAACGCCACTGCTAAAGTAATGTCAATAATGTTAGCCTAACTGCTTCTAACCCATTTGTATATAAATGACATTGACAAAAGAAAACAGATCATTATTGACTAGTAATTTTAGCTCTGATTTGCAGGAAAAATTTATAATGTGCTACATCTGGAGCGTTGCTTTATTCATATCGGGAACATGGACTCGAAGAAGTATCTGGAAATTTTTGAAATGAGAAAAATCTACAAAATAAACTGGACGGACAAAGTGATCAATGGAGAAATCCTGAGAAGAATGGTTGGGAAGAAATTCTCTGCTGTTGGCGTCATGTATGGAAACGAAGTTCGAAGGAACTCCAGGTCTTGGAAAAAGAGGAATCCAGCTGATACACGATATAAAGAAGAAAAAAGCCAAGATAGAAATTGGAGAGTAGAATTTTCAGACAAATTCTAAGGACCTGCCTTTGGGCAAAACGTTTGATATATGTTTATAAATGACGATTTCATAATATGTCCCACCTTATTGTAGTTACGGAAATTTCCATTAAAATTTACTTAAAATTACATGCTCAAGGGTTCGTACTGAAATGTGAAAATTTACTTGAGAGAAAACGGTATTTAATAAATCGTGCTCTAGGCTGAAGTGTATTGGTTTAACCATTGAAAAATAGCAGGTGGATAACCTAGCAATCTTACGCAGAAAGGTTAATAGGCCATTTTCCCACTTAAAACCCCGAAATGTATTTTTTACAGATTGTCACATAAATAGAAGTCCCCCATTTGAGAAGTTTTCAGATAAGTTAGTAGTATAAACATACGACAGATCATGTCATAATCTTTTATACCAGCATTACAAATGAATACTTAGTCGTGAACAAGGATTCAAAGCCAGTTTGTTATGGCTGACGTGCGTAAATTCTGAGATAAAACTAACCAGGAAATTATGAAATTCCTTGACTTTAACGCGATCCAAACGAGTTTATAGGCTTTCAACGACTTGCATTTCAAAAGTAAGGTTGAAAATTGTGGCTGCACTGATTTTTTGGGGAGAAGAAATTTGTGCAAATAATTTCACGAAATCACTTTCGTGAATGTAGTCATGAAACCTAGTGTCATAGTGAAAACTAGCCTTAAAACATGATATGGCTATAGATAGTAACATGTATAAGAAACAAGGAACCATGTAACTCCGTTGATGGCTGTTAGGAATTTCAAATCCTTTGGCAGTCAACGTGGGATAATTGACTCTCCTATTGTTAATGTTGTATTTAGGCTCATATGGTTCATTTTATGTATTAACTTATATACAGAGTGGAAGGATTTCAATGGTACAGATTCAAAAGGGTAGTAGTTCACAAAACAATAATTATACAAATTCTTTTGCGTTTTGCAATTACGATTCGGCCTGTAGTTTTTTAGATAATCAGGTTTCAATTTTCCTCAGAACTGTAACAGCGCACTGCCAGATAGCTTGTGTATCTCGTCGCAATGACCTCTGTCACGCATGTAGACAAAAGGAGTGAGGCACTCTAGATCAGGAGTTACCTTATGTCGTGTGTTATGGCCCACGTTTTCATCTTTGTATTTAATTTTCACACAAAAAACGCCAGTTTTATTGAAAGAAGGAAAGAGTCAGTTTGTTTTATATTCTCTGCAGATGTGAAACAAAATAGAACACTTCGGGTAATACTTATCGATTAAGGTATGCTTGAAATTTAGGGACAATTCTTTTCTGAAAAAAAAAAACCTTGTTTGGGACAAAAATATTATTTAATTTTTTTGTTTATGCTGAACGAATACGGTGTTAATATCTGCGCAGTTAAACCCCTTCCACCCTGTGTGTGTGTGTTTATATATATATATATATATATATATATATATATATATATATTATATGGTCGCAGTTCGATACCCTATAAGAATGTTGGGATTTTTCCAATAGTCTAATCCTTTTGCTGCCACTATAGTCCTGGGGTCGACTCAGCCTCTAACTTAAATGAGTATAAAGAGCAAGCCTGGGGTAATGGCGGCTGGTATCTAAGACTGATAACCTTACCCCCCTCATGTGTCGAAATTCTTACAATTTTGGAACCTCAACCTTGTGGAACCCTAAGGTTCTTCACAACCTGTATAGGGATCACTTCACTCTACTTTATAGATATATGTATATGTGTGTATAAATAGCCTTAGAATTTAACAAAATTGTTATATCACCCTACCTAGTGAATGTCCCAGTTCGATTCCGCCAAGAAAATAATATTCTTCTGTAATTATGTGAATCTCTTCAATGTGTTAAAAATAGAAGCTTCTAAGGACTTGTTAAATGTTCCTGAAAATGAGGGTGGGTGAAATGCCACAGGTCACGGCGAATTCTAGGGCAGAAGAAACTGCATGGAATCGGTTTCCTGTAAATTGTGTAATATTTAATCAGGTAATCCGATTCATTTCGCTAGCAAGTAGTAGTTTGACATTATTTCAGTTCTTCTACTAATTTCGCATTTTTTTCAAATCACAATGGAAACAATGTATTTCCTACGATAAAGGAAAGTAATATGGAAGTATAAGATATTTTTAGAGAACTAGAATTTTATAGCCATTGCGAAAAATCACCATACATATGTCTCGTAATTTTGCTTGCAGGCACAGCCTATGCTTTGACATAATGGCCAATTCGTTTGTTACCCGAAAGGAGGCTCGAACCTATTTCATGGAGGAAGGTATAGGGCCAGAAAGTACGAAATCCTATGTGCTGTCTAATGCCAGTTTATACACGGCATTTTTATCTACTTTTAGATTCCACGTAAGTACTATATCAAATAGAAGTTTGCTACAGCTTGAAATAATAATAATAATAATAATAATAATAATAATAATATAATGGTTTTATTCTATCTGGCCGAGTTATGATCTCATTCACATTCAGAAATTACTTTACGCAGTACTAATAATAATAATTATTATATTTACTAATAATTATTATTATTATATTTACTACTAATAATTATTATTATATTTACGAAATTATCTACTGGAAGCTGTCATAATAGTGTGCGAAAAAAAGTCTGAGTCAAAAATTAATAAATAGGTTAAATGTGACATGATTCCAATGAAATCACTGCTTTGTTATTTAACCGTATGTCAATCATGTAGGCTATGTCAAATAATTGCTTAACAAATGTCACATAGTGGAATATATGTCAAACACACTGATACCACTTTCCGAATTATGTTTATCGGAATTTCACCACGGTACCTTGCTTTGACATGGCCCATATTCCAGACTGAACCAGTCTTGCAGAACTTTTGCTAACAATGCTATTTTCCATACATTTAATGAGTATCGTACTCTTTCTCTAATTTTAGCTGATTTGTTTTTACCATATTAATAATATTCTGTAATTATTCAATGTTAAAAGAGACGTGATCTGATAACGGCACATGACCTGAATCTGTCTTACTGCGCTTGCAGCCGTGTGAGAGTTCTGAAGCTCTCCGAACTTTCATGGTCAAGGCAGTAAAAGATCCCGCACGAAATCTGTGCCGATTGCCTAAATCATTGCATTATGTTTTCATGGGGACTGTAGCGTCGATTGGGCTGCTACCTATCTCTCTCGCACAACAATACCTTCCTTTTTATTTGTAAAGGCCAAGCTACCTCTCTCTTTCGCACAATAGCATGTCTCTCTCTAGCGAATAACTGTCTCATCGGCACAGATATCGTGCGAGAACTTTATCTTATAGTATAAGGTATAGGATATATATAAGTTCAGTACAGAGGAGTGTTTGTGCTCTTGGACTGTTTTGTTTGATTGTCTTCTGCCTTTACATACACACACGCTTCCATGCGAAAGAGTTCAGCGTTGCACGAATGATGCACCGCACGCTTTCTTTTGTTTGTCTATTGTCTTGACATACACAAGTTTTCACGAGAATTTGAGTGCGCACTTGCCTAATCCCATGCGAAAAAGCTTGTGTGTAGCGGAGGCTATTGGCTGGAGGCTATATCGGAGAAATTTTGGTCCTGATATGGGCGGAATATGCGGTCGGTATGTTCACAAGCTCGAGAATAAGTCACGCCAAAATTAATTTTAGTTAATTACGTAAATGAAATTTGTAGTTTTATGCCTCTGATCCTACCCCCACCGCCCGTTTCTTGGTATTTCTAGGGTGAATACAATTTTGTCTGACTAGAATTTACCAGCCATCTACTTTTAAATTGTCGCAAAGAAGAGCGTCGCGGCGAGACGAGCTGCTCTTCCATAAGAACTTTCATGAAAATACTGATAGGCCTAGTACTATATGTACTTACGTACTTCTTCAATGACAATATACAATTCCTAAGCGACCTAAAGGAATATTAAATATTTTAGGGAGCCCGGAGGTTCATTGCCGCGCTTACATGAGCCCGCCATTCAACCCTATTCTGTGCTAAATCCATCCAACCTCTCTCACAAATACTACGAGGGTTGATCAGAAAAAGAAGGTTACAAGCCGCAGCATTTGAAAACTACATATTATGGAGAACTTTTGTTTCCCCAGAGTGGAGACAGAGGGTGCTGCTTGTCATACAGCTGGTTTGCAGGTAGGTAGTGAAAGTTGCCAGACGGTTCAGGACGATTGAAATGGCAAGACGCTTAGAAAATTGGTCTCGTTTGGAAGTGTGAGCCGTGATTCGATTTTTATGGGCAAAGAATGTGTCCGCATCTGACATTCACAGTTGAGTGAAGGTGTCATCCTCATGCATGACAATTCCAGGCCCCCATACTGTTCAAGCAACGCAGGAATTGTTGCGACGGTTCGGGTTGGAAATCTGGAGTCATTCCCCATACAGCCCAGATTTGGCACCCAGTGACTATTTCCTGTTTCCGAAGTTGAAGGAACACTTATCCAGCATTCGGTTCTCTTCAGACAGGGCTGTGAAAACATCCGCTGAGACCTGGCTCAATGGACATTGACCTGATTTCTACCAAGATGGGCTATACAAGTTGCTTGTGCGTTCTATTAAATGCCGAAATAGACTTGGTGATTATGTCGAAAAGTGAAAGGCATGTATGTCTCTTAATTCCTTTTTGTATTTTCTGTATATTGTTAATAAATATTTCTTTATTCGACTTGTAACCTTTTTTTTCTATTCAACCCTCGTACTTCCCTTAAATCTATTCTAATATTGTCATCCCACCTACGTCTAGCTGTTGGAAGTGCTGTATTCAGAAAACTGCAGAATAACGAGTGTCATAACCGGTAGCCTTTTCTTCACCGAATATATAATAAGGATAATTGAATTACGGAGGATGAATTGGGCTGGACATGTGCGCTTGGGGGAGGAAAGCCAAATCTCAGAAATATTGACTTGGAGTTCTGTTTCTAAATATAAAAAAATAAATATAAGTCTTGCAGTTAGTGGAAGAAAAGAAAGTTAACTTAACAGTGTATCACTAACATAATCTTTTTTATTTTTCGCAGGTGGCAGAGGTCCAATTGACAGGTCATCATAGGAAGGTAAGCTTACTGTATTATTTTTTACGTAAAACTTCTCGAACAACAGAAGTTTAATGCATCCAACGGAATAGGAACGTTTCCAATTTCTTATCGAAAAATATGAAACCAACCAATGAGCATTATCCTCTTCTCGCAGGACCTGCATGACGTAGAAACGTGGCTGCTTCCTCCGAACAGCTGATTCTATGCACTGCCATCGCCGAGATCATGTTTACTTTTACCAATAAGATAGAATGAAAAATTAAGAACCAAAAAGATTAACAGACGCTAAGGCAGGCTTTGAATTGATAAAACTATTATTTGCAACCAATATTACAATCGGCATAAACGTTGAAATGTTTTGGAAACTTTCAAAAAGATTAAGGGGATAATGAGGCCAGAGTATATACACATTGAACGCCATTTCAGTTGTAGTCACGATTTGGACCAAAACGCACTTTCGTGTGCATAGCCAGAATTATACAGAATGCTACTTAAAAAACGTTTGACAAAAACAATTTGATTGTGGACATTGACTTAAGAGTATTGGCAACAAATTTATATTGTATATCCCAGCGGCATGTTTATCCTCAAAGGTTTCCCAGTAGTGAGCAATATACTCGTAATATATGTTTCATAAATAGTGGAGAAGGGGAAACTTCAGAATACATTATACAGAAAAATACCATTTTTAAAACTCTACAAGTTCCAAACATCCATTAAAGCGTCCATGAAACATAAGAGCGACGATAATGAAATGACCCATTTTCTTCTCTTTCCTGAAACATTACGATTATACTCGATTAATAGTCATACACAACCATAAATTTGTTAATAATAATACACTATAAATTATTAAGTAATCGATGAGTTAGTGTTGTATACACTCTGGACATTTTTTTTGTGCCCTCCCTAAACCCCGGAGTGCCAAGCAATGAAGCTTATCACCTCCGGTCAAACCAAATTTTGGTAACCATTTGTTTGATGTGTTTACCTAATAGTGCCCTTATGTACATCCTGATGGGATGTGTGGTGAAACTGACATGTTTGGGTTGTGTAGTTGTGTCGTTGTGCATTAGCGCTGGTTTGAATTTCTTGCCATGAAGTCAATTCCTTGTCGTTAGGATTCGTTGGCAACGAAGATATAAGAATTTACCTCCTTCGCATTTTGATAAGCTTGGAGATAGGTGTCGGACGAATTGTCGACGTAGCCATTTTATTGTCAGCGGTTCAACTCACATATGGTACAGTGTACAATAGAAATTTTTAGTGTTCACTTCATCTGCCATATTTGGAACAAAAAGTTGTCATTCCACATTGTATTTCATTTAGATTTACTCAGTTATACAAAACTAATACATTTACGTAAAATTTAGTAATATAATCTAAATGATGAAAATGGACTAGGATTCTTTTATCATTGCTAGATCCTGCGTGACCCGCATGACATGAAAACATGGAAGCTTTTACTACACAGCTGATTCTCTGCGCTGTCAGTGCTCGATCAGCGAACATTAACCAAGAAGAATGGAATAGTCAAGAAGATTAACATACATTATGACACTTTGAATTACAACACTATCAAGAGTAACCACTACAACCGTTGTTAGAATCGGCATTAACGTCGTGGTGCTCTGAAAATTATGGGAAAGGATTAGGCAGAAAATGTTAGCGGTGTGCATATCGACCGCCATGTTGTTTGTAGTAACTATCGATTTTCGTTTCGGGTGAAAAGCTGACAATATATTGGAACAAAACGCACTCTCGTATGCACAATTGTATAAAATGGTTACTTTTGATACAATCTTGGGACATCGGCTTTAGTGGTAAATCCGTTAATCCATATTTTAAAAAAAATTCTTTATTCGCGCTTGAGTATTTACAAGTATGACTTAAATCACTTCCTACGACAAAGGTAGGAGGATAAAAAGTAATGCTGATGAGTAGGGCAAGGCATTTAATGACCATAAAATAGTGAAAAATGCAACATAAAAGATGCACTAAAATAGTGAAAAAATGACATAATTTTAAAAAACGACCAATAAATTTATCATTATTACTCATAATTAGTTTTTTGAAGTAATGAATTGCTAAAAGCAATTAAATGGGTGACAGTGCGTTATATATAAATTTACAATATAAAACACACTTATTTTGTTACTAAAAAAGTACGGGTAAGTAAATTTATACTACTTGTACACTCTTAGCGAAAAAGAAATCCTTTTTGAATTTTCATGCCCTTCAAATTGCCCCTAGCAAATATGTGCCATTTAAAAAGAAAAAATCTTTATTGCTTCAAGAAAACTGCTATATACCTGAATTAAAATGAACTATGAACACTTGGCAGAGATTCTCAAATAAAAACGATTTTATGTTGTTTAAAAGTAATGATTTGTACATGGAAAAGTTCCTCTCTACCTCCACTGAAATATGACGTAAATTTGCTGAAAATGCAAAAAACAAATGCCAAAAAAGCGACCTGCCTCTTGAAAATGACGAAAAGTGCAAAATAAAGCAAAAAATGCAGAAAAAAAAACAAATTTCCCTATTTTAATCAATTATTTCATGGTACACATTTACATGTATATGTGTATGTATATGTATATATACAGTATATATGTATATGTATATATACAGTATATATATAACTTAGCCTTCTTATAAAAAAGATTCAAATTCACCAAATGCCTTGCACTACTGAAGAGAAGTGACCTTTCGCTTGACTGGAATATCCTGGAGCTGTTTGAACGCTGACTGGTATGGCAGACACTCGCTATGGAGTAGAGTTAATATTACACACTCTAACCATAGGAATACACTAAGTTAGTTGCGAAGTTGTTGTCAGATGTGACACTTGCAGCATCTTCTGTGTCACATGCAGCGTGTCCTCACAGAATCCACCACCGGTTATAACATTAACGCGAATACTACCATCCCCCACTGTCACTTCCTTTCCTCGTTATTGAATCAATCCACTCAAGTCAAAAACAGAAAGTCCATTGCTTTTTCTAGGTAGTTCATAAGACGACCTTATCGTGTGTAGAGCTTACGTAACCGTAAACTTAAAACCAGGCTGGGATTTAGTCAAAAGTAGTTCAAAATTTGACAGTTCATGTTTTAGTATTTTTTTATAAACCCAGCGCAAAAATCAATCTGAGGATCTAATATATTCATGCAGGTTGTCTGTTCGTATGCAATGGTTATTATTAAATATATTAGAGCCTGTCGAATTTTATTTGTTTTCCTGAAAAAAATGACAGTTAATTGGGTATATGTATTACGCAATATTTACTCACTAGTTTTTCAATAATATGATATTTTTTAGTAATTATTAATATAGAGTCAATGTGTTTTAGGTTATCTAATTTAATGGTTTTGTTTAATTTAATTGTGTGTATACACACACATATATATATATAATTTAATATACTTTATAGGTCTATTATTTTATGTGTTTTTTGTGATTCATTTAACTTAATGTATTTTATATCATATTTTGTATAATTTAGTGTATTATTAATCCCTGGTGAAGTGGAACAAAAGACCTTATGGTCTTAACTTCTCAAGGTTAAATAAACTATTACTATTTTCAGGGCATCTTGCTATGCAGATATAGATCTATTAATACAGTGGCAGATACACAACGATGAGTACAGAAGAGTAATAAAAAAGCTGTGAGATAAGTCGTAATAAAAGTTTTATGATCGACCATAATCTAATACTCTCATTACGTGTTACGTAACAGTATCATAATAATACTCATTTCGAAATTCAATTTCATTACAACTTCGGTGTGGTATCGATTAATTACTATCGAACACGGAAAGATCTTAAAACCTTGAGAGTATCAACTGAAAACGACATAATAAACAACCTGTATTTAAAATAAAATCAATTCTCTTCGTATTAATTTTAATATCTGAGTTCATTTCGTAGTTGTCAAAAGTCGCTGGTTTCAAGAAAACGATAAAAAAAAAACTTCGATTTGACCGGAGACCATGAGCTGTCATCTGTCGCAGAAGGCAAGAACTACGAGAACCAGCTGATGCGAAGGGCAGCATGGCTGTTTATTTAAGCGAATCTAAAATCTCAAATTTAACGTTTACACTACTAATGGTCGAACAAAAACTGTCGTATGCAACTTGCTTATAATGGCCATCTGGACAGCTCTACAGGAACTTCAAGGAATCGAGGATCTACCGAATGATGAAAAAAGACGCAGCTGTATATACTGGTAGTAATGTAACATTATCCTTGTAGAAAGAAAATAGAAAACACAACACATTAATAAACAGCATTCACAGTACTGTAATTGCGTTACAAGAACGTCACTGGAGAATTCACTTTAGCTGGGTGAAGGCCCATATTGATATCGATGGTAACGAACTGGCTGACAGGTTAGCTAAAGAAGCTTCTACGGGAGAAGATATAATATACGACAAAATCCCCAAATCTACCATCAAATCAGAAATCAAAGACTTAGGTTTCAAGGAATGGCAGGCCAGATGGAACAGCAACACAAAAGGAACAGTAACTAAATCTTTCTTTCCTTCAATTCAAGAGAGACTGAAAGTCAAATTCCAATAACATCAGAATTCACCGCCATTGTGTCAGGTCACGGAAAAACTAAATCGTATTTACATCGATTCAAAATCATAGATAACCCGGATTGCACATGCAACAGTGGACAATAGACAGTCAAGTCATCTTATTTACGAATATACAAACACAGAAAATCAAAGATCCATCCTCATAAAAGTAACACAAAATGGAGGTACATGGCCCGTCAATAATCAATAATTAATATCCCGTCATACACAAAGTTTCGTCAAATATATTAAATCCTTGGACATCTAAATTAGATAGAAAATGTAAACTTAGAACAAGCAATATTAAGGAATAAACGAGCATGTGAAAGATACAAGTAAGCTAGTATAGAAGTTTGTATTCTAAAGGTAATATCAGTGGAAAGCTGTAATTAACAATGTTTTAAAAATGTTTTATGAATGCATGTAATGTTACTATGGTAACGGGGCATGCTGATGAATTCTAAATACATTTTAAAAAATGGTAAATAAGATACTCCTATGAAAATAAGAATCTCGCTTTGCTCGTTTCATAAACATATTCGTGTCTTAATAAATGCCAGTATAGGCTTGGTTACATAATGTACTATTTAAAACCTTCATTTTAACGCAGTGACGAGACTAAATACAACGCTGTTGAAGTTTCAATTATTATTAATTCACATACATCTGCAAAGCAAGATGCTCTGAAAATGACACACAAGTATCGAAAGGTATAGGCATAAAATAGAAGACGTTGAGCTGATGTATAAATTAAAAGTTTAACTTTATTTTCTAATCTCAGTAAGTTTTCAAGCCTTTTCTTGTACATGTCGTATAGTTTTAAAATTATGTTATAAATTAATATTCTCCGAATTTAACGTTGTTATTGTCTGTCAAATCTATAAATACATTTTATTAAGTTAATTTAATAGAAATTCAAACTTCATAACACATCCACATCCGATACAAGATGAAACTAAGCAAATCCTTTAATTGAGCCTAAACGTTTAACGTCTGCAGGTCTAAAACAGAGCTTTAGTTTTGGTGCTATATTATTCAGTTCCATTCTTAAAATAATCCTCAATTATTTATTATTCTGAGCAATTAAAAATTTAAGAAGAAATAAGTTTATTATTTAAACATTTTATATACCCCACTCGGACAAATTGTTCCAAAGCCAGCAATTTTTTTGTGTGCTAATACGCGATATTATTACGTATGTCAACATACCATTCTGTGATGACGTAATAGAGCTATTTCCTTAATTCCAAATTCCGTTATTCCTAGTAGAACTTTGTAATATATTATCATCCGAGAAATGACAATTATCTGAGGTAATCCCACGAGAGTTTACGAGTTATAGATAGATTCGCGACTACACTACACTCAAAACGTGGCTATTAACAAACATCTCCTTCTTGCATCTTGCATTAAACAAAGAACACTTTAAAGACAGCACCGCTGGGGACGATGATAGCGAGACGACTATAGCAAATGTATATTTTATGCTACATACTGTACTTATGCTAAGACAGGGCCAAACTTTACCACATTGCCCAACGTGAGCTTTGCCGTTTGGCTCATCTCCTTCCACTACTGCCACGCTTGCTTAAGATAATTAAGTTTCCATTTACATATATATATATATATATATATATATATATATATATATATATATTCATATATAATTGCATAAATAAGCGTCGTGTCAGCGAACTCTTGACGTGCACGCTCAAGAAAATAAGAGCATCCTTTGGAAAGTAACGCAAGCTAAGAAGTTAATTCAGGGAAGATGAGACCGTGTATTATGGCTTAATGGACGCAGTGAAAGGCCTTCAAAAAGCCATCACCTCTCGCTGCTTATTACATCCATACAAATCCCACTCCTACATTAAGAAAGTAGTTCCCAGAAATGGCGGAATTCTTTAGCTTTTTCTGGGGGCGAAGATGTGCCTAGAAGGGTCCTATTTAATAAAATTGACAATTCTGCAATTAACTGGTTGCAGTCAAATGTCTGATAGTCGTACGATGTGACATATTTCCTTTGCTTAAATCAGTGGGTATTTCAGAGAAACAGCATGTAAGTTATCATGCCAATTTTTCACTTTTCTATTTCATAAAAGTTTAGAATTGACATACAGATCTATGACAAAATTGTCATGATTTCTGCCAATTGTTCACGAAACAACTAAATGCAGAGTCCTTTGTTTAAAATTATGCAAATTGTTCCATTTTTTCAGCAAAAAAAAGGCTATATTACCCCATTTTTTATTAGTGCACACAAGGCGAGTCTCTTTCGACCTCACGAATCTCTCGCGGATTTTCACTATCCCAGATACGACAATTAACTTATATCTATTAACTTTTCCACACACGTGGAAAGTTGCTTCATCTGCGAATCACTTTTTAACCAGGAAAGCATCGTCCTCTTCAATTTTATTCAGAACGTTTGCAGCAAAATTACGCCGTTTACATTTGTCCGCGAGATAGACTCGATGATGTAATTGAATCTTGTAGGCCCTTAGACGTAATGTTTTGTGGATTAAATCATGAACCGCGGACCGTAGAATGCAGAGCTCTGCACTAGCACGTCGAATTGACTTCTTACGAAGGACGTACGTATCATTTCCTCATTTTCAGCAGACACATTCCGTTTGTTATGCTTCCCACGATTAGACAAAAGGCTACCAGTTTCTCGTAACTGTCTCTCCCATTTCATAATGCTCACGTAGGAAGGAACGTCGTCATGACTCAAAAGATTTAATTCGCGGCGAAAATTTCGATGTACACGCTCAACAGATTTTGTTTCAACCAGCCCCATAAATATGGTATGGCATGTAACTCTAGAGCATGTAAGTTGCGAGGGTCAGAAAGAAAGAAAGAAAGACAGACAGACAGACAGACAGAAAGAAAGAAAGAAAGAAAAATTTCTTAACTAAATAAAATCGAAGAAAATAAGTAAATCTAATTAATTTTGCTGGAGAAAATATGTTAATTCGCTTCAACAGAGCTTTGCAATTTTGTATTCTTTTTATTCTTTTATAATCATAAACAAAAGTTAATACAGAGACAGATTGTGTAAAATTTTAACATAAAATGCATACTCTGGTTGTCAGCCTGTGATAATTGATTACTACTCTGTTGTTACTACCTCGCAGACTCTCAAGAGCTTTGAGTGCTTTTATTGAAAAATATCATGAAAGACTGCATATGAAACCACGGGTACTTTATTTACAATTAAGTTATTCATAAATCGGTATTACATTATCTAAGCTTTCACTGTAAAATGGGAAAACAAGCTTCATGTTCAATTTCCGTACAATGTAGTAAAATGGATCTGACGTCATTAATGATACAGATACTGAGGCAAGATTATAAATTCAACATATTTAAGAGCACTTCTATCTCGTTATTACCATACTTACGTCTTTAGGCCTCATTCTTCTGTTTCTGTTCATTTACTTCTTCCTTGACTGCAGATCTCTAACTGTCTATTTCTTCCGTCAGGTTACTTATTGCATTACGTAAGTGAGTTTGGGAAGTAATTTAGTTAAAATGGAAAATGTCTTAAGCACCGCACAAGGACAGTTTTGTTTGGTGTTTTTATATAACGACGGCTGTATGCTGCTGGTTAGGCCTGTAACTCTCGTTCTTTCTCCCGCAACAGTTCTTAAAATTAGCAGTCTCTGGCTGGGATCGAACCGGAGAACTTGAGAACAGAAATCCGTGTTATAATGACAGCTTTCTGTGGAAAAAGACTTTAGAAGAAGAATTAGTTGCTCATAGAAGAATAAGGCTCGGGAGTCTAGGATCTTAGAGCTTAGATTCCATCCGGCTAATTCGCAACTTCCCTAGTCCTTGGACAGGTAAAATACAGTGAACTATCCAGGTCTTCCAGGAGTTGAACCTAGAGAGTCATCGAATATAGGCCTTCATAGTTGGGCTATTCTAAGCTGTAAGAAATAAAACTTCCAGCACTAGTAAAGGGTGATTTTAGGGAAATCTGAATAAAAAGATTTAGATGCAAGAGGAGAAAATAGGATAGAAAAATATTGCCGAAGGTTTGTTGCTATTGTGATTACATTGGAGTAAGTCCAACGTTCTCCTTTTCTTCTTTTGTTTCCCTTCATCCGTTTACTTCCTTTCAAGTTTATTTTATTATACTCTTTATTTCTTATTCTGTCTATATTCCTATATACACTTAACTTGATCGCTTTCATTCGCTTCTTCCATTCTTTTTTCCTTCTGGAATATGTCGAATTTTTCTTGTTTCCTTGTTCTTTTCATTCCTATCCTCATTTGCGTTCGATTTTCTCTTTTGTCTTGTGGTCCTCTCTGTTTCATTCCCTTTCCTTGAACTTCTTTTTCCTTTTTTCTGTTCCATTCTCTATAGGCTACATATTTACCTATATGTGTTTATTTCTTACGTTGTATATAATTATGTTATTTCTATTTTTCTCTGTTATGTTTTGCTTAATTTCTTTTTTCGTTCTTCCTTCCATTTCCTTTCCTTCTTCCTTTCCGTTAGTATTGCATCATTCATTTCTTCGTTTTTCCTTTGTTTTCCTTTTCTTTCTTACCTTATAACTTTATTTGTTTATTTTTATTTACTTATTTATTCATCACCTTGTTATGTCCTTAATATCCTCCTTCATTCCTTCGTCTCCTTTTTTATTTACTACATTCATTGTTTATACGCAATCATTTATTTTCTATTTTCCTTCTACATCAATTTGGACAGAATAATTCCCACACGTACTGTCAGTAGGTGTGGCCTACTATGTATTAACACGATTTTGTTCCCATAAACATTCTGCGTTATCCTTTGCTATATTTAGATAGCCGTGTTACATCTAGAATCGGAGATTCGATCTCGGCACCTCAACACAGGGCAGTTTCATTGCGGCTACGAAACAAAGCACGGGCCGATATGCAGCTTCCAATTAAATCAGCGATTCTGATACTATTATACGCGTAGCTATAATTCTCAGATAGTCCCCCCGATACTTGTTTTTAATTAATGCTTTACAGGCGATGAAACATAAAGCAAATAATTGGCAAGTCGCATATCACACTCCAGCGAGTCTAGGCCATATAATTCATGTCCCAAAGAACCGGAGGCATAGTTGCCTCCCTCCCGCTTTGGCGAAAATGTAAATTAAAAAAGCTAAACTTAGTGAAAAAGTGTCACAAGTTGTAAAATATAATTAGCTTTTATATTCGAATCAAAAGTGAAAGTTTTCGATAGAAGAATAGAACGAGCAATGATGTTTCGGAATTTCGTCCCGTGGAATTTCTAATAGGCCTGTTCAGTGCCAATTTAAACCCACGTTACACCTTTTTTTCAACGAAAGGCGCACAAGAGCGTAATCAAGAACCACGTCGTTAACGTATTTCAGTGTTATAAGAACAGATCACACCGATTTTCCTTCCCTCTTACACTTATCGCAGTGCAACGCTACGGATACTTAATAGGCCTACGTACACAAAATGATATTACGAGCAGTAGGTGTTATTAAAAAGTTGTAAACTCTTTACTATGTTTCGAATGTTCGTAAGGAACAGCTAGGTTCACTAAGCATGTTCAATAGGAGGAGGTGGGGGAGTGTATCACGCGATGACAAGAGTGCGCTCAGGTAGAATCCGGTAGAAATAAACACTAAACACGTTCCATATTGGTTTTATAACGAAGACAGGTTCGATTACAAAGTTTTTCTCTGGGGCCAGGTTATTAATAATGTATAATTAAGGATAAAGGGCTAAATACTGAGAATTGTGTATTCAAAAATGTAATCTGAATGACTTTTTTTCTACTATATTTTAATTTACAAGATATGGGTATTATTCTAATCTTTTTCATAAACGTGTGTCAATATTGTGTGCAAAATGGTGTGCAAAATGTCAGCCTTTTATCTCTAAAGGTAATGGAATTATATGTGTGGAAAATAGCAAGTAGCCTGAAATTGCATTTAAAGTGAAATTGCTGAAGATGACTAGGAATGAGTAAGGTAAAATGTTTATCCTTGAAAATAGTTTGTTACGTACAGCTGACATGAATAGCAGGTTCACATGGAAATTCAAAGAAGTGGATTCATGTATAATAGTAATCATGATTTTCGCCATAGTATACATAAGTATTCAGAATGTATAGACTTGATGTACTTACATTAACTGATGAGCGATACATTTTTTACTCCTGAGAAAAAAAATGAAATATATATATACAACCCATATTTTCTGATCTTGAACCACTTTTTAATCTGATTAAATGAATGTCATAGGAAGGTATTAAGGATGTGTACTAGGTACGTTATTTTCATTAAATAACTGCATTATTTATATGCTTTATTTCAATTGATAACAAGAGACAGACATCCACAATGTGTTCATATTTCTCCACGTATCGCCTCCTTTTGGATTCAGCTGTAAATATTTTAGCACTTTTTTATTGCCTATATCACCTGCCAATTCTGCTTTTTAAAAATGCCTTTATGCCTGCCTGTTTTGAACGTTTTAAGTGCCTAACGTCCGGTCTCTAGTTATGACTTTATACCACTTCCGTGGCGCTAGCATCCCAGAAGGGATAAGGCCTACCACTCGACCGCTGCATCATCTATCATAGGCAGACGACAGGATTGGGGAGCATGTGATCAGCATGCCGACACCAACGGCCGTTAATAGTGGTTTTCATGACCGGAGCCGCTACTTCTCTATCAAGTAGCTCCTCAATTTGAATCACGAGGCTGAGTGCACCCCTACCAGACCTCCCTATCTCAGAAAAATCCGAGAAGGTACCGGGCTTTATACCATTTATTGGCCTAATTTTCTCCTTTTAATTATTATCATCTACCGTTAAAATTACTTCTTTTACTTTCGACTGTCTAAAAAAAACCATTATTATTGTTATTTTTATTATTACTATTATTAGTATACATGGTAAAGGATGGGTTGAGGGAGTAATCGAAATCGTAACTTGCCTCACGTTCCCCCATCTTTTGCTCTTCTCCTGAAGTAGGAAACCAGATACCCAAAGAAAGTAACGTGTGACAGAAACCGCAAACTCCTGCATTGTCCCAGGTAGGAAGGAGATCGTGCAAAGGTTCTCAAAGGAAAATGAAACTTATTCAATTATTGTTGGTAGCGAAAGAATGAGTTGAAGGGAAGTTCCGTTATACAGAGGCAATTTATCGAGTTAGTCTGAACAATAGCCTGACACACGCCTTGTATCATCAGGATTCAATAACAAGAGGGGGGCTTAGAAATGCGCTCACAATGCTTGCTACGGAGATCCTTCTCGTTTCGTTATCTCTATATATCTCGCTGTCCCGCACAAACTATTCTTCTCTATGGATTAGCGTTACAATCGGATAAACATCCAAGATAGCTTATTTCCTTTATATTAATTTTCCTATCGAGATATGGGGAAGTCGGAATGGCTATAACTATTGAGATTGCGATATTTTTTTCCTCCCTGTGATTAGTAGCAGAAGAGAAAGGAACATGAAATTTTAAAATTTAACATGGACGGTAGGGGGTATTCCGACTCCCCTTAAGGGTATAATAAGAAAACAAACACACGATATATCGCGACGATCGATATATCGATTCTTTCGCCATAAGCTGTCACGCTTACAATGACAAAGCTAGCTTAGTTTTATTTATTTTCGTGTTTTTATATTAGTCATTGCATGCTTAATTATCTAAGTATTTGCTGAAAAGCCACAATAAATAAAACTCGACGTCTGGATTCTCCCAAGATAGATCCACTCGCAACTTCGTTCCTCTAAAATTTACCGGTAAAGTCCGGACCTCTCGTTATATTACCTACGACTATTTAACTCATGAATCAGTGACCAGTCCATTATAAGAATATGTAGAATTTCAACCAATCGCAAGTGTCTATCGTCTTAATTTTATCGCCCCTACACGCCATTATTTAATATAAACCACCTGGTTTCCATGACGAAAAGTGTTCAAGTTAACAGCCCGGAGCGCTACCATTGCATATATCGATTGTCTCGCGTTCATATTTCGCATTCTCTCTTACAATATTAAACCGAAAGCTATGTGTTTTATACATTGTTGTGGTTTTAATTATTCTTTAGGCTACATGTTTAATTTTATAAGTATTCGTTAAATAGCCATAGGTAATATATAAATAGAATTACTATTTAGCGAATACATACATAACTAAGCATGCAATGAATAATATAAAACCACGAAAATGAATAAAACTATGGCAGTTTCGTCATTGTAAGCGAGAAAGCTTATGGCGAATCAATCGATATACCGATGTATCGATCGTCGCGCCATCGTCGACAGTCGCGCGTCGTGCGACTTTCCTTTTTTTTTTTTTTTTTTTTTTTTTTTTTCATCAGCTGGTTAGATTAACCTCACTGCCAAAATAGTATCGTGTTATTATTGTATGCTTCACCATATATGTAAATAATTATACAATATTTTCATATCTGCTTTGTGTTCATATGCAGCTTATATATACGCAGTCTCTGTGTTTGATGATTATTTTTCATGAAAGAAGCTACAAGTATGAAGACGTTTCAGTGTTCAGTGTTTGTGAATTTAGATGATAAACAGTTCTGACACTGGATTGGTCCCTGATTCATGAGCTAAATAGTCACAATAAAAATATAACTCGAGGTTTGGATTCTCTGTTTCATAGAACTTTTAAACTCATATTATTAGGGAATACTTAATAATATTAGTTATTATTAGTCTTCTGTTTCATGAGAATATTCTCTAGTAATGTTTGTTATGAGTTCATGGCTCTAAATTATTAGTAAATATTGCTAATATTATTAGTAAACTGTTTCGTAGACTGCAGAACTAATAGAATTTGCTGGTAATATGAGGTGTTTTTCTGTAAGTGTATTTGGGCTAATAAGTTATTCTCAAACCCATGTAATTCAGATTTCGTGATCTTAAAATTGTATAAAATGATTCACTCTTGATTTGATTAACTTTTCAGAAACAAAGCTAACAAAGGAATTTTTTTCATAACAAGATGTTAGGATTTGAGGTTAGATTTTAGTACATAAGCATACTGCTATTTTGAATAAGTGCCTGGCAGATTTATTCATTTCTCAGAGCTAGTTACTATTTGTTACATTTATGAAGATATATTATGTAGGCCGTGCTGCTTTGAATTAGTTTATACAAGAAGACTAAGAAGGGAAAAAACACAAACAACAATCCAGACATAACCTCCAAATCAATCAGCTGACTAATGAACTATTAATATTAGTGGAGGAGATTTTGTGAGTAGTGTTCATGTCTCCATGAAACAAGATTTTGATAACTAATGAATAACATTACGAGTTCTGATATTATTAACTAATATTATTAGCAAGTTCTATGAAACAGGGCCTAGAAGGAAAATTCAAGAGCAACTAATAAATTCGTCAATACTGTTGAATTTATCGATAAGACCCGGGTCTCTCGTAATATAACCTGTGATTACTTAACTTTGAAGATTTATTAATTTCGCCGGTTCTATGAGTAATAATCAGGGCCCGGATTCTAATGACATGTCATCTTTTTATTGATGCTGCATAGACATTGCCAACTTGTGGGTAAATCCTAATCATGGCCACTAGATTATAGAAATGCATTTTTATTAGGTCATTTTTTGTAATTTTTTGCAATATCATATTTTTAGGGCATTTATTTCAATTTTAGGTCATTATTTTGTCATTTTCGTGTCTTTGCTTCCTTATTAAGTCATTTTCAGGTATTTACATTGAGTGTATTAACTTTTTTCGTCGCTAGCGGTGCTGTCATTGAAGTGTTGTTTGTTTAATGCAAGAAGGAAAAATTCGGCGTTAAGGTGTTGGCATGTCTCAGTCGGAAGTGAGAATCAAGGAAACGCCAAAATGTTGTATTATATTACTATTGTTATTTTATAACTAATGGCAGCCCTATGCTCCACCCTGAAATTCTGTACACACTTTTCAGGTTTTATATACGTCCTGAATATTATTAGTTTTTAGTTAGAATTGTTTTTTTTTTATTTATTCATAACTCTAGTGTTACAACGAAATTCTTTTGTTTTGTTTTATTTATTGTAATGAAACTTAAAAAATATACACAATGTGTAAGTGGTAAAGTCATATTTTAAATTTTATTGGTCAAATTTTAATGTTTTTTTAGGTCATAGAAATCCGCCCGCTAGTTATTAGATTGACTTGGCACCAGGGTCTGCCACCTGCTTGGATTTGAGAGTGCAAACTATTGTTTACCCTCAATAAACAACAATATAATCCGGCAGACCACAAAAGGATGTGCCGAATTTTTACTCACCAGTGCCTCAGTACCAGTATTAATTTCCGTGAGAAAAAACATTCACAACATTACAGTTATTTACCGTTATGTACAAACAAGTCTATAACTTTGTGTGAACAATAATATTTTTTTTATAAATAAAATATCAGTTTTAGGTCTTTTTTATAATTATTAAGTAATTTTCTCAAACAATTTTAGGTCATCAGAATCCGGGCCCTGGTAATTATTAATCGATGTAGGAAATGTAGCATTCTTGCTCTAAAGCTGGAATCCAGTAGAACAAGACACCACTCCGCTCATATCGGATCAGATTTCAGTTCTGTACTATTATCGTGATTTCCCGGGGAAATAGAATAATTTTCTAATTATAACTGTAACATTGTTAATCTACGCTACCGGGATAAGGAGGCACTTTTATAAATATAACCATACTTTAATTTGTTTATCAAAAGCAAATCTCTAGTCAGGAAAACGTGGGAAGTGAGTAGAACTGAAGATGCTAATTAATTCAATAACATTCGTTGGAGAAAATACTCGCATTGCACGACTTTTAGTTGATTTCAAGCATTATTACAACGAAATATGATTATTAATAGTAAAAATAATATAATTAATGCAGCTCCTGTTCAACAAGCCAGAAAAAAGGCACTCGTAAAACACTGTTTTGAGTGGATTGCTTATTGTTTATAAGTTGGAGTCTGGTGTTTCTGAGTTTTTCATTAAAACAGCAAAACTGTATTCGAGAGGTGTGGTTAATACGTGTTTAAAATTACAGTACTTACTTCCTAGACATGCGTTTCCAGCAAACAAATCCCATTGTTCTGTGCTTTTAAAACCACAATTATAATAACATTCTATAGTCATGGTCATAGAGTCTCCCTGAAAGTGCATGTTACCCGTTTAAGTACTTCCTCTGCCCATACCATTGGTACTACAGGTAGAGGAAGTGGTTTGTTCGACCCCGAAATTCGAAGTTGAGTTTTTAACATAAACACACGTTTTGAGGTCTCCTGAATCCTAAAACACTATTTTCAGAAACACGTCTGTGTGTGTGTGTGTGTTTGCGTGTGTGTCTGCAGTGGCGTAACTGAAGGACACGCAGAACCTGTGATACGAGGGTGCCCGAGGTCCTAGCGGCCCGAATTAATAACCCGAAAAAAGATAATGTATATAAGTTGTCATAATGGAGAAGCAGTTAGAGAAATACGCTTCGTTTATTTGAAAGACGGTTACTCCCGATAATTATACGCATAAAGTCAGACAAATATGAAACATGAATTTTCATCAAGTGAATAAAAAATCCGAACAGAGTTACATTTTCTTGATATCGAGTTCGATACCTTGATACTAGACGAAATACTACTATGAACACACCATTAAAGTCAGTTCAAAAGATCTACAACTAGATTATATAACTTTACGACTTGCAGCATCCAATCACCCTTAAGAATTTTACGTATTACAGTGTGCCTGTGCCAGATTTTGGAGATAAGCGGTCTAGGAAATAATAATAAGAGGCGTGTTTTAGAAGTAAGTAGGCCTAGCTATTTTTTTTATAACTTAACATTTTCCAAATACTATATAATCATTCATTACTTTACACCTGTCACTACTTCCCCACATAGTCACCGCCGTTTTTCAGGCACTTTGTCGAAACGGGAAACCAGTTTTTGTATGCCTTCGTCAAAGAATGATGCCGCCTGTGATGAAAGCCAAGTCTGCACTTCTTGTTTCACGAGCTCATCGTCTTTAAAATGTTTTGCACCAAGGAATTTCTTCAGATAAAGAAACAGAGAAAAATCACCTGGTGCCAAATCCGCACTGTAGGGAAGGTGGTCGAATTCTGTCCAACCAAATAATCGAATCAGATCTTGAGTTTGTTTGGCTATGTGTGGCCAGGCATTGTCATGAACCAAAAGGATTCCACGCGAAAGCATTTCACGCCATTTGTTCTGTAGTGTACGACGGAGTTTCCGTAGTGTCTCACAATTGACGTCATTGTTGATTGTCGCATTTCAACGAAGATGATGTTGTGAAACAAGAAGGGCAGACTAGGCTTTCATTACTGGCGGCATCATCCGTTGGCGATGGCATACATAAACTGGTTTCTCGTTACAACAAGTGCTTGAAGAACGGTGGTAGCTATGTGGAGAAGTAGTGAAAGGTGTAAGGTAATGAATTATAGTAAAGTATTTGGAAAATAATGATGTGGTGTTTATGTTTAATTATCGGTACTTATTTTAGAAACACGTCTCGTACTCTAATACATCTGAGAAGGTCTGTCAGAATATGAAATTTGACATTTTCCGCTGTCGAAATCATGATACTGAACCCATAAACTTGAGTGTGAATTTTTTGTTACGTGGCCCAAATTAAACTTTGCAAGGGTGTCCAATCTCCGTTACGCCACTGTTTGTCTGTGTGTGTGTTTGTGGGTGGGAACAGAAAACTTGACAGTGTGCCGTATGTTCAAATAACAATAGTTTGGACTATTTTATGGTAGGAACTGGAAATAAAGCATAGACATGAAACTACGAATGAAAGTTATTAATATGTATGTGTAGATTTTAGCTCGCTGTATTTGAAAGCTAATTTGATCTGTGCGCTTCGTGTTCCTTTCTTAAAATTATGTGGCTTGATCTGTGATTCATTATCTTATGGTGCATGTGGCCCCCTTAATGAAAAGTTTTGTAACCCCTGATTTAGTGGGTTTGGGGAGTTCTAGGGTTAAGCATTAATGAACTCTGCTCGTTCCATCCACAGAGCAATGCCTTTGAAGTATTGCCGTATTGGCTGAAAATGGGGAAACTCTTGTAAAGCAATGCGTGTTCGAGTTTTGTCTGAATGAGGGGGGGAGTGTGAATGAGTATGTGTTCATTTTGCCATTCGTTCTGTTTGCGAGCTTTTCATAAGCTCGTCGTAGACTCCCAGCTCCACCTTTTCATTCCCGTGAATACCAGTACATAGGAAGAGGGCTCAAATGCTGTTAGACCTTATCCTGCACAAATACTGGCTGTAAATAGTATTCGAATAAACGGTACTCGTTCGAAATGTTTTTATCTGTTCAGTACTACAGACTATGATGAGATTTGTCTCGCGTAACTGGCCTAACAAGGCACCGTATATTCTAAGCGACTAATGTACCAGTCGCTTGTGGCTTCGTTGTGAAACAATGAGAATGCTCCATACTTTTATAAAGGATGTTTAACTTTTCTGGTGTAAAAGTAAAACAAATTATAAACGATAAATCAATATATCGTAGGAGAGTAACATAAAGGATTATAGATATGAAAAAATGGGACAGAAATGCATTTTTCAGGAGGTGTGAGTATGAGGGGGGATGCAGGTTTGAGTCCCGAGAAAAAGACTAACCGAAGTAAAAATGTTTTTTAACGAATTGGGAGTGTAATTAAGGAAACGCTATATTCTTAAACATTATGCTTACAACTTTTTTCCTGTGTTAAGGTTTCTACATGGAGGATATTTTGTAAAAGAACAGAAAGCGTGTTATCCAATGTAGCAGAAAGCTGGTCAGTGAATTGCAAACGGAAACGATAACAAACATTGTGGGCTGCAGCGATCAGCGATACCCCACGGACCCGTCTCCCCCCCACCCAGAGAATACCAGTTTGATTTATTACAGATCGCCGCGTTCAGATAAAACTTGTAAACATCAACTCGCTCAGTTGAGAACTAGGGCTGAATCAAAACAGCTTATGACACGGAATAGAATCCTTGTCTTGGTACACACTTCAACAACAAAAAATGCCAGGATTTAAGCACCAGTAGAAGAAGTTTGGAAGTAGTCACTGATGCTTGCTTGAAAGTAGGCGTCTAGCACCTAGCGTCTAGCGTCTAGCGCCTAGCGTCTAAGACCTGGGCCCTACTTCATAAACCTCCACAGGTGTTACAAATACAACAATTATGTCAAGTCGGGCATATTTGTCAAGATGTCATCACATTTGTATATTTCATAAATATTACAAATTCTCCTTACATTACAGGCAACTTAATGTAAATTGTAAAACTAAAAAGAATACTTTTCATAAACGCGATAATTTTATTATTGATAATCGATATCAGCACTGAGAAAAACAATTTTCTAAAATTGTCATAAAAATGTATAAAATTGTCGTGAATTTTTGTCAAGTTGTCTGATTTTATGATATACATGTACATAATTGCCAAAATGTAAACCTGTAAGACCATTTCATGTCATCTGTCACTTGTAAAATTGTAACTTTATGAAATAAGGCCCTAGAGTTGCCTCCAACTTTCCTTCGATGACGTCGTGCCTAAGACAATTTCTTCAGAATGTGACTATCAGGTTTGATTTTGTACTAAAAATGTGTGTTCAGGATTGATCTCTTCGTTCACTCCTTAATTTATCATATTGTTCATTTTTTTTTTCCAATTCTTCTCTAACGCCACATTTCAAAACTTTGTAGATATTTCTTCTCCATTTTTCTTAGTGCGCAAGCTTACAATCAATATAAACTATAAAGCAATGCTCCAGATATAGGGTTTTTTTAAAATTAAATTCAACAGGGGTATATAAACTCAAATGGCAAGACCGCCCCAGCTTCTACCTTTCAAGACCAAACAGGCAGAGAATTTCGAACCAGATACAAGGAACGGATACAAGCGATTCACCAACCAGAATATAAACCAAATTTCCAGAACACATAATGACAAGAGATATGCGGATATAAATACAAACATATAAGTATTACGCATTATACATACAAGTAGCAAACTAAACATTAGAACAATTTGAAATCCACAAACATTGAAAATCACACCCAACATGGTTTTAAACAGCCAACTCAATTTAAAATCACACACTTTATTTGACATAATAATATGCACAGGCACTCAAACCCAACCTCTTACCACCTACCCCATAACACATTCCCTCACCAATACCTGTTGCCTAAGTTCTCAGTCGATACTTTGCTGAAAATGCAAGGACACTCACTACCTACGAAACGGCCGTCCAGAAATTTATCTAGGTAGATATCAATCTCCTTAAAATAAAACACTATGCAACGGGCGTATAATGGCATTTATTAAAAGACGAGAATATTTATGAAACAAGCAAAACGAGTTGCATACGACTGTCTTTTTGCAACCATAATTAAAGATTTAAGTTTTTGAAATATTAGATTTTCCCAAACAAACGGTCACGCTTCTGTTCGCAATCAGCTCTTCTCACAGTTCTTGTCTTCTGCGACGGATGGTAGCTCATGGCGTCCGCTGAAATCGAAGCTCCTTTTTGGTCGTTTTCTTGAAACCAGCAATCTTGACAACAGGGAATTAATTCATTTCAGAATGATATTAAAATTAACGAGGCCAGAGTTGATTTTAAAATAAGTATAGCTTGTATATTACGTTTTCAGTTGCTGTCCTTAAGATTTCGAGATCGTTCCGTGTTCAATAATAGTCGTCACCACACCAATGTTATAATGAAAATCAGTTTCGAAATGTACATCATTATGATACCGTCATGTCACACGTAATAAGCGTCTGACAATATTTTTAATTCAGTGATTTCAGTATACAGCGCTAAAGTCGGACACAAAATTAATTTAAAACGCATTATTCGAAAAGTCGTCTTGTGTAGATAACATTATCCAGGCGGATCCAAACACTGCGACTGGAGGTATAGGCCTATTTCCTACTGCAATAGCCAGGATAGCCAGTAGATACATGAATACATAGGTAAGTACAGAAGAACAGAAGAGAGGAATGAATGGATGGACAGATGAATAGAGAGACGATCGAATGGTAGAAAGGACGGAGAGATTGATAGATTTGTAGGGAGACGGGTTACAAGTAACTTACAATGAACGTACAAAGTACGATACTAAGAGGAATTGTGCTTACTGTAGGCACTGCTTAGAATAAAATTCTCCTTTTTTATTTCAGTACAAAGCACTGTCCACTCTTAAGAAAAGCTCCTTTTCTTGAGAAGGAGAAGGGGGATTGTGTTTCGCCGATGTGATCTCCCTTGCCAGTTTGTATCAACTGACCCGATACTCCGTCTATTCATACTCCTTGAAAGAGATATTTATCTGCATAAAGGTCTTTCACAGTAGAAATGAGGATGAAGTCTGCATCCATTAGGAAATAAATGTACGAGAACCGTTATGTCGGCTTCTGCTACATCACACGACAGAAAAATGAACTACGGATGTATTATAAGTACAATTCAGAAAACTTTTAAAATCATTCAACGGGGACCTACGTGAATTCTGTTTTAGTGGTTTTTTCTAATATCGTAATGTTCAGAGAGCATACAGATAAGGTTTGGTAAGCTGAATTCTGCTTTAGGACCACCCGTTCTTTACCCACTGCAGAAAAAAGTAAAAGTGGAAACAAATTGAATAAAGTTTAATAAGCAAAAAAGCATTAAGCTTAATATGATAAGTGATCCTATTTCCATTTTTTAAAGGTTTCGAGATCATTTAATAAATGCATTATGAATACATTTTTTAAACGTTGAATGAACTTGTTTATTTCTAAAACCATGATGATACCATTTGTTGCGGTGGCTCATGCTTAGCGCGTGGCCTGACATGCAGGCGTTTCCGGGTTTAAATTCCGGGGCAGGTAGGCATGCCATTCGCGGTCGACGAATCCGTGATTTTGTGATTTTTCTCGGGGATCTTCCGATTCCCTTTCATTCCACCAACACTTTTCACTTCATCTTACATTTCCCCATTCACCATCGTCCCGTTTCCTTTCTCGGCATCAGGTATGCTCCCGTTGCTTCCCCCGTCCTTCCTCGTGGTCTTTGGGGTCAAGAGGTTGCTGCTGGTGTGTATTGCGAATGTAGGTACAGAGGGTGAGTACACAGGTGGAATGGTAAAGACTTGCTGGTTGTAGGGGAGTTCGGTGGGGGCTAATGGGGGGATTCATTTGACCGGAGGAGCTGTGGACATGCCTCATTCCATCCCCGGAGGTTGGCACAATGACCTGTAGGATGAAGGATCGTCCTTAGCCCGCCTCTCGCCTTAAAGGGAACATATCCTATCCTATCCTATCCTGTGATAATCCCACATTGAAGAACAATAGAATGTTGTTTTCCAATTTAGAAGATTTGTAGATTATGTAGTTAAGAAAGAACTAGATAACAAGGGGATTAATGTCCGGGAACACATGGCTAGGAGAAAAGTAATTTTGATCAACTGTAGAACAAACAACTTGATTAAATTTTTGCTGTATCAAACGAAGAACTCAGGACCAATTATTTCTGTACATTGTGGGCATCCTACCATATTATAATCATTATATGTGTATTTCATTTCCCTATAAATGTATAAGTTATTGAATTTTTCCGTTGTCTACCTTGAAAAAATATAAAATATATTTATGTAATGTCACGATCCTACCCTGTGACCCTAATTCGGCTAGTACCGCTGTTTTGTAATTTTTCCACTCACGATTCTATGCTTATAGTGGATAAAAAAAAGACACCTGCAAGAACTTAATTTTCTACATTGAAATTACGATAAAATACTTTATCTTCCTGTCTTGTGAAAATATCCGTTCCATCAAGAAAAATCACGATCTTAACAAGCAATTCAATTGTGACTGTGATGCAATGTTACAGCCAAGTAGCTAAGCAGATTTGTATCGGTCTGTCGTTACAATTGGCTTTCATGGAGCTTCCCTCAGCAATCCGGCTTCACCAGCAATCTGGTTTCTATCAATGCCTTCTTCCGTTAATTAGATAACGATCGCAATAATTATGGTAACTGTTCTGAACAGATCCCAGCTATACTGTTTCCTCTGTAAATTGCCGAACACAAGCATCACAAGCCACAGATCTCAGTAATGATAATCATGATATTAGATCATTAACTAACTCACCCTGACAATCAGGAACTCGAGAGTTCAGCACTGCAACAACCAACGCAAATCGTATTTTCTTGTCCCGAGTTTCGAAGCTCAGATTCCGAGTGGAATCTCCTTAAGATTGGCTTTAATGCCGTCCTTCCGTTTACCTCTAGGTATTCTTATTGGTGTTCTCCTTCAGAGTTTCCCCAGATTTGCTAGGAACGAATTATTTTTTTATTGTAGTCTCGATCACGACAATAACCGTATTATCGCATTATCTATAACCTCTGAGTTATTAATAAAGACAAGATTTCCATGCACAGCAAATCTTAAAATGTGCATGCATTCATGCACTATGAAATTACAAAATATGCACAATGAGGAGAAAAGAACTACAAATATACACTATAAAAATTCAAACTTACATTTCATTTTGGAGAGGCATATGTACTACTAACATTCTATCCTAATTTCCAGTAACAAAGTTCATATGCATATCTGTCAATGTTTTTGTAGGCTGGAAATTACCTTTCTATATCACAAGAAGTGAAAGGTGCAAACTCAAAATAAAGTTGTTTGAGACAAGGTGAGGCCAAATCCTTTGTATTCAACTTTTTTACTGCAAATTACATTTTTATGGAACAAATAAATCCATAATCGGGATTTCCATTGAAAATTTTGTCCAGTTTCACTTTACCTTCCGTGCCCACGTCCCACTATATGCAGTCTAAAGAATTTTTAACATCTTTAATCATCCCTAGGGAATCTACCAATGATAGGCCCATAGCTTCCAACGTAGTTATTGCAGTTAAGAAGTTTTGAGAATTTTGTAAATCAAGTTGTGTTGTATTGTACGTTCTTCTTTTTAAATTGATCGTGCAAACCGTCAGGTCTTTTCTATGGTAGACTCCGATATTGTGAGATCAGAAAAACCAAAGATTTAAGAGGCAACATTTTAAAAATGCAATATTATGCCATTTAATATAATATATGCACTCAAGCTAGAAAAATGAACGTAGGGTAAAATGCAAGATAAACTTCCAAATATGTTTTCTTCGACCTAAAACCTCAAAAGCATGCATTATGCAAGAAACTGTCCGTAAAAGGGCCAGAACATGCAAAGGTGCACAAGGAAATATTATACTTAGGCCTAGTTGGAATCAGTAAGCCATGAAATGGATATTTAGCAAGTTTGAGAACTGCAACTAGCATAGCATATAAAACATGCATTTCCTATGAAATCCTCTCTCTAGTTGTTAGTATTGTTACTGACGTTTTTACTTCGTAGAGTACAGTAATGATACCAGACGACCCTTTTTTCCAGAGACAGTCTCCGGATTTATCTTTGCGTCTCTTGACAAAATTTGACGCCGGATTTACCTGAATTTGTGATATATTGTACACGTCTTTCATAAACTTATATTCGAAAAATAATAATTTCGAACAAATGACCGTTGTGTTATTTTTCGACACGAAGTGTTTAGTCCTGAGGTGGGAGGACAATATTAGGATAGATTTAAGGGAAGTAGGATTTGCAAGGGATGGTTGGATAGAGTTAGCACAAAATAGGGTTGAATAGCGGGCTCAGGTAAGCGCGGCAATGAAATAGATAATATTCCTTTATATTCCTTTAGCTTGCTTAGGAATTGTCTATTGCCACAGAGTTGGGTAAGTGTTTACTCTTGTATCCCATCGTCTTTCGAACTGAAAAAGAGGTAATAAGATCTGATTTCGTTTGCTGTCAGCAAATAGATTCTTGCCGAATCGTGATAGTTAGCTAAACACTGCAGTGATTCTCGCATGGAAAGTCTTGAATCTGTTTTGTTGTTTGTCCTGTTCGTTTGTCTTATTGCCTCTTTAATTACTTTTATTAGTGGTATTATACACGTAAAGGTGAAATGAAATGCAGTGTTGATTATTCTGTAGTGAGCAAAATATACAGAATCCGAATATCTTTTAGTAATTTTCAATCTGGATTTTAAGTCATTGACTTTAATTTGATATTCCAATGTCTAAAGAGTAAGTAGAAGATACTGTCAAATATTTGTGTTGATTTAAAATAAAAACTAGGCCTATTAATTATTCTATTTTGTATTGAAAACATCAACTGATATATTGAAGGAAGTGGACTGGTAATTAATCCATCTATTCTTGACTAAAAATTACTTCCAAGAAATTTAAAATTTTCCCATATTCATTGAAGAAAATCTGCTAACCTTATCGTAAAATAATATCTGTCTACGCCCAATTTTAATGGTATGGTTCACTACTAGTGCGAATTTCCACCTCGTTGTTGATCATGAAAGTAGAATTATTGTGTTATTCACAGATATTATAAACTGACACAATATTGGGAGTTAAATTATTTTAACCCACAATCCACCATTGCTTCAGGATCAGACAACTGAATACGCACTCCCTACAACGCGGCCACTTATTTTATATCATAATATGTAGTAAGAAAATTGTATTACCCATTCTGAGAGTAGAAAACTCTATGAGTGTACAACATCATATTTTATATTTTTTCTTCTATTCTTTTACTCTTTCGGCCATTATTTTCATTTTCAGGAGTACGTAACAGTATTTGGAACGGTAGACTAGTAAATTTTTAAGTTCTGCCCTTGTGTTAAATAATTACGTTATTATGAATTGTTTTATTTCTTTTCCATAAAATATGAACAAAATTGCTTCCATGACAACGGACTTACATTATTCCTACTAAATAATTTATCTTCATGCATTTACAGCTTCAATCAAAATGTCATTTCTATGCGACAAAACATTTGAATAAAAGTCCACTGCGTTGTGTTACAATTGCATTATTCATGGCAATTGTACACGATTTGAAGCTGCAATGTAGGTGTGCCACATCCACACTAACCTCCAATCATGGCAGTTAATATGCCTGACGTCACAGGTATGGAGTCGGAGCCTATCGGAAAAATATTTCTCATTGTCAGGAGAGTCTGTACTAATGCACAATTGGCGGGAAGGGCTTAGAGAATTGCGAGATAAGCAAAAGTAATTATTGATTGTATTTCTGTAATTATGGAGGTCAAAAAGAAGTTAAGGTATATCCAGATGTAGGTTGTAGGCTATAGGCTTTTCCATACAATATCTCATCATCTCGTAGTCTTATATGGAAAAGTAAGGTATAAATTTAATGCTTCGCTTAAATTTAAAATTATAAGTACCTCACGTTATCAGTCATCAGAGCCATCGATAACGACCGTGGGAGTCGACATGCTGACCACATGCTCCTCAATGCTGCAAATCCGTCCATTGTAGATAGATGAAAGGCTCCGCCTCTTAAGGCATGTAGCGCCACACCTTATCTCTAAGGCAGAACCGTACTATCATGTGTCCATTCTTTTTTGCGATTTTGAGATAGGCCTAATACCACACCCTTGTATATCTCAGACTGTAGTTTAGTGCTAAATGATTTTATGTGATCTTAATAATAAAATTAAAGAAGTGACCAAAGCCCATTCTCTAATAGAGCAAGTGTGTCAAATGTGTACTTACAAGACTCTGTCCAGAGAAAGGTATAGTAGGCCTATATTCTTCAGTTATTCATATATTTTAAAACCACAAAAATCTTATGTCCATAAACTCTCTAAATAATAATAATAATAATAATAATAATAATAGTAGTAGTAGTAATAATAATAAATCACTTCAGGACCAGACAATAAGCACTTACCACAACTGCGACTGATAAAATATATTGCAAATTAAACATTTTAACTTTCGATAAATTAACGAATAAAATTACATATTACTGTTTTCTCTTTAAACTGTAAAATCACTCAAATGGAGTCAGGTCCTACGATAGTGTGATTCTGAGCTACAAAGTTTTCTTCTTCTTCGTCTCCTTTTTGAATTGGACGCTGTCAACTACATTTAGAACCGATTTCCCTAAGTCCTATAATATTGCCTGTTTGTTAGGGTAGAAAGAGTTTTGTGAGTGTACTACGTCATATTTCTTCCACATGCTTTGTGTAAGCTTATTCTTGCATCCCGGAACCTATTTATGCTTTCACTCATATCTTCCTCGTTGTTGTCCTCTGAAACTCCGAGCCATTATTTTCTTGGCTTTTATTTTGATTGCCATTATTTCACAACTCCCTAGCTGCCTCCACACCTTGTCTTTCTCTTTTTAGCACACTTTGCATTTCTGCATTGTTAGAAGGCTCCCCTTGTCAGACATGATAAATTTCCTTCTTGCAGTTTGTTTTACTAACCAGACTATATGTTGTCTCCTCCTTAATACAAGTATAAAGTCGACAAAAAGCGAATATCTGCGCCTTATAACCTAAACTAAATTAATCTTTACAGCGCCATCGCCCATGAAAAGTCAGAGCCTACCATATAAACACCTCCTTCTTGAGACTTCATCGGCAGACGGCAGAATTACGGATATACTATCAGCATGCCCTGTCTCGTAGCATCTATCGTTTCAGAAGCCCAATTTATAAAATAGCTCCATATTTATCCTCACTAGGCCCAGTGCACCCCGTTACTAACCAACATAACTCAGAAAACTCTAGGAAATACCGGGTATTCCAGGCCGATTCTTAACAGAAAATCGTGGGTCAGACGACACAGCATTCTTATCTTATGGATCTTTACTCTTTGAACGCTAGTAAAACAATGAAGTTAACGCAATATCTGATAGCACTGCGTAATTCTAACTACCACTGTTTTGTGGTTCGCAGTGTAGGTAAGCCACGCTCATTGCGGGTACCAATAGCAGTAGATCTTGTAACGTGATAAAATTGCCGAACTGAGCATTCGAATAACGATGAGTTATTAATAAAGTCAGTTTTTAGTAGTTCCCGGCTTCCGAGTTTTCATATCCTCCTTTCATCCGATAACTTTTTTCATTCGAATCATCATTCGATTCTTTATTCTACTCGAGAACAGATTACTCTGTTCTTAAAATTATTTGATTCTGCCCGTCCCTAGTTGTAAAATCTGACTTAGAATGGGGAAATCTGAGACTTAGGTGAAATTCGTTATTTTTTCTGAGCCCTCAATTGCCCTACAACCTCGTAATCTGACATGCTCTGTAATGACTACTTCCACAGTTGCATAATATTTTCAGAATTAATCGAACTATTACAATTACGGGTAGACGTCATTAAACAATGGCAGCCACTTTTCGTGCACTGAAATTCCGTTTCCGTGATATTTCCACAAATATCAATTTCTCCTGAGTGATTCTTTTTTCTATCTATTTCTTAATATCGTATGAAAAACATTGCGTACAATCATTGATTTAACGTTAATAGTTTTTTAAAAATATACTTTTATTGTAAAAGAAAATGTTAAATAATTATTCATGGATTTATTATTGTTTAAATACTTACACTGCATATATTTAAAAAATTGTAGCTGATGTTGTGTGAATGATATTTACAAACAGATAGAAATGATTGTAAGGTTATTGGTTATTCCGTAGAAGAATCAGAATTGGTTTTGACTCCTAAAACGTCTTGTATTTCTCACTGGACCATTCAGTATCTGAAGGTTGTATTCAGAGTTTCTTCGCTCACTATAAATTATATAAACACATTTAATAATTTCTCACACCATTTTATAATTAGTAATCGAAAACTGTGCGAGATGAGAAAGTGAGAAAACGCTGTGAATACTCTGTTCTGAGGCTTCTGAGGCCACCAAGAAGCCACCAAGGCCATGGACTCTTCCAGAAATGTTCTTGTCTTCCGGCTTGTCTAATCCCGTGTAGCGGATGCTACGATATCTCCACTACCAAATATATGCAGGAGTTTTCGTTATAAATTATACAATAGTACACTACGCTACGAGCCTATAATGGAATTTAAAGAGATATGAGTATCTTTATGAAACGAGCAAGGCGAGTTTCATAATTTTTATAAGAGTATCTTAATTAACATTACATACAAGTTGCACACAACTGTTCTTGATCGGCCGAAATTAGTTTACATGTTTAAGTATTGAAATTTTAGATTCACTTAAACAAACTGCCTTTCGCATCAGCTGGATCTCATAGTTCTTGCCTTTTGTGACAAATGGTAGCTCATGGTGATCGGTCAAATCGAAGCTTGTTTTTGGTGGTGTTTTGAAACCGACGGATTTTTGACAATATGAAATGAATTCATTTTAGTATGATATTAAAATTAACACGAACAGAATTGATTTTATTTTAATATAGTTTCCAGATGCTGCTCTCAGGGTTCTAAGATCGTTCAGTGTTCGAAATTAATCGATACCACACCGATCGAAAAAAATCAGTTTCGAAATGAGTATCATTACGATACCGTTACGTGATACGTAAAAATAAGCGTATGGTGGAAGAAAAATATAATTAATAACTTCTGTTCTATTTTATAAGTTGCAATCGAAAAGTGTACAAGATGAGAAAGTGGTGTAGAAAGAAGACGGGCACAAAAATGCTGTGAAGGATTAGCTTCTGATTGAGGCCAAGTTCATGGACTCTTGGAGAAGAGTTTTTGTCTTCCGGGCTTGCCTAGTCGCGTGTAGCAGGCGCTATCTGTCTGCACTACCATAGCCCGCTCGAGCTATGGCACTACTTACTCAATGGCAACATACAATTCCTAAGGAAGTTAAAGGAATATGTACTGTATTATCTAATTTATGGAACCTGGAGGTTCGTTGCCGCGCTTATATGTCTCAGGTTATTTTGAGCAATTATCCTGGCTTCGACTAAAGTACAGACGCCAACTACACTCCCTAACTCTTCTTTATCAAATACTTAATAAATCTGCACCTAATTAATTAGTCTCCCGTTTCTCACTGTTGTCTTCCCAACATAACCGCGACACGCGATCTCAGAATAACAGCCTACTGTCAATTCCACGCCATCAGACATCTCTATACTCTGCCTCATTCACTATAGCCATGACCCGCAGCAGGAACTCCCTTCCGCCGGACATCAGGGGTAGTCGGAGTCTACAGATTTTTAAGTCTAAGTTACTGAGGTATCTTCGTTACACAACCTAGGTTAATTCATATTGTACAATATTTTATATCACTTAGCCTATATTGCCTAAATTTGTTAATTTCTTAGTTTTAGGTTCCATTTTTAGTGTACATTATATTATTAATATTAGGATTATATACACACACCCAATTACGAGTATATGTAATTCTTAATTCACTTTGTTTTCTCTTTTCATTATTGGACTCATTTTTTTCTTAGATTTTAATATTCTATTGCTAGCATTTCGTTACTATTATATATGGTATCAGGTGTATTTGTTTTTTGTAGGTATTACTTTAATGTATTTTGTATTTATCCTGGTTGAGTGGAAGATAAGGCCCTATGGCCTTAATTCTGCCAGGCAAAATAAAACCTTATTATTATTATTATTATTATTATTATTATTATTATTATTATTATTATTATTATTATTATTATTATTATATGGAGCCCCCATTAAACCCGAATGCCAACTCCATCCAACCATCCCTTGCTAATCCTAGTTTCAAGTTTTTCTAATGTGGTGTAATAAACAAAACTGCCTGCCCACTGGCTTTGTCGCATTTGACTAACGTTAACGTTAGGGACGAATATTTTATATTTACGGGAATTGTGCCGTTGTGCTCAATTATGAAGTTCACAGTGCTTGTAGTTTCTCATATCAGCGGACTCTTATACGTGCCTTTTTAAAGTCAAGTTTATACTGTGGTTCTTTTCTTCGTCAGGCTTTAGGCAAGAGGCCTATTTTTAGTACAGTAGTTTGAATACTGGCAGCATTACAATGTACCTACCACTAAAGTATCAAAACATATAACAGCTTTTGGTATAAGGAAAATTTCGAAGTTATTGACATTTTTGTAGAATACAACATTGCATTAATACAATTCAAACCGTTTAGATTGCCTGTGCTAAGAAAGGCGGTTTTGTAGGCTTGTTTCGGTACCTAAGCAGACAGTGTACCTACTGTATAAATGATAGAAAACTGCATGCAAATTTGATCTATGATGCTCGAGGTTTTCTATAGGGGTACAGGCAGGTAGATAAACAAACATACCTTGCGTTTTTCCTCCTTCCTCTTCCTAGCCAGCGATATATATCGTAGTAAATTGAATGGACTATAGTAAATATCTATTCATTCAATTATTATTTTGAGTGACGATGGGCTTACCACCTGTCCCTCTGCCCTCTCTCGGAAACTAAGCGTAAAAAAATTAGTATAGGTAATGAAACTTCCACTTGGAGGCCCTATGCCCCACCATAGGGGTTATATGAAAAAGTCAGTCAATTATTATTACTACTATTATTGTGATATTATTATTAATATTACTATTATTACATAATTATTTGCAACAGTAATAAGTACAGTACTATTATTATTGTTGTCGTTTTATTGTTACTTTTGTTGAGGTCCGCTCTTTTAAATAATTCCGGGGCGATTTTTACCCCCCAGTCCGTCCCTGCCCCTATTAGAGTTTTGCAATCTAAATTTCATAACACACATCTACCGTCTTCCATTCATCCTACTTAATTCACACATCTAATTCTTGATTGCTTAACGGTCACTCCACCGAATAACATTTGTTAAAAAGAGAATTTAGTATTTCACATGCTTGGAAAGTATATTTCCATATCACAATAGGATTTAGTTGTATTAGAGTTATAAATATGTCTAAAAAATAAATTGTACTCTTCTGAAAGGTATCACCTACGACAGCCGTCATAATCAAAATTGATTTTTTTTCTGAATACTGAAAAATTGTGTTCCTTACATGCTCTTATTACATTTAAATAATTCCTAAATTGGAGATAACACCAATATATACAATATAAATTAACTTATTTTTCCCTCAAAATTGGCAAAACAACAGGTAAGAGCCACAGTGTAGGTGGTTCAAAGCCGGGTAAGGGCAATAGATGTCTTTGTTGGAGGATATGTTCATGGTTTCTGAGTGATTTGGAACAAACCTATAGTAAATGATGGTCGAGATTAATCGGAACAAAGGAAAACCAATATAAATAAACACATTGTAATGGCAAAGTATAGCAATACGTAATAAAAACGGCGAGATGAGATGGCTAGAATACTATAAGTACCTAGAAAAGATTTCACTGTGCCGAAAATAACAATAAAGGGCACAGTACAACCTTCATACCGCGTATACAACGGAAATTACGTTGTAAATATTTCCTATCTCGTATAGAATGTAAATTACGTTGTAAATATTTGTGGCGCTTTATAAGTTGAGGCTGGAATATTGGGCCACACCCTTTCTATTGGAAACCATTGCTTCGGTGGATTCGCAGCCAATTAGTCCCGCAGGAAAATCAAATTATCGGAACATTTAGGAGATAGATTGGAAGCAAACAAGCTCGGGCAGGCTAGATACCAGATCAAGCTGAAAATCCCTTCCACTTTTTTTTATTATTATTTCGTGTCTTGTCTTGGGATTTCGCATGGGGAGATGGAATTGAATACTGAGGGAAGAACGCTATCAAGCGGCTGTAACAGGATTATGTTCGCTGGTTCCCCGCCCCCGGACCAGCAGAAGCGGAAAATGCGAAGCATTAGCATTCACTAGTATACCTGGCAGCAGTACTATAGTAGTTTTCACAGTAGCATTTCTGTTCGCCTAGTATTTTTGAAATCTCTCAGGAAAGAATAAAAGAAAGTCTTGAGTGAGATAAGTGCAATATATCAAAATTACACCAACCTGTTATTTAAATATTCCATTCTACAAGTAAGATAATCTTATTAATAAGACCCGGAAATTAATGCCCTATCAGAAGACGAAATATGCATTCATATTTGCTTTAAAATTTGTAAAATATGCTTCGTAACCAATGAAATATGCTGTATATTTATGTAATTTTAGTACTTACTACTCTTGTTTGCTGAATTACATTAAAGGTTATAAAACCTAGTGTAAGTTGTATGAATTACATTACAAAAAGTTTTAAAAAACAAAGTCTTTTCAATAAATTTTAATATACTAAAAACTAAAGACATCGCTTTAATATTATAAAATAATTCCGAAACATTATGTATGTAGTGTCAGGCTACTGTACAATCGGTTCTCAAAACATTCACTCAATAAATAGGCTGTAAATTTTCGAATTAACAGAGATGATTATGCACAATATTTAAATTCGGTAAGAAATATGCAATTAAAAATTTAACAGACTAATGAAATATCCACATATATTTTAATATCAAGGAAATATAATGCATTATAATGAAACTGACAAAATATGTAACAACATGCAAAAGGAAACCATTAGTTTTCTGTTAAATTTTTCAATGCCGAGTACACATTTTAACACTAGTACATTATTAGAGCACATTATTAAAATATGATTTTTCATAAACTTCCGAGCCCTAGTTACTAATTTCTCCTCAATTATGCTACAAAAAATAACGTACTCTTTGTTTTTAATTCAGGTTTTATTTTTAATTAAAAGTCCTATTTTTGTATATTTGAAGCCTTTGTTCCTTTAATATACGTAGTACGCACATTCAGTTCCACAATATGACGTTGCTATGGTGAGTTTCATTCTTGTTGTACAAATACAATATTTTTCACTGAAGACCCAATTATCCGATTTGTGCATACCCGAGTCATGCAAATCCGCAATTAGTTCGAATAATTGGAGTTCAACCATACTTGATGTAATAGTGATTCAAATATGAATTGATTACAACATGTTAATATATTGTAGTAAGTTGTATGTTATCTGCCGTATTTTTTCACTTACGTAATCTAAAGCCTTGATTTGTAAGTCAATAAAAAAAATTATTTCGCCTTTTAACCTTGTTATTTTGCATGGAATATATTTTAAGAGTAATGGAACCGGTTTATCTACGTTTATCATTTTGGAGAAGAAAGACTTACGTAATTTGACGACTCTATGCACGATGCTCATTGTAAGCAAATTTTTATGGAAGGCCGCAGCTTCTTTGCTCATGGATTTATCGATAAAATCCGGCCAAGTCGCAATGTAGGGGGGCCCATCTCGCTATGTGTGCAAGTTTCCACGGACGGGTAATTTTTTTGTTTCTCAGCAAAGCAGGTTGACCAACATGACGCTTCTTGTAAATTGCTTATCATATACCATTAGTGAGGGGTTCTATTTCCTAATTCATATTTAAAGACCTAATACAGAAAAATTGATAAAATTTTATTCACTTTTTTCAATATACAAATTCCACCCGCGAACCAATTTACAACTGAATTTAAAACTAGGATTTTTCAAAATAAGCCCTTTAAATTTTAACGTTTTGGCGGATTTCGAAACTAGGACCTGCATTCAAAAGTCTGACTGAGTGCAATGTAATCCACGTCGTCTCCTTTAGTATGGCAAAGGAAGCAGGTCAGACTTGATTACACGGTCTGGGGTGAAACACGATCTGTTAATTGACTTGATGCCTGAAAGAGTGAGGATACGGATGCGTTCTAAAAGCGCGGATATGAGACAGCGCGGAGCGACGGGGACGGATATTGAGGCGATCACGTGTAGGAACCGGGAGGAAGCAAATTGCCTTGTTATTGATGTGAAATTGATGTGAAATACAGGCACGCCTCTCGGCGGAACTCTCTTGCGATTAAGATGCGACGATTGAAGAACTGCCTGGAGCCCTGTCCCTGCTTTCACTGGAGAATAAATCATGTTTAGAAGATAACCGACTTCTGCCAACTTCTGCTCTGGATAGCGTATTTGGATGTTGATAGCGTTGACTCTAGCCTCTCTATTATTGTATACTCCGAGATATTAAAATTTGTGGGATCACAATTTCATTCCGATAATAGAATAATTTTTTATGTCTGTTTCCCCGTAGTGAAATCTTATCCCTTAACCATGGACGTGAGGTCTGTGTGACCGCAGTAAAAACATAAACCGCTCCTATAGTCTGCATATCGTCTTCGCAAGTGGGTTATTTTCACTACCTTCTTTTCTCAAGACCTTTATCGCCCCATATGGTGTCAATTTCCCATCAATAGTTTATTTTTGTATCTTTGAGACCTCACGTCCAACGTTACTTTTTATTTTCGTTTTACTATTTTTTTAATAACAATGCCTGAACGGCCGGGGCCATAAAAAACTATTCGGGCTAGAGTTTTAAGACTATGTGACGACAAATATGTTGAAATTATTTTGGTGAAATTTTGCAGTGAATGTTTTGAGAGAATAACTGAACGTTTAATTTACAATGGGACTTTAAGATATTTTATCATGTAAATAAAGTGATTTACGTTTACATCTGTTCAGGAATGAGCATTATAATACTTTACGAGAACTGTATTAGGTAGTATAACTTGACACGCAAAATATCTCCAATATTTCAGCAAACAGTACTTGAATAAATGGATGTCAGTTATCTTTTGGGTTTCCACCCGGTGTACGATCGGGTTTTGTTCAGAGAAAACAGCCACATTGATTACATGAATGCCTTTAAATAGTATTGTCTCAATAAAAACGCTATTCAAACAATTCAAATTCAATATATTGTATTGATTATTTATTCCATATTATTCATTAAATAGTCGTGACTTGGTTTTCCAAACTGTAGAATCTATCTGTGATGAAGGGAGGAAAATTCAGTTATGTTAGAAACCATAACCATCGAGAGCGCCAGCGGGGGACAATGATAACCCTAGACTCCCGAATTTCAGTCATAACTCCAAATATAATGCGCATATTGTAATAATTCAACTACCGACATTTAGAGAAACTTCCTTTATTTATGTAAAACATTAATAGAATTGTGTTGATAAATTTCATATTTTTTCCTACGAGGCATATAATAGTGTGTAAAACAATTCCATCCGTTCCCTCGAATTTTGGTTTTATAAAATTTGCTTGTCATATTATCATCTTAATAAGCCTTGTCATCTCAAAATCTATAGTCGCAATATTATAAAACATTACAATATTATTAAATATACAAATATTTTAGGTTCATTGTTCTGTGGGATGCACGATATATTTCGGCTTTTCTTCCGCCATCTTCAGCTTCTTTTTCATTATTCAGATGATCTTATCTCACTTGTCGATCCATTTCAAATGGATAAATTTACAATCGGTTTTCAAACGGTCACTCAATCATTGCCACGCAACATGCATTCCATACCCAATTCAATATTGCCCCCCATGGTTGTGTTCCTGGCCGGCAGTCGATTGCTTCATGGGTAAACAACTTCGGAAAACCTGGTGATGTGAAGAACCTTCACAACCTGTAACTGTTCGTTGTTCACTATCGCAAGTTGGAATAATTGGCCCATGGTTTTTTGACTTCTGACCGTTATGTCCACATGATTCAGGAGTTTTTCCTGCCAACACTCAACGAGATGGATGTGGGAGTTGTATGGTTCCACCAGGATGGTGCCACGCCACACACAGAGCGTGGTTAATGACTGTTTTGCAACACTTCCCAGGACGTCTCATCTCCTTGATGGGCGCTCTGCACTGACCAGCCTGATTTTGCCCCCTGCGACTATTTTTATGGGGTTATCTAAAATCACTGTTTACAACGATCGTCCTAGGACCCTGGCACACCTGACGAACAACATTCGTCAAGCAACCCGTCGATATGCTGCAAAGAGTTGAACAAAACTTCCGAGTTAAATTAACGCAGTGTATTGAGAATAATGGACGCCATCTGCCTGATATCATCTTTAAAACTGTATAAACATAAAATTTAAATGTTGTACTTGATGCTGCTCAAAGAATTAAGTACATATATCTGCATTACCTTCTTTTTAATTGAATTTGTAAATAAGTAAATTACTCTGCCCCACTCTGTATTAAAATTAAGACGAACGGAATTGATTTTATTTAAATGCGGGTTGTTTAATTATATTTGCTGCTGTGAATTTTCAAGATAGTTCCGTGTTCGATAATAATCGATACGACGCTTGTCTTGTGTTTTGTATAATGGAAATCAGTTTCGAAATGGATATCATTATGTTACCGTTACATCACATGTAATAAATGTATTGTAGTATGACCAAAAAAAATAGTACATTATGCAACGAGTCTATAATGGCATTTATTAAAATATTAGAATATTTATGAAACGAGCAAAGCTAGAATGATAATTTTCATGGGAGTATGTTAATTGCCATTTTAGGCAAGTTGCATACGACTGTTTATATTCAACCATAATTAAATAAACAAGTATTGAGATTTTAGATTCACTCAAACAAACGACGAGGCTGCCCTTCGCAATCAGCTTTTCTCATAGCTCTTGCCTTCAGCGACAGATGGCAGCTCATGACGTTCGGTCAAGTCGAAACTTCTTCTTCTTCGTTTTCTCGAAAACAGCGCATTTTGTCAACGCGAAATGAATTCAGTTTAGTATAATATTAATATAAACACGAACAAAATTGATCTTATTTTAAATATATATTACGTAGCTTCAGTTGCTTCTCTCAAGATTTGAAGATAGTTCCGTTTTCGACAATAATCGATACCACACCGATGTTTAACGAAAACCTGTTTCAAATGAAAATCATTATGATGCCAATACGTCACATTTAATGAGCGTATTATAGTATGGTGTACTTCCGGCTGCAAGCGTCACTTTTGCTGAACTAGTTATTGATGTGTCAAGATTTATCGCTGAATAGTAATAAGGATATTGTTATTGATATTTATTCACTGTAAAATGCTCTGCTAGAAATGCAGCGATGTAATAGTAGAGCAGGGGTGGCCACTAGCCTTAACTTTGGGAGCCGCAAATTTATGAAGCTGTTTGGAAGCGAGCCACATTGTTAAGCCCCATTGTTTTTACTATACACATAAAATTATTGTTAAATTACGCAACAAAAAATAAGATTTTGCTTTTGAGAAGTGCTTTTTAGAATGTAATCCTACAGTGTTACCATGTGGACATGCAGCTTGGCGTGTGTGCAATCACGTTGCCAAATACAAGAGAGTGGCGCGTGAACAACGCTGCCTGGTCATTACAAAAGTTAAGTGTTGTGTGATTAGGCAGTTTTCATTATATTATATTAATTATACATATTAAAAAAAATTATATTTACTCTTATCTTGGTTTCAAGAGCAGCACGAGTTTGGCTTAAAGCTGCATGCGGCTCGCGAGCCCCGTTTTGGCCACCCCTGTATCTACACATTCCACACTAATTAATATGGAGATCTATAGGGTCTTCTCGTCCCATAAAAAACTTAAGCTTTTCACTTAATTAAATTCAAAAAATCATTACAATACAGAATATATCTCGTCCAACCCTTCGTTCCAGCCTCCAATTAAAAGAGCATTGTATGTATTCGTGAATCTTGCGTTATGTAAATATTTAAAAGTGATGAATAAATAGATACAGCAATCAATTATAGTATGTTCGAACAAAAATTATGTTCTCGAATTGTACCAAGATTATTGCATAGACCAATTTAATTTTAGTATTGACATTGCCATTTTTCTGGCTTTACAATACCACACAATTAGGTAGTCTATAATTTTTTTTTTTTTTTGCTGTCTTCTGTTGGACCCGAAAAAGTGTGATCACCCTACACTACGTGTTTACGTAGATGACAAAACATCCTGCTCCTGCCATAACAGAGGAACATGACGCAGCATCCTCAGTGCGTGGTATAAACTTGGAGCTGTAAATCAAATGAAGTTTATCGCTCGTGGTTGACGCTATTTAGTGCATGTCCGTCCAGAGCGAGGCGTGCTTGCTCGATATCTTTTTTCAGGTTCACTAGTGATAAATCCCTTGCAGGAACCGGAACATTGGCCGTGGAATTTTAACAAAGGAAGCCTTATTCCCAGGAAGGGGGGAGGGATTCCGGATCACCTCAAGCGCGTAATAGCATCTGCACGCTTTTACTCAGGCACTTGAGCCAAACACCAGAAGGCTTTGAGAATCTTAAAAGAAGTTAGGAAAAGTAGTAGAGCATATGAAATACGTCCATGACCTAAATAACTTGGCCCAGACTACACGGGAATATCTAAGTGCACACAGTGGTAAGGAAATGATTATTATTACCATCCAGTGACCCTTAAATTGCGTACGGTGGCTAGTTTAACTGCGCACAAACAACAATGTCGGATAGAACAACAAATTTCTGCAAGTCTTTCCATTTAAATTTTACGAAGATGTTCATTGCTCCAAGTTCACATAAATTTTTATTCCTATATGCCCTTAAAATTTTCAAGTTGTCACGTACAGTTCTTTGAATAAATAAATAAATAAATAGTTAAATAAATAAAAAACAAGCGATTAGAGATCTATCGCGTCATGTCTTTGATAAATGAAGGAGGGGTTCACAACCATAGTTAATAAAGTTAATTTAACATCAGCTGAAGAAACCAACCCTCAAAGGATTTTAATAACACATGAACTTCCACATCTCTAGTTCAAATGCTATTTATGATCATGAAATTTAATTATTGACTTGATTCACTATGGCAGCGAATAGAACATGTTTTCAGGTAACTTATCCGTACACTATCTCCACATGCATGAAAATTGGGTTTGGTTCATTGTGGTTGTGAACCGCGCAAATATTTACGAGATTTATTAAAGAAGATCGGATTGTTTAAAATATATTGCCTATCACTACACTAAAAATTCATGTTCTGTACGATTTGACAGGTGTTATTCTGGGTGATATTAATATTATTTTTTGTTACGTTTTAGTTACAGCAATAGTAATATTAAATTTTTGGATAGTTGTTACTTTCAGCATTATTAAAAATTTAATATATCCTGTGCGCATTTCGAGAATTCCCAGATACGTTTCCTGAGCGCAATTGAAATATTTCGAGGTGACCGCTGACCGAGTGCGCATTTAATGCGATCCGGACTACACGAGTCAGAGCGTATCACCGGATAACGCCTAGTGTATTCATTTAGACCAGCGTTTCTCAGCCTTTTTGAACCCGAGGACCTCTAAAATGTCTAAAAAATTTTACGGACCCCTAATTTTACATCTCATTTTTAAAAGAAGGCCTGTATTCTGAATATAGATCATTATAACAAAATATGTGAAAAAATTTTATTTCTTTACTTTCCACTTGCTTTATGATATTTTAAAATTATGTCTGAGGACCATCTGTACCATCTTTGCGGACCATAGGTTGAGAAACGCTGATTTAGACAGGTAGCAGAAAAAAAGGATGGGCCGAGTCATGTTCATTAGAAAATTAACGAACACTGTTACGCTATTTTGAACTTTCATAAAAAAGGTTGAAATAAATAATCAGATTTCATTTTCATTAACACAGAAACCAAAAACAAACAAATGTCATAAGCAATACGAAAAATGTTGGGATTAAAATCTTGTTCATTTGCTAGACGTATGACCAGGAACTTGAAATTATAATTAAGGATCGTTTGAAATTAATTGCAGATCAAGTAGGCTTACTTAACGACTGTAGCCAGTTCGCTTGCTCCACTAAAAGCTTTTAGTTCATAGCTATGTCATTCAATATTGACTCCAGTGGATTTTATGCTGCTCAACTAGGTTCTTAATTAATTCTTCGTATTACTTAATATATCCAGAAATGACTTAATTAGATGTAATAAGAAATATCAGGCTTCTAAACAAAAAAAGTCACTTTCGATGGTTTAGTAATGCGTTATCTTGTGTATGCAGGCAATGAGCAGCGTTCTGTATCTGGAACTTAACGTTTAGGCGGCCCATTCTTTTTGCAGCCAGCTGTAAAGAGAAAATAATGTAGGCCTATATATACCTCATGCCATTGGCTTCTCATTCATGCGAGCCAAATTTGAAGCTCAGCCACATCTAAGAGGACGGGCTATGAAGTTTGACATGAATAGTAAAATATTTGAAAGCCAATGTTTTTATTATTGTGTTTTTATATTCATAATTTTAGTTTTCATTTCAATTCACCAAAGTTTCACTGCGATGTATTCACTCTCAATATGTCAAAAACAATTGTACGTCCATTCGTACAGCATGTCAGATTGTTCGCTGAGAAAACTTTAATGGATTTTCTCTCGGCTTGATGTTTTTATAAGTGCACCATTTCCTCTATAATCATTAAAAAAATTTCAGGTTTTGTTTGTGACACTGGCTTCATTTTTGAACTAGAATAAAATGAAATAAGTTTATTATTAACTGAACTGTTGGTCACGATATAAACCAATGAACAAAATCGAAAAAAAGGAGGAAATTCTATCAAATATAATTACTCAATATGTGAACTTTAGCTCTTTGAACACAGTGATAATAATATGAGTTATACGAATTAAAAAAATTCGTTTAAATATCCGTTGATTAACAAATAAATAATAAAAAAATATGGGCTACGCCGTGGTGCAGATGGCTGAAGCGCAGAGTTACAAACTAGACACGGGTTCGATCCCCGATGAGATCCTTGAGATTTTTCAATTGGCCTTATCTTTCTGGTGCCACTATGTATATGTGGTTTCTCAGCCTCTAACATAAATGAGTACCAGGAGAAACCAACTTACCATCTTCATGTGTCGAATGTCTAAAAAAGGTTCTTGGACCCTTAACCTCCTGGAATCTTAAGAGACCCTACAGCCTGTATAGGTTCTACTTTTCTTCAATGAAAATTTGTACACTTTGACAGTAAGGCTTCCCTCTTATAAATTCGAAAGTTCTCTACTATATATGCATATATGTACACACACATACACACACACCAATATTTACTGTGTAATATTTTATTAGGAGTTAATAAGATTTATTAATTATACAAAGTTTGAGAATCCTTGGTAGACAAATAAGGATATGTTTTTTTTTTTAAAGTGAATACTGCATATTGATTAACATCCCCTGAATATTCCATTATTTCCATACTAAATAACATAATTCCTTGTGTAAATAAACAGTGCATTATTTTTAACCGGTGCAATTTAGATGTCTATAATCTGATTTTTCACATGTTCGTACTGATACTTTATAGTTTTCAGTAGGCCTACTTTAAAATATGGTAATTTTTAAAGTATCAATCTTGTTCATACCAATATTGGAAGTGAATTTCTGTGTTCTCCGGCCAATTATATTTCTGGTTATCTTTAATTAAAATCTGAATATGTAAATATTGAATAGGCCTACGTAGTAGGGAGCTGCTCCTATTTAAGTCTTATTAATGTAACCGTAGACAATCAGTACACACTGATGGGTCATACTCAACTGAAACTGTTTTACTAACTGGTGTACCATAAGGATCAATCTTTTGCCCAATTTTATTTATAATATTGCTGTAAATGATTTACCAAGTAATGTACAGGCTAAAGCACTGATGTTTGATGATGACACGACTTTTATTAATTCTGGCCAGACAAGAACATGCCTCGCCGGATGTGTGTTCAACACAGTGCCAGGGCCACCTCCAAGACAAGATGAACACAATGGACGAGACACACCAGTCGCACAACCGCAGACATGCCGAACAAGACGCAGATATGATGATGATGAAGATGATTTTGGACAAATGATATTTGGGGACCACGTGGACCTAAAGCTTATAGACATTCCTTTCAAAGGTGAGGAAAAACCACAGAGAAACCCCATCTACGAAACGTGTTCTGACCGAGGAGCAAACACTTACTAGTAATCATAACAAAATGATGATGATAATAACAATACTAATAATAAAAATAATACAAATAATATTAATATTAAAACTAATACTACTACTACTTCTACTAGGCCTACTACTACTATTAATAATAATAATAATAATAATAATACGAAAATCACATTATCAATAATTGCATTACGCTAGGCGTAATACGTGTCTATAAATCCAGTTTTCCAAAGCTGTTGTTTATTTTTATTTATTTTTGTAGCTGCAATGCATGTAGTAATTAATTGCGGTTTATACAATTAGGATTTCACACATGGGACGTAATAAAATGAGCTAGTTTTTTTAGCGGTGGAGGCGATGGGTCATGACGTGTGCCAGTTAACGATCGGACTGCCTTTTCATCCGCTGCCTCCCCCACCCTCCACAAGGCTTGATGGGAACTGATTAGCCCCAGATACAAGTTTGCACTTCGAATTCAATTACCCTTATTCCAGCACCGTCACCACCACTTTAGTCTACGCTTATCTAATTGAGGACGCATCTAAAAACCTCAAGCAGACAACGCAGTCGGCAAAAGCAAGCATTTTAAAATCCCTGAAATGTTGCGTTTGGTTCGCTCTGTATTTCGCTGACCAAGGAGCATGATTACACCCCGCAAGTGTTAATGTGTTAAATATCCCCAAAATGTAAAGAAAGGGACACTTGAAAACATAAACCGATATGCGTTATTTGTACAATCGAGTGCACGGAACCTTTCCGGTGCCTCTAGTTTCTTCTAGTGTTATTTTTTCGTTTAAAGTTGGTACTTAATCTCCGTATCATCTGTGTTCCACACCAGCCCTGGGTGAGTAAAGCTCTTATTAATTTAAATTCAACTCCAAATACACATATCAGGCACACTTCAGCAGCGAAAGAGGTGGAGTTTGGGAATATTTCAAGAATGGCTAGAAAACGTGTCTAGACCAGCCCCTGGATGAGTCCGACTCTTATTGGTTTGATGTCAAAAGTCTGACACTGAAATATTAACCTATGAACATAGATCGGTTTCAGATTGCTGCGTATCCTCCAACGCGAAAATAGGATATGTGCAGGGGTTTGGAGCGGATCTAGCGGAGCCAGTTACGTATTCCCATGCCAACGTAAACCATTGCGCATTATATCGGAAAGATTCCGTGCATTCGACTGTACACCGGCAGCATTGCTTTACAGTAATATAATCCTGCAGCTCTGAACTGCGTACTCGCCTATCTGCAGTCCGTTCACTGGTTTTTTGGACCTTCTGTTTTTTAGAAAATTTATTTTTACAATTTCCAATTAATCTTCGTACTGATAAGTTTTTGAACCTACAACTACTAAGCGTGGTCCTTGTGGAACCCAAATATAATATTAAATAATACTCGTATAAGTATTAATATCGTATTTTATTGAACGTGGAAGTTGCACAGTTACGTAAAATCTCTTCTAGGCAACCGATTACAACCGCATAAATCAATTACAATCATCAATCCTCTCAACCGCAAAAAAAAACTACGATCACAGATCATTTGTTCACGTGGAATTTTAAAATTCATGTTCATTTGGTGTAACACCCAATACACTTCTGTTCAGCTAACCATACCTTTCCACTTTTAGCAATGAGGCTCTCAACATTGCTATGTTCATTGTCACTGCTACCTTCACTAGATAATTCCGCTTGTGAGCTCTTTGTGCTGTTCTAGCATCCCTGTGTGTCTGGAACTTCCTCTTCTATTTCTAAAGCATCTTCTTTCGCGCAAGCTGAACTTTCAAAATTGATTTCACCTTTGCTTGCATCACCCATTTATTATTATTCATACAAGTTTCTCTAAATTTCTGGAATTTTCCAAATAAATACTTCCAATGTTCCGATTCGACATAACTACATCTTGCAATGTACAACTAAAGAGAACTTAAATTTCAAAGCAACAATGCATGCTAGAATAACTGAATAATACAAGCCAACCAACTTAAAACTCTCAAATTTCAAAACTTTTAAAATCTTAATAATAAAAAGTATTTCAAAGCTATACATTTTATTAGGTTTATAACACATAACACAAATTTAATATTTTAAACTTAAAATAATTCAATATTGTAAAAACTAAAAAGTTTGATGCTCAGGTATAGTTCACTTGACAGTGAAAGATTGACAGTGTCTAATAGAACGTGATATTATTTCGATATTTTATATTATACTTAACCCCTGAAAACAGCAATCCTAAGAAAACAAAACAAAACATAACAATAGTCTATGAGTTTCACAAGATTTGCCTCAATTAACGATATTGGAACTCCATTAATTTTAACAAAAGCCCTTACTTACACGTTGTCGAATATCATGAACTCTGAGAATTTAACAAGATGAAGCAGCTTGCCATAGTAGAAAGACACTACAAGTCATATCTCATTTCCTGTTTCTTTTTTTTTAAGGCAAAGTGAAGGTTAAGCGAGGGTTGAAATTAAACCACTTGTGACTTTGGAACGGAATTAAAAGCATCACTGATCTGTGTTTCCGGTCAGCTAACAGTACTTACTCCTACATCCCTCACACAACCTGAGATTTTTGAAACCTTCTGAAGAATCGCGAACATGTTACATTAAATTAGCATTCTTCTCACACCACTTTCTTTATTCGCAAGGGCCCCAGGCTAAAACCTCTGTTCCAGATTATTAAATAATGTTATAATAATAATAATAATAATAGAGATAAAATTAACAATAATAATAGCGATAATAATATTACTCATAATATATTTGTTTCAGTAAATAGATTGCAGTTGTTTGAGGATTTGTTGTACAGTGCACGCCGCTTATTGTGATCACTTCGGGACGCAGCTAATCTGATAATATTAACCGGTTGATAACAATAGCCGAATTAATTAAATGAAGATTATTTTCTCATATATAAGATAATACACTACAAAACAGAATTAAAAATATTTATTCATGAAATAATACGTAACTGTGAATCATTGAACCACTCATAGGCTAATACAGTAATAGACTGCAAGGAACTATTAGAATCCTTAAACCAGCTATCATGTAAGGATTTTTCTCACAGACAGTCCTTAAAGACAAAATGTAGCTAAGCTTTCACATCTAGAGGTGAAATGAAACCACTCGGATTTGGTAAATTCCACGCATCACCATCGTTATGAGTTATGAGTCAAATTTATGCCTGATTACCTTCATTTACTGGGAAGATTGCGCGACTAAACTATATCCTGAAGACGGCAAAACGGAAATTTAGAAATTTTGAGAAATAGACTTAGCGAAGAAGGTAGAGAAGCTATTTCCCCTTTTGCGCCTTCAGACTGAAATACCTTAACTTCATTCTGTAGAACTCATAGCTCTTTCATTTTCAAATAAGATCCAACTGAAAAGAATATAATATGTGTTAGCTTAAATTAAATCGTAATGAGATGGAAACCACGCCTACGTCGATCTTCTCCTGGTGACGACTTCTCTGATAAATGTAAGGAAACATTTACCGAGAATAGAATTTAAGGAATATATGTTTGTATCTCTGTTCGTGTAGTCGAGAGAAATAAGTGGGTGTAATTTCATTCTTAAAAAAAAACCTTCACTGAAATGACATATTTCACAAGCTTTTATGCTAAGAACATTCATAACGAATTTCATTTCTGAAACAAAACTTTCAATCGGATGTTCGATTTACATTCTTCTTGTAAATTCTTCTTCTTGTAAATTCTTCTTCTTGTAAAAACATGCACCCCGACCACGAATAAAACGTGTTCGATGGAGTGCAGTATAATTAAATTAATCAATTAACCAGTATAATACATTATAATTGTATTGTATGTTTATATCAAGTAACATTCATTTACACCATCCGTTTGGATTTGTTATGTGTATACTGTACGTGTTTCTGGTACTTATATAATATCTCATATTGTATATGCGGAACAATGAAGTCAGTTTTTTTAAAAAATAAAATACATTAATCAAAGTTATTTGCTTTTTTAACGGATGGTAGAATTGTTTGTTTAGCCAATTTTTTTAGTCAAGTATGCAACTTTGGATTTTGACTGTCAAATAAGCTGATTTAATTTTTTTATAATCATGTATTTCATTGCAATTGTTATAATAATTACTTTTTATTCTGTTATGTTAGGTCAGAACAATTAAATAATCAATTCTACTTGCTACAATGAAATCTGAACAAATTCTATTAATATAGAAGATAATAACTCTTCATTTGAAGCGCGGAAGTTCAAGTTAGTATAATCTGGAATTTTTCAGTGTATTTTACCTATTAAACATTGCAAATTATATTTTTATTGCTTTCAGCTACGTATAAAAGAGAAAGCTTATTCGTACTGGGATATAACACAAAGGACCGATGGATCTTCTGATAGACTGGTGGGAAAGAATGTCCAAACAGGTGTTCAGTTCTACAGTTAATTATCATAAAAAGCTCACACTTCAGTAGAATAACAATTTTAATCATTCCTGTATGTGATACAACAGACAACTGCCCATTAAAGTCATTACTTGAACGATCTTACTATAATTAGAACGCCATGGCCAGGATCTTGAACTTGAACTTGAACTTGAACTTGATTTATTACACACACTCGCGTATTTCTTTACGGTGTTGCTTGTTGTCTACCCAACAGGGATTCATTACGACTGCATAGTACTAGACTAGAGGCAAGCAAGATCAGGTACAGTTCTCAACTGGACTCAAATGTACATGTACGTGTTTAGCTGATGCTTTTGTGGCAGGATTCAGTATTGTTTAGAATGCCATGATCTGGTAACTGTTAATTAACAGGTATTGGACAAGATCATTTTAAAAATATGAACACAGCGTATATTACCCACAGTGACGCAGAATTTTTCTCGGGGGGGGATTTGAATAGGTAGAAAGAATACTAAAAAATTAACATACATATATCATTACTTTATAAAACTGTGAATATATAGCCTTTTTTCAAATTTCGGGGGGGGGGGGTATATCCCCCCTATCCCCCCTGCGTCCGCCACTGATTACCCACGCTCAACTGTCTTAAGTAACAATATTATATTACATGAATAAATACTAACAATACCATAATTATATACTATATAATTAATTCATTTAACAAGAAATTTTCTTTAAAATTTTACACACACACTCAGAAAATACTATGGGTACATTCTCTCCGAATAAAACATCCCCAACGACCAGCGCAGGAAAACTCTAAATCTATAAATCCTAAATGCCATATTCAGTACTAAATTTATTTCTTGTGTCTTGTCAGTGTGTCTTGTGATAGACATACAAAACAGACTGCACAGTGCTTTTTCTCTCAGCAGATTCCATTACATGTAATCTTTGTGAGTTTCTGTGCCAGTGATGACGCGGATGAATTTGCATTTGTGATGAGTGCACATGCGGATTTACGTAGGAATTATTCAAATGGGAGCCGCCGTGGTTCTCTTTAATCAATTACGTCGCTGTTTAGAGGGCATACAAGCCCTCCCACAACGACTAACCCGTCTTCATACCGCAATCTCTGTTGTTATTACATTCCTACCTAAGTATTTCCCCTGCCTGTCATATTGAATATTCTATAATTTCCTGAATCCCAACTGAGATATAAGGTATTTTCCAATATTTATTTCACCAACATAATCCAAGGATTGAAGACTAAAGAAGAAGAATAATGAACATTTCAGGTACAAAACCCAATTACAATGTCCGTGCCAAAAATACAATTCATACATACAAAATAATAAAAACAAATGGTACAAAATATATGAATACATTAAAGATACATTATAATAAAATATAAAATAAGCCTATCGTGTCCCATGTAGGGCAAATACCTCCTAAGAAGTGTTTAGCTCCTCATATCTAGCACGGCGAGCTACTCCGCGCTAGTGAAGTTGTTTGTGATTTTGAGAGTCATGTACACTTGAACTTTAGCACTTAGTCTTGCGCATTGTTCAGGGTTATCCCCAGTTCTTTCCACTCATTTCTTCTTTTGGCTACCCTGGTCCATTACTGCAATTTAATAAAAAGAAAAAGAAATTCGTGGTCACTTTTGAGTTCCAGCAGTTGTCACTTTTATTTACTTAACTTCCTACGTTATTATAGGATGTTTATGTAAAAAGGTTTATTATTATTATAAAGTTATCAATGGCATTATTTTTATTCACTTCATTCCTGCAATTATACCTACTTACTTACTTACTTCCTTACTCACTTACTTCCTTACTCGCTGGCAATAGAAAATAATTCCTAAGCAAGCCAAAGGAATATTATCTATTTTATGGAACTCGGAGGTTAATTGCCGCGCTTATGTGAGCTCGCCATTCAAACCTATTCTGTGCTAACTCATCGAACCATCCTTCGCATATCTTACTTCTCTTGCATATTTAATACTGTCCTCCCACCTACATTTTGGTCTGCCAAGTGGTATCTTTCCTTCGAATCTCAAAGTCAGATTTTTTTAGTTGTATTTCTTCCCCCATGAGCCCAACATATACAGCACATTTGAACCTCCGTGATTTAATTAACCACACTATGTTCGGTGAAGAGTACAGGATATGAAGCTCGTCATTGTGTAGTTTTATTCAGGCCCTGTTTTCATCTTTCTACTATACACAGTTTGGAAAATATAAAATTATGTCTCCTGAAAATTTTGTTTTATGTGACAATTTACGTTTTCATTAGTTGCTCCTCATCTCTCTCAGATCCGAATAATTTCCTAAGCACCCTGTTTTTTAACGCTCTCAGAGTATGTTGTTCCCAAAGAGTAAGGTACCATGTTTCTCATCCATACAGTACAACCGGTAGAATAATTATTGTCTTACACATTTTTGATCAGCTTCATAACTCAAGTGGTATAGTTATGAATAAAGTATTCAGAAAATGTCCGCGTATAGCCTATACCACTATTATGCATAAAAACAACCTATGTTAATTTATTTACGCTTATTTTCCGAGAGAGGGCAGAGGGACAGATGGTAAGCCCATCACCTCTCAACCCCCTCAGGAAACTAAGGTATTACTTGGACGTGGTAGGGCCGAGAAATTTGGTCCAGAGGCTCTAATTTAGGCTTGGAATTCTTTTACGTGCGACACGGGCCCCCAACTTAATTGTTATTACCTGCTTTAAAAAAAGACAATTTAACTTCACAAGCATCCATTGTGAAGTTCTAGTTCTTCTCGTACGTTTCACTTACTTTGTTCCACTTACGTATCATTTTTCACATAGCAGTGATTATTATGGAAATGTTCAGAATCCATATAATGTCCTTTCTGTATAGAATGAGGTTCTTTGGTAGCTGCTGAATAGCGTACTGCAGGCGACCGAAAATTCTCTACACGAATACACTAATTAGAATTCCCTTTCTGTAATTTGTGCAGCTTCACGCTCTAGGGGTCCAGCAGGACGTCCCACTGAGCAGTGTTGAAACGTAATATCACTCCATTTAAAAAATAAGGTGATATACCACAAAATAAAACTCAATTAGCCTACGTTTTATGTTTTGTAGGGATGGTGGTTTTATATTTTGTAAAAGCAGGAAATAAGAGAAACCGATACCTGAATTAATTAAACTCTATTTTACATTTGAAGTTGTGGTTTTAACTTAAATACACGTTTTAAGGTCCACTGAATCAAAAAATACTATTTTCACAAACAAGTCTGTGTGTGTGTTTGTATCTGTGAGGCTGTGAACAGCCTACTTCGAAAACGGAAAATCGTTTGTCAATGGTATTTTGTATTTTGGTGAGGCACGTTGTGAGAATATGGCACGGATATTGGCGATTACTTTTTCTTACTTTTAAATGCCACTTTACATGAAAAAAAAATAGCTTTTCGCGATTTTCTCGAAAACGGCTCTAACAATTTGAACTTTAAAACTATAAGCAGCAACACAAATATTTTTAAGTAGACCTAAATTACTTTTTAAGATTTACCATAGACAATAAGTGTTATTTTATAGGCTACAGTGAACACGTGCTCATTAGCCATAAATTGTTTTATAATTTGACTGGTAGCTTAAAAATAACCTGGCATTCCTCTAGGTTATAATAAAATACTCGGGTGAGTACAGGTAAAAAAAATTTCAGTTCAGCGTCGTATTGTTTTTACTTAAGCATTATATGGATATTTTCATAATATTGTGGATCAATTTTATTTAATTAATGCTGTTGAGTTTTAGATTCTTATGCCAAATAAATATTATTATAATTGTACACAAAAATAAATGTACAAATCGCTGAATTAATGTTACAACAATTTTAAGGTACTAATCAATACTTCATTGCTTTATATATGCTTCTTTAATTGACGGGATGAGGTGGAATAAAACACTATACCAATATATGTATAATATACATATATTGGGTTCAATATATGTATAATATACATATATTGGGTTGCAGCCCAACGCAGGACGTAAGGTAAAGTGAAAAATGAGTATATTATATATGAAAAATAATATTTGTAGAGGGTTTGAAGTATCACCGCCGGCGTGGTCTTCTGGTTAGCGTCGCTGACCGTCGGTATCCGTCTGCCCGAGTTCGATCCCCGGTATCTCCTCGGATTTTTTGAGGTAGGGAGGTCTGGTAGGGGTGCACCTCGTGATTCAAATTGAGGAGCTACTTGATAGAGAAGTAGCGGCTCCGATCATGACCGATCATGACCGATCATGAAAACCACCATTAACGGCCGTGGGTGTCGGCATGTGGCGGCATGCTGACCACATGCCCCCCAATCATGCCATCTGCCTACGTTAAATGACGGCAGCGATCGGGTGGTAGGCCAAGTCCCTCCAGGGATGTAGCGCCACGGAGTTTAGTTTAGAGGGTTTAATGTTGTCAGTAGAAAACTTTATTTTAACAACTTCCTGCTGACTCAGCCCCTAAAATTCATTATTAACTATAAGTATAAATACCATTGCCTGACTACTTAGTAACATTATTTACAGTGGCGTAGGGTAGGGGGTCTAGGGGGTCCGGAACCCCCTCCATTTTGTCAAATATTTCATTATTTTATTTAATAATAAAATACTGAATTTGTATGGCATGTCTTAGAGTATAGGCATAGTAAACATATTTGCTAACTAGTTTTTCAGTGCTAAAATAGCGTTAAAATGTGATTTACATTAGTTCAATTTTAAACGTTTTCCCGGGGTGTACCCCCGTACCCCTCTTTCTTGGGGGATATTCCACATCCCCCAAACCCCCGTCACTTTTGACCCCAGTGAGTACGCCACTGATTATATATAATTAGAAATGGTAAGCGTAAAATGCCAGGAAATAATTTTGTAATGTACAAAATCTACTCCCATCACCAGCTTTTATTAAGAACGGATCTTCTGCTAATATTTAGAAAGACCTGGCAACACCGTTAAGGACATGACCATTTCCAATACCATACTTAGGCTACTCCACATGGGCGATAAACTGTTCGTGTTTAGGGGCAGCGAAATCAGCTTTAATAGAAATACTTCAGTAGTTAGAAAGTGAAAATACAGTGTACAAGATCATTTTGCAGGCGCTTACTCCTTAATGCTTGAATTACACGGCCAAACTTAAATTGCTTTTGTTCTGTACAGTGAAAATACTTCGTATCCATCCATTTTTCTGATAATGAGAATTTTAATTTTCCTCTCAAAGCTATTAATTTTAATCCACGTATGTAATGGCTCAGGAAAGAAAAAGTTTGATAATTAAAAAGCACGGAATTAGACTTATAACGAACTGATTGGAATTAGCTGCAGTCCATTTCGCATGATAGCTGTTGTTATATCTGTGTACAGATACATTTCAAAATGAACAATATTATCCATCTCTTGACTTTCTATGTATTTATTTATTTATTTGTTTATATATTTCTGACCGCCTGGGTGGTTTAGTGGTTAGCTTTATGAACTACGGGTCCACAAATCTGGATTCAATCCCCGGTAGGCCTACCTCCTCAGATTTCTCTGAGGTAATGAGGTCTGGAACGGAATGCACTCAGCCTCGTGACAAAAACTGAGGAACTACTTGATAAAGATGTAGTGGCTCCGGTTCAGTAATCCATCAATAACAGCCGTGGGATTCGTCTGTCCGTTGGTCCGTCTGTCGGTCTGTCAGCGCTAGAGTCTGTACGTCCATTCGACAGTCCGTCCTTATAACTGTCTCTTCCAGCATGTCCGTCTGCCTATGAGTCTGCCATCTATTAGTCTTTTTATCTGGCATTCTGTTCTATCATGTATCTTTATCTATCCGTTTCTGTCTAGCCATCTGTTGTTCTGTCTATCCGCAAAATTAGGAAACATTTGCCTACATGTTGTCAAATATTCTCAAATCCCAATGTATAAAATATCGAAATTAGAAATTTGACCAGCCGTTCCTCTTCCATTCGTTTTTATATATTTATTCATTTACCGGGTATCTAAAAGTAACCGATCTGTTTATTTAACTCTCATTTATTCTTATCTTCGCCATTTATTACCTCCTTCCCTTCATTCTTCATGCAGGCATGTTTCAGTCGACAAATTGCTCTCTTTCCTAGCGTAGCTTAAAACGCTGAAAGAGAATATAAGATTTTCTCTTGTAATGGAGATGGAGACATAACCGTGCCTCCGCCTTAATATTGTTGTCTTGATGACTGAGCTCTTCTGCAGAGTGAGGATAAAATTGAATAATTCTGTGGAGCAAGGAAGCTTGGCAGTAGTTTATAAGTCTCTCAGCATGAGCAGTGTTATCATTATTATCGCGCCCAAGGATTCAGCTGAGAAAATGAACTTGTACTTGTACTTGTACTTGACAGAAAAAAAAACATCCGCTGAGAAGAAGAGAATGTTCAGTACCATTACATCACTCCCAAGTCTCGTTAATTAAAAATATGAAGATGCGCTTCTTCAAGAGTTGCAAACCTCCAGAACTCACCACATAAATTATGTTACACGCGTTAACATTAATAATTCAGGGTGTCCACAGTCTGGGAAGTCAGTGAAATTGATATCGGTCAGGGAAAGTCAAGGAATTCTGTAAACAAAAAAGTCAGGGAAATTTGTAAAAAAAATATGAAATATCGACAGACATAATTTTTAACTATGTTTTATAATATTGACAAATATAAATTTTAGAGTTGACAAAGCTACGAGCTGATTTTTTAACAAACATTTTATACGAGGGAATAGGTGGAAATATTTTATACACGACATACAAATCCCTCGTAGGAGATAAATAACATGACATTTATCAACATAAGCATACAGGTATATTGCAAATCTGAGTTCCTCTCTTAAGTAGGAAATCGGATTTTAACACGTACATTAAATATGTAGGAGGAAATGCTAGATAGCACATCGATCCTTTATCAAAATGGAGATTGCCGGGTTTGCTAATAGAAACCTCAATTGAATTAAACAGAACATTTAAATCACTTTCACCGGGTGTTACCAGTGTGTTACCTGAGGCATTCAGAATAAATCTGTTTGAATGGATTGTCTGATGTCTATCACAATACAGATCGAGTTGAAAATGACTCCCTGTTGATACGAGTTAATCGTCGAATAAGAATCGCATAAATCCATCTGATTTGAAGCTGTCAGTAGAGGTGGATTTTTAATCGATGCTTCGTGTCAAGAGTTGAGGAATAATTCAGTGTCAACCCTCTCCCCCAGGCTGAGGTAAGGTTATAAAGACAGATGTTCCCAGCGAAACCATTTTCCAGACTCCCCAACACGACCAGAGCCGGGGAAAGCAGAATAAATCTTACAAATAAACTACCCCTCAGATCCGAGTAGCTCTTTTAAAATGGCTGCGTTCTCATGTATTCACGTGTTTCTTTTATATGTTTCTGGATTCGTCTGCATAACGCCGTGATTTTTACTCTCTTCTACATGTCTTCCAAATCCTTCGTTATTCGATACCCTGCTAGTTATAAAGGCACTATAGTACGCCATCATAATTATCACAACCGTTCACGACATGATTTAACACTATCAGTACCCTCCTACCAAACATATTTTCTTCCCTTCGTTCACTATTTCCATAATTTGACTACGGAACTCTTTGCCTGTAATATCAAGGACAGTAAACTGAAAATTCAAACAAAGCACATAAATATGTATTATTTTTAACTGTCCACGGATGTAAATAATCTTGGTAATATCATTATTACTAAATATTTTTATTCTATAGTCTCTATACTGTAATTACAATTTTAATTCATATCGTATTTCTATAACTTAATTTCAGTCTCAATCCTGTACTTTTCTTGTGATTTATGTTTTATAATAATTGTTTTTGAATTATGGTAAAGAAGAGAACATAAATAAATTTGTTATAATTAAATTTATTATTATTAGACATTTATTATTATTAATATTATTTTTTGTTAAATGGATATGTAGATAGCCTAATAATAGCTTTATTGTTCGTTCGTCCATATATATAATTACCTATATATTATATATATTGTAACCCTATTGTACCTATATATTGTAACCCTATATATATATATATATGTGTGTGTGTGTGTGTGTGTATGTATGTGTTGTGTGCGTGTGTAATTCCGCCAAAGTACTAGTAGCTTTGTGGGACTAGTGAAGACAGAGTGTTGCTGAATACGAAAAGTTACATATAATTATAGCAGTTACAACATTTATTAATGACATAAAAGACAAATTTATTTATCCTTCATAAAGTATGAAGCAGTTTATGGTATTGAATATTTACCTGATTATGTAATAAGCTTCTTTTGCATTGCTCAATCTCAGGAATAGACTTTATGTTGACAGGTGGTCATACATATAAGAGATGTTGCATGAGAATAATATTTGTTCCGTTAATATTAAAATTGCTTACTACCTGTCTTATGAACTGAACAAGTTCATTTGTTAAAAATCTGGGAATAAAAAATATATACGTATTGTTGGTCAATGCTAAGATTTTAAAACATACATATGAAAACATATTTCGAAGGTTACATATTAAAATTTTTAGTTGATAAAATGTTCAAACGGAAGAACACTGTCACTCTTCGTAGCTGGCTGCTTTAAGTTTTTCATTGTGGAGATCACATCTCAATTGGTAATCTAGTTGAATTCCCAAAAATGAAACAAATTAGTCATATGATATATTATATGGCAACGATGTTAAAGTGAAAAGCACATAGGAAGTCTTCTCATTCAAAAACAGACCATCCGAACCGAACTAATGTTAGTAAGTAAATACGATTTCCCACGGTAATCAAGATTTCTATGTTTTCACGACCACTTCACTTTCTCTATGCCACACGCGCAAAAGTAAAAACGTCAGAACTTAGAACTTGGCCGCATTTTAAAATTTAATAGCAGATGAAATAGCGAATGCAACGAAGTTTTCAAGGAAGTTAGACGAATCTGGAAGTTAACTGTCTTGATTAGTTTCAACAGTGGTTTCAAACTTCCGAGATCAGTGTAATTGAATGAAATGCCAAGTTTAAACCACTTACAATAGTTCCTATTCAAGTAACTGCGTGTTTCTTGTGGGCTTAGTGGGAGCAATCCTGAGGGCAAAGGCGTAAGGCTGTTATCCTTACCACTTCATGTCCCGAATGTCTAAAATCTGGGAGCCTCAACATTCGGGAACCCTCTGGGCCTCTGGGCCTAATGATGCTAGGAGCATATTTGTAGGTCACCTTGTTCATAACAACTAAAGAAACATGCATGCGAAATTTGGTAAAGATGTTTAAAAAATTGTTAAAGTTATTCTGGATTAAATTTTGAAAATGAACAGCTTTCGGTAAACTGTTTTATTTTATTAGTATTCACTTAAAATTCATCTGCCATTTGCAGTTCCTTACAAATGATAATTGAGGTTAGCTAGTTTGTGGCCAAAGGTATCAAATGCAAATCGACCATGTAGGCCATATAGTTCCTAATTCTTTCATAAGGGGTGGCATGCACCATTGATCTGAAAAGATGTAGTTTCCAAATATAGCCTACGTTTTTTCTTTAAATAATGGTCTTCTTAATTAAATTCACTCATTTTCTAATTATATCTAATAATTCAGAATTATTAGATTTAATGTAAGACTCTATCTACCCTTTGTATGCTTTAGTAACCGTTTACAAAACATTTTTATAAATACTCCATATACTTAACAATTATTGTCGTATAAGATTGAGTTGATAAGCTGTGTCACATTGGTAACTTGCAAAAGTAAAGGTAAATTACATTTGAAATTTTACCACGACTTGACTACGTGCCCTGTGTACTCTGACGAGGACATAAATCATAGGTAATTGACATAATCCTAAGTTCAAGAAACTGCGGTTCCACTGCAATATTTTATGATTGACTGTTGCATGTGTAGGCTTTCCCGTTTTTCTTGGCAACACGCAGAATCTCCGGCAGTTCTGTCGATTTCATACAAATATCGATTTGTGTTAATGACGTCATCGAGGAAATCTTTTGTCCTGAGTAACCCCTTGACCTATGGCATCTCTTATCTTTCCGTCTTGCCAGTGCTTTCAGTGGAGAGTGCTCTCCACAAGCAAATAATTATCCTTCAGCATCGGCATTACTCCCGTCTCAAAGCAATCAAAAGGAAACATCTCTCCCCGATATACTTGAAATCTGCATACCCAAATAGCAGACTGTGATTGAAGAGTAAGTCTCAGATCTTACAAACGAAATACAGTCTACCCTCGATATAATGCCACCATCCGTTCTCTAACATTTAGTGGCACTATGCGAGAGTGGCACTAAAACGAAATTTAATTTTTAAAATAAAAATTGCATAATACAGTGCTGTATTTATTTACTGTACTGTATTAAGAAAGAAAAGTTAAATAAAATGCAAATACAGAATTTCAGCAAAAAATAAAATGAACTGTACTGTACTATACAGTAACTTAATTTATTACATTAGATGTCCAGTGCTACAGTACACAAAGGGGTTGAAAATCATATGGGTCCATGTAAATGATCAACTAGTGTAGTGTTTAACAGCTGGATGGACATTTTCAGTAAAAGAAGTGAAAGTTTGGAATGTCTCATTGTATGAAGGGCTCTTTCTACCTGCTCTACCCTCTTGCAGGCTGTCTGTCCGACTTCTTAACATAGCATCGTCATTCCACCGCACTACATTTAGAGTTAGTGGCAGGGGAACTCTCACATCTTGGAAATACAGTACATTATGTTTCTTAAATAATCTTCCTAACATTACGCTAGTTTCAAAAGAATTTTGAAACTGTAAAAAAAATCACTGCAAGCTATATTTTGTAAAAATCTTATCTTATATTCACTGGCACTAAATGAATTGGCACAGTAACGAGGTTTCTTATATATTTTATATAGAAGATTTGTTCACTTGCATTTATTGGCGCAGTGTGAGGGTGGCACTGTAAAGAAGGGCATTTTATCGAGGGTTGACTGTACAATTCTCGGACGATATCAATTGGGAAGCAGTAAAGTAATGTTTTGAGAATTCCGTATAAAGTCATCAATAAATATTATATCGAAGGAGAAAGCTGTTTAAACCTGCACCAGTTATGCTACTTGCATCCTGTGTATAAGGTAATAATCAAACATGAACATTTCATCTCATATTGACATCGAACGATTTTAAAGAGCAAGAATACGAAACCTGGGTAAATAATTATAATTTCGTTCGAAATGCAGTATACACTCTTTGAAATTGCTCGTCTATTTTAAGTTGTCAGGGAGCTGTGTACGTCTTGTAACTCCTAGAATACAAAACAGTTTTAGTAGCCGCGTGACTACAGATTATCACTGTCAGGAAGAAGTGAAGGATATTTTATACATATTTCGGTGGATGTTAGGGCCTACTAAGGAAAAAATCTCTACGTCTGACACAAAGCAAAGCTTTTTTATTCGCCATTTTACTTCGACTGCTGAAACGTGAAGTTGTACTTCTGCATAGAAGCGCTGAGGATTTTGCTTTTGTTCGGATATCACAGACTAACGTAAAAAAGAACATAACTTGTTCTTTCTCCTGACAATATTGTGATGTATTGTGAAGTATTTTAAATCCTTAAACCGCTAATAGCAAACTCCTCCTCTTTAAAACCAGATGCAACTCCTTTTAGTAGAGATGAAAAAAAGGAGAGACTGGAATTAAAAACTTTTTCAGCTGCGGCGTACCGCTTTACGCATTGAAGTATATCCTATTATTAATGTATCTCAAGTAAAAGAGCTTTGCTACGCGAAGTTATTTCTGTCTCTTTCCTGCTCGGCTTCTTTAAATTCCTGCATACAGTTACATTACCTGTGCATTTCATTACTCGTTAATTAATTCTTAAAAACTTACTACTACCTCTGACTAATAACTCTGTGCTAAAGTCAACCAGCACGTGAATATACCGTGTAACGAAAAAACGGACTTTCAAGTATTCAATACCTGTATATTGTAAGTAAATATAAAACAGCATTTAATTTTAAATATATTTTGTTTATGCATTAACTATACAGTCAATCCTCAATATAATGCCCCTCTTTACAGTGCCACCCTCGCACTTTGCCAATAAATGCAAGTGAACGGATCTTCTCCCATACAAAATACATAAGAAACCTCGTTACTGTGCCAATTCATTTAGTGCCAGTGGATATAAGACAAGATTTTTACAAAGTATAGCTTGCAAAATATAGCTTGTAGTTAGGAAGAATATTTAAGAAACATACGGTACTGTATTTCTAAAAAGTGAGTGTAAATGTAGCGCGGTGGAATGAGGAAGCTATGTTAAGAAGTCAGACATAGTCTGCGTGAGGGTGGAACCGGTAGAAAAAGCCCTTAAAAGAATGATACATTCCAAACTTTCACTTATTTTAGTCCCGTGTCCATTCAGGTACTAAACATTACACTACAGTCATTCGTAAGATTGTTAAAATGAATAGAGCTGTTGTTACACTTCAAGAGAAACGAGAAGTTTATGAATACAGTGAAAGATTTCCAAAGTCTATCCAGCAGGCTATTACATCACATTTTTCAGCATTGTAAGGGAAAACTGTTAGTCGGAAATGCATAGGCAATATTGTATAATGCCATGTTTATTTTAAAAATGTAATTTCGTTTTAGTCCACCCTCGCTTTGTGCCACTAAATGTTGGAGATCGGATGGTGGCATTATGTAGAGGGTTGACTGTAATAATAACGGTAGATGCCTAAAATGACGTACTTTGCACAGATTGTCTTTAATACAACCACTAAGAAAATTGATGAAATCAGACAAATCCTAACTTAGCGTTATAAATGTATAAAAAATAATATCTTAATGCTATTATTACGTGTGACATAGCGGTACCATCATGACACTTATTTGAATACTGTTTTTGATTTCGACATCGGTGTGGTGACAATTATTATCGAACACGAAACGATCTTGAGACCTTGAGAGTAGGACTTGGAAACTATGTAATAAATAGCCTTTATTCAAAATAAAATCAATTCTCTTGGTGTTAATTTTAATATCATACTAGAATGAATTCAATTCCTGTTGTAAAAGTCCGTTGGTTTCAAGAAATCAACCATAAGATAGGTTCGATTTGACTGACCTACCACAGCCTGCCATCTCTCGCTGAAGACTAGAACTACGACAATCAGCTGACGCGAAGGGCATGGTGGATTCGTTGCTGTTCGTTTGAGTGATTCTAAAATCTCAAAATTCAAACAGTAAGACTATACTAAACACAAATCAACTCTGAACATACGATAAGCCAATAGAATGTTACGCAACGTGCTGCGTTGACTATTCAGCACTGTGCAGCTGTCTCTGTCTAACAGATAGAGAAGGGAGATGCATGGCTACTCACTAAGAGGAACAAGCAAGCATTGTTTTAAGGTATTTCATTATTTTTAAATAAGCCGTTTTCTCCTCAACGGAGCGTCGTACAGATATGGGATTTGGACAGTCGGCTTCCAAATAAATACAGCTTTCCAATGGTGATTTCAGAAACGACCTATATGTAATAGATCTTGAGCGCGCAAAGGAATAAGTGAAGTACATATCTTGAGCGAGGCAACGCGGCCCGTTAACTGTACAACACCGCAACAACCTCATTCGCTTATCACTCGTCACGTGATTCTGCCTGCTCCGCCTCAGGTTCAGAGTTGTTCTGTGTTTACTCTAGTTATGGTGGAATAAAAGCAGTCGTATGCAACTTGCCTATATTATTAATTGCGATACTCGTAGCAAAATTATGAACGAGCATCGCGAGTTTCATAAACATACTCGTAACTTAATAAATGTCATTATAGGCTTGTTGCATAATGTACTATTTTGTTCGACCATATTATAAAACGTTCATTTCATGTGACGTGGCGATATCGTAATGATATCCATTTCGAAGCAGATTTTCATTATAACACAGTGTGGTATCAGTTATTATCAGTCACGGAACGATCTTGAAATCCTGAGAGCACCAAATCAAGCTGCGTAATAAACAACCCGTATTTAAAATAAAATCAATTCTGTTTCGTGTTAATTTTAATATTATAGTAAATCGTATTAATTTCTTCTTGTAAAAAGTCGACTCCTTTCAAGAAAACGGAAAAGTACAAGTTTCGACTTGACTGTACGCCGTACATTATTTACATATCATGATGTAGGCCTAAATAAAAACCATTAGAATATAAAATTTGTATTTAACTTTATAGAAATATTTGCGGGGATAAACCGCAAAATAGAGCCGACATATAAAAATATAAGAATTTCATCTCTCCTTTATTATATTAATACTATTATTATTTTATTATTTTATTCATTCATTGTATTCATTTATTACAAAATTAAGGTTTTTATATTTCAACCTACACCACTGGTCGTGTAATACTGTAGCATTACATGAAGATTTCTCTGCTTTGGACCATTATTTCTGCAAACGCCTTTCTGCACTGTGATGTGACATCCGCATAAGTAAATATATTGCTCTACATTGGATAGGAAACGGTTTCTGAAGATCTATGAATGTAAATCGCACAAATGACATTCAACAGCATTCATGTTACCATGAGTCAAAGCAATTCATGTGTTCTTACATCCCCTGTGAACTGGAGAGGTATGGAAATACACCTTACTCTACGCGGTGGATTTTGATGATCTATTTTGGTGCAAGAAACAGATTTACAAGATGTAAGTCTGGTTTTGCAGTTATTGAGTACGGTATTTGTTTGTTTAGCAATCCCTCAGTAGCATTTAAAAATTACTATTAGCTAGATTAGCACTTTCGGGTCTTAATTATATATTCTACTGCATGGGTTGGGATATCCGGTACTAGGAAACTCTAATGGCAAGCTATGACACTATTCTGCCAATTCATTTTGGGCCAGATTCGCCCTTATTAACTGTTCATGTTTTCAGTGTTTGAATTTCTTTAAAATTTACCAATGCTGACTTTTTTGTCACAATAACAGGTTGAGTAGATAATAATATTGTATTATTTGATTTTCGAACATGGTGAAATTATTGAAGCCTTTGATCAACCAATTAGATTAATATATTTAATTTTAAAATTGTAAGGATTAAAATTAAAAAAACGAAAAGTTTGATAAAGCATCAATAGGTATTGATCACTCATACGACTGGAATGCAGTTGTTCTTAAATGTTACAGTGAATTTATTAAAAGTCTATTTGAAGGGATGAATTCTTGCATGGAAAGAACTACTGGATAAATCTATTAATATAATACAGTAACATGGAATAATCTCAGTTGGTAAGCTACAAAATGGCAGCTTGGTGCAGAAATATATTTAGTACTGTACTAGAGGAACTATAATTATGATTGCAAGTTGGTACACGATAGAGAAATTACATAATTGAAACTTGTCATAGCTTTATCTTTACTATTAGGTGAGCTTCATAATTTATAGCTTTTAATAGAAATATATTCACTATTATGTGAGCTCTTAATGGCAACTAATTATAGCAGAGTTTTAGCTGTTAAGTGACTTTTAATGCAAATGATTACAGCAGTGTGTCCACTTACATCTCAATTACATAATTGAAATTTTTACAACAATATCTTCACTGCTAAGTGAGCTACGCAATTAAAAATTATAATAGCACTATTTTCACTAATAGGAGAGATGAGTAGTTAAGGCTTGGAACATTAATATCTTCACTATCATGTGAACTTTATAATTCTAATTGGAACTGCACTCCCTCTATATTAAAGGTGATCTATATACTTGCAACATGGCACAGCATAGTATGAAGTAAATGTTGCGTATTTCATTCCTAACCCCACTAAAGACCTGATATTAGAATCCTGTTTTAACAACACTGCCAAGACACTGAAACATAATAGAAGCTAATTTCCTAACCTCAGTCTGAATTCTGAAGTTTTAACTCATGACTGGAAAATGAAACTTTCGTAAAACGAAAGAGATAACAAATGAAATATAGAAAACAAGGATTTTGTTTTAACCACCATGGTATGAGATGCGCTATACTGCTTGGATTTTCATTTTTATGTTTATTTGCGAAGTGGTTTATGGATATGCCTCTATTATTCATCTTGGAGCACAAATCAGTCGGTTGTGCTTCGCTCCACCACTCGCCATTACTGTTTATGTATATGGTAATAGGAGATATGCTAAGGGGACACTTTATGTCCAGCATGGTGTAGATGCCTGGCAGAATTCTTAAAACACAGATACGTCTTGCTATTTCCCTCAAGCCATTCAAGCAGAAAAGATTTGGGTGCATTCCCTTTATGGGACTGTAAGCAACGGGATAGCAATATGTTTACTGATGCTCACAGTGTCGACCAAAGACAATTATTATTCACTGTAAAATTCCTTTCTGTTATCTCTTAAATAAAATAACCATCAAGCTATTTGCCTTTCTGCCTTGCAACAGTATTCTACTACTAGAGAACGTATCTAGGATCAGGCATGAATGTTGTTACACTACCCCAGGCAATATTTGGATAAAGAGTTTGCTGAAATACGTTCTGAATCTAATAGTTTGTATTTACTCAACGAATTTTCATCAAGATCGAGTTTTTATCATTCCAGTACATGAAGAGGATTTCAGGTTTGGTCCAGTAAAGGTACTGCTGTCGTTTCAGGATTTGTTTACTGCGCTTCTCTACCTCGATCATTAAATTTACTATTTTCTCGCATCTTGTTTTGGCCTGCTCCCTCCCCCCATGTTTATATAAACCGTCAGCGTCGATGAGACGATAAAAAAATACCCTAGACAGGAGCTTCGGTAGCTTGTTATTTTTATTATTTGTAACAGGTTATCATTCCATACTTGTAATAGTTACAAAGTAAGTTACAAGATATATTCATCTCTAGACTGTAATGGGATGCAGCAGTGTGAGAGATGCAGTATTATATTCAAACACTACCTCTTCTTTCTTTTTCTTCACAAAGCGAATTATACGGAAGGTCCACAGTGGTCCGAATAGCCCCTTAAGGTGAGCTTTGCTCGTTGGGGTTTTCTTACAATAAATAAATAAATAAATAAATAATAAATAAATAAATTCCTTGTTAAGCTGAAGGTACCAACTACTGTAATATCAGATTCAATTGTCCTCAGCCTACAATAATGGGATCTTTCATGTCCTCTACTGTCGGGCTAGGTACATTCCTCCAAAGTTACTCATAGTTTACTACTTAGGCTTAAATGTCCCCCTCGCTTATAAAATAGAGGAAAAGGGGGTTAATTTTTTATATACCACTCTTGAAAGTTTAAAATATTATTTCCTGTAAAGTTCTTCTCCAGATCAGTGTTTCAGCGCATCTTAATATTAAATGTTGAGTCTGTTCAAGTGCTTTGAATTTATCCATTTCAAAATATAATTTAATATTCAATCTCACAAATAATAGGAAATATTTAGGTAATACGTAAAAGAACCAAAATCTTTAGTTGGACAAACAGAACGTCTACGAGATGTGTGCCTGTCTATGTGATTAGATCGACTCTTTTAGGTCTAATGCTAGGAAGTCTGCGGAAACATAATAATAAAAAATACTTAAAATAAAAACCTAGTAACTTCTTGTAAAAAGTCTTCATAATAACAGCTAAAAATAGTAGGTATACCGTAATTAATTAATTATTGCTACTGACAGGGTGTTTACGAAATAAATGTAATAACATTTATTAAGGGGGACGTACAGGATTGGGTGAAATTGTTAGGTGAAAAATAGGTGAATTTCAATATGCACAATTGGTAGCAATGGTCGCGTCGTGGTAACTCGAATCGACTCGTGGATGATTGATTCATAGTATGCCGTGATCTCGCTGCTGTTAGTAGGTGAAAAATAGGTGAATTTCAATATGCACAATTGGTAGCAATGGTCGCGTCGTGGTAACTCGAATCGACTCGTGGATGATTGATTCATAGTATGCCGTGATCTCGCTGCTGTTAGTTTTGCGTGTATATATAACAAAACACGAAAGTAATTATAATTTGTATAATCCGTTACATTTTTATTCATGGAATAGTCTTAAGAAATCCAACTCGAGTTGACGAGTTTCATAAGATAAATTCGCTCCTGCGGCGCAGTCGCGAATCTGTCGATAAGCTCGTAAACTCTCGTGGGATTACCTATGATAAAAAGAATACTTAAAAAAATATTGACATTTCTGGAAATTATCAGAGAAACGGCATTTTAAGTGCACGAAACATGGCTGCCATTTTGAAACGATAATTACCCGTAACTGTTACAATTTAATTAATCCAGAAAATAGTATGCAATTTTATTGTAGACGTAGACAATGAACGGCATGCCACATTACAAGGTTACAAAACAATTCATTGCTGAGAGAAAAATATTGAATTTCACCCAAAGCTGTATGTCCCTTTAAAAAATACTCAGTAGTAGAAACAAATTTAAAATAAACAAGATAGGTTATGTAAAATCTCATTTTCATTAGCTACCCTTACACGCAAGCTCTTTCGCTCGGATTTAGGAGAGTGCGAAATTCTGCAGTCAGTTGCCGTGAAAGAGTGTGCTTGTGAAGGTAGCTAATCTCACGTTTAGATTCATGTTTTAATTTCATCCTGTATCATGGAGTTCTCCGATTACTTTTTTTGATTCGCCTCTATCTCTACCTCTAATTGTCTGCCATTATATTTTGTACTTGCAACTGATTTACTTGAAGTATGTCATTTCTTTAGTAAATGTTTTATATTACTGTAGTCTGCCAAAATCTGAGTGGTACAAATTTCGTTGTCTGGCCGATTTTTTATTTATTTATTTATTTAAAACTAGGTTGTTACATGATTGGTTCTGGTAGCCCTATTAAGAAAAATTTTCTTCAATGTTAAGGATACGAAGCAGGTAAAAATGATTACAAGATAATTAATTACAGTATAATATAATGTCATAAACGGTACAAGAGGAGAAAAAATGTCAATGATATAATAAGAGTGAAAAATGATTCATACTATATCATTTTACTGCCTACAGCTTTACCCACGTTTATCAATTCAATCGCTAGATGTTTTTAAATAATTTATTTAACAGCAAACTAATTCATTCATAAACAATTAAAAATTAGCAATAACAAAATAGCTAAAAACCCGGCTTCGATGTGCATTTTACAACTAGAAAGCGCCATCCGGAAAAACGACCTCACATTAAAATTTCCTCTAAAAATAAATAAATAAATAAATAAATAAATAATAAAAAAAAACGCATAGTGAGTTTCGTCTAAATCGATCAATGTTTTGACAATTGGGCCTAAAGAATTCAGATCACTGCGTGACGTGATGTTATATACAAATGAATCAAGCCGAGACTGTTAAGAAAATTTCAGCGATGCTCTTTCTTTTTCGGTTGCTATAACAGTAATTAGAGTCAGGCCATCTGTAATTAATTTCACATTGAAATATAATAGATAAAACTGATGCTTCGATAGCGCAAAAAATCACGTTTTCTGCCAGTTTTTCGCTAATAACTCGCGACCGAAAGCGAAAATTAAAAATCCGGCTTCGAGATGCATTCAGACACCCTTCAGTCTTTCTACATTAAACATAAAATGTGTGCACGTCCTAGATCAGGCTTGGCACCGCACACAAACAACAGACAGACTGAAAGGCAAACACTTCCTCATATTGTATAAATACACCTGTTGGTTTATTGGAAATCAGTATAAGGCATAAATTGTACATGTACTGAGATGAAATTCTCTGGAAATGGGAAGTGGATTTGAGGAATGAGATAGGCCTAATGGATCGCACTTTCCGCGTGAGTGCCTCAAATCGAATCGGTTTTGCCACTTGTTGTTCCCAGAGTGTAAAAGCTTCTCTCTAGCAATAATACTTTATAGCTTACAAGGATAGTGTTCCATGCTGTTTATGTCCAGAGGACACCAGATGTTCTGCAAACCGAATAAGCTTTCCAGCAAAATCTTCAAATATCTATAAGTCTTCACAGTCATTTCTACAGAATATTCCAATCGATAAATGCTAAAATGCTTTGCTCTGCCCATGGGCAGATCCTTCGATTTGGTCTGCACATTTCTCTTTATCCTTGGCTTCCCTTTTCAGTAACTAGTATTTTCTTTTCTGCTTAATATCTTGTAGAAAGAGGATTTTTCTTCTTCTAAGTCCTGAAGTTCCCTCCATTCTTCAGTCTGTGATGTAGAAATAAGCATCTTCTTCCGAAATGTTGTTTATCTGCTCTGCGAACATATACCAAAAGATAAAATGAGGACAGATAGAAAGAGAGAAAGATACAAAAATATGGCAGAATTAAAGATAGAAAAGAAAGATGCTAGTAAGAAAGGAAAAAAGAAAGGAGGAAAGAAAGAGAGTAAGAAAGAAAGAAAGAAAGCGAGCAGGATACAAAGAAAGAAGGAAGAAAAGACAGGGAAAAAGGAAGAATGGGAGTAGGAAAGAAGGGAAGAAAGAGAGTACGATATAAAAGAAAGAAGGAAGGAAATAAAGATAGAAAGAAAGTGACACAAAAGAAGGAAGGAATAATGTTGTGCTAATTATTTCTAACCACATACAATAGAGTTAAAAACCTGAAGTAAAACAAATATTTCTTTGTGATTATATAATGTAATTATTTAATGTTTAGTGTGGGGTGATTAAAGTAATTAAGAACATGTAGTCATAATTTTTCACAATAGGATATAAACCTCATTTAATTGTAACTTTCAATGAATGAATTCTGCTCACGTAGCTCAGTAATTGTTCTTATTATTATTAAATTCCTTTCTAAGTTCAATTTGAGAATGAGTATGACTGATATACACATTACTATCCTTATTATTTAATTAAATCTGAATTAAGAATCAGTGCATGTCGCTATAATAGGATCCCATCGAGATCATTGAAGGATTTCGCGTGAAGAAAGCGGATATTCTAACAAAACCTCTGCTTTGATGTCTCCATTTCCTACCAGATTAAACACTAATTACACTTTCAGTAGTTCTTCTAGAGCTTCGCAATGTACCGCCACATTCTAATTAACCAGATCTACTTCCAAATTAGTAGAAACCTGGTGCATTTGTCCTGCTATTACGCGACAGAGACAGATAAACACTTCCAGCAATTACATTGTAGTTATACCAAATAATATTGTTTTAGTTATAAAAGCAGGAGTTGGCATCAGACAGTGAGGCAACATACAGGGCTACTATTAAGGGATATGTCAGGTTTATACCACATAACCTGGTAGAATCAAGCTACAAATTCGCAGATAAACATGATGTCATTGCCAACCCTTCCTCTCTCGTAACAGATCAAACTGCTTCACATAAACAGTCAACTTTAATAGCAGGGTATTCTCTCCTGTACCCTCTCACTACTGTAAATACATGAGCGATGGAGAGAGAAAGAGAGAGAGAGAGAGAGAGAGAGAGAGAGAGAGAGAGAGAGAGAGGCAATATAAAACAGCATCGTAAACTGATATGGAATCCAGCTACATACAAGTAAATTTGTTTTTATGTTACATCTTCCATTAAATAAAAAAGGAGCGCAGAAGAGAACGAGATGAAAAATGCCACTCTCCAGGTTTTTAAGCTCCTTAACGTCCTCAAGGGACTCGAGTGTGAAATCCTGGAAATTTAATGAAACAGCAGCATTAAAAGTGGCGAGAAAATCATTGCCCCTCCCACAAGTACGAGGCAGTACGATCCACTGTGAATCAATTCAAATGTAGGACCGTGTATTAAATGGAAAGAGCAGTCACTGAAGACTTCCACACATTGCTCTACTTTTGAAAAGGGGAGCTTGTAAAAAAAGTTTGTTCGTAATAATTAGAGGTGAAACTCATGGCTTCAGAACCTCATGAATGTATACTAAGACCGCGTCCGAAAGATAAAGTCGTTATCATTAACTGCGTGCTGGTGACTAGCAAATTGATGACTTCGAACATATGACCAGGGTTGTCCAACTTGACTGACCCTTTTTGTGGTTCGTAATTTTGTATTGTGTTTGTATCGAGTTAGGTAATCGAGACGATTACGTTGCGAACACACACTAGAGATCATCTCGGGTTTGATTCCCGTGGCCGACGTGTATTCAAAAGATTTTCCTCTCTCCCAAGCGGTTGGAGTGCAAGGCTTTTGAAAAAGGAGTTGGATACGGCTGTTTTTGTTCGACCACAATTAGTCAAAATATTTCAGCTTTGAGATTTTAAATCCACTCAAACAAATGGCCACGCTGCCCTTCCCATCAGCTGGTTCACATTGTACTTGCCTTTTACGACAGATAGCCGGTCATGGCGTCCGGTCAAATCGAAGCTTGTTTTTGGTATATTTTTAAACCAATGGATTTGACAACACGAAATGAATTAATTTTATTATGATATTAAAAGTATCAAGAACAGAATTGATTTTATTTTAAATATAGGTTGTTTATAACACAGTTTTCAATAGGTATTTTCAAGGCTTCAAGATTGTTTGATTGTCGATAAAAGTGGGTACTACATCGATATTATAAGAAAATTAATATCATTATGATATCGTTACGCCAGACGTAATAAGCGTATTATTGTATGGTCGAACCATGGTACGTTATGCAACAAGCCTATAATGTCATTAATTAAGATACGAGTATGATTATGTAACTCGCGTTGCTCATTTCATAATGTTCATACGAGTATCTTAATTAACATTATAGGCAAGTTGCATATGAATTTTTTGTTCGACCATAATTAGTCTAAATGTTTAAATTTTGAGACTTTAACGGTCACGCTTCACCGCACCATGACCTTCGCACCAGCTGATTGTAGATCCTGTCTTCTATGACAGATGGCAGCTTACGGCGTCGGTCAAATCGTAACTTCCTTTTGATTGTTTTGTTAAAACCAATGGATTTAGATGACACGAATTGAATTCACTTTAGTATGATATTAAAATTAACACGAACAGAATTGATTTTGTTATAAATATTGGCTATTTAACTCTCATTTTGCAGCTGCCACTATCAACGCCTCAAAATCGTTCCGTGTTCGATAATAATCGATACCACACCGATGTCGTAGTGCAAACCTGTATCGCTGTGAATATCATTTTGAAACCGTTACGTAATACGAAATAAACGTATTATAGTTTGCTCGAACAAAAAAAAATTACTTTACATTACATAATGCATTATTTTATAACCCTCTTGACGGTACTGTAAATATTTGATATTTCTTGGCCAAATTAACCTACCTACTTATAATTTTTCTTCCAAACGTTGGAACTGTTGGATTTATTTAGAATCGTCTAGAATGGAACTTGCTACTTTTGATCCAACATTATGGTGTGGGTGAGGAACAGGGTAGCGAAAAGCAGTTGGCATGTGCTGCAAGTGTTGTGGGCATGCTTGCCCCCACTCCAGCTTCACCTGACGGGGTCGTGGTTTTAACATTACAATCGCACTACATCATGTCAAATGCATGTTCCAGTTACAACAGGTATGGCAATTCCAACCTCTCTAGCTTATATTTTCCCCCTCATTTTTTTTATTTTATTTAGGGCACCAGATACCGTTGTAAATTCATAGCATATAGAGCTCGGCTATATACCATCCTTTCGAACTGCTGCTTCTACTTTTCCATAAAACGCAGCACTATATTTCGTAGGTGGATGCTACAATGTGGCTGGAAGGATGGATTATCTTTGTACATTGTGCATTTCGCGTCTATAGATTACGTATTCGATTCTTACTCGTGTTTTTTATTGCTCTTCACCCAGTTAATGTATTTCTATTTGTCTGCATGAACAAAGCGCTCTCTTAATGTCTGCTAGAAACTAAAGTTCACGGGTTCACTACCAGTGGGTGTTTTTTTTTTTTCTTTTTGAGAAGATGGTACAGCACCTTTAAACAATTCCAAATATTTTTTTTATTTTTTATTTGCAGGAAGTTTTAAATTCATTTCTTGTGGGAATTATTTAAATATCTGTTTTTATTTTTTTTATTTGTAAGTTATCAATTTAAATGCAAGTTATGATCTTAACTGTAAGTGTCTGTCAGTCACCTGTGTCATTTTTAGGAGCCTACCTGTGAAATTTAGAAATTATATATTTTTCATACCATTTTATTCAATTTTTACCTGATTCCGGAGGCATTTACCACCTTAAAATTGTAAGAGCTGTAAGATTACTAAATAATGGGGAAAAAGTGTTTTGTGATGTTAATGGGTTTCGTGGCAAAAGGTCCTTGCGGAGCAGTTTTCGAACTTTCTGGACCAAATTGCAGATTAGTGTGTAGACAATCAAACACAAAAAAATACTACATCATTTGTAATATAATTGACTATTTCTTTTAAAAATAATAGTTAAACATTATTTTACTTACTTTTGTTAATATTATGTCATGAACAATATGTTATAAGGGCATAAATGTTTTTAAATTAAAAATTAATATAGAAACTTTATTTGTTAATACGTCTAGGGGCTTTGCTGATAATTTCAAATTAATTGATTAAAATTGCTACGTAAGGGGAAATTGAACAGTGAAATATGTGGGAAAAAAATTGTTAAGGAAAATCAACTTGAAATTCCAGACACCAATTTTGCCTTTAAAACTGCCCTGCTTTGTCTATAAGTCTAAGCAACGAATTTCTTAGGGCAATAGCCTGAAAAATGTATGAATTTCCTTCCATATTACTCTGAAAATGAACGGAATTTTAAGTTTTAATATCTACTGAAAAAATTGCGTTTTATAATAAAGTCGCGGTGATTATGAAAACTTGAGTAGAGCTTTTAAAAGTCACATTATGGACATCTAAATAAACCTAAGCTAAAATAATGTTGCTTTCTTTAATTAGCCAAGAATTAGTGTTAATTAATATGCAAAAAACATTAGGGTTGTGCCATTTTTTGTACATTTCACAGATTGGTCCCCTGTTACGTACAAAGTACATTTTCAAAACAGTTTTCCTGATTAATCAAAAATAGAGTTTTGTGAAATTTCAGCAGGTTACAACAAGGTGCCCCATTTATCTTGTGGACCTCCAATTTCTTTTGTGTTTCCACCTTACCATAAAGCTACCATACGAAACAACAGCAGTTACCACAAGGATCAGTATAATAATACTTGTAGATTGTTTCCATTCCTTTGGCAATTCTTCCTTTCTGCAAATTATAAGAACGAGTTTATGGATCTCTGAATTTATTCTATCTCAATCTGCATTAATTAATTCTACTGAAATTTGGTCAAAACCTGGAGATAGTGTAATAACCTCTTATCAACATCATACAAAATTTTGTCTTTTGTACTTCTCTCAAGATTAACCCAATATACGGACGAAATCATCGGAGATCACCAATGTTGATTTAGGCGAAGTAGATCAACCAATTTATTAAATATTACGTATTCGCCAAATTTTGGATAAAAAGTGGGAATGTAATAAATCTATTCACCAGCTGTTCATAGATTTTAAAAATGCGTGTGATTCAGTTAGGCGAGACAAATTGTACAATATCCTCACTGAGTTTGCGGTACCCAAAGGTTAAAGGCTGATCAATATGTGTCTAAATGAAACCTATAGCAGAGTCAGAGTTGGGAAACTGCTTGAAGTAAGGAGATGCATTATCGCGTTTACTTTTTTAATTTCACTCTGGAATATGCCCTTAGGAAAGTTGGCTTGTGCATATGTGTTTGTCTGTTGAGCGATGACATGAACACAATCGGGAGAATTCAGAAAGTCTTTCTGATGTATGCAGGGCTGTTGGACTGGAAATTAATACAGATAAAACCAAGCATGTGGTCATGAAATGCCAAAATAACGCGCTACAAAATATCGGAATAGCAAATAAAGCATTCGAACAAGTGGAGAAATTCAAATATCTGGGAGCAATAATTACAGATAGGCCTACAAAAATCAAGGAATAAATTAAGTGTCTACTGAAATCTTGAATTGCTTGCTTTTATCAATTCAGAAACTTCTATCTTCTCGTCTTCTGTCCAGAAATAAAAAATAATATTTTTAGGACAATTATCCTGCCGCTTGTATTACATGGATGTGATACGTGGTCCCTCACTCTTCGGGAAGAACATAATCCGATAATGTTCGAAAACAGGGTGCTTAGGAAAATATTCGGACCTAAAGAGAGATGAAAATGGGGACTGGAGAAAACTGCATAATGACGAGCTTCATAACATGTACTCTTCACTCGATATAAGAAGGGGATGAAGGAGTATGAAATGGGCTGGATATGTTGCATGCATGGGGGAGGAAAGACATTTCTAAAAAAATAATTGACCGGGAGACTCGAAGGGAGAAAATTGACCTAGACATAGGTGGGAGGACGATATTGGAATAAATTTAAGGGAAGTAGGATTTGTAAGGGATGGTTGGACGAAGTTAGCAAGGAATAGGGTTAAATGGCGAGCTCATGTGAGCGCGGCAATGAACCTCCGGATTTCACAAAATATAAATATTCTTTTAGCTTGCTTAGGAATTGTCTATTGCCATTTAGTGAGTACGTAATAATATAATAAACTGTGTAAATCTGAAGTTTCAAGCTTGAAATATACGTTAATGTAGCAGGAAAGAGAGTTCTGCTTTAAACGGAAAAAATTATCAAAATACACCTTCTCAACATGAAAGTACTTTGATAAGTTACAATCTATAACTACAATTAAGCTGCAAATAATGGGAAAAATAATAACAGTTATTCAGAGATCGTTGGCAGTAAATGTTAGCTTGCTTCCCCCGTAATTAATTATAGTAGTTAAATGCCTTCGAAAGGACGTTTGTATCGACTGAAGGGATAATGACTCTCAAACTCAAAACATAACTGTGCAATTCAAATTAGACCCTTTGTTAACGAAAAAAAATGTTTCGACAGATATATCATAACTTTTGTTTTAATAAATGAATGTCCTTTCACTATCAACGTAAGTAACCCTTTTCTATTGAGTACTGCTATCTATACCAAATATTTCCTGGATTCATTACAAATCCTAATAAGGAATTACTTGATCTCTTTTCACTTCTGCATTATACTTGTAGTTTTGGTTCTTGTTAAATTATGAAGAGAATTGCAATTTTTCACTTATTAAGCAATCCATAATAGGCTATTATTAAAGGAAAAATTTTCAAACTAGGATCCGTTTTATTTAACATATACATAACTGTCAACTCTATTTTTAAATATGGAGTAAAAAAAATCAACTATCTCCACATATGGGACATGTAAAAATCAGAATTGCATTGTAGCCGATATTGAATAAAATATGCGACTCCGTATAGGCTATAAGCACAACTTTACCCAGTTATGTGTTATTAAACTTCTAGTTTATGTTTTACATGAAAAATGAGCCCTGAAAGTCTGCCCAGTTATTTCACTTTAAACATGTTCGGGTTTTGTTTATGAAATTCCGATAGCCCTTTCTTCTTTGTGGTTCTATATGCTAAATCAAATTTCCTACACACGTAATAGCTCCCTGTCTGTGACAAAAGATACGTAACAGGCTTTGATTTATGGGAATGTCGCTGTCCCGCCGGGAAATTACTAGAGGCGTATTCTTCATTAAGTCAGTGTTCACCACTTACCACATTCATATCTAAAGGCTTGCCCTCAAGCATTGTGGAATCGAGTTCAGACATACATACTCCTCTTTATTTCTGGACAGCAGCACTTTTTCAAGCTTTCTCTTCCCTCAGATGATAACAACGTCATGCTCTTCTCTGTCACAGAACAAAACGTTCTGGGTGGCATATATTAAATTCGCTCCATAGTCCTCAACAGCGACCCCTGCAGATTCTGGCACTCAGACTTGTACTGCAGATCTGTTTGCGTAATTTCCGTGTTTATAATATTTTTTCTCTGCCACAATAGCAGGAAATCTGAGGGTTATTAAGCAGCAGTGGCCGAAGGATCCCAGACCCGATGTGTGGTCAGCAATTGAAACCTTCATATTATAGTAGAACTTAGTTATAGCAACGTCTAAGCGGCCGGGAAAAGATAATACTTTTTTTACAATATTATATTTCTTTAAAATTGAAATTTCAATTCATCTGTATAAAAACACACAACGCTGTTCATTATAAACGGTCAGATACAAAAATTAGAGAAAATGCATACAAAATCAATGTTTATTAATAAAGCTATACCTAACATATAATTACAATTCGTTAAATAGAAAGTTATATTGATAAATATTATTATATTGCTCCCGAGTGAGCATTGCCCGTGATCGAAGGATTTTAACAATGAAAATTTAGAGAAAGAAGTGGACGAGCAAATAAGTTACATGAAAATATAACAAATTTAGAGTTTAGGATTAAAATACTATATATAATAATGTACATAAACTAATAATAGTGAAGTTAAAATCAGCATAGTTAAACAATGAAAGTCATTAAATTTTACATTATTAGTAACTAAAATTAAGAGTTTCTGATTCTGAAAATTTATTTAAATGCAACTTTAAAATTAGAAATAGATTTAGGGCCTATTTTTAGCACATATTGTGACAGAAAGTTATTATATACTTCTTTGCCATAATTGGAGCTAGGATTCATTGCAGCAGTCGTTGAACATCTTGATTCTGTAAAATGGAAGGCAATATTCCATCCAGTGTTACGGTTAAGCAAATAGGAATTAATTTTCTTTAAGTTTTTATGAAATTACATTAATAAAGTATATCTTAAGATCGTTAGATTAAAAAAACGTTTAGTAGAATAATCGATAGGTTTAAAAAAATCATTTTAGTTAGTGTTTACAGTAAAAGCAATTGACTTTCTTGAAAAATAATTTACACCATTGCCGAATGTCTTAGCGATGCATTTCTTGAAAATGGAAACTGGTAAAAATTGTATTCAGATTTAAGACTAGAGTGACGTTATACCCACGGTAAATATATCTATGTATGTCGTATTAAGCAAGGGAGAAGTGCATGTGTCTTTTCGGGAATTAATTGGTAACGGGAAATCACACTGTGAAATATATATATATATATATATATATATATATATATATATATATATATATATACACACATTGAAATCCAAGTTCACTGGGTTCCCCCTGACCACTCCATTCCGGTTACGGGTCTAAAGTAAGGAAGTTTTTGCCTATTTGATCTTTTCCTACACATCTAAGATCGTTTTCTAACTGGTGGACCTCAACAGCAGTGTATTTGTCTTCATATTAAATATTTGTCTATATTTTTTAAAATTTTCATAATCTTTACTTTATTTTCAAAGATGTTTTATTTACCAGGCAATTTTTTCTTTAAATAAAATCTTAACCATTGAGAAACCCCTTTTGTAGATTAATTCAAAGGATAACTCTGCAAAATTTGAATGAAATCAGGCAAACTGTTCTTGAGATACAATTTTTTTTTGTAATTGAAATTGAGATGAGTCTAAAGTTATGACATTCACTTGTACATGCACATGCACAACTTTGGAAAAAAATCAATAATACCAGTATTAAATGGATTTTTTTTCTGAAAATTTGGAATCAAATTCAGAATAACATTTTCTATCACTTGAAATTACACAAAAGTTTATTCTTTTTTAAAAATATTTTCTAGTGTATGAGCCCCCTTAATCGTGTCCCCTTCCATGCCTATTCATGTAGTTATTCCTTGAGGGAACGTCGTTGAAGTTTTCTTCAGTCCCCCTTCTGTTATTTTTGCATTGTATTGTTTGTATTATTCCATACGTGGTTTGTCACCCTGTTCATCATCATGTGTGTCTCTACGTTAAACGATATACCTTAGAGCCTTAGGCCATGTCATATTTGGAGAGTAGAATGGAGAGTAGAATGATCAATAATTGTAGTGCACTGTTTATCGTCTATACGGCCTCGGGTGGGTATCAGGAAAGCATGAATCTGGCACTTGCAGCTAGCAACCAAAACGTACTCCTACTCCGCAAATTCTCCATCAGAGCACACGAGGAAAATGCAGACGTAATTGCGAAGTCTGAACATTTCCGCTGGTCTATTAATTTATGTATTCCGTTGATGTCCACAAAGTTTTATTTTAATATCATGACTGCTTAATATGTGTGATATAAATGTTCTATACTAGATTAAGCAAAACAATTAATATCAATAAGTATCTGCAGACTAAATATTTTAAATCATCTTCCTCAATCAATAAAATAATTATTGCATTTAAAAACATTTAGTAAATTATTCTGTAGAGGAAAATTTGTCCTGAGCAGGAATAAAACCCGGGTTTTCAGCTTTTTATGCTGAAGCCTAAACCAGTAGACTCCCACGCTACGTACCCTGACCCATTCCAAATCCTCCTATAGACCACTATTGACCCGGGTTCGATTCCTGTCCAGCACGAATTTTCCTCTATAGATTACATAGCCTATATATTTCATCAGCGAGATATGACTGAAAACAGTCATTAATTTCGAAATGGTTTACGAACAAAAGCATATTATGCGCTAAAAGATTTCGTGTTATGTCAGATTTTAGCTGCTGAGTTTTATTGATGTATTCTTACCATAAGTGTGTATTTTCTGAAATTGTATATTATGTACTACCCAGTGGCGTAGGGCAAGGGGGTCCAGTGGAACCTGACATCTCCCTTCCCGAAATAAAAACTTAAACTATTTTATCATATATTTAATTATTTTATTTAATAATAAAATACTGAAGTTGTAAATGTAGGCCTATCATTTCCACTGTTCCGTGTGTTATTTAACTTTACTTACAAATAGTAATAAGTGTTATAACTCAGGTAACGATTTCTTGTTTAAGTTGTCATGTCTTAGAGTATAACAAACAAATTTTCGACTACTTTTTCAGTGCAAAAATAGCGTAAAATGTGATTTTCATTACTTCAGTTTTTATAAATTTTCCGGGAGTGAACCCTTGCACTTTCGACCCACTCCGAAATTATTTTCTGGCTACGCTACTGGTACTACTTGAAACACATTTCTATCAATGTATATGATTATTGGCAGATATAGAAATCTATTCTGGTAGTAAGCTTGGATGAGTGAATTATATTCAAGTGGAAAATACAGGGAAATACTGTATTTTCCTTTTACTCCAGCTCATTATTACTGAATTAGACTGAATATTATCGAAGACATAAGACTGGAAACGTTGTGAACTAATTGGCAATTACGTCAAGTATCTCTGGGTGTGGAATTCTCTAATTGAGCGTAGGCCTAATCTTATCTTGAGAATATGCTACTGGTGGGTATTAATTTTCCCTGGAATTTACTTAGTGGAAAACGTGTTTAGCATTAAGCTAAGTAGAAAGGAGGTGAACTGGCTACTTAGAAAGCTTATAGGCCTATGTCGAACGGTTCACGTAGACTTCAATCTAGGATTGTGTCTCAGAATAAGAACAATCTCGACATTTTCTTGACGCGAAATTCTTGGAGTGATTCAAATTACATACGAAGTTTAGAAGGCAAGGGTGATATTCATATCTCCGGTGATTCTGAAATTAAATGGAATAAATCATTGAAATCTTCCTGAAATTAAGTACAAATAAAGTTTAAATTAATTCTATCTAGCGTACTCTGCAAATTAACATTGCCTTGGATTAAATATACGAGGGCCATTCAATAATAATTAAAGAGACAAATTGGTCTGAGGAAAAGACGGTTGGTAGTACAAGTTTGGTACATTTAGGATTTTAAGTTTGCATCACTACGATGAGTTCTAATCAGCTGATGGATCAACATCGCTCTGTTTATAACCTCAAAATTAAGTTTAACGTTGTCGGGTATTCTTGAAAATTCCACATCGGTTGAACAACGTTCTGTGAATCGTTTTTTGATTATTTAAGGTGAAAAACCAGCTAATATATATATTCTAGAATGACTTAAGTGTATGGTGCAAGTTGTATGAACCGTGGAAATTTTTACAAGTGGGTAGAACAGTGCAAATGTGGTCGAGAATCAGTGACTGACGAACACCGTTCTGGCCGGCCTTTTGAAGTTGCGACTTCCTTACTTCAAACTCGAATTGTTTGGTCCACTGACTGAAGGAGCCATTAGGCCTACATGGGAAGAAGTTCCAGGATAACGAGGATGAAAAGAAATTTGTGGGAAATTGGCTCCGACACCAAGACGAAGAGTTCTTTGCAGCCGGTAGAAAAAAGCTAGTAACCCGTTGGGACAAGTGCATAAATGTTGATGGGGATTGTGTTGAAAAGAAGGAAAAGTATTGTTAGGTAAATATAAACTGTTTTTTCTCCAGGTCAGTTTGCTTCTTTAATTATTGAATGGCACTGGTAGGGCGAATAAGACCAACGGATGTCTCGATTAGGAATCCAAAGGAAAATGGTAGTTTAGCATAAAAAACAAACAGCAGTGCAAAAATTCAATTTTATGATACCAGTATCTTAATTTTAATGACGCTTAAAAGAGGGGACATAAGGTTGGGTTGAAAGAAATCATATTAAGTTTTTTTTATAATTATATAAGAAACCTTTACATTAAAAGTTGTTTAATGTAAATATATAAATTATTACTGGAGTTACGGAAATTTAAAGGAGACTAATTGGCAACGAAGTGGGAATGACATTTAAAAGCCCTTCAGCAGAACAATGTATACTGAAGATTAATCGCATTTTCTCACAAATTAATTTTCATGTATAAAAATCTTCAATTTCTAAGAAACTATTCAATCGATTTGCATTAAATTGTTTGTGAATACTGTTGAATACCATAGTTAACGCCAGGACTCAAAGTTTTGCATCTATCGTCATTGGTTTTCGCATACAAAAAAAAGTTAATCAAAATATTGTGACTTGACAAATTCAAAAGTTGATTTTCCTTACAAATAAATATTGGGCTATACTCCTAACATGATCAATTCAGTTAATTTCCTATAGCCTTAACTTCAAACTTTCAATAATCCATACCAATCACTGCTACGTGTTCAGAAAAAAAACTTTCTTTATTGATGCGCATGATTCTTGATCAAAATAAAAATAACTTCCCTTATCAAAAACCAAGCACTTCTATTAACAAATATACACTTGAGAATCGTAGTTGGAATTTATCAATTCCTTGGGAGGTATCAATATTTATGTATAACCCATATGAACTGGTCTAACCTATATTAACCTCCCCTTAATTTGAATGGACGATAGTTAAAAATAGTATGTGGCTGAAATTTTATACAGCAATTTGTGAACTCTTGAATTTGGACGTCAGGAATATGCAGACAGTTAACAATGCACATGTTGTAAGTTCCACATTCTTTCGTACTATAATTTTAAAAAAATCTTCATTTCGAAAAACTAAGGAACGTCATATAAATCAAACAATGGACTACATGATAACTTACTGCCGGAACTTCCCAAATTAGCCCACGACAAGCATCCCTTCTCTACAAAAATTGACCTGCATAAGTTCGAACCCTGTGCAAACAACAGTTAGCGTAAACAAATTAAACTTTTTACTTTGGAAACGTTTTGCCCGCAATACATTTCGTGTCCAGCTATTGAACGGAGTCTTATTTGGTCTGGTCTGGAAGATAGCTTAAGGAAATTCACCACTGATATTTAGAAAAAAAGTACTTTTTTCCAAATTTAAAAAATCCGCAGTGCTTGTAGACCTATAGTCCAGTTGCGTTCCAAATTGGTTGACACACTGATGTTTGTAATCGACTATTAAATGGCCATCTGACATGGCACAATTGGTAATTGTTATTCTTATATCTCTCTCTTACAAAATATTATTCTACGTTTTTATTATTGGTACTCCAAACTCAAAATGTTCCACACAAGGGGGCTTTTATATAGTCTGTTTTTAAATATTCAGTGTAAATTCTTAAAGAAATTATAAAAGGGAAACACTTTTAGTGTTTAGTTCAATTTTAATGATATGTCTGAATGTTTTAATAATTGAATTTAATATTAGATTTTGTCATGTAAGTTCTTAAAAGCACAATGAAAATAATGTTTAAATGTTAATCATAGCGTTGAAAAAATTAAACTATAATGAACCATTTTTAATTTTATGATGGGGCTCGATTCCAGTATTTATTATTAGTGTTATTATTCTTAATTTATTGTTATTATTCTTAATTTATCACTACATTATTATTATTATTATTATTATTATTCAGTATTCCGCCAATGGGTAGAGCCTTGGATATATCGTTGATCTGCAAATTACGATCTCCATCCCTTACCATCCTTGGCTTCCTCTTTCAGTAACCAGTTTTTTCTTTTGTCCTTAAATCGTCTAGTAGCGGTTTATCATTTTTCCATGAACTGGAGTTACCTCCAACTTTCCTTCGATGATGTCATGCTGCAGATATATATATATATATATATATATATATACTTTTAATCAAGATGCGACTTACACAGTTTGCGTTCCTTGAAGAACTGAGTAAATAATTATCTCTTATCGTTTACGCTTCTCAGGACGTCTTCATTTGTCATTTTATCTTCTCCAGTAGGCCTACCACTTTTTAAAACCGTTGAGGCACTTCTTCCTAATTTTTTCTGAGTGTCCATTTTTAACCCCATAAAGCAATGCTCCATACTTAGTACTTTATCAATTTCCTCCTCAAATCCAAGTTTAAATTCCTGACACAACGAATGTGTGCTACATATAAGGTGTCTAGGTGCAAACCCCAACATTTCTACTTTTTTTTTTTTTTTATCGAAAATGTGTTTTGCACTTATATAGTTTCTAGGGACTCTAATTTATCTTTTAATGTGACAATTATATTCAAACGACGACATTTCCCATTCAATTGACGCTGATGAAATCAGGTTTTAAATGCAACCCCCGAAATTTCCTCGTAACTATGATGTGCAAACAGCGACATTTCCATACAGCTAATACTGAATCAGACTGATGTCACGTGATGACCGTCAGGCACAACTGTGTAAAGAAATTTCGCGCGCTAATAGTAAGAAACTTCGTTTCTTTGTGTGTGTCAACGTAAGAAATGTATTCAGAGTAATTCATGGTGGTCAATATTGTAATAATAACATTATACTTTGAATGTTTCACAATAACAGTAGCACAAGAAAAAGAAAGCTTGTTGACACTGAATTATTTTTAGAGCATTTAGTAGTAAACAATGACATCTCCAATATTTAAGCTTATTATTTTATGCATTTTTGAATTGATTTTTAACAAAGGCGGGTGAACATGTTTTTGTTATAATTTCAAAGGAAATGCAATTCATGAAGAGGCTTCTTATAAATTATTAGTTTCCACTTTTTTATCTTTATTTATTTATTTATTTTTATTTTTATTTTATTTTTTGGCTTCCTGTAAAATTTAGTCAAGTGGAAATGTTTGGGTTTGCACCTAGACACCTTAAGTGTCTGTATAGCCTATTGAACATTTAAATTCTTTCAGATATAGAAAGATTTTACAAATTTTATACTATAGGCCTACAACTTAAACACTTAATTCGAAAAATAAAAGCTGTCCGAGAACAAGATTTTCCTTTTACGGTGGGCGTTACAATACTGTATATGAGAGGGATTGTTGCATGGAGTTAGCACAGAATAGGGTCGAATGGTGGGCTCAGATAAGCGCGACAATGAACCTTCGGGTTCCATAAACTAGATAATATTCCTTTAGCTTGTTTAGGAATTGTCTATTGTCGTGGAGTAAGTAGCAAGTAAGTTACAATATACTGAACATTATTTTGTAATAGTTTTGAATTATAACTTGTAATAATAATTGCATTAAATAATTTTATATGATTCTGGAACTAACCAACTAATTCGTTTTATCGGCTACTTAGAATCATGGCCTTAAAAATATTGGTCTCTTATAGTAGTTATTTGTACAGTTAGTTTCCTTCACATGGGCTGGATAGAGAACAGTATACAGATGGGGACGAGCAAATGCTGATTCCTGAGACGTGCTGAGTGTAGAATATAATTCAGGAGGACTTGCTACATCTTGGCAATCGGATTAGTTGCGCTAATTTGCTTCCCGGGCCGGAGACTCACAAATCTACATCATTCTTATAGCCTCGTGTACAAGTTGGAGATTCGCCAAGAGCTTTGGTATGGTCTCGTAAAGGTCAGGTCATGTTGACTGAGGTCAGTGCTCACTATTGTAGTTCCTACTTTACAGGATCTGAATTAATTATGCTTTATATCACCACATATATGCTAATCCAGAACTCCATCAACTTCAAGATAATGTACTTTTGCGTTTCATAGTGTTTGTTCTGACTAACTGAAATTTGAACGTAACTGTGATTCGACTGGGTAGTTTAGTCTAGCCTCTAGCGTGCAGAAGCCGTAGTAATGGCCTGTACCCAGGAATAATCATAACCAGTTCAATTAGTTATCGAAAGTTCTTATGTTTTCTGTACTTGATATCCTATATGACATTCTCTGTTTGTTATGTTTCGCAACACTTTTAAAAATCAAACTCTACTGTCGACTCTATCCTTCACCTCATCCAAATGGTTCTGGATTTTATACTAATCGATTAAATTTTCTTTCCATCTTTTGGTTTCTTCACCTTTCACTATCTGGTAGTATTATATTATTATCTGCTTTGTTTTTATCTGTACCATACATTTCGTTTTTAAGCGTTAACAGTAAAACCAATTTTGTTTCAAGTTTACAGAAGTGCTCCAAACGATTTTCAGAATTTGCATTTTTGCTTGGTCTGTATAAATATCTTAGAATTTTAAGTGTGCAACAGATAGAAAATTTTGGGAAAAGCAATATAAAATTAATAGATCAACGTTAGAGGGCAGGCAAACCTATTTAATGAACTTGGTGTCCAAAATACGTGGTAGTGGGGATACAAGTAGTGGAAAAGGATGGCTCAAGGCTGCAAAGAACTGGTTTGGTAGTAATGGGTTTGCTCTAAACGATTCTAGAACCCATAAATAATATTTAAGCGAGATGTCCAATAACTGCAATAATACTGGATTACTTGGTTTTTATCTGGACTCGAAGCTTACTTGGAAGACCCTTGTTGAAAATATTTGTAATCAACTGGCTAGAGGTATTTTTGTTCTAAGAAGAATTAGGACTTGCATTTCACTCAAAGTTTTGAGGTCTGTGTATTTTGTTCATTTACAATGTCATAGTGTTAATGGAATATGTATCTGAGATCATACCGGGGGGAAAAATTCTAATTATTTCTTTAAAAAGTCCCTGAGGATAATGGCAAACAAAAGTCATAAAAAAATTGTAGATCTTTATTTACTGAAATGAATAATATGACTGTTTTTAATTTATATGTACTTTATAGTATCTCATATTCAAAGAAGGATCTGAAGAATTTTACTTAATAGAGAAGTGGTGCCTCATTTTAATAGCCCTACAAGGCGCAGGATAGATAAACATACCAAAGCGTAGTATAAATGTCATTTATAACTCTTGTTTTTATAATGGGATTAATTTATTCAGCTAAGTGCGTCTAAGTGTCCGTAGTTTACGTATAAATAGATTTAAAAATTATGTATATTCATGGCTCATACGGAGACCATTTTACTCTGTGATGGCATTTCTTACGGCTTCGTTTTATAAGAACTAATTTATGTACGATGGTGAGTAAATAAGTATCCGCACTTTTGGTTTAATCTTTTGTAGGTTGGCTATACCGCTTTTGCAGGTTGGCTATACCGCTTTTGCTCGCGCACGTGGACATGTTGTTGATTTATCTCCTCCTGTGGAAAGTTTGACCGTTATAACTCCACGTGTTGCACTTCTGCACATTAAAAAAGGCTGCACCGCTCAACGTTTTCACCAAAGAAGAACAGCATGCAGTGATCCATATTTCTGTCGTCTGAAGGTGTACCAGGCGAAGAAATCCATCGAAGGCGTGTACGAATGGATTGAAAAATTCAAAAATGTTCAGACAAGTGTGAATGACGAGTAAATAATATTGGTACGTGCTTCGCCGTGGTAAAACATTGCCCCCATATTGTGCGGAAAGTCTGCGATGAATTTCGGCCCCATACGACTATGACTGTCAACTTGGATCAATTGCTGCTAGTTACGATGACCTCGTCACTCGCAATGTCACTCACATGTTCATCAAGAAATATTCTAAGCCCAAATATCCCCGCATACGGGGAATATTCCCTTGTATACAAAACCACGCCCGACGTGTCCCATACACCGAGAGATTCTGCCGCTTCCTGTCGACACCCCTCCCACAGCATTTCGAAAATAATCCCAGAAAATAGTCCAGTAAAATTTCTGATTGGTTATGTTAAAAATTTTATCATTCCGCCTGTGATTAGGCCTACACTGTTTATTGACTGAAATATTGAGTTACCGCTACTTTTTGTCATCTTACTTTCTAAGTACTAATTTTCATTGTCATTGTATCCAAAGTTTGCAGTGTCTCTGAATTTTCCCACGCACACAATATAATTTAGTATGTTGAAAGGGCTCTTTATAAAACCCACAAAATTTAACATAAAAAAAGTTCTTAGAATCCCAGTGCGAGAACTTTAAGCTGTCTTTAGTACCCTACTTGGACACTTTTCCTAGCTCCAGTGCACTAGCACTAACCCCAGCATTGTCTTCTGTACGACTAACCGTACTTCTGCAACCAATACTCGATCACCTCGATTATTATTCTCAAGTAACAACATATTATACATTATACATTGTGGAAATTTATTAAATTCCTTTTTAATATCACCTTTCCCTGTTCTGAATAAATAAATTAGTATTAATGTTAAATTAATATATGCTTTTAATGTTTATATATTTTTTTTAATCATTCTGTCGTGCTTAATAATTTAATCCTGATATTTAATTGTGATGCTTCCCTGTAATATTATTCAGACAAATTAGTAGAGCTAATTTCTCCCTGCAAAAGTCAAAATTTAACGGCTGTTGACAACTTTCTTGTATGCGCCAAAAGGTTATCTACCTAGCGAAAAAAGAGAGATATCGGCACCTGGGGTAAATAATAACGACAGGAACTAATGGCAGAATACTTACATTTCAAATCGTAATACTTATAGGAATATACGATTATTCTCCTGAAATAAGTCCTTACTTGCATATGTTGATTAAATGTGAAGATAGGAAACGTAATTAAGAAAACTCGACTAACTGCTGGTTTTCATAGTAAATTTTGGTTTGTATAACCAAAGGGAATTTTTTAGTAATGTCGAGAAAGTTTGGAAGGTAAGGTGGAAAGTTGTGTACATTTCAAGAATTGCCGGAGTCAAATTATTTTGTCCGTTAGAAATACGGGTAAAATATTATGTGTTATCAATGGACGAAAAGCAAAACAGAGATAAATCGGTGAACTGATAGACGCACAGATTTTTTGTAATTGAAATGTCTCTTTATAAGGTATTAAATGTATATATTCATATTTTAGAAATTTTAACTTTGCATTGAAACGTAAACGACTGTCTTCATGAAATGATCTGTGTAGCAAAACAAAGAGAGAGAGAATGAGAGACAGAATTTAATTTGAATTGAATTTTATTTTAAAGATTGTAAGCGTAGAACTAAAGACTTCGTTTATGGGCACACAATCCGCTCAAACAATCGTGAAAAATCACAGAAAAAATTACAATAAAGAGAGAGAAAGAAAGAGAGAAACACAGATAGAGAGAGAAGGATATCAATTACTCTAATTGGCAGTGAATATTCTAGCGCACATGCTTTTCTTTGTTTTTGTTTTTTGCAGAAGAGGTACAGAACTAGATCGTATTGTATTACAGTAAATCGTTATAATAGCTTTGTGAGAATGAAGTTGATATTCAAGCAAATTAATACACTCTATAAATAAACAGAAAAATTAAAGTAAATTTACGGTATTACGTGCAATCCAGTTTAATTTATCTGTACCGTACAGATAAAGTATCACTGACACACTGCTATCTTTGATATTTTAGCTGTAGTCTATCAGGTTTGTACAATTTTTAATTTCTCTTTGTGCATTCTTTTATTGCATAGTCATTTATACAACATCAAAATGAAACATCGGAATAACTCTAAAACATTAATAATCAAGTTGAATCACATCACAAAGAAAAGTCATCATTGTATAGTCGGTGTTTCATAAACGTACGGCTTTAATGCATTTGTGCCCTTCCTTTTCGAAATTCTCACATTCCAAACACAATCTGTCTACGCAGGAAGCATTGAACTTATGCCCTTTCTTTATAAAACGGTGATTCTCTTTCTTTATGAAGCAATTCAGTTATTAATCTGTTGAGAAATGACTTATTTTTAAATAAGATATTCAGTAGGGAACAGAAAAAATTAATAAAAAAACTTGATGAACACAATATGATGGAACCAGGAAAAATAAAATCACTGAAACGTGGGGCGATTTTAAGTCCTGTAACTTTTCAATAATTCAAAAGATTAATATAATAAAATTTCTGATTGTTACCTGAAAGCTGATTAATGTACTTAAAGAAAAACGAATTCTACAACTAAACATCAATGAAGGCAATACAAATACGCTATTTCACCATCTAAAGAAACATTTTAACCCATGGTTTGAAATGTACACCAATGTACGCCAATTGATGCAGACTAAAATAGTTCTATTTTAATAATAATCATTCAGTGACGCCCTACCAACGCGCCCTGTGGACGGAGGGATTTATATTTATATATTATTAAAATACACCATTTTGTTTGAAGAAACGTTATATCTATATCTACAGATTCTCTTCGAATTTTTAGTGTAACCGCTTAAAGGTATGTAGTATATAGACATAAAATGGTGTTATTTTATTACTCAACACACGAATGGTATCTCGGGTCATTTTTTACCCCTCGCTTCTTTGATTATAAAGAAACCCTTTTTAAAGTTGAGAAAAGCTTCTTATCCTCCGGATATGAATTTTGCAGACATTTTACTTTAATTGGGCGTTAGACAGGCTTTCAACAAGGAAGCTTTTCTCAGTGTCAGAAAATCCAATGTTACATGTGGGAATAGAGGAAATTTTAGTGTGAAAATACCTTCAAGCACAGAAATTGTTACTGGAACATTTTGCATCACTCGAGTAAAAGAATAAATGGGCATGTTAAAATAATAATTATATAGGCGTAGCCTAATTTTGTGATAAATAAGTTGATCGCAATGATAAAACTTCGAAAAATAAGATACTTGCCAAATTACGTAAGACCGTGTTACCCTAAAAGTATGTACTTTAATTTAATGCGTAGGGAAATTTTTGTCCATGCTTGATAATCCACGTTGTGAGAGTTATTTCGGTAATGATAGGTTTTACACCCAGTATGCAAAGTAAAGTTTTCCCTATTCAGGCAAAAATCTCTAGGCTCCCAGATTTTAAACTTTCTGCACGTGAAGAGGGTAAGGTAAAGGTAAAGCCGTAAGCACTGGCTGCCTTTACCCACTGGATTGCTCCCGGTACTCTTTCATTTTAGAGGTTCAATGGACCCCCAGGACCATAGCGTAACCAGGAGGAAAGACAAATTGAAACATTATAGCGACGTCATAGGGGATCGATCCGCGACCTTCCTGTTTGTTGCGAAGTGCATGAATTATAGCTCTCCGAAGGTATAAATGCTTTGCGCAGATGCACTGCCTCTGTCCAGAGCATATTCACCGTAGACTAATTCCGTCATACGTGACAACCCGATCGAATTCCTAATGGGGGTTTATCAGCTGTGACGTAAGTAAGCGCCTGCACTGTAACCAAGGATGTTTATTAATTTGGAGAATTATATCTATGACACAGAGTTCGAAAACAGGGTGCTTAGGAAAATATTCTGACTTAAGAGAGATGAAAATAATGGTTGGAAAAACTGCATAATGACGAACTTCATAACCTTTACTTTTCAACGAATATAGTACGGGTAATTAAATCGCTGAGGATGAAAGGGCTGGACAAGTTGCGCACATGGGGGAGGAAAAACATATCTAAAAAGTATTGACTGGGAGTCCCGAAGGGAAAATACCACTTGAAGACCTAGACGTAGATGGGAGGACAGTATTAGAATAAGATTTAAGGGAAGTAGGATTTGTGAGGGATGGTTGGATGGAGCTAGCACAGAATATGATTGAATGGCGGGCTCATGCAAGAACGGGCAATGAATTTCCGGGTTCCAAAAAATAGATAATATTCCTTTAGCTTGCTCAGGAATTTGTCTTTTGCCACTGACTAAGTAAGTAAGTATGACTATTTCACGGCTTACAACACCTGATATCTTCTTCTTCTAGTGCCTATCCGGGATGTTGGTGACCATCATAGCTATCACTTTTGCTTGTTCGAAAAAGTTCCTCACTCGTGTGTGAAGTCCATGTCCCTTAAGTTTCCAAGCCAAGATGTTCTTCTTCCTAGTCCTCTTTTAACAAGGTTCTTTCCTTGAAGAATGTTCTGCAGCAGTTTATACCTGTTTCCATTCCTCATTATATGGCCGAGCTTTCTGCATTTTACTGTATTTAGGACTTCTTTTTCTTTCTTCATTTTGTGGAGAATGTAATTGTTAGTAATTTTATGTCCATGGCACTCTTAGCATTCTTCTATACAGCCACATCTTAAATGCCTCAAGTCGTTGGCGCGTTGTCTCAGTCAAAGTCCAGGTCTTAGCTCCATAGAAAAGAATGGAAAATATGTAGCAACGTAGAAATCTTAATTTTGTTTCCATTGAGAAGTGATGGCTCTTAAACACATTAGACATTTTACAAAACGCGACTCTAGCTTTCTCAATACGGCTTCTAATTTCATGCGAGTTATCCCATTAGTTGTTAATGTTAGTTCCCAGATATATGTATTTGCTTACTTGTTCAATAGGTTTACCATTAATAACACCTGATATAGTAATGACTAATTTGAAATTGCAATTATTTAATTTATAGAATACTAAATAATAAAGCTTTAAGGGGGGACATACAGCTTTCAGTGAAATTCATATGTAAGAAGTAGGTGAACTTCATAATTTTTTTCCCTCAGCAGTGAATTTCTCCACAATCTTGCAATCTGACATAGTCTTTATTGACTACTTCTACTATTGCATACTATTTTCAAAATTAAGTAAGCTGTTGCAGTTATGGGTGATTATCGTTACAAAATGGCAGCCACGGTTCATGAACTGGAATGCCGTTTCCTTGATAACTTCCACAAATATTAGTATTTCTGATTGATTATTTTTCGGTGTATTTGTTAATATCATATAAACAACTCTATCTACAATCACTTATATAACATCAATAGTTTATTATGTATATATTAATGAAAAATACAATTTTAAAAATTTGATTTTTTAAAAATACTTATACTGTAGATATTCCAGACATTGTAGCTGATGATGTTCATATGATGTTTGCAAAAAGAATCACTCAAAAATATTGCCATTGGTGGAAATTTTCACGGGAACGGCATTTTAGTGCACGAAACATGGCTGCCATTTTGTAACTATAATTACCCGTAACTGTAACAGTTTGATTCATTTTGAAAATAGTATGCAATTTTAGAAGTAGTCAATAAAGCGTACGTCAGATTGCAAGATTGTACAGCAATTCATTGCTGAGATAAAATAATGAAATTTATTTATTTCTCACCTATGAATTTCGCCGAAAGCTGTATGAACCCTCTTAAGTATATGGAATCGAAGGGTGGAACAGATCATTAAATAAGGTAGCAAAGAGACCTTATAATGAAAATGTAATAATTGGAAATGTTCTGCAGTATGAATAGTTAACGTTTACCAGTGACAGCTTTGGCAGATTTTTTAATGTAGAAATCCACCAGTCAGTCAGTCGGTATTTGTTGCATGGAAAGTGAAGGATTAACCCAGATTAGCAAATGCACATATGAATGGCTGGAACTAATTTTCCATTTCGAATCCACACCGAAATGAATGGATTCAGAATCCTGCTGCACTGTCCTTCAAAAAGAGGGATTCACGTACGTTTTTAAAGTCCATAATAATCCCCTGCCATAGTACGGTTCAATTCTAGGAAATGTACTTTTTTGCGTGTAAAACAGAAAAGTCTATGTAAAGTTAATATTTTAACAATTAATCGCGTTTGGTTGAGTTAGCATACTGTGGAAGTCCGGGATTGTAGTCCCCGCGGACCATATCCTCGCCAGCTTGTTCTAAAACACGAGGGAAAATTACGCTTCAGTTGGCCGAGATGAAGAGTATCTGCAGATAATTTTGTAGTGGATGAGCCTTGTATCAGCGCACACCACTCAGCTCTAGTTCATATTTTTTTTTATTTTCGAAGTTACTCAACAACATTTTATTTACTTATTTATTTATTTTAATAATAAAAGGGCTTTATGAGCCAAGACTCATTAATAAAGTGCATATACATACAGTTTGGCCATGCTGACAAATATAAACAAACAATAGTACAATGTAATTTAATGTAATTGTAATTAGTTTTCATTGCACAAAAAAATACGTTTCCACAATCTTTAAAGATACCATTAAAATGCATTATTCATATTTATATTTGTTCCAGAGCAAGTGATAAATACTGAGTTTATATAATTTAAAAGTGGTTCAATTTCGAGGGGCGATTCATTAAAGCTAGTCCACTGTTGTAGCGTAGGAGATGCTTTCGCTCCCCTCACGCAGCGCACCCGAGTTCGAATCCTGTTCGGGACAAGTTACCTAGGTGGGGTTTCTTCCGGGTTTATCCTCATGTCGGTAATTTAAAGGCCCTTGTGGTCCCCGGATGTCAAGGCTAGTATATGAAAGGTTGCCTCGTTCCCGTAAGAGCTGTGGGGAGAGTCCTACACTGCTGTGTGACGTCAGCCATAGCCCGCGTGAGGGTTAAGCAGCAACATACATGGCAATGATAGGAAGAAATAACACGAAAACACCTTTATTTTAACACCAATAATACATATTTCCGAGGTGAAGATAGAATGTGTACTATCCTACATATAAAGAAGATTTAACACAAAATAAAATAAATAATTAATACAGGTACAAATAAGAATAGTGCAGCTTTACGAAGTTAGGAAAAAGTTTGTCTGACTGAGAAAAAAGTAGTCTAGCAGATATAGCTAAGATTATGAGATAGGTTTTTAATTTTACATTTCTAGGTATGATTACTTATTCCAGGTAGATTAGTCTAATTTATAGAAGGAGACTTGAAAAGAATAGACTTTTGCATATTTTGCGATATTCGTCTTGACTTAGAAAAATAAATTTCTCAAGTAGATTGTGTATTTTCTATATTTATTTATTTTACATGAAATTAAGTTAAATTAAACATCTATAAGATGAACCAAGACACTTCTGATTGCAATGTATTTGACACAATTAAATTACAGAGCGTGTAATCATAGATACTAAACCATTATTAAAACCAAAGAAGAATAGAAGTTTTACAAGGTAACACCTTGGAATAATGCTTTCCAGAGGCAAAAAACTGGAAGATGTAGCCAAATAAAACGTGCGCACGGAATGACTATTATATTATAAACTGGAAGATGTATATTATTATATTATAAAACTGGAAGATGTAGCCAAATAAAATAAAGCGCACGGAATAACAATTAATATATTACAAACCAGTCTGTGTTCTGTTTGCAGAACATTTTGTAATAAACATTTACAAATGATTCAAAGTTATCACGTCATAAATGTTAACAGGTATATCTTTAATTGTATACCGACCGACAGCATTTAAATGGTCGAACAATCCAAGACTCAATACTGAGCAACTTAGTAATATTTTTCAAGTAAAAATGGATTTTAAGACGCGCTTATAATAAAATAATAATAAAAACGTCATAAACTCACCTTCAGTAGGAAATTGGCTTCTAGGTTTCCATTCTTTTGCTGTTAACAACAGATCCATTGTTGAATATTCTCCTCCCCCCCCCCCAGTGGACGAGGCCCAGCTGGTTTATGGGTATATACTTGTAGTTATTCGGTTTCTGAAAGATGTTTTATTAGGGGAATAGAACATTTTTTGTCAAATATAGTGTAGGTGGTCAGCTCAACAAGGAAGATTTTCTGCAAGGTTCTTAAAATACTAAAGGTTAGTCCACTTGCCACCCTGAGCGGTCATTGGCTGCGGGATGTGACGTGGCTAGGATGTCAGGCAGCCCCTTTCTCATAAGAAATGAATGGAGAACAGATGGTTTTTAACCTTTATTATTTAATTACAGGCAGCAACTATCAAGTGTTCTAACATGCCAACCCACAGTATAAGAACTGATCTATTAGGCTGTGTGGTAGAAATTGTAAAAATCGATCGGGTTTGGTTTAAAAATCGTAGTTATTGAAGCTGTTTTTACAGGCTAAGATCACATCTGCATGTGATGTTAAGATAATATGAATGTATTGGAGTTTCATGAGACTATAACACAGGACTATTTCTAATGTTCTTATTCGAAATAGGCAGGAAATAAGAACCACATTTTTAATTAATTTTAATACTTCATATTAAAATACGTCCACCGCTGTGGCTCAGGAGATGCGTTCAATCCTCTCACGCAGCGGGCCCGGGTTCGATTCCTGGTCGGGACAAGTTACCTAGGCGAGGTTTTTTCCGGGGTTTTCCTTCACCTTTGAGACAAATGTCAGGTAACTTTAGGCCCTTGTGGTCCCCGGATATCGTCTGGCCGTCATTATCATCTTCATCCCCATCCTCGCCTTGTTCTGCGTGAGTGTGTGTGTGAATGGTGTGTACCGTCCTATGTGTTCGTGTTGTCTCGGAGGTGGCCCCGCGTTGGGCTGATCACTCATCGGGGGAGGCCATCCATGTCCTTGTCTGGTCAAGAAAGTATGTATGTGATTCAAAGATAATCCCTCTCCCGACAGGTCGCGGCCCTGTAAGGCCCGGGCGGCTTGGGTCGCTTAAATCCTAAAAGGGAGAAGTAAAACTACGACAGAGGGAAGAGAGGGAGGGAGGGATTAAAATACGGTAGGCATAAGTTATAACTATTTATAAACTACTTGCAGGAAAAAAATCTATACAGTACTAATTACAATTAGGCCTATATTAGTTACTAAATTGCCATAAGGTAATGTATCTAGTAACTTATGTACTCTTTCACTGAACAAGGGAAGTATTTTTATACCACACACCAACTCGTTTAATTTGAAGGTATTTAATGACAGCCATGTAATCTTCGCCGGTGAGCCGGAATTTTCTCCCTCAGTAGAGGGAGCCTGTAAATCTATAGAGACAAAGGTCTGTTTCATTTATGCCATCGACCTGGAACGGGATAGAACCCACGACCATGGGCACATAATTCTCCTCCTAGGCTTACTATGTAGCAATCATTATGATTGTTATATCACTAGGTATCACCTATATTGATATATAGGTTATAATAAAACATTTGTTGATGTATGACAAGATTTAACGTGACTTTATTCATAGACTACTAAAGACTTGTCATGTCTAAAAATATTTACCCATCCAAACTACACAACTGAAATTTTTAGCAAGATATTACATGACAACCATTATAAAGTTTGCATTAAATTATATTAATTACATTTAAATACATATTACTGATACATGCACACTACTTCCAATAATATATTATATAAATAAATACAGTAAGTTATTAATTACATTAGTTGTGACATTATCTAGAATAAAGGCTTTTAATCACTAAAACAAATACATTACTAAGTAGCAACACATTACTTCCTGTAAATCATGGAATCTATATTGAAGCCTTCAATATTAATTAGGCCTATATTATTTGTTGAATTGTGAATGGAGGTCAGTAGAATATATAAATTTCTACTTTCTGCAGTAGACCTATTAGATTTAGTCTATAAAACATTTACAGTATTATGATATTAATAACGGTAAAGCTGTAGTTAGTGAAGGATTAAGAAAAAAAATAACATTTCCTCCCTATTTCGAATAACAACGATAGAATAGTCTTGTCTCTTTAAAGTATAATACATTAAGTTAGCTGGACATCATCTGCAGACTCAATCTAAACCTCTAAAAACAGCTTCAAAAGATACAATTTTTAAACCAAACCATAAAGACTTTTACTATTTCTCCCACATGGCCTAATAGAACAGTTATTATACTTCAGGTTGACATCTTACAACACGAGATACTTGCTGCCTAAAATTAAATATTAATTTTTTTAAATCAGCTGTTTTCCATTCACTCTTACGGGTGAGGGTTGATCTGTCAACCTAATGACGTCACAAGCCAAAACCGCGCGGTTGGAGAAAGTTTGAATACATGGCCAAGTGGCACCCCCGTGGATTTTCTGCCTATCTGCTGGTGTCTATAAATAAAATGGACAGGCCCTTTAAGTTTCTATTGGAAATGTGTATGAATATAGATTTATTTACAGAAGGGTGAACTTGCCTCTGCGATACAAAAAAAATCGTAGTATACTTCCCATTTTCTTAGTCGTTAACCAAACAGAGTTGTAAAAGTACCCCAATAAATTTAAAGAGAGATCCCTTGCCAGAGAAATGTAGGGTGTCTGTGTGTTTTCTTTTTTTTTTTTGTGATCCACAGTATGTTTTACAGAAACTAGCCACTTAAATATTTTAATTTGTTTCAAAGGTCTCATTATATTTTGTTACAGCTTGTTATTATATTTTATTCATTTGAGGCCTGAGCACTCAGAAGTGGTCTCTCTATTAAGATCATATGTAGTATATCTTTACAGATACATGTATTATTGTAGTTAAAAATAAGTTATATTCCCATCATTTCCATTGTATGTAGCTGTTTAAATCCTGTGCAGGGCTAGGGGCCACGTCACATCCCTCGTGCTCAATACGCATGCGCGTCGAACGAGACAACCTTCCATATACTAGCCTTGCCCGGATGTTATCTGGCCGTCATTATAATCTTCATCCCATCCTCGTCTTCTTCAGACTAAATGTATGTGTGAATGGTGTGTCTCGTCCTATGTGTTCGTGTTTGTCTCGGAGGTAGCCACGGCATTAAGCTGATCACTCATCTGGGGAGCTCCTCCATGGTCAAAAAGGCATATGTGTGATCTATAGATAATCCCTCTCTCGACAGGTCGCGGCCCTGTAAGGTCCGGGTGGCTTGGGTCGCTTAAATGTCTCTAAAAGGGACAGGTAAAACTAAGGTAAAGAAAGGAAGAAAGGAAGAAAGGAAGAAAGAAAGAAAGAAAGAAAGAAAGAAAGAAAGAAAGAAAGAAAGAAAGAAATAAAGAATGAAAGAAAGAAAGGAAGGAAGAAAGAAAGAATTCATTAAAACTATTAAATAATACTAGGCCTACATTTTGCAACAAGCCCTATAATGAAATTTATTAAGATGTTTATGAAACGAGCAAATCGAATTTCATAATTAACATACGGGTATCTTAATTACCATTATAGACAAGTTGCATACATTTGTTTTTGTTCGACCATAATTAATCTAAATATTTAAGTTCTGAGATTTTTAATTCACTCAAAGAAACGTTGAAACTATCCTTCACATCAGCTGGTTGTCGTAGTTCTTGTCTTCTGCAATAGGTGACAGCTCATGGCGTCGGTCAAATCGAAGCTTTTCTTCGTCTTCTTGAAACCAATGGATTTTAACAACACGAAATGAATAAAATGTAATATGATAATAAAAATAACACGAACATAATTGATTTTATTTTAAATACAGGTTGATTATTGCGCAGTTTTCAGCTGCTACTCTCAAGGTCTCAAGATCGTTTCGTGTTCGATAATAATCGATACCACACTGATGTTATTAAAAATCAGTTTCGAAATTATTATCATTGTGATACCGTTACGTCACACGTATTAAGCGTATTATGGTATGGTCGAACAAAAGTTAGCCTATATTTAGCTCCTTCTATTCCTTATCTATTCCTTATCTAATAAATAAAATTTTCTCGCTGTGTATATGCTCATGTATCCTTTAAAATAACGATAATAATGACGTTTAAACAGTACTTCCAGTTTATTAAAATTCAGTGATATTTTACCAGCATTTTATAGGTATTATTTCTATATTAAATACAGTTCTTTAGTTCAAGTGTACAACGAACAGCCAAACAAGTTAGGAATTGCTCTATTTTTAATTAATTTAGTTGAATAATTTTAAACTTTGTATTTTTTACAATATCCCCACATGGGCCATATGATAAATGGGAAAGTATTAATGAATTACAATACAATTTTCTATCAGCTGGTGAAATTTCATTAGCACTATATTCTATATGTTTTTCCTATAATAAGCATTCATCTAGAACTAAAAATAAGTACTTAATAATACATCAGTTCGATACCATTTTCCTACTATGGTATTTTTAACCTAGGCCTATCTCCTGTTGATGCCATCATTGAATACTCGGATTCCTTGAACCCATGTGTGTAACTGGTAAGCAAACCTACTTGCGCCTTTTGCTTACTTACAGCATATGTGCATCAGCCTGTAACTTTTTATGTATTTTTCCTGTGATAGTGTTTTTCAGTCAATTTCCGTTCAGAAACTGGATAGATGAATTCCTACAAAGTTGCAGTTTATAGGATCTTGAAATGTGAATTCCTGCCATTTGATACGTGAATCCCTACAAAAAGAAGATAAGTGAATTACTACAAAGACAACATTCTCCCTCCCACTTACCACAGTCTTGGGACTGAGATATGTTTTATACAGACTGATGTCGTTAAATCTTTTATATATTTTCATTGCTTAAAATCATAATCCTTTGTCAAAACAGCGTTTAAAGTAAGTAAGTAAATAATATTTATTGCTGAGTGCAATAGGTTACAATTTTATTAGTTTATTACTATGTGAATCAATTGCTATCAGTGAAAGATCTTTCATGTAGATTTAACAATAGCGCACCGTTTTGACCGCAAAAAAATATTTTCATATCCCTATATTTTTTGTATGATTTAATATTTTCCCACATTGACTGAAGACGTGTATAATACCTAATTAATTTCTTAAATAACTTTCAAAATTATTTTGTTAATTTACTTTTAAAATAAAAAGAAGCCGAGCTTTATATAAAATGAAAAATCAGCAGGCTAAATAAAACAAAGGCTGTGTAGTTTGACCGTCCCATGTAACCAGTAGAAACTAAATCCTTATTACTCTGTAATACGGTAAAACATATTTCGGCGTTAGTAGCTGAGGCTTCGTGTTATTTTAACTCCTTCCTCACGAAAGAAAAAAGGCGTGGTTCAGGTCTGACGGAAGAGTATCATATCACATTCTCAAGTTTACCCGCAACGTCTTGCGCCCCATCCCCCGAACCCCCCATTTGAAAACAAAGTTGAGTGTGCACACGCCTCGCTGAACGCGAACACAACAGACCCCCCCCCACAATTTCTTTCTGGCTGCACAACTTTTATTTCCATATTACGGAAATGTTATGCATATAGAATAAACCAGCATAACGCCAGCTCCTGACTTGCATCACAGAACAGGCAGTACTGTAATGATGTCAGCAGACAATTCTTTTTACAAGTATGTTCGGCTCGTTCTGCTTCTATCTCAGGCAAATGGGGTTTTAGTAAGTACACCATCAAGCTAAGAACGCACCCGTGACCTTAGCCGTCAGTGTGGCTCATGCTTAGCGCGTGGGCCTGGCATGTCAAGCGGGGTCACGGGTTTAAATCCCGATGCAGGCGGGCGTGTCATTCGTGGAGGACGAAGCCGTGACTTTAGGGAGTTTTCTCGGGGATCCTCCCGTCCCCCCTATCATTCCACCAACGCTCTCCACTTCCAACTCCCCATCATTATCATCCCGTTTCCAATCCCGGCTTTCGTCCGTTGCGAGCCTCTTCCGTCCGGCCCTGTGGTTTGTGGTCATGTGGTTGTTGGTGGTGTGCTGCACATTCGGGGGCTCTCTGGTGTGCCGCGAACGTACGGGCTCTCTTCGCGAGGGACCGGGGGCGTGGAGAATGTCTGAGGGACCCTGGGGGTTTGGTGCACGTGTATGGCTTCTGGTTCTAGCTGGATGTTGGGGAGTTCGGTGGGGGCTCGCGGTGGAATCTGCTTCGGGGGCCTTTGGGCATCCCATTACCCGGGGTTGGCACAAAGGGCCCGCATATGTGGCCTACGTGCTTGGGGTCGTTCCCAACCCACCTCTCCCCCTACGTGGGGTTCCATATAATACAATACCCGTGACCTTGCGGTTGTCTGTGTAAACAAATATGACGAACAATTGAAGTTGCTGCAAAAGCAGGTAGTCCAGGATTAAATATTACTATTGTCATTCCAAACTTTCACTTATTTTAGTCCAGTGTACATTCACTACACTACAGTTACTCAGTGACCAGTTAATCACTTACATGGACCCACATGATTTTCAACCCCTTTGTGTACTGTAGCACTGGACATCTACTGCAATAAATTGAGTTACTGCACAGTGTATTTTACTTTGTGCTGAAGTTCTCTATAACTGATTTTTATTTAATTTTATTTCATAATACAGTAGGCTACAGTAAATTAATACAGCACTGTATTATGCAGTTTTTATTTTAAAATTAATTTTCGTTTTAGTGCCACCCTCACTTTGTGCCACTAAATGTTAGAGAACGGATCGTGGCATTATATTGAGGCTTGACTGTATATATATATATATATATAATATTATATTTATTTTGTTTTATGTATGAATTTGTAAATTTGTAATTTCCCTGTCGTGACTGACTCTCCATTGTTTTTAACTGGTCCAACAATGCGCATTCCAGTCTTCTCTTCCTCACAGGATCAAACCCGGATCTCCAGATCTGTGATCGACCATACTTACTATCATTATACTCATTTAAAATTACTTTAACTAAGGCTTCATGTTTAATGTTGGTCGCTATCGGAAACACGTATGTTTGAACAAATGATGGGCAAATTGATGCATTTAATGTTTATTATTCTATTGAATATAACACACATGCGATTTAGTTTATTCGAAAACGAAGAGCAAATACAAATATGTATGCGATATTTTGGGACATTTAGCGGAAAATAAAACTAAATCGTATTTTATGATATCCCAGGAGTATTTCGTAGTTTGCAGTGTTCTGTTTATAAATTTTGCAACGATATGATTAACGTGTAACTGTGTAAATTTATACGCTGTATTGACTTTGATCAATAGTTCATTTCGCAACGAGCGTTAAACGTCATTTGTTTTACGAAGCGCATTTTTTAATATTCTCTATTTAACTTGCGTGGTAAAGCGATAAATTCAATGAAAAGGTTTTAGTAATTCCGATCCTAATAGGCAAAAATGGATTATGGAATATATTTCACGTAGAGTGTTAATAAGTCAACGTTTCTATCTTCGTCAGGGCTGGAAAGTGACTACTGAAGAAGCAGTAGTATGGCTGTGGAAACATAAGGTTTGTTCGCAAAGCAGTCAGAAACCAGGAACATATCGTTCGCGCATGCGCTCTTTCTCCACACGCGTTCGCAAAGCGAGAATCCGTGATTCTGATTTCAATCTTCTGTTCGCAAAGCTCTCACGGACAGTTTCTGTACTATAAGAAAAGTTTGCAGGCTCTAGCATGAATTGTTATCAGAGACATGCGCAGTAACCTATTTTCACGCGCCTGACTCCTCCCTCCTATATCATTGCGCCAGATTTATAAACATAGGCTACTTATATGTATGAATAATGGAAGATAATTAAAATTTTCCCAAAATATAGATTATACTGTCGATGTATATTGCATTTATAACATGTCAAAGGGAAATATATTTTTTATTTGCATATCATATCGATTAAACGCAGAAACTATCGATTCCAAATTCTTGTAACCGTTCGCAAAGTGCAAATCCCGGGTAAGTTACATACTGGACATGCGCAGTACAACAAATTCTCAAGCGGTCACGGATTTGCTTTGCGAACAAACCTGTTGGTTTACTATCACTAAAGGGGCGCCACCCGGACAACACTGATAATTATGACTTTTGCCTTGGAAGCCTGCGAATCGAAACTAATCCTTCTCATGTTTCTTTGTTACAGAATTGGCTGTATCAACAATTATACATCAAGTTTACCGGTAAGTTGAAATTTTAAAGATCTTAGATACACTCACACAACTTTCACTGCCCTTATGAATCAGCAATGCGATTTTCTCATTTAATTAATAATTTTTATATAACATAAGAGGACGTCCACCGCTTTGGCGCAAGAGATGCGTTCGCTCCTCTTACGCTGCGGGCCCGGGTTCGAACCTATTTTAACCTAGAATTCCAAAATCTCATTAGTTCTATATGCTATCTCCATTTGTAATTAAAATTCCTTCAACGGCAAACATATACATTGATATAGTATCTTTTATTTATAAACCTTACATTATAATAGCATTGTTTGTTTCATATTGCATTTATATTGTTATCGTAATGTACTTGTTATTTTGTATAATTTAATTGTAATTGTAGTTGAACGGAAGACATGGCCTGAAGGCCTTAATTCTACTGAATAAGAATGATACATTTTAAAAAAATGTCACGAATTCTCTGTCACATAGATTTGAGAATACGTTTTTAGTACAAATACACTCATAGAGAACGCTTAAAATTATGGGTTAGTTGTATTACTTTCCTTTCTTTTTGACAACTTATTGCTAATATTATTAAAATTTACTAATAAATTAATGTCATGGACTCATAATTAATCTCCACCCCTGTGGCGTAGGGGATGAGTTCGCTCTTTTCATGCAGCGGGCTCGGGTTCGATAACCGTTCGGGACAAGTTCCCTAGGTTAGATTTAATCCTGACTTAAGAGATAAATTAATGTCGGGAAACTTTAGGCCCTCCTGGTTCCCAGATATCATCTGGCCGTCATTATCACCTTCATCCATTCTCTCCTCGGTCGGAACGAGTGTATGTGTGACTACAAGTATTTTTCAAATGAGAAGCCAATTCCTTCACCGCCAATCACGTGTACGAGTTAATTAGGTACCGCTAGCAGTAAGGGTCTTCCCTCCGTCTCGCCGTCTCTGATTGGACCGCGTATCTAAGCAGGAGAAGGAAGAAACGGCTTGTCATCTGCAAAACACTGTAGTGTGTATCGTCCTATGGGTTCGTGTTGTCTAGCGGTGGCCCCGGCACTGAGCTGATCACTCATCAGGAGATTTCCTCCATGTCCTTGTCTGGTGAAAAACGTATGATGCATACAAACTTCCCTTCCCCGCGGTCCTTTAAGGCCAGGGGGCTGCGTAAATGTACCTACAATCGTACACGGGGCAGGTAAAACTCATGGAAAAGTAGAACTCATCGCCTCAAGGCCTATTATGTTTCTTCAAATAAGAACCCTGATAAGGGTTCGATTGGGTATGGAAAATTGTTTATTGCTTTTGAATATCGGTATCACCCTGAACGGAACATTCTCATTCATATGTTTTAGTTTTCGTATTTCTATGTTCGAAGCCAAACTAGTTAACGTGGTACGAGATGTATTGGGTTACCGAAGCGTATGTCACTAAAGTAAAATAAAGCAGTATTTTATTTTTAATACATGTCTTGTTGTATAAAGTTCCCCTTATGGTTTCTGACCCAATAAATAAACATTTATTGAATGGACTATATATAACCGGTGTAATACAATCAGCTGTGCCATAAAACAGAAAAACTAGAGTCGACCTGATAAATTACGCCCACAACCAAGGCTAGCTTGTTTAACTGACTTAAAGCACGCAACTCAAGTTCCCAACATAGGTGTGGTCAGCTCTTCTAATCAGAAATGGAGTATGGTGTTCAATTTCAATTATTTTCTGAGTTAATTATTCCTGTATAACGCAAAGCTCTTGTATGGCAAATCGGAAAATCATGTGTGAGGTACATCAGTTAAAAGGGAAAGAAGCAGCACCAATGGTCAAAATATGGCGTTTTAAATTTATTTAAAGATGGAACTTATAATTAATTTATAAGAACAAATGTTCTAGTTGTCTCTGATACTTTCAGAGAAATGACTTTAAGAGGTGGCCGAAGTATTGAAAGTGGTTTTCTAAACTATTTTTGCTAGAAACTTGAATTTTTGCACACTTAATTAAAATCTTCTTTCTATTCATCTATTTTTCCTCAGGCAAAGAGGTGCAGGAAGCGATGGATCAGTGGCTTTGCAACCAACCGAAAACCTTCTTTTCGGCAGGGATACACAACTTTTAAACCGCTGAACCAAATACATTACAAAGAAGGGAGACTATACTGAAAAATAATGTGAAAATCATGCTATATCTTTAAGTGAATAAATTATTTTATGAAAAGTCCGGGTAATTGTTGAATCACCCTCGTTTATTATGTGAGAAATTGAGTCTTGCCAAATGAAGGGTTAACCCAATTATCTAATTAACAATAGAGTTATTCGAGCAAAAATAGGTTTCGTATTTATTTTACGAATATCTATTGCCCCTTTAACCCTGAACATGACCTGAACACTTTAATTTCTTAGAATTTCTGCAAGTTCGAATAGTTCATTGTTGTGGGTTTCTGTATTCTTGCTAGGTTGTATTAGTTGGACATAGACTTCGTCGGAATAAGTTGTGATTTGGTGGTCACAGGGAGGAAATCTGGTCAATGGAGACCCGAAGATTGTCGATTTTGTGCCTGAAGTTTGTTCAAAGAAACAATATTTTCCCTATTTGCTTTGCTAGTATTGTTGTTTGGTACTTTAATCATAGTCGCAATGTATATAAACATCAATTAATTGATAATTGCAATAGTGTTATAATAATACACAAAGAACTGAAAATTCATTATAAATACTTGGCTAGCATTTGACCATTCTGTAATAGAGTTAGAAAACCGGAAAACTTCAATAAAGATTATAACATTATTAACTGATAAAGGTAAAAGTTTTATTTTAATATGCAGAGAACTGAAAATTCATTAATAAAACTTGGCTAGCTTTGGAACAGTCTGTAATAGCATTAAAAAGCCGGAAAATGCCAATAAAAATTATAGAAATGGTCTTTCAAACCTTCAATATAATGTGTAATTTAATACGAGTGAATGAATGAACGATGTGCATGTTTATTCTTACACATATTAAATACATTTTCAATATAATATGTCCAACGCAGGGCCTGTGTAGCCTTTCGTCCTTCAACTGTGCTTAATATGAGGGGAAAGAAAGAAAGGCAGATAAATAACAATAAAACTGCAATACAATATAATACGATAACATATAATAATACTATATAAAGATCGCTCTCTCTCTCTCGTTCTCTCTCTCTCTTTCTCTCTCTCTCTCTCTCTGCCCCTCACACCTTGAGCTGACAGATTTAGAACATAAGTTTTCACACCCCTTAAAGAATCTTGCGTCATCCAGTAGTTCTCGTAACGCTAAGTTACCACTCCTCAGGACAATAAAATAGTCTTGGCAGATATCTTTGCCTTGAAATTTCCGTGCCTTCACATTCAGAAAACATACCTTTGATCAAACTTCCTACATCTAAAAATAATGTTTTTGGTTCACATTTCAAATGCTGATAGTAAGTTGCTTGTGCAAAAAAGACAGTAGTCCTTAAACCTAAGGATTAATGTACAGTGATATTACATCCACACTGTATGCTGAAAGTGTCAAAATATCTAATTAGAAAAAGTCGTAAAATATAAAATTCATAGACCCCTCGCCGTATACGTGTCACAGTTTTACAAATTTTCCTCTGTCGTTGCAGTATAACAGAATCTGATACAGAGCACAACAAATTTCTTTCTCTCAAAACAATTATCGGATTGGGGCAGTTTTTTGTCGCGTCAGATACAGGATTTTGAAGGGATGATGTGTCTGAACGTGACCGCGTTCTTCCACCTGTGAAAATCTCTCTCAGATTGGCTTAAAGTATTTCGCAGTTGTGCAAGGAAAGCGGGAAACGAAATCCCATGAAAAGTAAAAAACAAGTAAAGCAGTTTATTGGATGGGATGATCTACATTTCTCATGCAACAGCTGAAGAGAGATATCGTTCCTAGAAACTGGAATTTGCGTGAGTCTGGAGTGTCAGATGTGTGATGTTTCTCCCGCTGGAGATGAAAACTCATATCTCACGCAGCAGTCCACCAGTACGAATATGACAACCCATGTCAGCAGCATTGGAGTGGCGCAACCTGTGGTTCGCAAACCATGGATGGTTCGCGACCGAAGTTAGGCCCTATGGCCAGGGACGTCTGGATGTTTACGCACTCTTGCTGTCAAAGTTACTGTAAAATAGAAAAGAATTAAAGAAATAGCTAAAGCCAAAGAATCAGCACTGGGTAAAATCGATGTGTAGCCTACAAACTGACTCCACGTCAGAAGACTTAAATTCGTATTCGTTTGGCAATGTTCCGTCAAGTAAAAAGCGAGAGTACCCCTTAATAAAAGACTAATACTAATAATACTAATAATAATAATAATAATAATAATAATAATAATAATAATAATAATAATAATAATAATAATTATTATTATTATTATTATTATTATTATTATTATTATTAGTAATAATAATAATAATAATAATAATTATTATTATTATTATTATTATTATTATTATTATTATTATTATTATTATTATTATTAGTATTAGTATTAGTATTAGTATTATTATTATATAATATATTATATATTATATTATATAATATTATTATTATAAACCAGTTTTTCAGGATCAGGCAGTAAACACAGCTACTACCGATTAAAAAATGTAATTTAAACATGATACGTTTCGAGAAATTAAAGAATAAATGACATATTACTGTTTTCTCTTCATAGTGTAAAATCACTCAAATGGACATAAGATAGTATGATTTTGTGGTACAGTATTATTTCTAATTGTGTAGTGTTAATCGAATCTGTGTTTGTTTATTTTTGAAGTTCCTGTAACATGTAATGGATTAAATTCCATTAAAACCAATATATAACAACAAAAACGGTAGACACGCTTGTTTAAAAACCGCAGATGCCGTATTAGAGGATCTACGTGTAGGCTAAAGAAATTTCGCGTATATTATTCGCTTAATAATTAGCAGGGATATGTTGAGTTATTTTCGCTTGCTTCACCACAGCAGCCCTCCATCTCGTTCTGCTGTGTGCCCTGGCGTCTGTTTGCTTGAAAGGCATCCTAATTACGGCCCGCGTGTACATTACAAATGCGGATTCTCAGCGTGCTTACTTGCCTAGACAAGTCTAATCCTCTTTCACACATACATTAGGTTAATTAATTCCTTACTGTCTCATTCTCTTTTGTGAACTGACATCAGAGTCTTTAGAGGCTCATGTAACTACTATCATCAAACGCTTCGTCAGTTAGGGATGACAGGATTGTTGATTTAGCAATTTTGTTATAAAAATGACTCTTTTATTTGATTGTAAAAAGTTAAGCATACACTAAAGTATAATGGTGAAATATTTCAACCCGTTTTGACGCACGAAATACGTGCTGCTGACGCCATTTTTAAACATCAAAGCACTTTCAGTTGCCAGTCCAGGCAAACTTTAATCATCCGTTTTCTCGGTTTTAATTTCCATGTTGTTTTCTACATTCAAAATCTATCTTCTCCCGTAACAATAGAGATATAGATTTTTTTTCACAACGCACTTTACAATGAAGTAAAATCAGATTTTCTGAATAAACATTAGTGCTTCAAAAATATATATTTAGTTTGATCATAAGCCAGTTTTTAACTTTTAATTTTTCTGTGTGAATAATAATTAACAAAAAATATAAACATTTAAAAAATCCATCAGCAAATGTGTTAAGGAAGCATCAAAGAACCTCACAAAAAATTCACGTTCATGTGTTAAAACCAGCTGGAGTAAGAATAGATTTCAATTTTATTAAAAGGATCAAATTAATTATCATCTGAGAAACACATTCAGATATCCATACTTTAAACTCTAATTTAGGTTTAAATTTTAAAAGTATGGAAAAATACAAGTTTCTAGGAGAAACAGTATAGAAAACCCCTTTCAACACTTAGGCCATCCCTTAAAATTAAGTGCTCAACATTATATTTCTTTACTGCATCCAGTAAAGCCAGAAGTAATTAGTATCAGTAATGTCTAGTTCTTGGATTTAAAACAAATGCCTATTCTATGCCTTACATTTTAATTCATATTCTTAATATAATATGGACACGATTCATGGAATACCATGAATGTCAGCAGGGCTTTATTGTACCCCTCAAATACAAATTTAAATCTTCCGAGTTTTTTTACATACATTAATGCATTTTCAGATATTTGAACAATATTTTTTATTTTAATATTAAATTTCAAAGTGTTAGTAGCATTTGCAAGAATATAAATCACAAATTTGAACGATTTATTATTAACTTCTAAACAGATTTTATCAAATTTATCAATTTGTGAAATACTAGTAAAAACGGGTCGGCTGCGGTGGTCTAGAGGTAGCGTGCCCGCGTATGTATATACACATATAAACTTCCATACTCGACGGCATCGTGCCACTTTAACCCGCTGCGGTAGTTGCATCTGCATTAACGTAGTCAATGTAATGATCGCCGCAAAGGTTAAAATTGTCACTACTTTTGAAGGTTGGTACCTTACCCTTGCAACTTCACAGATAGCACAGTGAGTATGACGCAGGCTTTATGTACTCAAGGTAGCGGGTACGATGCTGCTCGATGGCATTTATGTGTGCACAAATTTTACAGGCACATGTCTGTATCTTTACAAGTGTGTAAAAGAACTCCTGCGGAATAAAATTCCTTAACACCGGCGACGGCCACAGACCTAAGCTGCAGTACACCCCATCGTTAGATAACCATGTATCCAACCAACTTTACCGCCATCTCGAACAGCTCTTAGCAGTACATTATGATTTTTACGTAAAAATATTTTTATTGTCCGCTCTCATCGAAGTAATAGTGTGCAATACGCATGCGTTAAGTGCATTGGAGAACCTCGAAGTTTAAAAAGTTTCACCTTCGGCAAAACTTTCAAACTCTTCCTGGTTTCTCCATGTATTACTCTTGTATCACATTGTACTAGTTTTGTTCGACCATACGCTTATTACATGTGACGTGACAGTATGATAATGACCTCCATTATCATATTTATCTTCATTATAACAATGTTGACCGAATATTGATTAATATCGTACACGGAACAATCTACAAACCTTGAAAGCAGCAATTCAAACAGCACAATAAAAACCTGTATTCAAAATAAAATAATTCTGTTCTTGTTAATTTTAATACTGTCCTACCCAAAATTTAGTTCACGTCGTGCATTTTTTACTGCGCATTGCTTTGGGTTTAAACACTAAGAGAAGACCTGATCTCTGCAGGCCTTATTTCTCGCCATCTTTCGCAAAAGACGAGAACTTAACAGATGATCCGAGTGATATATATATATATATATATATATATATATAGAGAGAGAGAGAGAGAGAGAGAGAGAGAGTAATTTTGTTTTATCAATTACGATGACTCAAAACTTAAGACGTTTAGTTATGGTTGCACAAAAACAGTCAAATGCAACTTGTCTATAATAATAATTAAGACGCTCATAGGCCTATGGAAATGATGAAAGTTAATGCGCTCATATCATAAACATACTGGTGACTGGAATCTTAATGCGTACCATTATAGGATCGTTCCATAACATTCGCTGCAACTATTATTAAGAATTAGAAGTTGGATTATTCCCACAAAGTCTCTGGCCTTGAAGACAAACCCAGCCAGCGAGCTTCTCGTTACGTCTCGTTACCAAGATGCGCGAATTCGGTGCGCGTAAGATCAGTAAGCTACCGCTGGGCAGAGAGTGAACATCATGCAGCATGTCGTCGTCAGTCGTAGAAAATACAATAATAGTTGAGTGGAGAGGTGATGCCGCTGCGAGAGAGACAGACAACACGTGGAGTGGGATAGGAGAGCTGATCCAATCAGGGTGCAGCTACCTCCCCTAGCCAGGAACTCTACGAGCGGTGAGACTCGCTCCTAAGGTATATACGTAAAAACCCAGAGACGTTGTGGAGGTAATCTTACCTAGCTATGATTTTGCTGTGCTCGTACGATTGTGAGAGCCTGCGAAACTTCGTGACGCAAACAGTTTTACTACAAAAATAAATTCCCATTGTTAACATTTGTACTTTAATTAATTAACGATTTTCTCCCTGATACAGAACGAATGAATATATGCAAATTGTGAACATTTCATTGCACAGAACTATATTAAACCTTCAAGTATATGTGCAAGCGAAATCTCGTTACGACAAAACAGATTTTCCATTCAGATGGATTTTGTATGCACCAGCTGACTGATGTTGCCGAGAGATTTATGATGTGAGGGAGAGATATTGCTTTACAACGTGTGATAGAAATATGTTACATATTCATGTCCGTAAATGTATCACATGTCCAATGTTATTCATTTCTCCTACGACACCAGTTCTACCTTACTTGTTGATTTTATCGATTCCAAAGTGGCATGCAATCTGAATAAACCATTCACACTGTCATATTTACTTTTATAAAAATACATACTTCTGTTACATGAACTAAGTTTCACACCGGTCATGAACTCTTTGAAAACCAATTTAACATGTAAATTCAGAACCTTGCCAGCTGCACGATGCTTTTTTTCCGGAGATAGACAATTATTTTTATCTATTTAAAGTAGTTCTTGATTTAAGAATCAAGAATCCTTTATTGTCGTCCCACAATATACATTGTATTGACAAAGTACATTTATTAAAATAGGTATAAAAAGGTCTTAATTTGCTAGCTTAAGCTTGTGAATCAAAATAAAATCAAGGTAAAAAAAAACACAAAACAGTAGAAAATAAAGCTTTCAGCTTAATTAAATTCTACAAGGAAGTAAAATCATAGGTGAACAAAAAATTACATGATACAATGACGAGGCATCCTGCAACTTAAGTAGCTTTCAAAGTTATAAAGCTAATTAACTTTATTGTTATAGTTATAGTCGCAATAGGCTTATCAACAAGGAAACACATTTAAAGCTTGTTTAAAATTCTAGGTCGTCTATATTAAGTGCTAACATTCCTTCAAATGAATAAAAACACTTCTTTTTCAACCATTTAATGAAAACATTCTTAAATTGTTTTAACTGTGTGTGTCTAGCCCGAAGAGGGAGTTTATTAAACAATGTGACTCCGATATATACGTAACTCTGCTGTGTTTTCCTTAGTCTAGTAAAATTTATATCAATTAAATTTTGGTATCTGGTGATATGAGAGTGCTGTGTGCTTCTTAAATGAAAACTGTTTAAATTTTCCTCGATAAAAATCAATTTCTGTAAAATAAAAATGCATGGAAGTTTGAGTTTACAAATTTCAGAAAAATAAGGCAATGTTATAAACGATATAAAAAATCCGTCAGTTAATTTGTTTTGCAAGCGTCAAAGAATCGCACATAAAAAAATCATGTTCATATTTTAAGATCTGTCCGAGGAGATAGATTAAAATTTTGATTTAAAAATCAATAACACAATCAATATCTCAGAAACAATTTTTAAACTTAAATAAATTTCAATTTCTGATTACGTTTTGAGGTTCTAGGACAGGGGAAGTCAACTACGTCTTGTGATGACGTTTGTGGAGCAAGTGCATGCGGATCCCTTGTGTGTCACGTCAGCAAGAGCGCACGGTAGTAGGGTTGTTTAGAGTACGCTAGATTTAGGTACTAGAGGACCTATTCATTTTAGCTCTGTGGATAGAACAACTTCTGATTGGAAATACGGAGCATTTTTCAAAGTTAATGCAAGTACGCGATCCTGATAGTGTTCTCTCTGCAGAACATGTGTTAGTTCTGCAAAACATTCTTCTTCAGTTCGAATCGAGGTTTCAGGATGTGGAAAACCTTTCTCCAATGTTTAAACTTTTTGCTACCCCATATTCAGTTCATGTCAAAGACGTTCCTTGCCAGTATCAGTTGGAACTGCTAAACTTACAATGCGACGATCTGTTAAAGGACAAATACGAACGTAAAGTGGTCTTGGGTAACTTTTACAGAAATTTCTCTGAAACCAGATTCCCGAAACTTGCCGCACGAATATTATGTAATTTTGGATCGACATAATGTGGCCGAACAATTTTTTTCACTAATGAAATGTGCAAAGCTCATATCAAGAAGTACATTGTCAAATCACAACCTAAATGTAGTCTTCGATTAAATATTGCTCAAACATTACGTCCCAACATTGATAAACTTGTTAAAGAAAAAAGAGACAGGAAAGTCAGAAAATTGTTACTGTAATCTTGTATCGTCTAAGGTGCAGACGAGCTTGTATGGTAATTAATTCAGTTCATTTTTTTTATTATTTTTATTGTAGTGAATTATGTTAATTCAAATGATAGTATTGTCTATTTTTGTCAAAGAACATAGATTTTGTGGAAAGGCAATTGTTCTCACAGAATATAAAAATAGAATTATTTATAATATGTTAAACTGCTGTGCTATAATTAACCGATAAATTATCAAGAAAATCGACTGATGTTTCATTAACTCGGAAACACGTATTACGTAAGTTCTAACCCCTAAATTCCCTCTGTCCGCAATACTAATGCCCCTCTCTTCCCCCCTGTTCACTGAAGCCACCACTTCACATACTCCTCGCAGAGGTATAACACGAGCAGTCAGAGCAGAAAGCAGTGACGTCACAGAGCAACCTTCTGTCTTCCCCTGTTCTAGGACAAGTAGTTTCATCTCTTAAAGTGAGACGAAGCTCAAGAACTCTTTGCAATAAGATGTTAGGCCACACAGTAACCTTCAATTTTAAAGCTTCAAAAAAAGATATAATAATTACAAAGATTATAAGTATTATGCTGAATGTGCTGTCATTGTGAACATTAATGAATTTCATGGCCGTAGATGGTTATACCCTCGTACACAAGTGTTTCCATGGTGTAAAATAAAATGATCATTGCTACGCTCTTTACATTGCATAATCAATTAGCATAAAACTTTCATATTTATATTACACATTAGCTTTTGAATATAGTGGAGGAAAATCGCAATTTTTTACAATGTCATGAAGATTAAGCCTCCACTTTTAAGTGTATATATAAGTAAAAAAAACCACAAAACAGTAGAAAATAAAGCTTTCAGCGTAATTAAATTCTACAAGGAAGTAAAATCATAGGTGATCAAAAAATTACATGATACAATGACGAGGCTTCCTGCAACTTAAGTAGCTTTCAAAGTTATAAAGCTAATTAACTTTATTGTTTGGATTATTTTTGTCTGGTCATAAAAAATAATGGTTTGAATGCAATTAGAACTGCAAGTTATCATAACCTTGTGAGAATTTCTCTGATGTCATAGTTTGTCTTACTGCATCTAATGTATACTTTCTGTTGAATTTACTATTTTAAGATTTCTTTAGTTATTAATTTTAATAAATAAATGTTTATATTTCATATATTATTATCAATGTTTTATAACTTATAATTTTAATTTTCAGAGGTCTGGGTTAGCACTTGATTTCAGATCGTATATTTTCCGAACTTTCCCCAGAACCATGCATCTTCCGTGTTTATTCAAAATCTCGTGGTACTGTGATTAAATATTTTAATAGAGTTCCGCCTTAACCCTTAACATACAACCCACCTGGATCCACTCAAAAACAACATTTATAAGACAGACACAAATAAAATATTGTTGTCACATATAAAGGTCACAACAATATTTTATTTGTCTCTGTCTTATAAATGCTGTTTTTAGTGGATCCAGATAAGTTGTATGTTAAGGGTTAAGGCGGAACTTTATTAAAATATTTAATATTACAACCCTTAACTAGAGAAAATGAAATTTCTTAATTATGGCACTGTAATTGCTGCAGTTTTCCTCAGATTCTTCTCAGTGGATCCAAAGATCCTGTCTAATAGGAAAGTAGTGCTTTATTTTGGTGAAAATTTTGGAGGACTCTCAAAATCTTGACAGCATAGGACTACTCATCAATCATCTCCAATTCGCCTCAACCTACATAAAATAGTCATCCGGGCATTAACTTTTTTGGCTTGCGTAACCTAGACTGAGCCCAGTAATAAGAGGGATGTTTCAGACATTTAATTACTTCTTTTTTATGTTCATTCGGAGCCCAAAGTGAGAATCAGAACCTACAATTTTTGTCACTTGCTTCTCTGCTCTATGATGAACCATTTTGTAGAGTGCGTATACGAAGCAACACTCCTGAACGCTGTAAATAATACTTAAAAAACGCAGTACGAGGGAGACAAATAGCCTTGCAGTGTGTGGTAGCAATATCTTACATATTCATGGCTGTAAATGTGTCACATTTTCAATGTTATTCATTCCTTTTGCGACACCAGTTCCACTTTTGTTGATTTTATCGATTGCAAAGTGCCATGCATTCTGAATAAACGACTCAGACTGTCATATTTGCTTACGGAAAAATACATACTCCTGACACATGAATACAGTTTCTCATGCAGTACACTTGTGACGCGTAGCCTACTCTCAAATCCAATTGAAATTGTAAAATCGCAAATTCTTCAACAGAACGAGACTGAATTTTTCAAGAGATACGTATACTCTTCTGTAGTTGTGTCGGAAAAAAACATGAATGGAAAGACATATATAGTCGAGAGGGAAACCTGATTAGTCCGCATTTATTGACGTTCATTTTTTTCCCCGTCTCCTAGCTACTCAGTTTCTCCCTATGTTTTCTGTGGTAAATTAAACACGATAAAAATTCTGGACCTCTTTTCATTCTTTTTGTTCAAGATTAAAGTTTTCTGGCGCCAGTTGAAAGCAATATTAAATATATCAATTTGAATACCTCAATATCCATCTTGAATATTAACTGTGCAGTAACAGTGGAAGCCCGGTCACAAAAATCACTAATTAGGTGGCTCACAGCACGGTATATGACATAACTTGTCTGTCTGTAGGGTAGGATAATCAGTCATAGGAGAGAGGTTCCATCTGGCGCTGTGAAGTGAACTCTGACTTAGCTCAGTTGGTAGAGCAGTGGCACGGATAGCCAAAGGTCCTGGGTTCAAATCCCAGTTTTAGAGGATTTTTTCTCCTATAATATTCCTTTCAGAAGTCATAGAATTCTAAACGACTGTATTTCATATTAACTGTCACCGTCAGTATATTTTTTAAAAGTGTTTAATTTAATTTTAGTTTTCTCAGATGTCCATGCTTTACTCAATTTTCATCATAGAAAACTCACGTTCAATTGCTGTTTTTTTACAGGGAAGATATAACACAAATTCCATAATCCTATGGATTTTGGTTCAGGTGGGGCCCAAAGGGGGTACTTAAATTAAAAAAAAACCAATGCTCCAAATTTATTTTTAACGGTTATTTTCAATTATAAACATAATAGTTTTTTTAAACATATACCACACATTTTACTGTTCCAAAATAAAATCACTCTGTAAAAGGCATTAAAATGACATTTGAAGGCTTAATTTTACAACTGTTAATAAGAATGACTAATATTAGTGTAATATAAAATGCCATTAGCTAATAAAACACTTTACTTAAGAATACTAAATGAAACAAGCATTTTATATTTAGTTAAGTGAAAAGCATTACACAATTTATGAAGTTTATGTATTTAGATTAAGTAATACCTTATGTAAAAGCGATTCGTGTATTCTTATTACTAAATATTAACAGGACTGACTTTTACCTCTTTCAAAATATTCACTTATCTAATAGTGTTATAGGCTACAAAATTATATTTAAAAAATGTTTTGAGCCATGCTTATACAATTAAAACGACAATTTAATTTGGCATAATAAATATATTTTTTAAAAATTGGTTTAATGAACTAAACTAATATTAGGCCTACATTCTAACGCCAAAAATACTAATAAATTGAATTTTCAACTTCATAATCCTATTTTAGACTTAATTATTTACCCTATTCAAATGTTGGTATTTTCGTAAGTTTTTTTCCTCAACTTTTGACCGGGGCAACTTCTCCACAGAGCTAGGCACAGTTGATTGATAGCAAAACTACATCAGTTTATGCATGATATACGCTGTGAATTATACCTGGTTTGAAGGAAATTCCTTTGAGCATTATGTTATCACTAATTCTATTTCACAAGAGAAAATAGCAGTCTTGATAGTTTGAGAGAAGAGCGTTTCCCGCTAACCTTTGCACTTTAGCATTTGAAAGCCGGAAGAGGAATGTTGGAAATAGGCTACCGTTGAATAGTAAACCCACGTGCTTTGGAGAGTATATGGCAATGCTGTCTTGCGAACACCTGCCGGATGGATTATCAGTTCCCTCTTCTCTTAACAATGAACTTAAACCAAGCATTAAGCTCTGATAGCGACCACGGACTTCGCAGGAGCACCAGTTTCTCAGAGCCTAAGTCAAGAGTAAGAATAAGTTTGAAGCATAGTTATGAACTACAGGGTTTTCCGAACTTTGGTCGCGACCCTGAAGGCGGGAATTCCATTTTTGAGTAGTTTTGGGAATAGCTTTTATTTATGCCTACATATTTGTATTTTTATTGTTATTATTATTGTTATTGTTCATTTTGTTTTTATTGTTTTTACTATTATTATTATTATTATTATTTGTCACGCAAACCACCGATAACAGCCGTGAGTGTGGGCATGCAGACCACATGCCCCTCAATCCTGCCATCTGCCTGTGGTAGATGACGCAGCTTTCGAACGGTAGGCGTACTCTCTTAAGGAATGAAAAGCCATGGGGTTTAACACGAAAAACAGTTAAACACATTACTATATTTCTCACTGACATAGCCCAGTTGCCATAAGTGGATTTTTACACGTAAAGCAGTAACGTTCAATGGTTCTGGTGTAAATGAAAGTTCTTTTCATACAGTGTAAAGTCTTGTATGACAGACATTCGCTAACAAAATATTGAAAATTTTACTTTTTGTTTGACCATACTGTCTTACGCTTGTTACATCTGACGCAATGGTATCAATGACATTTATTTCAGACACTGATTTCTATTTCAAAACTACTGTGGTATAGACTGTGGTATCGATCACGGAACGATCTTGAGACCTTGCGAGTAGCAGCTGAAATCTGCGTATTAAATAGCCTACATATAAAACAAAATCAATTCTGTTCGTGTTAACTTTAATATCACACTAAAATGGATTCATTTCGTGCTGTAAAAATCCGTTGCTTTGAAGCAAAAGGAAGCTCCGATTTGACTGACGCAGTAAGCTGCCATCTCTCGTAGAAGACATGAATTGCGTCAACCATCTTGATGCGAAGTGCGGGCTTGTTACCGTCTCTTTGAGTAAACCTAAAATCTCAAAATTTCAACATTCAACATTTTATGGTCGAACTAAAACAGTCGTATGCAACTTCCCTATAATAGTAATTAAGACACGCGTATGAAAATAACGAAACTAGCTTTGCTCGTTTCATAAACATACTCGTATCTTAATAAATGTCATTATAGGCTTGTTGCGTAATATACTATTTACACATGCCTATGCACATCTAGGCATCGCTGTATTGTCCACTGTCGTGGCGAAGGAGATGCGTTCGCTCTTCTCATGGGCCCGGGTTTGATCCCTGGTCGAAATAAGTCACCTAGGTGGGTGTTTCCCGAGGCTTTTCTTAACCCGTAACACAAATGTCGGGTACATTTAGGCCCTTTCGGTTCCCGGATATTTTCTGGCCGTCATTTTAATCTTCATCGAATCCTCGCCTTGTTCAGAAAGAATGTGTGTGTGAGAATAGTTTACCTCGTCTTGTGTGTTCGTGTTGTCCCGTAGGTGGCCCCGGCATTGGGCTGATCACTCATCGGTCTGGTCTTGTCTGGTCAAAAATATGTACCGTATGTTATCAATATAAACTCCCTCCCCGACGGGTCGCAATCCTGTAAGGCCCGGGTGGTTTGGACCGCGTAAATTTACCTATAATGGGAGGTAAAACTCAGGTAAAGAAGATCTGTATTGTCAATATGATAATTGTTTCATATAAAAAGCTTAATGGCATACAAGCTCTTCTATGTTTCATAGTTTGGAATTAAAAAATATTCAGCAGTTTTTCATGGTTCATATACAAAGGGTAATAACGGCTTACATTAAAAACTTCAGGAATTTAATTTGTAACTTTTGTAAAGTCTTTATTTGTTACTGTAGGGCCTAAGTGGATTCCAAATAATAGATCCATATTCCAAATTTTGTCTGAGAGGAGAATGATATAAACGAATTAATATTTCCTGAATCAACATATATGAATGTCTCATTACAAAATCAAGGGTTCTAAATGCTTTCCTAATTTCTTATTAAATTTAAGATCGGAACATTATTTTTTCATTTTGTATAGTTTGTTTTGTAATGATAATAATCATACAATTATTTACATTCCGAAAATATAAATATTAATTACAACAATGCGTTCGGTCTTCAGATATATGAGTTATTTCAATCTTACATACAAATTAAATGCACTGACCGATTCCATTCAGCGCGCTGCATGTTTTTCCAGAACAGATCGATTCAGATAATATTCTGTTTCTCTCAAGATTTACATAGATGTCTTTCAAAACGATGTGCTGGAGTGAGCTCAGATTCTTTGTGATGCTGCGTTCAGAACAGGTCTCGATACTTGTTGAAAAAGAATTGCAGAAAAACTCAAGTGCACACAACGGAAGTCTCATGAATATCACTAGAATCAAACGTAACTTGCACCTCTCTGTTTCTGTTTCCTACTACATGAAACCAAGAAACAATTTGGAGAACAGGGGAGCACAGACTGAGTCTTCACGTGGCATTATTCAACGTGCCCTACTCATAATAATAAACAAAACATACCCAAAACCATGGTAGTCAAAAAGGCAGGATTTATTAAACAAAGGATTGCGGTTGTCAAGTTTAATTTTCGTTCGACCATATCGTAATACGCTTATTACACATAACGTAGTGGTATCATGATACCCATTTCGAAACCGATTTTCATAACACAAGTGTGGTATTAAATATAAACGAACACGAAACGAATAATTTCAATATCATACTAAATTGAGTCCATTTCGTCCTGTTAAAATCCGTTCGTTTCAAGAAAACTGCCAATTGAACACTGAAAATTTAAAATGTAGATTAATGAAAGTAATTATCAAATTATGAAGAGTTTATCAATTCATTCACAGGCTCTTATGCACGTGACGAAAACTGTAAGTAACCAATTAGTTGAAAGTGCATTTTTATCTTGATTTATAGCGCACCGTACTTCACATACGAAAATAAAGACGATAGACTACAGGTTAAATAACAAGAGACATTTCATCATGCCTGCTGACGTTTCTGAAGATGAAAATTGCTACGTGTACCACATTTTTTATTTATAAATGAAAAAAACGGAGTACATAAGGCTACAAGAACTGACACACGAAGGAGGGCGTCTAGTGGAGTTAAAGTTACAACTCTCTGAGTATTAAAGATAATATTTACACAAAACTGAAGAGGAAAATCCACTCTAAGATAAATAAAATATACACTATTTACCATTAGCGTGTCGGCATGCTGACCACATGCCCCCAATCCTACCATCTGCCTATGGTAGATGATGCAGCTATTGGGTGGTAAGCCGTGTCCCTCCAGGGATGTAGTGCCACGGAGTTTTTTATTTACCGTTAGTGTTTGATGTCCCCCCCTTAATGCAAATACACGCCTTTCAATCGGCAGAATAAAACGATTAGTACATTCGTTACGTACATTCAGTAGGGTTGTCCAATACAAGCAGGACCTACTTTTATATTTTTCCTGTATATGCAGGACTCGAGATTTTATTTTGGTGTCTTTAGGCGCGAAAAAAACTTCTGGTTATTGTATGTGATGTTATTGTAGCATATTAGTTCTGTCAGCGATATTTCATTCTAGGTATTGGTAAGGTGGCTAGGACGCTTTATAAACAGAATTCCCGAAACTACGGTATATGGTTTATCAGTTCAGATATGCTTTTAAGGCAAATTTATACTAAAAAGCCAGTCACGGAGACCATCCTTAACGGCCGTAGGTGTCGCCATGCTGACCACATCCTGCCATCTGCGTATGGTAGGTGACGCAGCGGTCGGATGGTATGCCAAGTCCCTTCAGGGATGCAGAGCAACGGAATTTAATTTTACATGTATACTAAACAGTAAGAAGTCCTTAGTTTTATAGAAATCGTTTTCAAATTTTACCCTAACTCTAATCACAAATTTTCGTTAGTAAAGAATTTATATGAAAATATTGAGATGAATAAGCATTGTGTATTGTAAAATATTCAAGATTTTACAGTGAATTTTATTTTTTCTGTTAACACATTATAACAAAACATAACTCACCCTTTTATCCCCTCGAATTAAATCATGTTCCTTTAATGTTCTTCAGAACGTAGATCTGTTAATCTACCTTTTAAAGACTATGCATCAAATTGTTATTGAGATAGATGCAATGACGCTTTTCTCTTACTTATAATGTCATTTTAAATTTAGAACATTTCGTTTTCTCGAAAACGGTTCTAATTATTTTGTTTATATTTTGTACACGAAACTTTCTTTCTTGTGAAACATGTTTCTAAGTAATATTTTAAGAATACTTCTAAGCCTCCCACAGTTCGTAGAAACTCCGTTTTGCCTGATGAACAACAAATCTTTCCGTCAGGTTAAAACAATATAATACGCACTCTTTGTAGTACGACCTCTTATGGTATCTCAAATTGTGTAGTAAGAATGTTGTACTGACCATGCTTACGGTAAAGTTGAATGCGTTACTTTAGATTTTATTTGGATTGTTTATCATTCGATGATGCGAAACGAACTGTTACAATGGCTTTCTCTTCATTTGCACAACTACAGTGCGTTTTACGTTTCACCTCATCACAAGAGATACTGGAGATGTCCTCCTCTTGCGTCAAAACAACACTGGCACCTTTTTCAGGAAATTTTCTTTCACGCGAATAAGTTCAGCTTCCGAGATAGAGTTAATTTCACTTGTGATACTGTCTTTAATTTCTTCTAACTATAGCCTATGTGACTATTATTTATGGGGGAACTTGAAAAATAAAGTGCATAGGTCAAATCCTCACACATTAGAAGAACTTTTAGATAGTATCACAAGAGAAATGAACTCTATCTTGGAAGCTGAACTTATGCGCGTGAAAGAAAATTCCCTAAAAAGGTGCCACTGTTGTGTGGATGCAATAGGAGGACATTTTTAACATCTATTGTGATGAGGTACGTGGTTATTTCATTGTAATTTTAACTGTGACTGTGAGAAACTGTATCATTACACCGTTAGCGGCTTTATTTGCGTAGATATTTCATCCGATCGCTCGGGAGTTGGAGCTTTCGCCGCCGGGACGCAGAAACCCGCACGATTGGCCAGCTCTTACGTGAAACGCACTGTACTTAACATAAAGAGACTTTAATTTTACTCCATATTCTCGAAAACTTTCTGACGATTTTGTTTGAATTTTCTGCACGAATAGCATAATATGCACTGTGCGTGCTTGTATAAGCTATTGTGTTATGTGTCTCTATCTGCGTTTAATACTGCCAGTTGATTTCTGACATTATGACCTAATAATAAACCCATTTTTGTGTGATCTTACTATACATGGAAGATATCTCTAAGACCTCCCTCCCATCACAGGGACAGTTGCGAGTGTTTCCTTTGCATCAGAGAATAGCAGTCATAAAGCACATTTCCCATAGCTCTTAAGCAGTTCCTCTCTGTCTCGTAATAGCAGATGCTTAACAAAGGCACAATTCCATCTCCGCTTTGTGGAATCTCAGAGAAACCGCTGTTTAGTACACCGTCTCAGATCTGCTTACGTTATGATCAAGTCGCAAGCAGCCATTCCTGCAAAAATTAACTCTACTAAAAAGATGTTGCGATGAGAAAAATATCACAGAGTCACAAGTTCATAATGGAATATTGTAGATGCTCTATCCACGTACAACACTCGAGATGTCGCGAAAGGAAGCATTAAGCTTTATTATATTATTCTTTAGGTTTATATTTGTACTGACTTTTCAACGTGACTTTATTATTCTTCTTTGCTACATATAAACTGAAAGAAATGGAGTTTATATATGCTTGGTTCTGGTTTTATGGATATTTAATGACGGGCTGTTCTACAAATTAAGCCTGTGACCGTCGCCGGTGTGCCGGAATTTTTTCCGCAAAAGTACATGTTGCGGCCATGGGTAGGAAAGACATATTTAAAAAGTTTTGACTGGGAGACCCAAAGGGTAAAGACCACTTGGAAGACCTAGACGTAGGTGGGAGGAAAATATTAGGATAGATTTAAGGGAAGTAGGATTTGCGAGGGATGGTTAGATGGAGTTAGCACAGAATAGGGTTGAATGGCGGGCTCATGTAAGCGCGGAAATGAACCTTCGGGTTCCATTAAATAGATAATATTCCTTTAGCTTGCTAAGGAACTGTCTATTGCCATTGAATAATTAAGTAAGTAAGTAAGTACGAAGTTCTTTTACATGCCTGGCACATTTATGCACACATAAATGTTATCGACTTAGACCGGGATCGAACCCGCAACGAGTTCAATAGGTTCTGAGGAACAATAAAACCATAACTCTGCACATTTTGCGTGCTTCTAATAACAATAACCCATCAGTGGAATTTTTCAGGTTCCAAATAACGTCAAAAACTTATATCAGGTCATTTTTTGTGTTTATAAGAAAAATAATACAGCGGTGAAACCGAAGGTTTATTATCAGGGCCCGGGTTCTAATAACATGTCATCTTTTTATTGATACTGCATAGACATTGCCAACTTGCGGATAAATCCTAATCACGGCCTCTAAATTATAGAAATGCATTTTTATTAGGTCATTTTTTTGTCATTTTTTGCAATTTTATATTTTAAGTCATTATTTTGTCATTTTCGTGTCATTTGCTTCCTTATTTAGTCATTTTTATGTATTTACACTGAGCGTATTAACTTTTTTACGTCGCTGGCGGTGCTGTCTTTGAAGTGTTGTTTGTTTAATGCAAGAAGGAAAAATTCGGCGTTAAAGTGTTGACATGTCTCAGTCGGATGTGAGAATCAAAGAAACGCCAAAATTTTGTATTATATTACTATTGTTATTAGTAGGGGGGCGGATTTCTATGACATGTCATATTTTTCCCCTTTGCATTATTTCAGGTTTCAGACTAATTTAAACCCGATTCCAAGCATCCTGGTGAAAATGGAACAGCTTTTATTGTGCATATAACTGTATATTTAGGAAATTTTCAACCATTGTAGCATATTTAGTATGAATATGCATATTTAGGTCATATTTTTTGCATATTTGTGTGCATATTAAAGAAATTTTGAAGTTTCATATCAGATTTTGCATTAAAATGATACTTTTCGAGAATTTACTGATATTTTTAATAATTAGCACTATATTTTAATAAAATGTAGGCCTATTGTAATGAAACTTAAAAAAATATACAGAATGTGTAAGTGGTAAAGTCATATTTTTTTTATTGGTCATATTTTAATGTTTTTAGGTCATAAATGGATGCATGTATCCTATTTTTTAGGTCATAGAAATCCGCCCTTAATTATAATTAATGGCAGAGCTATGCTCCACCCTGAAATTCTGTACCCACTTTTCAGGTTTTATATACGTCCTGAATATTATTAGTTTTTAGTTAGAATTACGTTTTTTTATTCAAACTTCTAGTGTTACAACGAAGTTCTTTTGTTTTGCTTTTTTTTTTTCAAATGTTAGAAATCAGTGGTGGCCATGCCTTTGGAAATTTTATGCTGTAACAGGAAAAATTGAATGCCTAGACAAAAATCTCCTAATAAAAGTTGCTTGTATATGTCCCTTCTATACACAAGTAAAATATTTCGGTGTTATTCATTAGCACTCTGTATATCCATCCTGAATAATGAAGTCATGAAACCACAATGTTGGTACATGTAGACAAAGGAAACATACTGTATAAAACCCTTGAAAAATATCCTACAATAATTTAAATTAAGCTAAGTCACGTTACTAAATTATTATTAAGCATTGAAATACAATATGCTATTCATATTCCAATTGGAGAGTCATTTTCTCAAAGCTGTTCGCATGAACTCCACTACACGAAGGGAAGCGCCGTACGTACAGGACACCGACACTTCTCCGACACAGGTGTATTGCGTGCAGTATCCAAGCTACGCAAAGGCGCTAGTCCATAAACTTGCACTTATGTATGCAAACTATAACTAGGGGGCGGATTTCTATGAGTTGTCATATTTTCCCCTTTGCATTTTTTCAGGTTTCCGACTAATTTAAACCAGATTCCAAGCATCCTGGTGAAAATGGAACAGCTTTTATTGTGCATATAATTTATATTTAGGAAATTTTCAACGATTGTAGCGTATTTACTATGCCTATGCATATTTAGGTCATATTTCTTTGCATATTTGTGTGCATATTAAAGAAATTTTGAAGTCTTGTATCATATTTTGCAGATTTTTCATTAAAATTATACTTTTTGAGAATTTAAAGATATTTTAAATAATTAACACTATATTTTAATAAAATTTATTGTAATGAAACTTCAAAAAATGATACACAATGTGTAAGTGGTAAAGTCATATTTTAAATTATATTGGTCATATTATAATGTTTTTTACGTCATAAATGCATGCGTATATCCAATTTTTTAGGTCATAGAAATACGCTCCCGAGTTATTAGATTAACTTGGCACCAGAGTCTGCCACCTGCTTGGATTTGAGAGTGCAAACTATTGTTTACCCTCAATAAACAACAATATAATTCGGCAGACCACAAAAGGATGTGCCGAATTTTTACTCACCAGTACCTCAGTGCCAGTATAAATTTCCGTGAGAAAATAACATTCACAACATTACAGTTATTTACAGTTTTTACAATTATGTACAAGTGTATAACTTTGTGTGTACTTTAATTTTTTTATAATTAAAATGTCAGTTTTTAGGTCATTTTTTATAATTGTTAAGTCATTTTCTTTAATATTTAGGGTCATTTTATAGCTCATTTTTCAAGCAATTTTGGGTCATCAGAATCCGGGCCCTGGTTATTATACTTCTATATGAGCGATGATTTTTAAAAATATTTACAATAAAATTCAGAAAAAAATCTTTAGATTTAAAAAAACCTCCATGCACTTCAGTGAAGTTAGGGGATTAAGAGAGGCGTAAAATTTTGATTTATTTGAGCATAGCAGATCCTGATGAAGTGGGTTATTTAACATTAGATAATATTATATTCATATATTCTCAAAAAATTCTTCGGCAGAGGCGAGGTACCGTTTAAAGGAGGGGTGTGGCACGGCCCCCCGAAATGAAAAATAAACTTACGAAGTACAATAACTTCTATTTCAGAATTTTATGGGAACAGTGAAATGAGTGGTACTTTTTAAAAAAGTATATTTTGTTTGCAACTGAAAAATGCGTTGAAATTAAATTCGGAGGCTTAACTTTTAACAAAATCTGTGGAGTACCCCTAGCCCCCCCCGATGGGTCCCTCCCGAAAAAAGTATATATATAAATCTCTGATTTAATGTCGATTCTGCGAAAAAGGAAAATTCGTTGCAGAAAAACGTGAATTTACATAACGATCTTTTAGACACGTGGAGGTTGGTCTTTATTGAGTAATTGCGGAAAAGGACATTTCTTCACATGATAGTAGGCCTACTTATCTAAACGTACCGATCGTAAGACATGGAGACATTCCACTTGATCTGTGACGAAGGAAATAATCGAAGTTATTCGAATACACAAATATTTCGTCACAAAAACATTTCAAGTAAGCAAAGTTGGTAAGTACTTAATTTCGACACTGGCTGGGTTCATAAATCTACTTTCATATAGAAAGCACTTCCGTTTATTACTGAATAATCCCCGTGTCGAGGAGAGAGAAAAGCAACCACTAAACTATAAAAGGGGGACGGAGTGGTTAGTGAATCAACAAAATAGAATTTTCTCCCTCGTCTGGTAATATTACTCCCCCAGAGCAAAGTGAAGAGGCTTTTAGTTTTATTCCATCACCGCGATCTTTCCACTGGTCCATGACGTCACGGACTGTGCGCATGTGTTCGTCCAATCCACTCCAGGCTCGAAAGCCGTGGTTGACTGGAATCAGAGTGTCTGTTTTTCTTAGTCTTCAGTGATTCAGTTTCGGATCCACCGAGTATTTTGGTAGCTAGTGAGCAAAATTTATATTTTTCCGTAGTTATTAATATTATCTATAATGATTGCTGCTTACGATTTAAGTATGTAAATATGTCTATACGAGGGATGGGGCATAGCTCACAGCAACTATTCTTTCTTTTGAAAGGGTGGGATCATTTTAAAGTTTTGAAACATACAAAGGAAAGGGACTGGGCTATGTATAATCAAATTATGGGTACTAAGCCCGGCAATAAGCATTCGGGTTCCATAAAATAGATGATATTCATTTAGCTTGCTTAGGAATTGTCTATTGCCATTGAGTAAGTAGAATAGCGAAGAAAACAAGACACCCATAAACATCCATACACGATTGCATCGTGCCACTCTAATGTATTGCGGTAGTTTATCATGAAAGCATTCTTACCCACTCCATGATCCCTTAAAGTTCGGTAGGGATGAGCATTATTCCCCAAACCTTCCATTTGTATTCTCTAGCATTTCTCCCTCGGGTAGTGACTATTCTGACATAAGATTGGTAATCATGTCTTGTCATATTCACACTGCACGGCGAGTGAGTCACTGCTAAATCACCATCGCCTCTATTCGTACAACCGTACATCACAATGCTACCAAATGATGAGTCCATATAGGCCTACTAGCGATGCCACACTCTCCCATGACAAACAACATACAACAAAAATAGTTGCCATGATTTATGCTACATCCCTCATGTATATATTTTCAGAGACATAAGTTTCATACATATAAATGACCACAGGGATCCTGCATTATAGTCACAACCCAAAGGTCTATAGATTTTATAGATTTACTTAGGAATTTTAAAATAAAAATGTAATAATAAATCATAGTAAAATATGACTAGCTGATCAGTGAATATAATCATTGAAAGTATAAATGATGGTGTAGTATACACGAGGAGTGTTTAAGAACGGTAATTAGAATTTTTTTTTTTTATTGTCTCTTGAGTGATGCCCAATCTACGTAGGATGTTCCATGTAACTTTAATCAGGCGCCCTAGACCTCTAAATAGTTGTCTAACTACTTCCCAGTTTTCGGGGATGATGTCATTTGGCTGAGGTTAGGACGTCTTTACACAATGGAAGTATTTCATCAATTAATTTTATAAATTACATACGGTACATCTGAACACTGGAGCGAAAAGGAGCTACAATATGGTCAGCTTTTTCTTTATTAAATTGAAGTTTTACATATATTTATTTATTTATAGAAGATGATGTGAATATCTTATTTTTAAAAACAAACTTTTGAAAAATGTTCTACAGCTTTCAGATCGTGGAAAATAAACATTTCAATCATTCCTCCCCTTTCCAAAGTCGTTTTCGTAAGTGAAGGCTATTGACTCTAAACATTACTCTTATATCAAACACTATTTAGAAAATATTTCAGTTCCCCCGTATCTCCAACAAAGACAGGAAAATCCATTTTAAAATGTGATAATTTTTTATTGCGATTTATTGAATGAACGGAACAACTGTTACAGGCATTCGAGTTCGCTATATATTAATTGACGAATTTAATGAAAAAATTCGCAGCGTTATTTCATGCGGTTTGGTCTTAAGTAACAAATGGGCATTGAAGGGTGGTGGGAGGGGATGGAACACGAATTACACCAGCTCGTGGGACGTTTAAGGGGGAGAGTGAGAGGTAGGGGGTAATTAACGACGTGCCTGTCAAGTCGACCTGCGCGTACAATGCAAATAATACAAATTACGCCCTCCGCGCCTTGGTCTGAGATCCAGCACTCGCTTCTCCAGAAACTGTGTAATTATTTACACGTTATTAAACGTGAATAACACTTCCAACTCACTCATGACGTTCTTGTGGTGTATATGAGCATGTACCGTTGTACCGTTAGGGACAAAACTATTGAGTGGGTGCAAAATTACTAAGTTTGTAATGTATGATCCACAAAATGTTGTATTACCAGTAGTGAGGCATGTAATCACATATTTTGTCCACAGTTATTAAAGCACAGACATTGCACATCTAATTGTGCAGTCGTACATAAGTTTATTCTCAGCTTGGGTATTAAAAATAGCTCACTGCAAATTAATACTTCAGAAAATTTAAACAAGCCTAAACTTCCAAATGGTACAGAACTATGGACTTCAGTTGTCCACAGAAAACTAACACGCAAAATTGTGGTTGGAAACTGCAATGAATCTGACTCGAGTGTTTGTACCCTAAAAGGTGTCCCAAAACTTGCATCGTTGCATATTTATAGACTGTATCCGAAAACAGAAGTTGAAGATTTAGAAACTTATTTGAAGTCGAAATTTCCAGAAATTAAACTCTAAACATCCTGATATTTATTCTTCATTTCGGATTGGTATCCTTGAAGAAAATTTTGATGAAGCTCTTGATGCTCAAAACTGGCCAAAAAGTGCTAGAATATGACTTTTTTTATTATTTCCAATGAACGATCGTCAACAACAACAAAATGAGTTCCTGTGAACGACCTCGATCAGCTGAAGTGATAAACTCGGACACTAAAGGTGCAAACCTCGAGCCTATAATCATAAATTTTGACACTTCGTGTAACGTACATTTTATGTTTCTAAACGTACAGGGATTAAGTGGAAAATTAATTGTATTGGAAGATTTTATAAGCCACAACTCTTTTAATTTCCTATGTTTAAGCGAACATTGTTTAACCGAACCGGAAATAGAATGTTTCAACATCATTGGTTGTAAATGTGTATTATTCTACACTAGATCGTGTTTAAGGAGATGTGGTACTCCTATTAGTACTATTAGTAATAGTAGAAAACGAAATAACACTTGGTACACCAATGAGTTAAAGGTCTTGAAACAACAATTAATGTTATCATATATCTACAAAAATTCTGGGTCAAATAATAAACAATGTTATCTCAAACTTAAATAGGATTAAACGTATGGAGGATTAATTACATCATAGCATAAGTTTAATTAATAACTCTGATAATAAATGCAGATTGCATGGTCAATCATAAATAAAGCTAAAGAATGCAGTTCTAATAAGGAGAACATTCCACTTTCAGCAGATTGAATAATTTTGAAAATAGTATGTAGTTGTAGAAGTAGTCAGTAAAGAGTATGTCAGATTGCAAGGTTGTAGAGCAATTCATTGCTGAGAAAAACAAATGAAATTCACTTATTTCTCACGTATGAATTTCACCTAAAGCTGTATGTCTTTCTTAAGCCCCGGGCATAAGAATAAGTAACCTACACATCCGTCATTAAATAGTCTTAACTAACCAACCAATATGACATCTGTACCCTGAAAACTCAACAGTCTCCTTCATTTGTTATGACAGATAAGCGAAATATGGCAGTATGGCCTATTAAAAACAAACAATAGTTCGAACACAATTTTTGTTCTTACATTTTGCTTTTAATATTAATTTGTTTGTTTCCTCACATTTAAGGAAAGCGTGGTATTTTTTTTTACATTTTTATTGCACATCAGTTCCATACTTCATTATTTTAAAACGTGTTTGCGTCATTATGTTCAATGGGGGTTCGCCTTCCCATTGCGTTGACGATATTTATAGCAACGTTATTAATCCTAGCCTTTGCACTAATACCAGCACGATGCAATATTAATAAATGTGATACAACTTTTAATATTTGAATGGTGACATTAATAAATAATGTTATGGAAATTACATACGAGTATAGATCATTCCCGCAATGAAATAGCATTTATAAAATGTCAGCGGTTTAAACTAGGAGCGTGAATAGAATATAAAATTACAGGATATGACACAATAATTAAAACCTTCCCATTATTTACCTTATATTTCAAATGTTCATGCCACAACTTCATTCCTATAAATGATATGCAGTTCCATCGCTATTTGAGGCCCAAAAATTGAAGCATGTGTTAAGATGTCCCTTATTATGAAATTGGAGACACGACTCCTTCTGAATTATATCTTTTTTATTAATTAATGTAAGGACTTTATAAGTCAATGCTCTTTAATAAAGCTCATCAAATTGGCCATGGTAAAAAAAAATACAAACTGATGATAAAATTTCTTAAACTAATCGGATAAACATTGCACAAAGAAATACATTTCCCCATTTCTAAAGGGATCATTAAAGTATATTACTCATATTTGTATTTTTTTCCCAGAGTAAGCTTAAACATTACCTTTGTATAATTTTAAAAAATTGAACTGTTGAATTTTGAAAGACAGTTCATTATAACTATTATAGATATTTATGTATCAAGTAGGCAAAGTAACGCTTTAGCGGACGAGGCGTAGGCCGAGACATTGATGACCTCTCTAAATTATATGAAATGAAATAAGAATGCCGTATAATTAATGATAAAAGTCATAGTCAGCCATTTCTTGTCGTCATATTCTCTCAGTCGCCTGAATCCTATGCTATGAACCGTACCAGTACGAAATGTGGATGTAGATGGCAGTACGGCAGAGCTTAAGCTGAACGCTTACAAGCGATCTAGTTTATTTTACGAAAAGAAACTTGTGAAAATTCCTGAAAATCCGGAGGTAAATTCAGTACGAGCAAGAAGTATTGAAAGTATTGAATCGGAACCGCTGCCATCAAAATCTCAGCGGCAATATGAAAAAGAATGCGCTACATTTAAAAGTAAACAATGATTCGCTTATAAACGAAGCTGTTAAAATCACCCACACGAATAGTCAAAGACTTTGAAAGCTTCATCCCTATGTTAAAAATATTAATTGCTAAAAGGCACTTTGTATATTAAAGAAAATATTGACATCAAGAATTGTTGTAAAGTAATCGCTTTTATTAAGCGTAACTCTGACGGTTACGAGGGAAAAAAGTCAAAGATTCTTTCTAGGGATGAAGTGGATTGGTTTCTAAGCGAGGTGGATAATGATGTGTATCTTATGATAAAAGTACCGTAGCTCTTGTTTTTGGCATATTTGGAGGTATTAGAAGAGAAGAGCTACATTCGCTGCGAGTTCCTGATAATAATGACAATGGTGACTCCTCAACCATTACACTTGCTGATACTAAGTCAAATCGGAGGCAAATATTTTCTGTCGTTGCGGAAGGAAATGCTGTTAACCATCTGGATTTGTTCCGCAAGTATGGTGCTTTGCGGCCATTAAGCATACAACGTGATTATTTCTTTGTAATTTACAGAAATAAAAGGTGTACTGTAAATTCGTTTGGCAGAATGCTTGGAATAATAGCAGACTATCTGAAACTTCTCTACCCTGAACTGTACACTGGTCATCGCTTCCGACGTACTTCTGCAACGCTTGTAGCTAATCGAGGGCGGATGTAGTTACGTTAAAAGTCGTAGAAGCTGCCGATCTTCTTCTGTTGCTGAAAGGTACACTGAAGACTCGATGGAAAGAAGAAAGACGGTATCAAAACTGATTTTAGGAGAAGTATCCTCTACGACAACATCCACCGTATCTAACAGCATTGCATCAGTATTTGCGACTCATTCTTCAGTCGCTGAAAATATCGTACAAACTAGTGGTGGATTTTCATTTTCAGGGAATAGTTTCAAATTTGCTAAAAACTGACATTTTCACTTCTATGTTGCGAAATAAATTTTTCCCTTTTGTGAAGGATATTTTTATGAACAATAAAACGATTTTGGCTTAGGGCTATATTTGTTGTTATATTATGAAGTGTTTGGTGAAAAACCCTAGGAAAGTTTCTGATTAACGTAAAGAAACAATATAGCTTCACAGTCAAGTATTTTGTTTCAAACCCTGTTACGATTGATATGAATGGTCGCTGTTACCTGGATTTTGCAATTGTCGTGACGACTTTTGCGTCCTAGGTCGTTAAATTACTTTAGCGGACTAGGCTGCTAAAATGCTATTTTTCGGCGTGTAAACGATTCGTCAAGCAGCTGTTTAAGAGAGCGTGTATTAAAAAATAAATTGTGATATAAATTCTTTCTATTCCTTATCTAGTAGACTAATTTTCTGACTATGATAATCACGATTAAACTCTACATCAAGATTGTAAATTTCAAGTTGTGTAACATTTTTAAAATATGCAAAAGTGAATGATATTTTATCAACATTTTTATATGCATTATTTACGTACTAATAATGTACACTTCTATAGTTGGAGTGAATAACGAACAGCTAAACAAATTACGATTTAGGGCCTACTCTATTAAAATTAATTAAATAATTACAAGGTTTGCTATTTTACGGTATCCCATAGCAGCTATATATACGAAATTTGTTGAGTGAAGTTAATTCAACTTGTTTTTCAAAACGGCTCGAGTAGATGTTTGGTGTCATTTGCAAGTGAATCGACTGCAGAAGATTTGCAAAGTATGCCTATGTCATTAGCGTACAGACATTGTTTTGATTATTTACATTCCTGGATAGTTTACATACGATAGAGACAGTATTGGTCCAAGTACGACCCTTGTGGAACACCTGTTTTAATTTGTAGATTATTCTCTCTCTGTGTGTCATTTGTGACTAGATATTGTATTGAATTATAAGATCTATATACGTTGTAAACAATTTCAAGGGTAATCCTCGAAATTCAAATTCTTTCATATTATCGCCTCGCTCATAACGTTGACGGGCGGCTCGCTTTGTTCTCATATTACAATGCTTGTTGTTACTGTAAAAGGTTTTCTCAAAAGAAACCGCTGACTGAATTCGTGTTGCCAATTCTCTCATTGCTCAATGCCATTGCCACAAGTGTTTAGCTGCATCTGTATCTTCTCGCTCTCTTTTCTAACACTATGCAGTGTGACAACTACGCGAAGCGATAAGGTCGAGCGGCGACTTCTTTGATATTAACTGTCATCGGATTGAGCGAGGCGACTATAACTATATTATGGTCTAACAAACCCGTTATTTTAACCCATCCGCTTACCTGGCGGTCGATTACTCGGAATTTATTAGCTATGGCATTCCTTTCCCAGCCGCGGAAAGGACAATATGTACCCAGTCGATGTTGCGGCGGATATTTCGTTTCAGGTCTATGAATATAAATTCCTGCTAGTTTCTGTACAGAAAGTGTGGTTATGTTATTTCTGGGAATCTCACCTTCAGTGTGATATATAGCACAAACAAGTGGGTGTCAAACAATGGCTCATATCTGCCTTTGAAATGAGTTGTCAAACTGTTCTTTGGTATGCGTATTACACATATCGGTGGTACGAAATTAGTTCTATCTGGCTATCATTCCAAGTATTTGATATCAACGTGTCATGTGATGGGTAATTAGGTATAATTCCGTTGCATATATATCCATTACATCCACTGCATTATATTAATTTATAGAACAATATCACGACGGAAATATAAAATTTATATTTTAATTGTCATCACAATTAATTACCAGTTTATATTTCAAGCTATATTTTTGTGTAATTACACTTTACGCTTTGAATAGATAATTCTGATTGAAGTTCTGTAATAAATACTGTTCATTTCAGAAATTTAGTCTATTTTTTGTACTTTAAGTAATATTTAATGGTTAATTTCTCGAAAGATACTATGCAGGACTATGTAGGACTACATGGCAATCAGCCTACAGGAAAGTAATTGAAAAGCTAATTATAAACATTTAGTAAAAAAGTTACCCTTTTTTATGGACATCATTTACAGACAGACGACAGACGATGATAGTGAAAGGTACTCTTTAGAATTTCGTCAGAAATGTTAAAAGATCCTGCAACATTTCCGGTGTAAGAATGTATGTTAATTTTAATTTTTGAACATAACTTACTTTAGAATGTAGGCCTCTAAACGAAATTTAACTGTTCACCCATTGAAATTTTATTTATAATGAAGATTGATTTTGAAATATACAACACATATTTCTGTGTTGTCTGACCATTTTCGAAACAGTTGTACCATGCGTTGTTTGAAGTGTCTTTAGATTTGGATTGTTATTGTATGGTAATAGCACGAAACTGAACTAAATTTTACTCCTGCAGAAAAAACTTTACGGAATTTATAAGCAATGTAACTTCCAGGACATCCTGTAAGCCGCTATTCAAAATGCAAGGGATTTTAACTGTGTATAATTGTTACATTTTGGAGCTCTTATTGTACGTAAAGAAAAGTATTAATGAATTGGTGTCAATTACTGAGATACATGTACATAATACTAGGAACATTGATAAATCTCCAAGTGCCTTATACAAGATTAGGCTAGGTACAGTCAAGTCACCTTATCACTAGGGTTAAGTTTTATAATAAGTTGCCAACTTACATCAGACAACTAAATGATCGTAGTTTTAAATCACAGATGAAAACTCGGCTATGTAGCATCCCCTTTTTATAATTTGACTGTATTTTCAGGTTGTGATATTATTGTATAACATATCTATTTAAGAAATTTTGACATAGCCTATTGTACATTGTATTTAACGGCAACAGTAAATTATTATTATTATTATTATTATTATTATTATTATTATTATTATTATTATTATTATTATTATTATTATTATTATTATTACGAACCAGATTTACCATTTATAAATACAATTTTTCTAACAAAAGTCAATTATAATTAAGTCATTTTATCAACTCATAATTTAATGAAAACAAAAGTCAGAACTTAACTTAACTTAACTTATGAAAAGTTTGTCTATACAGTTTTAAAGGTTTGAAAACTCTAGTTACAACAATTTAACAAATATAGTTTTACAGCAATAACTTAGTAATAACTAAGTAATATCCTATTACAAAAATAGAAATAGGAATGTAAGGAATAATTCTCTCTCTAAACTATGGATAATAAAGGATGAAATAGGCCTGTTTCTTGAGAATCCCAAATTTATGTAAATGCAGGGTCCACATCTTAAATTTCACGTTAACTGAATACGTAGTCAGAATATTCAAACAGTTCCCAGTATTATGTCATTAGAAAGTCTAGTTATAATATTGCTAACCAAGAACCTTAAATATATTGGATTATGAGTATAGATAATAGGTTATACAACAAGCAACCCTGTTGGAAAGTTTTCGAGGAGCTGACCGTAATAATGTAAATAATACAATAATATAAACACTGTACTTACATAAATGTATAGATGGTGATTGCAATTATTTCAGTAAGAATCTGTTACACTTCTGATGTTGGAACTCCCAAGTAGCCTGTGGTTTGTTGTCCCATCGGTGTGGAGGATCTAAAAGAATTAACCAGCGAAACATTTGCTTTATAATTTGAACGAAAATAATAAATAACATGTAAGATTGTAAAGAGATCAATCCTTGTTACCTATTCTAATGAATCTGTAAAAATCAGAAAACTGTACAGCATTAGGTGAATTCATGCATGAAATGGAGAATCGAAAACGCCTGCAATTTACGACACGAAACTCCGCATAGCATATTTGTAAGGGTGAAGCAAAATGTCAAATACTGCATGGCATGGGGAATAGGCAACGTGCTTAAATGTAACTTCTATCAAGTTCATTTATTATGAGTAAATTAAAATCTGTACGAGGTATATCAATAATCCACATCAAAAGTTGGTCTAGGAAAGTATAATTTTATCTCTGGCGATTAAAATTAGTACTATTTTGTAGACCAGTGTTATTTTAAAGTTATTTTAAAATTTAGATAACCTGAGGTTGAAAACGACCCCTAGTGTGATGTTGGATTTAAATAATAGGAGTTATCATTGAATAAATTTTACTAATGTTATTTTTAAAAGTAGGTATTTCCATAACATGCAGTCGAAAAGGACCCGAAACAGGCTTTATGGATTATGCAGCAATATTAGTGGAAATGGATCCAAAGTAATCTAACTTCCGAAAAATTTGACGTGTGGTCTAAAAGGTTGTGAAACGCTGTTATTCAGAATAGAAGCAATGTAACTGGGCACGTCCTAACAGCTTGTTCCTTCGGTAAAAACCAACAAAAACTTCAAATATCAAGTTATTCTCAAACGAGTACTTTTCTCAGATTTTCCCCTAATCTTTAATTGACCTTTACTTGATAAGTATTATTTTTACTGTTATACTGTTATAATTTTTTTCACATCAGCACAAGAAAAAATAAGTAATAAATTTTCCCTTTAATGGTTTTCAATAAACTTTGAAGTTTTCGTGCAAATTAAATACAAAGATTCATATGTGGACCACATACTGCTTGAAATATTACAATGTGAAGACAAGTTTATTCGTCAAGCAGCGAGTTTGATTTATTACTACCGAAAGCGATCTGGCAATGCGCTGTTGTCATTATTTAGATATTATCAACAAAATTACCTCGTTAAGCATGCAATTGCCCACAAAACGTATAATACGTTTTATATTTTGTTTAATATGTAGGCTATTTCCTCTTTTAAATCTCTACAGTTATACTATTTCTACCCTGCAGATGTTCCAAAGTTTCTGTACTCAGTATGTTTTCAAACAACTTACATGAACACTAGCATATAGACAGCGAGAAGTGAGACTTGTGAACATACGAAAGACATCGTTGTCAGACAAGTGAAGATAAAAGAAAACCACAAGGAACAAGCGGGCAGCTGGAACGGAGTTAATTCTGTAGAAACTCTAGACCGCCGCATCGATTCACAATAAACTGTTTTGCCTGAAGCGCTCTCTCAATGCAGGATGGACTCTGCAAGACAAGCCGGGTGTTTGCGTGCTCCTTTCAACTCGACTTAGCCACAACTCACTGCAGAATTAGGTTCTCTTATCCATTGCTGCAATACTACTGTTCCGTAAAAGTAAAGTAAGTAAAGTGATCCCTTTAGGCTACAGGTCATGGAGGCCCAGAGGGTTCCAGGAGGATGAGGCTCCCAGATTTTGGACATTCGGCACGTGAAGGTGGTAAGTAAGTCAGCCTTACGCACCGGCCGAATTTACCCCCAGGAATGCTCCTGGTACTCATTTCTGTTGGACGCTGAGTCGAACCCAGGGCCATAGTGCCACCAGAAGGATTAGGCCAATTGAAAAACTCCAACGACCTCATCGGGAATCGAACCCGCGACCTTCCGGTTTGTAGCGCAGCACCTCAACCCCTACGCTACGGCGTACCCCCACTACTGTTCCGTGCATAAATAAAAGTGCGGGGATATATTATTTAGATAAATTTTACCCTTGCCTAGAACCGAACCCCAGTCTGTACTAAATATAAGGAGAAGATATTCGCAATAAATCTGGAAACCCATATGAAAGGTTGCCATAATTCAAGTGTCAACAACCAGAACATCATTAACCTAATTCCTCGACCGTTCGACATTTCATCTGTTTGTCTATAAATTCGTTTTCAGACAGTCGAATTACTTCTAACGGTAGACGGTGTAAATTGAAAGGAAGAAATTATGCCACTGAGTGTTATAAAATTATGACCCTCCAGGGTATCCAGCTTTGATTGTTTCGCAAGGAAAAAACTTTTTTGACTTTAATAATATTATAATTATAATTAAAAAATAATTGCATACGATTATTAAATAGACTCAGTCTGATATAAATTGAAACTGTTAAAATTCATTACGCTTTTATAAACGCTAAATTTCTCACGGTGGTCGGAAATATGTCATACTTGTTGGCTGAAAATCGTTGTCCATCCCACTTCTTACGTTGGCAGCCATGTACGAGAATTCAGTAACCTGACTGCGCAAGTGCATAGGCTACTAGGTATAGTGGAGACTACTTCTACATATACAACTTTCTTCAAAGCAATGCCGACAGACCCTTATAATCCGCAGTAAATAACTTGAAATGAGGGTGTCTTGGACAATAGAGTTGTATATTCTGGATTTTCAGCGTGTTTTCTTGGGCGTTGAATTTGCCTGACAGCCAATATAATTTCGTGTGCAACCAATCAGTGCTCATTTCTGAATTTTTGACATTTTAGCTATGACTCCACGTGGGGCACCAGACGATTGCCGTTCAGTCATTACCATACCACTCCTTAAGTGCCAGACAATGGCTTAATCCTCAAAGCATCCCGACTGTCTACATAGGTCTAGCCTCCACTATAGCAGGACTGTTCACGAACAGCTGTCAAGTTTCCAAAATGGCTTCAGCGTTAAAATTATTTCACAATTATTAACGTCTATCTAAAAGATAATGTATGATAAACGTCGTAAAATAATTTTAATTTGCTGGTAAAACAAGCTCTTTCTTCTAGCGCTTGTATCATAATTGTTACGAAGTCAAGATCAACCGTGACGGTCGTTTTTCTTCCAATTTGTCATATCTGTTCCGTGAAGTCATTATAAGCTACGTAGGCAAGGATTTATTTTTTGATTCCGTTTCCACATGATGGAAATTTTAGTGGTTCCGTTTCACGTAATATTCAGCTTCTTTCAAATTTCCTCTCTCTGGAAACAGTGTTGTGTTCACAATGAAAGACAACATTATTTAAAATTTGAAGACTGCGATGAAGAACAGATCTTAGATTTTTGTTTGACTTAAGATCTACAGTTCACATATTACTCGACAGCAGATACTAAGACATAGTCTGAAATGCCTTATATCTTATACATTACAAGAATTTATACTCATTGTCACATTTATTAGATTTAATTTTTAACTCTTTCTTTAAATAAAAAATATTGGACCAGAAGACGTAATACTTTTAAATATGCTCGCTAATTGACAGAACGAAGCGTGTACCAACGCATTATTTGATTTTCTTACAGCTTGACATGTGTATGTTCCTTGAAATTATTAAATGTACGTATGTGTAAGGATTTTTATTTTATTATTCTGTTTTGAGATGGTGGCCCTTTTAGTGGTTTCACGGATGTTTTCAAAGATTCCTACCAAACGGTTCCTATGGAAACAATGTTGTCTTCACAATGAATGCCATAATTGGCTAAAACTCGTCACTACGCAGAGCAGATTCTTTATGTAAATATATATATATATATATATATATATATGTATATATATATATATGTATATATATATATATGTATATATATATATATGTATATATATATATGTATATATATATATATATATATATGTATATATATATATATATACATACACATACTGTTCAAAGAATTACTCGTTAATAGCATCTGTGCTAAGATTATTGGCCACTATTTCGCCGAAGAGTATTGTTTCCTTGTAGCGATTTAAATTAACCACAACATTCAAAATTTAGAATTAACGAATTTCATACTTGTTCTTTGAAGAATTGATAATTGTTTAGTAAAAAAATAGGTATTTTTTCGACGTATGCCCTCAAAAATGAATATATAGTTAAACTAAGGGACTTTTAGGATTGTTTGAGTAATAACATTTAGTGATTTTTTTTACTGTGATAGTGTTTTAGCGAAGAGAAGCATAAATAATAATTGATACACAAGCATTTTAGCTATCAGGAAAAAATATATACATTCATACATATATATATATATAAAATGCTTGTGTATTAATTCTTATTTATACTTATATAATTATATACATTTATACAATCTATGCACTCTTTTCGTACAATACAAAAAGGAAATACACTTATAAGGAATAGTGCGAATTAGAAGTCAGAAAAATAATTTTTAAAACTAAATATTTTGCAGTAGCTCATTATTTCTCCTTTTTTTAAATAAATGCAATAACGTATTTCACCTACATAAAGTTCCAGTTTAGTACTAATTTAGTTGATCAGCTTTTTCCCTTCTAATGAGAAATGAAAAGCAAATTAATTACTTGGTTTCTAAATTGCTGATTTAATTATGAATCCAGATTGTTGTTATAGGGAAGAATGTGCATGCAGTATTTAAATTTAATACCACACTGAGTTACTGGCTAAATTAAAACTAAACTTACTCTAATTTATTAAATTTACAATATTATGTATGTATGGGTTTCCTTCAAATTGAGGACAGATACGTTGAAAATATTAAGATAATTCCTCCCTTACAGCTCACCAACCATGTAAAGACTGTGCTATAATAAATTAACAAAGAGGTTATGGGTATGAGAGGGTGATGTCTGCTCTACCAACAATCTGCTTGAACTGAGAGCTGCTATGTGTACCAGTTTAAGCGGCTTCCCTGATAAACATCTCTGCCTTCACCCACAGAAATAGGGTAAATTCCTCACTTGTCGACATCACAGTTGACATTACAGTTCTGAGGATCTTATGATTCTGTTGTCAAGTTATTAGTAGAATATTTCATGAAAATTGCTGGACATGAAAGGGCAATGCTAAATGGGGCTCATGCAGAAGCAAACGATAAAATCTTGAATCATTTGACTTACTTGTTAGAGTGGACATATTTTCATAATTTCAATTATTTTCATTTTTCCAATCAAGCTATTGTGATATCATACCAATAATTGCACCTATGCACAATTGTAATACAGTAGAACTCCAATTATACGCAATAATTGGGACCGGACCCGATCCGGAAAATCAAATATCCGGATAATTAGATAAACCATGAAAAAAGGACATTTCTTATAAAACTACATTTTTATATATAGACTCGTCGACTGTGTATGCGGTAGCAGGTACATTACGTTCGTACTCTGGGCAAACTCTGGGCAAAATCCTGAGAACTTTGGAGGATTCACCAGAAGACGTAAAACTCATAAGTTTGCACTTCATTTTTAACAAATTTCCGGGGCAGGATCTACTGATTTTGGGCCCCTCCCTTCAAAAAGTACCGGATCCCCCCTGTATACAGTTTGCGTCAAACGTGAAGCCATCGGACTAGTACCATACTGTTTAGCCCTTTACTTCAGGAAGTTAGGATTTCTCAAACTTCATTGTTAAAGGGACATAAAATTTCAAAATATAAAATGTATTCGTAATTGTTAGATATGTATAGATCATCTACTTTTTGGGATGGCCAAAATGTTGAAAGTGGTTCCCTAAACTATTTGTCCTAGAAACTTGAAATTTTGCACACTTAATCAAAATGCAAACTTGAATTAAATTTTAAAATGTCATATTAATTTCCCTATTTGTTTTTTGAGATGTTAGTTGATCTAATTAATTTTTGTAATCAATGTTGAAATCTATCTCCTCAAACAGATATTAAAGTATGAACCTGAATTTTTTTTATGTGAGATTATTTTATGCTTATTTTACAAAGTTACGGATGGATTTTTTAATATTGTTTATACTTTTTGTTATAAAAATAGTTTACACAGAAAAATGAAAACCTTGAAGACCTTGCCTACCCGTATACTAAATATTTTTAAAAAATCTAAGGGCTGTACAGAAAATCTGATCATACATTTTATTACACATATTGTAAAGTACACCGTAAAAAATTTCACAGCTGTATCTCTATTTTTGTGGGAGAAGGTGGTTTCTGAAAGCGGCAAAATGGCATGGAAATTGAAACCGAGAAAACAAGCAATTAAAATAATGCATGCACTGGTAGTTGGAAGCAAACAGAGGTTTTAAAATGGTGTTAGGAGCACCTGTTCTATACGTCCAAACGGCATAAAATTTTGCAGAATTATACTTTAGGGTTTTATTTTTTGATACTAAATTTTTTTTTTCTTTTCAGAACGGCTGAATGAAAACTTATGTCATCTCTGAAGATAGGTGAGTTAAAGTTATTTCTTCATTATTTGGATCTTCGGCGGCAGATGGAAGTAGTGGATGTAGCTAAAAACTGTCGCAGCGATCGACCGCACGAATCTGGTGAAGACCGCGAGCAAAGCACGGTAGAAACCCAGGGGCTTTAAGTTTGATTCGCACTGTAAAACCAATGCCAGGAAAGCTTCAAATCTCCTATTTTTTCTTTCTTTCTTTATTGTAGTTTTACCTCTCCCTTTTAGGATTTAAGCGACCCAAGCCGCCCGGGCCTTACAGAGCCGCGACCTCCTGTTTATTTATTAAAATACATAAAATCATATAATGTAATGTAGTTATTGCCAATTAGAGTCATTTCTTAAATTTGAGCTCATATTCTAAAAGACCATCATATCAGCTTTTAAATTAAATTTATAACATTTTTAGTAGTTTGCATGATTTTTTTTTAAATTTAATTTTATAACTTTTGTTATATTCAGGTTAGTCATTTGATACAAATATTAACCCCTGCGGTCTACCCTCTCAAGATTGTAACAACGAAGAAGTGTATGCAGTTTTTCAATCAAATTGAAGAGATAGTTGTGGTTTTCGTACCGTACCGAAAAAATAAACCTAATAAACACGTCTACTTGCATGCCCCGCTCAAAAGTATACTCCAAAAAGCAAAAATTTATAATTATGTAGAGGAAAGTATATGCTATTAATTTGAAAAATAAAGATAAAAACCATACTTTGACAATTTTCTATGTGATACCACAATAAAGCAGTTAAATGATATCTTATCCCCTTCATGGAAAGAGGAAAAAAGTTGTAGACTGCTGGAATATTTTCTATAAAGTGTAAAATAGACGAGGAAGAAGGGAACGTCAAATCAATTCCTACTAATGACGCGATTTGCAAGACTAGCAAAGATCTCTGTTCATCTCCCTCTTAATTTCTCTGCTGTCTCCAACGTTCTTCGCGCCATAGATATAACCATTATTACATAATCAGATCATTACGTTTTCAGAACACAAAGTTTCTCAAGTGTATTCTTTCAAAATTTGTTCGAATTTAACTTAACCGGGAACATACAACTTATGACAAAAATGAGTCACGTCCAGAGTTGAGGAGGGGGGGGGGGGCTGGATGATGGAAATGCTGTGGTTGCTTTAACAAAATCCTTGTGCCTCATTTTTGTATCTTGGGTTTTCCCGCTTTCCTTACTTAATGAACATTGCTTATTCTCTTGACTTAAAAATAGTCTAATAAATATAGTCTTATGGAATGGCAACAATACCCATGTTCGTAAGAAGGGAACCTCACTGTGAAAAAGTACAGTTCAGTATTAACTACTGTAGCCGTTTATGAGGGGTCTGCCGTGTGACGCATGCCGTGTGGCCATGGAGGCCCAGAGGATTCCAGGTGGTTGAGGCTCCCAGATATTGGACATTTGGCACGTGAAGGTGGTAAGGTTGTCAGCCTTACGCACCGGCCGCCTTTACCCCCAGGATTGCTCCTGGTACTCATTTCTGTTAGAGGCTTAGTCGACCCCAGGGCCATAGTGCCACCAGAAGGATTGGGCCAATTAAAAAACTCCAACGATGTCATCGGGAATACCCGATAAAAAGGTTGAGCACCAATAGTATTTTACCGTCTCAGAGTTGTCCCCTCTTCAGCTAAGATTACGATTCACCAGAACGGATACAGTTATTAAAACTGGACTATCGTTTTCCTGTACGTTTAATGGAGATTTAAACTTCGTCTATTGTATTCAGAAACGCTGTGCATAATTATGTTCTAGGAATTAGAAATTTGCAGATGGGTGATTTGACTTTTCGAAAGTATTTTATGTATATATATGGATTCTACTAGGATTCTACTGCGGAGGATTCTACTATGCAACTCGCGTTTGACCAGAGTACATTCATGCTGTTGAGGTTATATGTTTATAATGTTTACAGGAGATGATCACAATTATTAAATGCCAACATTGCTGAACTATGGAATACAATTCCCGTAAAATATAATGCTGATTCCAGAACAGATGTAACCGAAATATTCACTTTATTTCCACGATTAATTTTAACGTAACGCGACACTGGTGACGTATGCATAAGTCGCTGCCTAAACAGTCTCCGAACTGATTACAATATAAAGAGAAGAAGACGTGTCTTAATTAGTTTTGCACGAGGTGATAAAGAAAATTCGATAAATATTGAGGGAATCAGTTCCGTAATTGGCTAATTTCAGATTTATTCTTAAATGTGATTGATCCAAATACAAAGAAAGAAAATATGAGCTTAAATTTCTAAATAGTCAAATGATCTCCTGACATAAAATTGCATCTGTCACGTATCTGTTGAGTGAAGTTTTCTCGGGCAGTCAGCCAGGTGGTTTCGTCAATTAAACCCGACGTTTCGGAGGCAAACGCTGCCTCCATCTTCAAAGGCGTTGAAGTGCCGAGTGGTCGTCCTGGGGTCGTATTTATATTAAAGGCTACTTGGACCGTACCGACCAATCAGGTGTCAGCAGGTGTCAGCGGTACGGTCCAAGTAGCCTTTAATATAAATACGACCCCAGGACGACCACTCGGCACTTCAACGCCTTTGAAGATGGAGGCAGCGTTGGCCTCCGAAACGTCGGGTTTAATTGACGAAACCACCTGGCTGACTGCCCGAGAAAACTTCACTCAGCTTCTGCGCCAGGAAAACCTCAGATCCTACACGTATCTGTTGTGTTTACCCTAGATTGACTGTGAACTAGTACATATGTGACTATGTGTAGATGTCTATAGATTACAATATTGAGAGTCTTTGAGAGTACAGAAAACAGAAGTGGTGAACATTGTTACCCTATGCAAACAGCTGTTAGGAATGCTTGTGGGTGTTGGAGTGATCTCAACTGAACAACACCCCACTCCACCCTACAACAGTAAATAGCGATGTTCATATCTAGTATCAGTGTTCCAAGATACACGTTCCGTCTCTTTATTCCATGCTCCTGAGTTTAACATACACTAAGCTCTATTTCATTTAACCAATGAAACATACTCTTATCAATTTAATCTTTAGTGTATGTATAATGTGTGTATAAGTCTATTATTAATAAGAATAGATTTAACAATCTAACAGGTTTCCTCAATTGAAGTATACCTATAAACAGAGCTTAATAGTCAACGCAGACACATTGAATGAAACTAATATAATTATACTATATCGCGTGGGTTTCGAAATGTAGAAATTAACCTTCCTTGTTACTCCCATCCTTCGTTTTTAATAATTTTTTAATTACTGACGTATGTTGTAAATGAGTAAGTGTAAGTTTACAATGTTGGTAAAATTGAGCCATATTGACTTATATCAATATAATAGTTGTAAAATGTTAAAATCAAATACATTTCAACCAACTTGTTGCCATCTTCAGTGAATAATTTCTTTTTTAATTGAAAAGTAGCCAGGACAAACCAACATAATATGTGGCTATGCACCATGTCGATATGATTTTAATTTTTTTAATTATTCACTGAAGATGATCACAAGTTGGTTGAAATGTATTTGATTTTTAACATTTTACAACTTTCATATTGACAATTCGGAGTTACCGCGTCTTGAAATGTGCAAGATTACATAATATTTCCTTATATAAACTTGAACCTCCTTATGACTTATTTGCGTTTATAAATCGAATAGGGGTTGAATTATTTTGGAAAATTCTGAAATACACGTTTCATTATTTTTAATATGGTATTTATGCTTACTGTAACTTTGAAGAAAATCCAATCAAAAAATATGTTTTCCAGTTACAAACTTTTATACCCCTTTTCACTCTCTTACGAGTTGACTTAAAAAGAAATAAGAAATACGTGTTTAATTATTTATGTTTTGGAGATCTTTTATTAGCTTGTAACTTATAAGCCTACAGTACCGTGTTAAATAATATTTCTCCATGTAAACTTTAAATTTCCTTAAGACCCCCCAGGAATTGGTTTTCTTGACAGGAGTGTATGTTCTCACATGGCTGAGTGCCCCCTATTCCAGATTTCCCTACCTCAGATAATTCCGAGGAGGTGATGGAGATAGAATTTTGGCCTGAATAGGCATAGTCAGGAATACTATGTTACTAGACCCTGCAGGAAATCTGAAAAGTTTGCAGTTTTATCAACTTTCCCTCATTATCTTATTCATTTTCGTGGTTTTTATAAGATTCATTACATGCTTGGTTCTGTGAGTATTCGTTACATAGTCACAGTAAGTGTAATTCGAGGTCTGGATCCTCACAAGATTAAATCACTCGCAACGGAATTTAATGTAAAAATACGTATAATATATAATGTTGATGAATGTCATCTTTTTTCTGAGATGTCACGAGAACTGTAGGATGTTTAGTTTTATTTTGTTTTGGCATTTTTAGGCATTTTGTTTTCTACTGGTAATTCTTTAGGGAATTTTCATTCTTTCATTGCATTTTTCCCTACATTGTATTCAGAATGGACTTTTCCAACATTACAGACAAAGCGATCTCATAATTCCTTAGCTATGAGGTATTCATTAATAAATAAAGTAAACATAATAACAATAATAATAATAATAATAATAATAATAATAATAATAATAATAATAATAATAATAATAATAATAATAGGACCTTGCTCAACGTAATGGCATCTATTTGAGTCATTGGTCAGTGTCTGGACTTTTGTTTGGACTTTACCCAAATTCACGTGGAATCATCTTTTGTCATTAGGAATACCCATAGAACATGTCTGCCCCTCACTTTTGGGGATAATAAAGGACTTGCTTTACATTATCCACAGACGTCTGTATTCTACTTAATCGAGTTTTATAATTATTCCTCTAGGAAAAGTAAGGAGCTAAAATCAGTGTCTTAGTTGAATATTTATATTGTTTTATTGTATATTGTTCATTGATTTTATTCTAACCACTGAGGCATACAGTAACCATATTCAGGACCCCATGGTCAATCATGTTAGAATGACCTGATGCCATTTCGTTGGAAAATTAAAATAACATACCTCAGAATTTATTACCAGGAAGCACTACTTTGTATTATATTTAATATATTGTATTATATTTTAACAAAATAACAGGCTTTGTTTTACATTCCTTTCCTATTTTCTTCTAGCATTTGCCAGCCATTGTATTAGTCTTTCGTTTATTTTGCTTTTGTATAAATGAAATCGCATAACTTCATTGTGTGCTCAATAACAATATGACCATTGAGGGATGTTAATACGCACATCTCTGTATGGACAACGATATTAACAATAGGAGGCTCGATCAATACCAGCTCTTTGTGCAGAAATTATGGGAAGTTGTTCTCTGTGAAAGGAATTTGTTTTAAAAAGAGTTCCCGCAAGCTTAAAACAGACACGGTGGAATTCTCTCGCTAGGCTGGAAGTCAATCGAATTAATCCTCATTCATTTCTTTCACGGGAGACTTAATAAGAACATAAATAAGTGGAGATAGATATAGCATGATTCAGGAAAAAGGTAGCTGAGTATAAAAGAAGCATGTATATATTCGTAATAAGCTAATTTTGATACGATGGATATAATATATAAAAGGATGTGAAAAAGAAGGGTAGGGTGTATGTTTATACAGTACAAGGAGTCCTTGCTTTACATTATTTTTCTAGGCTAAATTCCACAAATTTCATCTAACGCAATTAAAATTCATACATCTGTTCTGTGTGTCCATAATAAATGGTGCTTATTTGGATATATTTTCAACGGAATGCTGCTTTTCTGCCGATTTAAAAAAAATAATTCCTAACATCCGATCACTAGTGATAAGGTTGTAAGGCCTAAGCACAGATAGTTTTACCCCTGGAATTACGCCTTGTACTTATTTCTCTTAGGGTCTGAGTCTACCCCAGAGCCAGAGGTGCCATAGGCCAATGGAAAAATCTCAGTGACTACATCAGAGATCGAACCCACAACTTTCTTGTTTATAGCTTAGTGCGTCAACTAAATACCACTACATACACCCAAGGCACAGCGCACACACGATATTATACAGTATATATGATATTTAACGCAAGTTTTACATATTTCAGAAAACTTTACAGTGTACAGTTTTATAAGTCATATGAGACGGGACTACCATGACACAACACTGAGTTCTACACGTAAATATAATTCCATAGTTCTATACCATCACCTCTAGAATACGTTGTATGCAGTCAATACTATGACTGTATATGACATAAAGCAGAACAAAAACCTGAACCAAAATTTAAAATTTTGACCGAACCGACTGTGTTATCAGGATGAATTTTGAGGAAACTAAAAAGCGGAATTATTAACATCCTACTTATGCCCATGCCCTACTTACATTTTTCTGTTCTTACTAATTACGTTCTTCATATTCATCTTCAAGACGTTTAGAATTTCCCGCCATGTCAATTTGTCATTTCCAATGCACATGGATCCTAATGAATTCATTTGTTTCCGTTAAGAAATTGCAGAGCACGGAACTTCCACAACAATGTGTAGTTAATTTTCTGTTTAAATGCTTTGCTATTACACAATCTAGTGTTATTAATACTTATTATTATAAGAGATTTATAATGCTTCCCCACATATAAAATTGTACATCTTTATATCTTCTCTTGCTCATATGCAGCATATATATCCAATCGGTGAGTGATTTTTTTATCAAAGCAAGTATGAAGAAATGTCAGTGTTTAATACTTGTGAATAGACCTATTTACATAAGAACAAGTGCATGTAAAAGCTAAACTAAACCAAACTCCGTGGCCCTACATCCCTGGAGCGACTAGGCCTAACATTCGGCCACTGCGTCATATAACATAAGCAGATGCCAGGATTGGGGCATGTGGATAGCATGCCGACACCCACGGTCTTTAATGAAGGTTTTCGTGACCGGAGCCGCTACTTTTCAATCAAGTAACTTCTTAGTTTGTATCACGAGGCCAAGTGGAACCCGTTGCAGAGCTCCTTACTCAGAAAAGTCTGAGGAGGTACCGATGATTGAACCCGGGCCTGCGAATCCGTAGCCAGCGTCATTAACCAAGTGCACCTAAGCGAAAATAAGATAGAAGTAATAAAAGTGAAACGATAAGAAAATGACGATAGGCCCACTTTATATTTTCTGAAATTCCATATACTTTTATGCTGGATTGATCACTGATTCATAATAATCGTGGCCTATTAAGTTGTGCAACTGAACCAGTTACGATATTATAACGATTCCAGAAAAGGGCACACAGAACCAAAAAGTTGCTGGAAGTAAAAAGGAATACAGTTACTATTGTATTGAGCTAGCTGAATGGTAACCATTAATATGTTATTCTATAATTAAAGCGATAAGTTATTGATAATTATAATAAATGAGTGTAGGCGGAAATCAATAGCAGCCATGAAAAATGAGACCCATTAGTTTCGATGTCAGCTGCTCTTTCTCTCTCCGCAGGACGTTAAAAGTCATCCATCAATAATGTCAGCCATTTTAGATATGGAGATTATTGCAGTTTTATGCTCAAGTAAGACAGACTTAATAGAGCAGGTGCGGCCTTTCCAGAGGGGCGCTTAACAGCTCTGCCGTAACAAAACCTTGAAATATATACAATCAAAGGTCAAGGTGCGAAATAGGTTACATCTGACGTTTTGTTTGTGACTTACAAGAATGTCAATGTCAAATCTAGAAGCGTAACCTACATTTTCCGCTCCACATCATGACCATGATTACGACTATGGTCTTATAGAATCATGCAGTGGTGGAAGCACAGGGGGAAATTAAAAAAAATAACAGTTAAAAGATTAGGCTATAAATGCGAATCGGTACAACAAATTTTACACACCTATTTATATTTGTGTTCTCTAGTAAATAAATTGCTTATTTCTCATGAATTGATATGGGAGCATAATGGACTCCAGAACACAGAAAATATTAGTCCTTACTCAACTTGTTCGGTTCGAATTTCTAGTCAATTGCTCTCAGGTCCATTCTAACATTATCATTCCATTTTCGTCTCCATCTGCTAATTGTCATTTTCCTTCTGGTCTTCCCATTAAAGTTAGATAAATGCCCCTCTCCATTCCCATTCGAGTAACATATCCAGCTCGTATTAACCACCTGCAATTAATTAATCTTACCATATTAGGAAAGCGATACAGACTGAAAATTTTAGTGTTGTACAGCTTTCTGTATTCCCTGACATTCCATTCTTTTTGGCCCAAACACTTTCCTCAAAACTTTGTTTTCAAATCCTTTCAACTTGTGTACCTCTTGTAATGTAATTTGACATGTTTCGCATTCAAACAAAACTGCTAGTAACATTAAAGTACTGTAAACTCTATTAAACATAATATAACTCTTTTTTTTTACTTTTTAGTTTTCTTTCTATCTCCTCGAATCCCTCAAAGAAAGAAAATACTGCATCCGCCACTGGAATCATGTTATATTTAGGTCTTTCTTTGACCTTACAATGATTTTATCAAGTGTGTGAAAATTAATTATAAATGTAAATGCAAAAGTTTATAGTTTGGAGTACGTTACGGTTGAAGATAATCAAATACTTCTTACTCTTAAGTTTTATTAAGTGTGTGGTCTTTGTTTTTTAACGGAAACTTTCACTTATTGAACTTATTATCTGACATTCCAACTGCTCGCACTGAGAATGAGCCATATGACCATTCTGTATTTGCATTTATTTATTTGTCTATTTCAAATACACAAACTTACAGATAAACATCTACCTGAATGAGCAAAGACCCACACTCGTGATTAGTTCCAGAAACAAATGCATATATTGAAAATATGCACTAAAGCCGTCTTGAGAGGCTTAATACATTGTCAAAATTATACGTACAGAAGAATAATTAGACACTTAAGGTAGGATAAAGTCATATAAAAAACCATTTAAAATAAAAAATACTTATTATATAAAATGTTATAACATTATTATCATTTGCAATATTTAATTTAGAAAATTCTGGGACTTACTAAAGGAATAACGCCGCAACTTTGATCAGCAATCCAATGTCCGATATGATCAGAAAATACTGGTTATGCAGAAGGATCGCTGGGACCTACGAATCACTAGTCATTTTTTTGTCTGTCTAGATCTGTAGAAGAGTTCTAGCCACTATTCCATGTCCGTCCTCTAAGAGTGATGGACATAGCACGAACACAGGGAATTCACCGGGGAAATTCACAACACAATCTGTAGAACCCTTCTCGATGTTGGTCATTTCATCGGAGAGTCAATTTCTATAAAGTTATAAGTCTGGGAAATAGAATCCCAGCCAACTTAATTGGTTTTACGTATGTATTAGGAATAATAAAGTGAACTGAATTGCTACTGCCTTAATTGCAGGACGCATATTTATGCTGGCATGATCAGTTATATGGACCTCCTATCCTAGGTTCTACAGAACAGAAGTTATATATGGGCATATGTTACAGGCAAATTCATAAAGCCACGGGATATACATATATATTTATTTTCTGTTGAACATTACTTAGGAATATTCTACGTCAAAAAGTCATCTGATATCGGGATTCAAACCTGACTTTCGGATTTCCGTTTCGATGCCCTACCAACTGAGATAGCCCATAGTTCGATTCTCGGCACCAGATGGAATCTCCTTCCCATGATAAACCCTTAATGATCGATCTCACTGAAAATAATTTACATGAGATACAATATTGTGAGCCTGTGAATCACACTGATTAAATAACTTGTGACTGGCGTTTCATTCATTTTGTACAGAATCATGTATGTATATATATTATACTGTCTACAAAATTTCAAGTATTTGACAGTTTACAAATAAATCTCAAAAAAGAGCAATTACAACTTAAGGATGAACGAAGTGTTAAGAGCGACTTTCTAAACTTGTCGTTCTAAGTCCTTATAACTTGAAATTCTGCACACTTTTTTAAAACGTTAACACAATTTGAAGATTAAAATTTAATATTAATATCTCAATTTGTTCTTGATATATTAATTACTTTGATTGATTTTTTAAATTAAAAATTGAAATCTGTCTCTTCCAACAGATATTAAAATAAGAACCGGATGTTTATATGCTATTCTTTGACCCTTGCTTTACCAATTTATTGATGGATTTGTTGGTATTGTCCATACTTTTTTATAATAAAAAATACTTTAAACATAAAAATGAAAAGTTAAAAACATTGACGTATGATTATACCAAACATTTATTTAAATGAAGTAAGACCTATAACGAAAATCTGATTAGACGTGTTATTACACACATTGTAAAGAACATTGTGTAAATGTATTCTGACAGCTGTATCTCTATTTTTATTCCATGTGTCCAAACGGCAAGAAATTTTGCAGAATCATACTGCAGGGTATGCTTTATTTCTTTTTATATTAAAATAAAAAATATCATTTTTAAACATCAAAATAGCTAAACCAACACTTGTCTCATCCCTTAAGCCAGTGTGGTTCAGCAGTTTTCGTGTGAAGGGTAAGATAACAATTTGAAAATTAATTCGCGGCCCGAAATAATATATTGATACTAAAAATTAAATTATTGCAATTATTAGAAAATAGAAAGAAATGTTGTATATCAAACTAGATTGTCTTAGAGGCCTAATTTACAAATTTAAATAATACAAAGATAAACATTCACATACACTTAATTTGAAAATTGGGCTGTATGTTGGTTTACTACGGATTCCATTCCATTTGAGTAATGGCAAGCCGCAGTGACGATTTCAGAAAATCTTGTGACTTGTTCTTCTGCTAATTTTTAACAATTTCATGTTAGAAAATGCATACTGACAGTATATATCGTACTACTAAACTTGATTTGCATTTTCAAAGCACAATTTCGCATGTTTGGATACTGCTCTTTGTAAACTAGTCACCAAAACTCCATGTGCTAGCAAAAGAAAATTGTCAGTCTATAGGTCACGTAGCCCAATTTAGGCCAACATAATAATATATATTATATCTGGATCATCAGATGGAGATGCCTCCATAGGGTTGTTAACCAGAAAAAGTGTAGGTTGAAGTTCATCACAATCAGAAAACCTTGAATCTATGCCAAGTATTCAGCAAATCAAGAGAAATCGGAATCTTCACACTCCAGCTTCATTGTAGAGCAGCATTTGAAATTTTTTGTGTAATTAAAAAAAAATATATATATATATACACACATACATCTGTGGCTTGGTTCTAAAAGATCCAATGTTAATTTATTACAAAAATGAGATCTATGCATTATTGAGCTCGGCTAGTCATACCTTTAATATAATATAATATAGTATAATAAAAGTGCCAATGTATGTTGCTATTAATAGACATAATACAGAGACCTTAGAGGCCAATGTCGGAAGTTCTTAGCAAAAAATGTTACGTCTACAAAGGCTTCAAAGTCAGTTATCTCAAAAGCAAGTTTTATGACATTGGCCATTTCGAACCAACCAATAGACATATATATATAGTCTATTAGGTGTGATTACCCATTTGGGCGAATTTGGCGGGGGGCATTACGTTGCTGAAGTATTCAATACTGATTCTCAAGAATGGGTTCATTACAACGACAAAGTTGTAACCAGATCAAGCTTAAATGATCATAACAAGGAATGTCAAAGGAACGGGTACATGTTTGTGTTTGAGAAGAATCAGGAATAAAAAATCTTAGTGTACTAGTTAATACAGTCATTTTTCTAACCTACTTACTAAGTTTTTTTCATCTACTGTTGTTGCAAAGATAGTTCAAAATTTTAAAAATATAAAAAAATAAATAAATAGGAAATAAATTTGTAATAAACCTTTCACAGAATTTTTAAAAATTCATTACATTTGTAGTAGTCCTGTAACGAGGGGAAATCAAGAATAATTATGTGAAGTAGACATTTTGAACGTGATATTTGCAATTACATGTAGAATGTATGGAACAGGAAATTGAAATGGTGTTAGTTACATAGATTAACATGATCGAAATTTTTTAACCTATATTAATCGGTTGTATTAGCATCAAGTGTATCTAATGAATCACATTCAACTTTCAATGTGATTTCAACAGTTCTAAATGATGGAAATGGAAGAAGTTGTTATTAACTGTAAGTTCCATTGCCAGTATACACCAATTATTGAAAACTATAAGTGGTGCTAGTGGCGGATCCCCCTGGTGGGCCGTAAAGGGCCCCTCCCTTAGATTTTCTTTTAATACGATTCGACTTCTTTTATTCGTAAACAATAATTATCCAATAAAATGATATTTAAATGAAATTAATTACAAAGCAAAAATATAAGCATTTATGTAGCCTACTGGCTCTATTTCAACCTGAGGATTGTAAAATGCCAGTTAAATAGTATTTACGAGTATATTCTAAACGCCTTGTGGCAACCCACAAAAGAGAGCAGTTGTTCGAGTTCCTTATCTTTAATTAATATTATAAATGAGTCTGAAATTGTTTGGTGTTTCATTAATGATTTTAATGTTTAGCTATTTAATATGTAAACAAATTTCCCAACAGAATTAAAACTCTGAGCAAGAAGAGTTTTAATCTGCTGAGACATTTTGAGAAATCGTCCAGAGAACCTAAAAACTCATCATTTTGCTCTTCATTTTTTCTGACCTTTTCTACACCCCAGAAATTGTTAACTTTTCTTTGTGTCGGCTTCTCCCTTAAATAAGTTCTGGATCTGCCCCTGATGGAGGAACTCGTAAATATAAAAACACTCCCCTTCGGCTCGTTATTTCAAATTTTTTCTCAATTCTACAGTGATGGACTTACACACTCGTATCTCAATGTACTAGTTCGTTGTTACTATTTTCTCTTTATTGCACTGGTTATTAAATAAGCAATCTCAGCTATCCCTCTATAGTAAAGTTATACTTTACAAGACCAAAATAAGGCCAGTATGGACATATGGACTTCAGCTTTGGGGCACTGCCAGCAATTCCAATATCGACATCTTGAAGATTTGAATCCAAATCTCTTCGCCGACTTGCTAACGCACCGTGGTATGTTTCCAATGCTACATTAGGCCATGACTTGGACATCCCTACGATTAAAGAAGAAATTACCTTGTACAGCACTCGATACCAGCAACGCCTAAGACATCATCCCAATTCTCTAGCTATCAATTAATTGGACAATAGTTCCTCAATCAACCGTTTACATTGATATAAGGTTTTAGACTTGGCATTCCGATTCAGTGACTTTTAGTTGTTTTTTACAGCTCTCATATCATTATTCTTATTCTTATTCTTATTCTTATTCTTATTATTATTATTATTATTATTATTATTATTATTCTTATTATTATTATTATTATTATTATTATTATTATTATTATAAGTGTAGCAGCTTTCCTGACAAACAGGACACGGAGATATGACAAATGGAAAGGAAGCCCAGCATAGCTCTGCATGAGGTATGGCCGTAGTGACACCTGTACCACCGCCATCGTAATGTAGAGGCCAGATTGTAGAGGGCGCGGGAAAACAATCAGCTGATCAACGAAGTCGGTAACAAGCCAGCGTGCGTGCATGTTGACAGTGCATAAGTGCATCGGTATTTGTTTTTACCAGTTGTTTAATCAATAAATTCTGTAATGTAGGTCTTATGAAGTATTGCCGAAGATTAATAGTGTAATACTACCTTTTTCAAATGTGAAAATACGAGCCGGCGTGTTACAGATCTCAAGGCAATGTTACACCCTAACCAACGAACTCTTTATTGCTTGTGATGTATCAGTCTCTCTATACTCTCTGATAACACAGCCCGTTGCTATGCGTATAGTACATAACGAATAGGTGCTTATTTTATAGGGAATACGTATAAGCATCCGTTACTGTTGGGGCAATAAACCTTTGAACATAGTCCTTTCAGGGTGTCCACATTCTGGAAAGTCAGGGAAAGTCAGGAAGATTAAAACCGGTCAGGAAATTGAGGGAATGTTATAAAGTAATGGCAAAATGGAGGGGAATTTATTTTAAAAATATGGAATAATCAGGGAAAATAAATAGCTCCAGAGAGCGAAATAAAAGGAGCATGTGTTTTGCTTCAGTCCGGACTGTGTAAGCAATTTTCTTTTCAGTACTTGAGCTAGTCATTTCTTATTTTTGTTATGGGGATGTAGGTGGCTGCATTTTGTTTCTTGCTTTGTTTAAAAGAACCTTGGAAGTATTGGTCAAGTAAATGTTAGTTTCTGGTCATAGAAAGTCAGGGAAATTTATTTTGAAATTTCTCTGGTACCCTGCTTTAGTGTACATGAAATTAATTCACTCTCAAATGTCATGATTAATTATAGCCCATGGGAAACATGTAATTCCTATTTTAGGTGTCCGCTTTGCGACGGTGACAGTTAAAGAACGGTTTGCGAGTTTATGAAGGCTTCCTCGTAAGAAATACTTACAAGTTAGGTATTTTGTATTTTACCTGTATTATATATATATACTAGGGACGGGGCATAAGTCATGGCACCTATTTTTTAAAATAAAAGACCAATTTCAAATTTTGAAATACACAAATGAAAGGGCAGGGTATGGAATTTGTGTATAATGCAGATTATGAGTAGTAGATGTAGGATAGTAGAGGAAATAAACGCGACTGAATCGTGCCACTTTAATGTATTGCGGTATTTGGGGTATAATTTAATTTAATTTAATTTAATTACATAGTTGTCATGGAACACATAGTGTATAGACATTGTTAAACGATAAAAAGATAAAAGATATAAAATTAAGTCAGTTAAATCACAGTTAAAAATTAATTTATGTTATAAAATGCTTTCTTGGTCAGCCAACCAGAGATAGTTCTTTTAAAATGGAGTCTGTTCGTATTAATAATACTATAGGCTATCATAATCATTTCTTTGAAGAATCCTACAGATTTAATTTCTTACTCAGTCAACTTGTCACTTTATTATGGAGAACAAGATAGTCCAGATATTACAATTAAGTTATTTTTTGCCGTTTTTGGTTATGTTTTAAATGTAATAATCGTAACAAATAATAACAAATAAAACTCAAAAAAGAGCAATTAAAACTTAAGGATGACCGAAGTGTTGAGAGCGACTTTCTAAACTTGTCCTTCTAAGTCCTTATAACTTGAAATTCTGAACACTTTTTTAAAACGTTAACATAATTTGAAGTTTAAAATTGAATATTAATATCTTAGTTTGTTCTTGATATATTAATTACTTTGATTGGTTTTTTTAAATTCAAAATTGAAATCTGTCTCATCCAACAGATATTAAAATAAGAACCTCATGTTCGTATGCGATTCTTTGACGCTTGCTTTATTGTACGAATTTATTGATGGATTTGTTGGCATTGTCCATACTTTTTTTTAATAAAAAATACTTTAAACAGAAAAATGATTGACGTATGATTATACCAAACATTTATTTAAATGATTTAAGACCTATACAGAAAATCTGATTAGACATGTTATTACACACACATTGTAAAGGACATCGTGAAAACGTATTTTGACAGCTGTATCTCTATTTTTATTCCATGTGTCCAAACGGCAAGAAATTTTTCAGAATCATACTTCAGGGTAGGCTTGATTTTTTTTACACTAAAATAAAAAGTAGCATTTTTAATTCAAAATAGCTAAACCAACACTTGTCTCATCTTTTAAGACAGTGTGGTTCAGCAGTTTTCGGGTGAAGGGTAAGATGACACTTTAAAATTAATTCGCCGCGCCCGAAATAGTACATAGATACTAAAAATTAAATTATTGCAATTATTAGAAAATAGGAAGAAATGTTCTATATCAAACTAGATTTCTTAGAAGCCTATTTTACAAATTTAAATAATACAAAGATAACATTCACATACACTTAATTTGAAAATTGGGCTGTGTGTTGGTTTACTACGGATTCCATTCCATTTGAGTAATGGCAAGCCGCAGTGACGATTTCAGAAAATCTTGTGACTTGTTCTTCTGCTAATTTTTAACAATTTCATGTTAGAAAATACATACTAACGTATATATCGTACTACTAAACTTGGTTTCTATTTTCAAAGCACAATTTCGCAAGTATGGATACTGCTCCTTGTTAACTAGTCTCAAAAACTCCATGTGCTGGCAAAAGAAAATTTCACTCTGTAGGTCACATAGCCCAATTTATATAATATTATAGTTCCCGCACCAAATCTGTGCCGATTGCCTGAGTCATTGCATTATGTTTTCGTGGTGACTGTAGCGTCGATTGGCCTGCTACCTATCTCTCTCGCACAACAGTACCTTCCTTTCTATTTGTAAAGGCCAAGTTACCTCTCTCTCTCTCTCTCTCTCTCTCTCTCTCTCTCCCTCTCGCACAATAGCATGTCTCTCTCTAGAGAGTAACGGTCTCATCGGCACAGATTTCGTGCGAGATCTTTATATATTATATCTGGATCATCAGCTGGAGATACCTCCATAGGGTTGTTAACCAGAAAAAGGTATAGGTTGAAGTTCATTACAATCAGAAAGCCTTTAATCTATGCCAAGTATTCAGCAAATCAAGAGAAATCAGAATCTTCACACTCCAGCTTCATTGTAGAGCAGCATTCTTTGTGTTATTAATATATATACCGTATCTTCTTTAAAGATGATAAGCTTTTTTCTGAACGAAATAATGTGACTCATAAGCTCAGTGATGTTCTGATTTCTACCTTGTCTCAAATTAAGAATGTTTAGACGTCCTGTAAAGTCAGTCGGAAAAGTTAATATGCACAATTACTCAGTATTTTGCAACTTTTGATTGTAATTACACGTTTCAGTTTTTACATGTTTTTGCAGAAATTGAAGAAATATAGAAAGTAGTACCGTTATCAATGCTACATGACAGTAAACAATTTTGAAAGAAGAATGCCTATCTGTTAAAAAGTAATGCAAAAAGTTTGGTGTTCGGGGGCGAATTTATTAACGACCGCTGGCCGGATCTGTCCGCGTGCCGCCAGTTGGACCACACTGCTTTAGGGTATGCTTGATTTTTACACCCAAAAATTAAAAATCGCATTTTTAAAAAACAAAATGGCTAAACCAATACTTGTGTCACCCCTTTTATCAAACGAACTCCTAACGCAAAGAAGGACTTCGAATAATTTCATCTATGTGCAGGTTCTGTTACAGCTCCGGTTTCAATTGATTCGAGTTCAAGTGCAACGAAATAGGAATTCTCATTACAACATTCCTTGTACTCTGCACCTGTACCCGCGTCCATTCTGCTTCGTATATTACACACTCTATTCAGTGCAGCTCATACTAGAGAACAAAGTCTTTTTTTACAAATTATTTGTGTGTTTTTTAACAGGCCTTGACTTCTTTGTTACAGAAGTAAAGATTGGGTCTTTCAATCGGTTGTGGAGGGGCTGCAAGGAATGCCAACATGCCACTATTGATTACTTCTTTTGTATGAAACCTTTGTTTCAATTGTTGAAACTGCCATTGCCGATTGATTTGTTGCAAAGTCAGACAAAGCTTCTGCAAGCCAATAGAAAGCTATTCTTGCTCTTGTAAAGAGTAGCAGATCTGCACACAGCGGTGGAGCTATTTCCCCCGAATGGATTAAATCGTCCGCAACAAAAGTATTGTGTAAGGGACACTCAAGTAGAATATTCCCTTCACAGAGTGTGAAGACCCTTATGCCGCATTCACGTAGAAAATTAACCGTAATCGTAACGTAAACTTACAATTCAGTGCCATGTGTTTCAATGGTATCATTCACAATGCATCACGCAAACTTTATACATAACGTAAAATTAAACGTTAACTAGAACCTTGCAAACTCCAAGCTTTCGCGTTAAGTTTATGTGAAAAATAACGATACAACCAATCAGAGCTCTCAACTCCACAGAACAGGAGACGGAAGTGGAAGTAGCCAAGAAATGACATCTATAAATGAAAATCTCTTAACGTTGTATCTTATCCCTGTCTGTATGATAAAAGCCATCCATTATACAAAGATGCGGCATTCAAGTAAAATACATAGGCTATATGGGCATTAGTTTTCCAAGAAATGAACTACAGTAGTAAATACAACCCATATAATATACTATTAAATGTAGGCCTATATGTCTGCATGCACTTGTATGATTTCCATTTTAAAGGCCTACACGTGTTTAATAGAAACATGAAAGTATTTTCGTCTATGGCAGCCATTTTAACAGCTGTTCATGTTCTCATTTGTCATTGTTTGTTACCAACATTAAGATATCGTCTTGAATGCTCAATGCCGTGCTAAAGTTTTCGTTACATTTTATGTTTTGAAGTTTACGGTTAATTTTCTATGTGAATGCGGCATTAGAGTTATAGGCGCTTCAGGCTCCAAAATATTTAAACGTTCGGAACAAGATGGGGTAACATTGTTAGCCCTACGCATATAAGTAAAAGTAGTGAAAAGGGGATAAATTTAAAGTAAAGTCTGTTATTGATGAAATTGGGTAGTATTAGAAAAACTGGAAACATCATATAGAGAGAAACTGGTTTTAGACAGACTGCCACGGCTAGGATACTTTCACCAATCCGTTCGCAAACGTGACCTAGGTCGACCAAGAAGAAGGTGAAAGGATGCCATTATCCTTGGAAAAAAGCAACAAGACCCAACCATGAAAGCTAAAAGAAGAGGAATAAGAAGAAGGAAACGGACATTGACTATAGTTGTTATTTAATATAGAGGGCTTTGACTACACTTAGGGGGGCTAAAACATTACCGAATTATCTATTCACTTACTCTTGAATATTTTAAAGTTGACGGACGGATTTTCATGCAATTTTACACACTTATTCTTCAGGAGTTTCGCTTTAATATGATGTGTAACATATTCCTACTATCAATACGAGTGATTTATAATTTAATTTTTAGATATAAACCCGTATCATCTATTAGACATGATACAGTCTGGAGTACGGGAGTTATTACCAATATGATTTTTTCCTTCAAAACTGAGATTATTTTCTAAAGGGTGGACCTCAGTAAGAATTCTGCCTGCCTTAATATTATACCTACTTATATTTTTTATACTTCCATTACAATTTGTACTTTATTTTCAAAGAAGATTTTATTTTTAATTTAATAATTTTTAATCAAATCTTATTCCTTGAAATGTATCCTTTGTAGATTAATTCAAAGGACAACTATACAAAATTTGATAGAAATCAGGCAAATAGTTCTTGAGATATTACATTTTTGTCATGAAAATTAAAACTGAAGGATTCATGAGTCCACTTGTTCTTGCACATGCACAGCTTTAGAAATAGATTAAATATTACTACTATTAAATGGATTTTTTTTCTGAAATTTAGAGAATTGTGTACAGTATACCATACTCTATATCACTTGAAACGGTAATTATTTTTTTTTCTAGTGCGCATTAACGGCCGTGGGTGTCGGCATGCTAACCACATGCCCCCAATCCTGCCATCTGCCTATGGTAGATGACGCAGCGGTCGGGTGGTAGGCTTTGTCCCTTTAGGGATGTAGCGCCACGGAATTTAATTTTCTTGTGCGTGATTCTCTTAACTGCATATTGGGGACAGACTTCCATGAGTAACATGCTATGATAGAGATTATAGGCCTATAGCATTACATCGTAAATTTGTCAGTTGCCGATTTATTTCATTTTATAGAAATCTGAAGATAGCCTTTGGATTTTTTTTGTTCTGTTCTTCAAGGGTAATTAAGTTTTTCCGACACTAAACCGAGAAATACTGATGCACTCAGCGGAGTAGTCTGAAGAAGCCAGCCGACTTCAATAAAAGCAAGAGTTCACAGCGAGACGGCTTTAATATTCTTTCTCAATAATAAAAAAAGAACATCTCAATTCGCTTTATTATAAGAAGCTCGGTTTTATTTCGTGAGCGGCCTGGAGGCACTTGTCCTCTTTTTTAATAACTGGCAGTCTCTTATTGCCTTCTACCAGAGTTATTCCTGATCTCGCACATACTCAGCTGTATCAGAAGTTAATGACCAGTGCACAGAGTCATTCAAAACGTAATATCATTTCCCAATCATATTTTATCACAAGCCATCGGATTTAATATTAAGCGGGCAAGTACGCTATTAATGGTAAAACAACTTGATCTTCTAATTTTAATAAGTAGGCTTCCCTCTTAGATTTTTTGTGAAAATAATATCAAAATATCTCCATTAGTTATCGAGTTGGACGAAAGACATAAATATCCGTGTGGATTTAATTCAAACTCATGTCACCTTTTTCCGCGTAACTTACAATTTTAAACCGTTCTTCTCAAAACTTCAACAGTTTCCAAGGAAAATAATGAATTTTTACAGACAAATATAATTCATGCAAAATAACAATAATGACTGTTTTAATTTCTTTATTAAACAAATTTAATTTTTCATTGCTATTTTAGGGAAATAGGGACACCCAGTGACCGCCGGCGTTGTCTTGTGGTAAGCGTCGCTGACTACAGATCCGTCGGTCCGGGTTCGATCCCCGGTACCTCCTCAAATTTTTCTGAGGTAGGGAGATATGGTAGGGGGTGCACTTAGCCGCGTGAGTCAAATTAAGGAGCTACTTGATAGAGAAGTCGGGTGGTAGGCCTTGTCACTTCAGGGATGTTGCAGCATAGCACATTAGTTTCTCAATCGCTTTAATTTGTTTATACGCTACGATACGCAGAGGTCTGAATTTCATTTACTTAGGAGGACAAAATGTAGGCCGAAATGGGGAAACATCGAACAATTTGGACGAAACTCACTATGCAGGGATTTTTAATTATTTATTTACTCCGTCTAAAAATATCATTAAAAAGAAAATTATTTAATTCATGCAAATTATGTAAAAACTGTGTTAGTGTTAATAAATATAATGATTAACTATTTTCTGTTGGCCGCAGCGGTCTATAGTTAGCGTGCCCACTTCTAGATCCGAAGGTCGCGGAATCAACCCGGCAGCGATAGATGGATTTTTCAGGACGTAAAAATCCTTGGCACGGAGTCTTCCGGGAGGGACTTTAAGCTGGGGGCCCGTGTCGTAAATTTACGGCACGTAAAGAACTGCAAGTGTAAATTGGAGCCTCTGGACAAGCTTTCTCGGCCCTTTCACGTCCAAGTAATACCTTAGTTTTCGGAGGGGGGTTGAGAGGCGATGGGCTTACCATCTGTCCGGCTTACCACCTTTCCCTCTGCCCTCTCTTGGAAAATAGGCATAACAAAATTCACATAGGTAACAGAAACCTCCACCTGGGCCCTTCGCCCCAGCATAGGGGATAAAGGAAACCAGATACAGACAGAACTATTTTCTGTTAAACAAATGGTTTAAATAAAACATCTAGCGGTTGAATTATTGAACGCACGGAAAACCACGGGCAGCTGCTAGTATCAATTGAAAAAGTATGCTTAATGAGGCTCCTTTTTACGTGATGTATACATAACTGATAAACAAATTATTGCATAAAGAATATATTCTGAGATAAATTTAAGAAGAACTGAATGTTTTAACTTCTTAAGAGGTAAGCATTCAGAAAGATAAGTAAACAACAATGCAGGCGAGAACAACGACGCGACGGGCCAACAATGGCTGAGCTCGCACTCGCACATACAACTCTTGACTTGGTTACAAGCAAATGCGTTTCGCTAAGTGTGATTCAACTTTCGGCCTACTAGTTGAACAGTATATTAAATATTTTATTCACTTCTAAAGAATTAACAGACGTTTTTGTTAACTTTTGAAGTTATAAAACTTGTTATTTTTTACATATAAAATACTAATTTTGAAACAATTTTCAAACCCGCTCCAGAAATTTCAATAACGCACTCTGCGTCCTGTATATTGAAGAAGCGGAAGTATTGTGTAATGACCAGGCTACCTTTCAGCACAAAAGGATAAGACGATATGAAGATATGAAATGTTTACTATTTACACTATTTGTCCAGTTTAAGGTGCAAAAACCCTTTAAACAGGCACCCATCAGGAAATGCTTAATCATAGACGGAAGGAGTGAAACGAGTGTTCAAAAACTGTAGACTAGAATCCAGCTGGGATGGCGGTTCGAATGTTACTACTGCGCAGAAAGAGACAGAGCGAGAATGCTTCTTGGTTCATGTTCATCCAAACATAAGTTTTATTCCGAGCTATGTTCTATTCCTAGAATACTGTTATTGGTTAAGAATGGAAGGGAAGGGAAGGGAAGGGAAGGGAAGGGAAGGGAAGGGAAGGGAAGGGAAGGGAAGGGAAGAGAAGGAACCCCATTCATACTGTGCTTCTTGGTATACGCGCATTTAGCTCCAAGCCGCCTTCCGTGCTTCGTTTAACTCTAGTATACAGAAAGAAGTTACGAACAAAACGTAATGAAAGCAAAGAAGATTATTTGTGTAAGTATGTCGCGTCGTTAAGTTTAATGATTCTTAAGAGAGGAGGAATATACGAACTGCAACTCTAAAATTATTTTTCTTTCTCCTGTAAAGTTTCCTCTTCAATTTAATGAAACAAATTGATGCACGTAAAATACTTTCATAATTGTGGTAATAAACGCTCGGGCGTCATCTCTTTGTTCTTTCAGAGGCACAACTTCGCAGCTTCTAACTTGTAATTTTACATAACATTACAATTCAAGAACTCTTCTGGATATTGTAACGATTTTTGTTTGTTTGTGCAGTTGAGGTACTTGAACAACATATAAAGAAACAAAATTTCATAACAATGGGCGAAGAAACCCCATTGTATGCATTATTCGCGAAGCAAGCCTTAAAACCTAAGTTCGTGTAGCTTATAACCACCCTTCAGAAAATTTATTGGGAAACAATTTTCAAATAAAAGTGTTAGCTCTTAGTGTAATATAATTTACTATATAGTACACCACATATTATGTTATGCAAATCATGTAGAAATGTAAAACAAACTCATTAGAGCCGTTTTCGAGAAAATCGAGATAAATGGAATTTTCTTGTAAAGTGGTTGTAAAAGTTATGAGAAAGTCGTTCCCACGCTTCGTGTCCCCGAAGGATACACATACGAAATAAAATTGAATTTAGTGCACCAACACACTTACATGACTTTGTTTCATCTAAGCATGGGCACCTTTCTCGCTTCGTAATCTTATAAAGAATGAGACTTCTTATTGCAAATAGTGCATATTCATTTGCTTAGACTGATGCAAAAAGTATTGTCCAGCAGACAAGACTTTGTACGAACGTGGCTGGCTTATATTAACAATTCAGAGAATTTCTGCGAAAAATGTTTCAAGTGAAAGTTTTAGCTCTTAGTATAAGCACCTCGTGTACGAAATGTAAGAAAAAACATAAAGTCGCGATGAATGAAATTTTCTTTTTGTAATATGGCACTAAATGTAGATAAAATGGTCGAGAATCTACGCCTCACATCCCCAGAGAAAATGCAACACAAATGTGATTTTTTTCCCTACGACATTTCGTTTTCGAGCTATGTTGATCAAAGGCACACGTAAATACAGACATACACATATACGTGTTTCCGTAAGTAGCATTTTTGGATTCAGGGGACCTCAAAACGTTTTTTATATTGAAAAAGTGATATCGAATTTTGGGATTGAATACAGTACTTCCTCTGCTCATAGTACCTGTATTAATTGTAGAAGAAGTAAAAATATAAAGTCCAATTTTGGTAGACTGTTTTCAGTGTAGGCTATTATATGCTTTTTAAATTTTGTTCTGCCATACTATAATACCTGTCACGTAACGGTATCATAATTATACTCATTTCGAAATTGATTTTCATTATAACATCCATTTAAAAATAAAATCAATTCTGTTCGTGTTGACTTTAATATCATACTGAAATGAATTCACTTCGTGTTGTCAAAGTCCGTTGGCTTCAAGAAATCGACCAAAAAGAAACTTCGATTTGACCGGACATCATGAGTGTCTATCTACTGCAGAAAGTAAGAACTACGAGAACCAACTGATGCGTGGCTGTTTGTTTGAGTGAATCTAAAATCTCATAACTTTAGCATTTGGACTAATGATTGTTAAACAAAAACGGTCGTAATCAACTTGTGATAATGTTAATAAAGATACTCGTATGAACATTTCGAAACTAGCTTTGCTCGTTTCATAAACATACTTGTATCTTAATAAATGTCATTATAGGTTTGTTGCATATTGTATATTTTCGTTCCATTGCTAAACATGTTGCTTTTTGCCATTTTAATTTACATACACTCCAAACAAAGCTTTTTGGAAGAATTATTTTCACTGGGAGAGAGTCGGAGTTCATCTCCAGTTATTTGGTATTGCCGATTAACAGTTATCTCGAAATAAAGCTCCATTGATAATTAATTTGTTTAGTGTTGTGGAATAGGACGAAGCAGTGAAATATTATCACACATTCAGGTAGTGTGTAGCCATGCATTTGCAGGGTTCGTTTTGAAACGTGTACTGGTATCTGTGTTTGGTACAGCGCATTCTAACACGGAAGAGTGGAGTTGGATAGGAATTATAATTTACTCCATACACGTAGACGAATTTCGCATTGGCATTTCACATAAAAAATAGTCATTTAAAAGTCTTCAAGTTTTCATTTAGTTAACTGTATTCTAATGCAATGCTTTTACTTCTTTTTAACCAAAATCATAAGTATATTATTCTAATCCTCTCTCCTTATATCTTTCTTTCTTTTCTACTCTCTGAATGTCTAACATTCTAACTAATCATATACATTAAAACTATTCTACTCCATGAAAGCAGGGTCCGCTCACCTGCATTAGGGTTTAATCTACTTGTTCAGACATATACTTCAGAATAATTAATTCCGTGTAGATACCTATGAGGGCAATATCAATAGGTCCAATGTACCTTGTTGGAATGCTTTCTACTGTATGTGGCAGCCATCTTCAGCAACGGAATCCCATGTTGCCAGCGTTGCGGTTAGGAAGAAGTTTGTGTTTGATTTTCTCGTACATTGTATTTTTAATTGCATGTACAGTAGAATGCATACATATAGGCCTAAGTAGGCCAGCAAAGAAATGTGAAAAGGAGCCCTAATTACTGCAGTATAAAACAGAATATTAGGTACGTAGGCCCACTATTGAGGCCTGAAAATCGATCCGGATAATTGGCGATCCAGATATTTGCTGTTTCGGACAGCAGAGTTCGACTATAATATAAAATTTGTTAATGAACCTTCCCAAAAATCATCACCATTCTCTCGAAGATTCTAGGTACCTAGACACTGATTTGTGATCTATTCCTCTTCTTTTTCTTGGTTTTTTCTCTCCCATGTAGGAACGTTTAAGCGGGACATGCAATCCGGGCCTTACAAGACCGCGGCATGTCGGGAGCCTATGGGACTATATACATAATTATTTGACCAGACAAGGACATGGAGGGTCTCGGATAAGTGATCAGCCCAATGCCGGGGACACCTCCGAGACAAAACACCTGAGACACCTTTCGCACTCACATTCACTTTGAACAAGGCGATGATGGGATAAAAACGATAATGAGGGCCACATGATATCCGGGGACCACAAATGCCTAAAGTTAACCGACATTTGTCTCACAGGTGAGGAAAAACCCCTTTATGATCTATTTAATTTACTTATTTATGAAGAATATATCCAGAATGAAATGTTTTGTGAAAAGTTATTTGTGAGAACAAACTCTAACACAATATAGGTTTCACTAGTAAGAAACATTATTTTAAAACAGTAAACTGTATCAAGTTTGTTTTATCTTCGTTCTGCTTAATTGTATTTTGTTTTAATTATTTTCGGGATATCGTTCTGTTCCACTACAATTTACTGCATTGCAATCTGGTTTAATTCATTTGGTTCCGAATGCTGAGTCCCTCTAGTCCCACAGGACTATCGCTTATTTGTCTGGACCTCGAGCACTCCCTAGGGACTTCTCGCTTGTTGATCACTTCAACATTTTCTTGGATAGTCAGCCCACTCCCCTGACAATTTTTCTTCCAGGAAATGTTGTTACAGCTCTCTGCTGTTAAGTGCTTCAAATAATTGCATTACTTTAAAACAGTATTTTCCTCTTAGAACGCAAGCTTTAAGGATTGCTAATTTAGCAATGTTTTATACATGAGAGACAAAATAAAGTTACAGCCGGCCCACGGGGCTTTTTGCGTTACAAATCAAAGGCTTGTCCGTAAATTAATCACCATTGCAATCATAACAAGTAAAAACACATTTTTGGTTGTGCTGGAAATGTGACGAATGCTAGAAGACGACGGCGATAGCCTGTATCTACTGGATTGTGCTGTAGGAAAAAAATATTAGTTTTTCTCGACGATAGTGATATAGTGCTTTTTTACAGCTCAGTGAAGTTTCAGGCCTTAGACTCCACAAGCAAAGGCGCACCATACTACTTTTTCTTTATCATGTAAAGGGATTTGGTGTGATGCATTGCACATTTTGATAACCGATAAGGCATGGATTTCATCAAAAAGAAGAGTACACTCACAGAATTCAAAGATTTGGGGCACTGAAAACTCGTACGCTGTATAATAAATTTGTCTCGGCGAAGGACCACTCTATGCCGGTGACGGCCGCACGGTAGAAGTCCGGTGGGTACTTCTTTGGTTTGCACAGTAATAAAGAGACTAGCCATTCGTGCTAGCTAAAATTTTGCTAGATTCATAATGTTGGAATCATTCTTTTTTTTTAATGTTTTTCCATTGTGGGATGTAATGCATATACTCAGACATAAAATATAACTCGAACGATATTGGATTTTTTTGGTATAAAGTATTTTATTTAAATTGCATTTACAGACTTGTATAAAAATTAAATCCCTAGTAGTTATAATAGCAATGTTATTTCTCTATATAAACTTGTTTTTGGACTGAAATTGGTACTTATCAGTGCAATGCACAGATCAGCCCACAAATTTAATATGCCTATGCTTCTTCTTAACCTTCGAGCCTAGATGTAGGAAAGACAGATAAAAGTTTAAAAACGTCCATTTCTTATACATTTGGAATGAAGTGATTCAAAATGAAGTTCAATTTTAAACATATGCAAACGTATCCGAAAAAATACAATTGAAATTTAGAGTGCCACAAATTCTACAATATTTTGAACTTTGAAGACAAATAGAAACCCCTTTACACATATTCTTCTCTGTAAAATTGTACCTGTAACATAGTTTTGTCGAGGTGGAAGTTAAGCTTCCTTTTCCGTGGACTATTGAAAATTATAGACGCAGGGGGAAACGATAATGTGAGTCAATTTATATTACTGTTAGGCCAAGTTCCAACTAGTTTGAAGAAAGCTGGAATTTTTGTAAATAATTTGTCTTACTCTAACATTTAATAGTAAAGAGTAACATTTTTCTCTGGGAAGCTTGCTTTGCAAGTTGTTTGTGAAAAAGTAAATGCTCGAGTATCTCACATTAAACTTTAAAAAATGTTTTTCAAAGTGATTTTGAGCATTTTATTTCCGCCAATTTACAAACTTGAAGTAGTTAACAAGGCAGAATTAAATGCTTTCTAATATGGACTGAAACATATTTTTATGTAGGAAAAGTATTTTGCGAATTTTTTAAAATAAAAACTTAAAAAGAATCTTGAAATCCTACAGTTTTTTGGAGATTGCGGGTAACGCAGACCGAACAAATTGCGTAAACGTGAACTATTCAATTATGGAGTAAAGCAAACCATTCAAAATAATTAATTTCCGTTAATTATTTCGAACCACATCTGTTTTTAGGTTTTATTTCCCTGGCCTATATGTATATCACAAGCAATATGTCACTGTAACATGTTGAAAATTTCGACGCCACATGATGTTTTAATATTTATAATAATTGTATATAAAATAATAAATCCAAAATTATTTAAAGTAGTTTCATAAACATTTTAACTTAGTGACAAAATAATAGTTACTTTGACATTTGTGGTTAAATTTCAGAAAGATTGGGTTAGAAGTTGAGAAATTCTGGATTAATTACCATATAAGCTTGCCTATAAGAAGAGAAGCTGCTAAGCTATATTTGAAGCCGCGAGGCTGATCCGATATTAAGAAGCCGGAGAGCAGTTTCTAATCAAACACTTGACAACAGAAAATAATAGAAGGAAAAATGATGAGAAAGTTGGCGGGAGGAAATTGCTTTCATTAATAGCGGACTCGAGAGATGACAAAGCAATCAGCGCTCCGGTTATCAATACACACGTTCCTAGCCCTTTGGGGATGTGGTAATATTCTCCTTCATATTTCAAATCACGAAAGCATTCCTAGCTTTATACTTCATTTCTTGTCGGCTTATACAAGCCTTACGGCTTGAGCCTTATGACTTAATACTATGGGGTAACTCAATACATATTAGTAGTATATTTTTATTGTAAAAAATGGCTATGAGAGTCATAACTGGTTCTTCTTATAGGGTACACTGCAAACCATTGTTTTCCCAATATAAAATATTCACCGCAGTAATTTGTACTTTTACTCAGTTTTAGTGTATATAAAAATCAAGTTACCGGAGCTACAATGTAGAAATAGTATTCACATTCTTAATAATATATCCAATACCCATATCTGTATACAACACCATAGGCAATTTAAATTTCTAAATAGTTATCAAATTATTGGGCAAAAACTATTTAATAAATTGCCAATAAATTATAAATATTTACCTGTAAATTTCTTTAAGATAAGAGTACATGACTGGTTAGCCAGTAATTCCTTTTATAATATAGATTAATTTTTATTAGTAATATATCATAACAATGTAGTCCTATTATTGTCTTATTTCTGTGTATCAGTAATCAGACTGGTCTGTAATCCTGATACTTCGTTGTTTTCTATTTTATTGTATTTTGACAATGCCCTAACTTGGTCTATTGACAGGTTAGGCAATAACTATAAAAATATAAGATTCTTATGGTGTAATACTTAACTCACTGTAACTTTGTATAATTTAAGTTTACTGTACCTGACTCTGTCTATTGCTAATTAATATTCGTTTAATGACACTAAAATTTATTATTATTATTATTATTATTATTATGACGTCGGTGTTGCTGAGGTAGCGGATCCAAATGTGAACCATGGGATTTTCAAAGAGACTCACGAGATCGAACCCGGTGGAGGTTAACTGACTTTTTGGATGTACCCTAGCTACGAAGTCGACCGGGAGGGACTACAAGCTTTGTGTCCATGTCGTAGAACTACTGCAAATAAAAAAAACTCTGAGAGTAAATTACAGTTTCTGGACGAAATTCCTTCCGAAAGGGCTGTCGTGTTGAAGAGTCTACCGTCCATCACTCTACCTATGTAAAATATTTTAAGAACTACAAACATGACAAAACAAGCATCAAAGAATGTTACATAAAAAATCAGGTTCATATTATACTATTTGTCGGAGAAGATAAATTTCAATTCTTATAAGAAAAATTAAATGAATGAATATCTCAGAAAAAATTGAGATATTGAATTAAAAAGTGAAACTGTAATTTCAATTGAGAGTTTTGTTAAGATGTCAGATTTCAAGCTAATATAAAAAATTGTTCAGAAATTCTATCTCAACACGATGGGCATCCCTTAAAAATCAGTAATTCAGGATGAGTAGTAACCAAATAATTGGCTTTGCAAATACCTTGTTACTTTCCTCGACAATGTATCCTTCGTACATTTATCCCTAATTTCAAAACTAGTCGTTACATACTTACGACAGACTTGGATGCAGCATAGAAGAGACGCTACGAGAGAGGCTCGGATAATAGTGGAATGTAGGAGAAGACGTCTGCCCAATTTGTGGAGAGGTACGAAATAAGCAGATGAGATCCCCATAGACTAAAAACTGATGAAATTTTAACGAGGTTATTACCCGAAGAATAAGGTCAATGGATTGCATATGAAAAGACGAACAGAAGTTTGATTCTATTTCAGCAAGCTAACGATCGTAATGGGGTCCTTCAAAGGAAACCAACATTTACAAACATAAAGATTCCTGCAATACAACACAGGCGTGTGTAAAATATCTAACAAGAGGAATCATTACAGCTGACAGAAGTCTAGAAACTTTGAGTGAGGTCTCCCCATTAGTAAACCTTTGAGGAATCAACAGTTCTCACTCTTACCACTATTATGATCTACGCAAACACTAATGTAAATATCGACGAAATGCTCCTTTGTTTCTTTTTGAAGAGGACAGGCTACTCATTTAATCGCTCTTGCAACTCTTCACAAACAAAAATTAATCTAATTAAGACCTTTTTTTTTTTAAAAACTTGCTTTGTGAAAAAAATCAGTAAACTGCTTTCCTGGAAGGTCTTGAAAGTCGACATCCGTGAGTTTTTTTTTTTTTCAAAACTAGCTTTCTGCTAAGCAAAAGTTACACACTTCCGGTAAGTTGCCGGTACTGAGAACGTTATCTATTCTTAATAATGGCGTAAATAAAACAATGGTAACAATGTTTTTTTTTAATTTTTTGTTTCCTGCTTGCTTTTTTTCATTGATGTCGGTTGTCGACTCCATTCCTTATTTTGTCAACCGTGCACTAGAATGCCTGTGTGTGTGTAAATGAGGTGGTAGGTTGTAGGGCAGCTGTATGCTCCACATGGCTACACGGTATGTAATTCTTTAGAATATGTAATATTTATTATTATTTATCAAATATTTACAACTGTCTAAAAATAGTAAGTTATAGGGCTTTGATACACTAGGTAAAACGATTTTATTGTGTTCATACCTACACAAAATAAAATATTTCTTTCACCACTTGTATCATGAATAACTACTGAGTTAACATTTCCATAGAACGACATTGCTGTAAAATATATAAGCTTTATTTTATAAGGTACGGTACCGTAATTTAGATACGAATGCTTAGGCCACTCATTCCAGAAAATTTAAAACTTCCAAACTTTTTCGGTTATCAGAATATGAAAAGCAATTGCAATGAACAGTCGCCTTTTAAAATAAACCCTTATGGCTTCTTTTGAAAAGGGAGTTCCTTACTTAACCGTTGTATTGTATTTATTTTCTCAGAATAAACTTCCAGTAAACTTCTGTAAGGCTCACAAGATTAATGTGATGTTGTAAAACAGGACACAGAGTTTAAAAGACATTGTCCCTGTGTTAATTGCTCCCAACTGCTAATTATTCTTTATCTAGACTTGAACTGCTTACCCTAATTACCACAAGTCTTCCATAACCATTAATGCAAGAGAAAAAAAATAAGATTTACGACAATTCCCTAAAATTCTCATGGAACGCTATTGGGGTCTTACAAAGAAAATTAAGCTATACTATGGAATGCAAAAGTTATCCATATTCAAGCACAGTACTTAAGTAGAAACATAGGGTAGTCTATATATTGCAGCTATTTCTTAAATGCTGCCCATGTTTATAGTTGGGCGAAGTAATGCAATATGGAACGAACAACCATTTTAAATCCCATGAATTTCTGTTTCTAACTGTGTACTGTACGTTGTTAAACAAAAATAAAATTAACTAAAACGTGATGCGTCCACCGTGTTGGCTTTAGGGGATGCGTTCACTCCTCTCATGCAGCAGGCCCGGGTTCGATTCCTGGTCGGGACAAGTTACCTAGGTGGGATTTTTCCTCACCTGTGAAACAAATTTCGGGTAACTTCAGGCCCTTTTTCAACAATGGTATTATTAAGTACTAATGGTCGGCCGCTATTCAAATTTGGCTAAGTTGATGGACTTCTCTGGACATAAAATTCCTGCGCACAAAGTCCGCCGAGAAGGACTAAACACCGTAGGTATCCTGTAGTAGAATTACGGCACGTTAAAGAACTTCAAGCCTAAATTACAGCCCATGGACCAAATTCACCGGCTTTATCACGTCCCCGTAATGTGTTAGCTCAATGGGCTCACGCTGGCCTAAAGGCGTTGGGCTTACCACCTGTCCCTTTTTCTTTGATAGGGGAATAGGGGTACCTAAAATAGTTTTCGGTAATGAAACCTCCAATCGGTGGCTCTATACTCAGTACGCGGAGTGGACAGCATGCCATCAATCTGTCCGTTAGTAGTTACTACGATACTTTTTCTTGAAATTTATAAGAGTATAATAATTGGCCTAATAATAATAATAATAATGGTTTATTTGTCTTTTCGAAAAAATGAATTATTCGTTAATGCAATTATAGCACATAATATGGTTTATGTGTGATATTCCCTTGTAAATAATTAAAGACACCAAGAACTGTAATAATTAAATAATTAATTTGAATAGATGAAAGACTATATATTTGTTGGCCTTAGTAACCTCTCCCTCTTGTGTGTGTATATATATATGAATATGATAATGCTAGGATTAAGCCTTACTTCAATTTTCTCTCAAATTTTCTCATGGACCTAGTTCACTTTGATTCTGGATCCTGAACTAACTTGAATTCTTACGTCAGAGCCTCAGCAATATCCAGTTAACTATAACAGAGTTTCAAGTATATGAATTATGAATTCGAGCAAATACTTAGCTATAATTGGATCTATGTTGACTTTAATAATGACCGCAGTAAATCGTGCGATGAGAGGTTGACAGCCAACCCCCTTCTTATTTAATCTTCTTTTCTTCCATCTAATGAAAGAGCGTTTGGAATCCGACTTCTTACTTCCGTCCCTCATTTCCGAGTCCATCGGATCAGAATATGGAAATATTACCACCTCCCGCGTTAGAGTTGGAATTAAATAAGTTAAATAACGCCGAAACCCGAAACGATGTATAAGTAAAACTGCTGAGCATGTAATACGATTCAAAATTATTTTTCTACCAAAAATGAGAACAGCCAACAGCTTTTCGGAGAGTAGCCCTTGTCAATGCCCATTTATTTATTTTCAAACATTTCGTTCCCAACTATGGCGGAATTTCTTCAGAGGAAGCTTTTTCCTTACTTCTAACTGTGAAGAATGGTGCCTAATCAACAACACTTGTTTGTAAAACTGTTGTTTAGGCGACATTCGTTTGATCTCTTTGCAGATTTCATTATATTCATTGAGTCATGGGAAAGATTTCTGTTATTCAAGATTCCTGCCGTAAAAGCCTGAGGTATATAACATTCAGCTTTGTTTGAAGTCTGTCGAATTTCATTGTGTAGGAATCTAGCGTTCTGTTGCATTTAAGTAATCTATGACAACAGTAATGAGTTCGATCATGCTCAAGATATTTAATTAACATTTACAATACTGGTAATAACTTAGTTTTATGTGATTTGGAAGTTTGAGAATTGTAGTGTCCTCTGCAGAACAACAATTCTATTTTCCTTTCGTATATTAAATGTTTTATTAAAACTGACTCTCTCTCTCGTTTTATATATATATATATATATATATATATATATATGGATTAATGTGTGTTACTAATGACCAAAGCAACACGGACATTCAAAAGATCAAATTTTATTTTGTGGGGTTTCTAAGGGGTTTTAGAGATGGTATCATGTATGATACATCGGGATATAACAAGTTTTTGCATTTTTTTTTAATTCATCCATCTATACTTTTTTATAGGCAGAGATAGATAAACATATAAGCATATGTATCAAACATGATACCACCGGCCGTCATTACTTTGACTCGTTCATAGTGTGAGGAAAATATCCAAAATCTGATGTATCGCATATGATAGGCCTATACAGGGACTTTAGAGATATTTTAAGTTGTATGCAGTTTTCAAATCCTAAAAGGGAGGATACGAATGTCCCATGACCTTACAACTGCTAGGAATATTATTGTTATTATTATTCTTATTATTGTTCTTCTTCTTATTATTATTTTTTTATTATTGTTATTATTTTAATATTATTATTTTGTAGAAACTCATAAGTATCAGTGGTAAAGATATGCTAATTCTGAAGGCTCAACTATGACAGTAAGAGAACAGAACTTGGTATTCTCTTGGCTTCGGTGTAATGTGAGATATTTGCTCTAAACACGTGGTTGCTTCTCACGTTTGTGGGTTTTCGAGCTACCTGCGCTGTCATCTGTATTCTGCACTTGTGTTTGTTTCCCACAAATGACGTAATACTGTAATTTCGCACTTTGTCTCTGTGGCTGTTGCGTGCTTTTGTCACATTTTATTAATATCAGGGCTCCATTCTTACACCGCAGCCTCACACTGCTTTGTCACTCCACTTTGTCAAACAAATATGGAGTTTAATGCATAGACAGTGGCGTGTGACTTTTTCCCACTCTCATATGCACGGCGAGCCTATCTTTTTAGAAGTTATGTGTGTGACCGGAATTAACGTTCCTACTGCTTTGTCGGGTCCAGCTGGATGTCAGTATTAAACCTTTTATATTCCTATGTAGAGATATTAAAGTTAGGATTTGAAGATAAGTCAAGTTGCCACAAGAAGATTTTTTTAAATTTCCTATTAATAATACGATGGTTTACCTTGGTTTAAGGAAACGGAGGACTTAAAAGAACTCAAAATAACAGAAAAAATGCTCATAGAAAAAAACAGAAAAAAAAACAAACACAGTCAAGAAAGAAAGGTTCCAAGTCAAAATCAAAACCAAATGAATGATCCAAATCAGTGAAGACGAAAGAAAAGCAAGATCACAAAGAATGAAGCAATACTGGGCTAAAATTAAAGCACAAAACACTAAGAAGTGATTGATTCAACGTACCCCAAAGTTGGGTGAAACAACGGAGAAGGAGAAGAAGAAGAAGAAGAAGAAGAAGAATATGATTATAAAAAATCCCTTTAGGCAGGCCTACAGGCGGAGGTAGATTTCGAAGTGCTTTTGGTTTAATTTATTGTCGCTGCATAGCACTCTTCTTCTTTAGCCTTGGCATGGCAAACCTGCAGTAAAGAGGGAGAGCCTACAATCAATTGTTTTGACAACAATAATAGGATATAATATTCTGGGAGGCCGTGCGCAAGATCAGCAATGAATAAAATTAGCAAAGCCGCTAAACAAGACAAAATTATGATATTATAATAATTCTTTCAAGTGTTATTACTTTCAAACATTAAAATCTCGCGTCATATGAGAGCTATCGAGAAACTATTTATTGATTTGAAGAGTACTCATCAAGAGCTTTTCAACGATACCCCACAAGACGTGGTTTCAAAAGTTTCGAATTTTCATCCCCTACCCCCACCCCCACCCTCACTCGAACCCTCGAATCGTTGGTGTCACTGTGAACTCCATAGGGAGTACTCTAATTTATTCAAACAAAGTTTCCCTCTATACTTCATAGGGGCCGAGATATACATTTTTAAAAATTTCAACCCCCTCCCCCGACCACCCCCTTGGGACAATTTTGCTCATTAACGAACTTGTCCGAACTATTGGGCCTAGAAATAACATATTAAAATTTGGTTCAAATATCTTCAAAATTACGGCCGCTATCGTGTAAAGATATATATAAATATACATATATATAAATATCACAATTTTTTTTTTTGAACGGGCGGTGGTTTCGTACTTGGGGGAGCATGAAACGTAAAGATATGAAAGAATTTTTCGAAAATCATAAAGTGGTATCCATTGCAATAGGTAGATTTTTCTTCGAAAATCTACCTAAAAATATATGTTGGGGTCCACTTAGATCCCTATTAGCAGTTCATGCGTCATATTATCTTGTTCATTTTGAGTTTTAAATTAGCTACCTTGTATTTTTCAGTAATTCTAGCTTGAATTATTGGTTTGAAATCGCATGAAAATTTTATTAACCACTTGAGTACTCTTCTAGTGTAAGTCATGTCGAAAAGAAAAGTTGAGAGGTTTGGGTTATAAAATCCCAGAGATTTAGAGAAAGTTACGTGAATAATAGATTGTTTGATTGAATCAAAGATTCAACAAATGGTTATCTTCCAACTTCCTGAAGCGAAGGTGACCACATTTCTTAAAGACAATTGATAATAGCACTTTCATATTGTAATGCCGCTTTAACATGTTCATGGATTAATTCAGTTATATAATACTTGAGAAGTATATATGAGGCTCAATTTCAAGAATTCCAGGAATTTTCATTGCCCGAACGTAGGCAATAAATTCTGTCCTGAATAAACTGTAATAATTTATTCGTTTTATATAAATTAACAAATAACGAGATATATGGCGTGAAAATGTACATTGAGATGTTATATTGTGTTCCATGTACACAGTTGATGCTTGTAAATTTTATTGTTATTTCTTTATTTCGGAAGTAAACGAAGACTCACATATAAGAGAGCAGTCCTGTCCTGAGCAATAAACTAATGATGCCATCTTATAGTGGAAAGTTAGTTTTCTCCTACCCGTCATCTGGTATAAGATATAAAAATAGATCTAAGTAGCAGTAATTTAGATTTTTTTAAAATATACATATACATATACATATACATATTAGAATACTCTTCTTGCAAAATCCGCCGTTTAGGTATAAATTCCAAAAAATTAAGATAATTCTCCTCAGATTACTGCGACACTCGTTTCAGATGTCACGTTTCCCTCTGTAGGCCTGCCTGAAGCAAAATTAGCTTGAGTATTTTATTTTCAACTGATATGTTGTCAAGCCCAAAGCATAAAATATGAAAGATATGTAAGCATTCATGAGCCACAGATTATTGTCTCAGATTATTCTCATAAAATATGAAATTAATTGTACATTATTATTAAACAATTTTGTAACTTAAATTGTACACTGGTTCCGTGTGGACGATTTGTTCATAAATCATATAGGACTATATCTCAGATATAGCCTATATTTAATATGGAGTAATTTTAATGTATTGTATTGAATTCAGAATAGATTTAACTTATAACATTTTCATTTATTCCAACTACCATTCTTTCATGCGTGGTGTTTCTATTGTTATACTGTAAATATTCGTGTCATTATTTTATTTCTTTTTTAAATTGTATTCACGAACATGCGGGTTCTCCGTAATGTTCTCATTTTTATAATTCAATAAATAAACACCATCATCATCAACATCAACCCTATTGGTATGGGATCTACTTGAAAATATTGAACAATAAAAGAAAACATAATTGTTTCATTAATAAAAACAAAATAAGATACAATAGTTCCCTGACAGTTTGTTAAACGCCACTGATAGCGAAGAGATTTTTACACATGTTGAATTCAGATAGGACAAATGTGCTGGTAGTCTGCGCTTGTAGAGCAACAAAAGAAATAGCCCAGTGGAAAACATGTCAAAACGATCAATCAATGTACAGAACAAAATGCGCATTTGCTGTCTCTGATGTTGGCAGTGAAGCTGTAAGTAAATGTCTGCTATTACCATAACAGTGAACATAATATTTTCAAAATAGAACGTTCATTTTTTACACTTTTCTTTCCTACGAACTCTTCGTACGAACTGTCCTAATGAGTAAAGTTCAGTGTAGATTAAGGGGGTTAACATACATTAGGAGCAGTATATACGGGATTGTACATAAATATTTATCTCCCAAGATGTTTTATCATTTCCAATTACATTCTAATCAGTTATCAACAAGTAATAACCACATTTATTTATGTAGTTTGGAAATGGAAATTATTATATATTTAAAATCGCAGCCATTTTGATTTTGTTTGAAAATTGTGCGTAACGATAAAGAAAGTTTTCTTTTTCTCAGAACATATAGCAGTGTTTGGTATGAAATTTTGACAGTTTGAAGTCAAGGCTTAGCAAATAATCTCAGAAATCATCGGTACCATCATATGTCGTTTATTTTTGAACTGTGGTAGACGATTCAAGTAGATAATTTTCCGAGAAATCTAGTTATTTATTAATTCGCTTAAACAACGTTAAATATGTATATATTAGGTCTCTCTCTGAGTCATCGTGGTCACTTTTCAGTTTTAGGAGCTGCATTAAGCAAAGATGCAGCATTATAATACAAGAAATATGTGACAAAATGGAAATAATATTTAACATGGGAGATTAATTACTATAATTAAATAAACAGTAGGCCTATTTCATATTCGTACATCTTTGTAGCCTTCCACCCGGTTGGGGGCAGAGGGCCCGCAAGTAGATGTTTTGGGACCTAGATTCATTTAGTTACGCTTATTTACCGAGAGATAACAGAGGAATACATGGTAAGCTCATGGCCTCACACCCGTCGTTGGAAACTAAGGTGTTATTTGGACGTGCAAGAGCCGAGGAATTTTGTCCAGAGGCTCTAACTTTGGTTTGGAGTTCTTTAGCGTGCCGCAAATCTACGACACGGGCCCCCAACTTAAAGTCTCTCCAGGACGACTCCATGCCCAGGATTTTTGCGTCCTGGAAATTCCATCCACCGCAGCAGGGTTTGACTGGAGGCGATAATGCTTACCCCTACACCTTGACCGACCTAATTTTTTTTTTTACAGTTTTGATGGTGTGCCTAAGAGTTGCTGCGAATATATTCGTTAACGTATGGTGAGATAATTTTTAACCATCATGTAGAAGACAAATGTAGACTTTTAAGAGGGAGTTGTAGAGTTTTGCCGAGTTGGTGAAACTTCCCAAAGGTAAAACGTTGTAATTTTATTCTTTAAAATGAAGTTAATATGGCACGCTTTATACGTATGTGAACTTGCGGCAGAATTTATTACTTTTTTCTTTTAGTGGAATTGCAAACATTTTCCAGGTAATCCTTCTACAAACGCAAAAAGACTGCTACATTTAAACATAAAAAAAGACAGTGAAGGTGCTTCGCACACGGGAGAAAAACGCAAGCTTGCATATTTAGATAGAATTTTCCTGGTAGTAGGATAACATGAGCTCAAGAAAACAAAAGTAAAATTAATTTAGACATCTACTTTTAAATATATGCACATAATCCCTGTTATTCAGTATCAGTCTTCATAAGGATTACATTGAACTCTAACCATTGGGTCGTTTACCGCCACACATTCTGACATTATTTTAAAAAGTTTGCATTCACACGCATTAATTCTTCTTGTGAAATTGTTGCAATTTCTCTTCTTTATGCTCTCCAATTCTTCAATTGTACTCCATGAGGGTTATTCTTGTACACTTTATTTCTAAAGGTCCCCCCAAAAAATAGAATCACATACAGTAAGATCTGGAGATCTTGCTCCCATAACCCCTTACTAACTACCCTTTCTTCAAACACTTCTTCGATTAAATCTAACGAGAGATCTGCAGTATGCGCTGTAGTGGATTCTTGTTGGAAAAATGCTTATTTAATTGGAAAAAGTGATTGAAGATAGGGTAATTAGTAGACGCAAATCATTTTCAATAAAGATATGACAAAGGTAGGTGATTATTCTAACTGAATTCAGAAATCCGTGCGCTTGAATTGAGGGGTTATGTAGGTCTACATGAGTCTTGACCAGCCGACGACTTGCTTCCAGGCCGCCGCGCGGCCGTGCGTTCTCGGCACATCGCAGAAATAATGTCTGTATATTTTACCTCTCAAATCCGCTTGCCGATCTTTATATAAACACAATAATCATGCATTTCAAAAAAGGATCAACCAAGCGAGAGAGTATACAACCATCCCTAGTTACGCCTATGAGGATATTCTATAGAAGCTGGTTTATGGTGGGACATTATGACTTATAGGCAGGCTACTAGTGTTTGCGGGAAACTACTGAGCGTGTAATGATGGCAGCATAAATTTCGATGATGTAAGTGAAGCACGTAGGAGGAACCACATCACATTTCGTATGAACTCTTTGATCTTGTGATGAAAGCCTCTGGCCGCCATTTGCTGTAAGACGAACTCCAGCTAAAACTTGCTAGTTTAAGAGGCGGAATATAAACAAGATTCTTACCGCGTTCAAGTCACAATATCCCACATTCAACAACGAATGATGTACTGGTAAATACTGCATAACTTTCATTTCTTTTCAAGCATATGTTTTGACTTCGAGATTAATTTATTCTGAATAAAAGATCCACCAACATCAGAAGCAAGAAATAGCATCGTATAACTAAACCAAAGTAGAAATATGTATTTCCATTTACCTAAATGAAAATCTACTGAAAGCAAAATGTACACCCTACTACACGGAATTTCACATTTGCCCAGAATTTAAAGCCAATCTCGGAAGATAACGGGAATCTCCGCACATGTTCTGTTCAATACGCTTAGGCGTTTCCCTTACTAAGTCATTTTATTAAGTACGAAATTAAAGTAAGGATGTGCATTTATTTCTGACACATCTATCTTACTATTTAGTGTATTTGGTGATAGTTTGTGGTTCAAAGATGGGACAACTACTATTTGTAATATCTTGAAATAAAAAGGAAATTATTAATTTTAACAATAATCAGTAATAATTAAAGATTAAAACGTATACCAATATATACGAAGTAACTTCAGCAGTGGTTAATTAATGAAAATCATTAAACCAGCAGTTTCACTCAAATCTAACTATGCGATGTGGGTTGTGTATAACAATAAAATGGACGAAAATTCGGATACACCACGGTAGCTGTTTTATCTAAAAAAAATAGTTATTTTTAATTAAGGTATAAATGAACTCAAGTAACTACACATCCTAATAAATTAGAAACGTTTCAGAGTACTAGAGATTCATACAGAGATTCAACAGTTTCCAAAGTGGGAAACAAGAAAATAAATTTGTTTGATAAAACGGAAATGTAGTAATGAAGTATTCCATGTTTTAATAGCTTTATAAGTAGACCCAGCTTGTTAGATATGTTTACGCGTTGCTAGTTTAGAGAAGAGACGGGAGAATTTGTTTTGAAAGGTGCATTCTATTGATCGGAACACATCTGCCAGCAATTAATTGAATGAAGTTCTGCAGTCACTTGCCAACGCCTCTAAGCTTCCTACCGGGTGATCGAACAGCCGCACTATTATTTTTTTAAGGAGCAGAGGGATTCCCGAATCAAATCCTCCCACTGGGTTACACGTAAAATAATTATTTATACAGGTTGAAGCGAAATAGCTGCGCAGATGTTCAAGACTTATTGGAAATGTTGTGTTTGACAGAAATGTAAAATAACGTTTCAGTGAAAAAAAAATTCGCAAGAATATTACTGAATAATTCCCATCCATACAACCCTGATTTATATATACATACACACACATATATGTGTGTATATATATATATATATATATATATATATATATATATATGTAAGGAAAGAAAATTAAGGTGATTTATCTGTTTACAGTGTTAAAATATTTTCTAATGTTTTCCTAGTTATTGAGGGTATTAAGCTTAACCATTCTGAAATGTTGGCAAAATTGTAGGTATTTTCTGCTAAATAATCCCTCCGTCTTTTAAATCCATAATCTACTTGAATTTTCTATTTATTGACACTCTAACGCCCACCAAATAACATTTAAATGATCATCGATATGATGATGGTGATGGTGAGTATTCTGCTGAAAGGCAGGTCCAGACCCGGAACGAAGCAATGGGATGATGACCATGACTCGTCCAAGGCTCTTTCAGACAAGAGTGATATCATGGAGATTTTACATTGTCTCTTATCATCGCCATATGCATTAAAATATTTAGTTTACCTTAGTTTTTCTCGCGAAATATTTATACGTTTTCCTTTGCTTAAGATGTTCCGCTTGATGGAGATTTATACAATCTATTTGAAATTTTCAGCCTCAGTTTTGGAGAGGCAGATGAAGAAAAATGTGCATTATTTTTGTACTAAAATTTTTGGAGAATTGCACTTGAATTCATCATAAAATCTGTATTGTTTTCAGAAATGCAATTTTGATAGTCTATTTAACTTTCCTTAGTTATTTGCAAGCGTACAAATAAAATAATGTATTGTTTAAAAAAATATCTGCTTAAAAATGAAACGGCATATCTTTATGTTTAATCATCATCAAATATGCAATAAAACTGAATTTTTTGGATATTTTCGGGTCACCTAATCATTCCTCAAGCTGAAATGTTGGAAACAGTTTGGTACTATTCATATAGAAATGTGTACAGTTACTGTCGTTTTCCGAGGGTCACAAAATGTTTGAAACTGCAATTTAAACCAAAATAATTTCAAAAGTATTACCAAAAGATAGTCACAAAAATGCATTTATTCAGTAGACGAAATTTTATTATGTGACGCAATAGTATTCTCCAAATTAATTGTGGCAAGTGCATCATTGGAGAATCAAGCAAGAGTGTGAAAACACGAGCATAAGGAGAGTCTTTTTAAATTTCCGAGATTCTCGATTACACGTATTGCAAACTACTTTTTACTATAGTAATTTATCGGATAGTAAAAATGTATTTCACGTAAAAATAATTAAACACCTAGATCAACTGTTGTCAGAATACAAGGGTACCAACATTTAAAAAGTAATAATATTTTAATCTTAGTGGCGATCGCTACATCCATTATTTGAGCGCATGCGAATGTAGTCGCTTCATGCAATGTCGAAGGTCTAACATTACTTAACTGCCTGACAAAGTATCGTAATTTCATATTAAACCATAGAAAAGAAAGTCCAAATAGGTATGACTGAAATCGTAAACTTCAGCCCAACAAATATCACTATAACCCCTGCCTGCAATAATAGTCATACAAAAAATTACTGGCTTTGATATTATTACGCACCTATGCGGTAAGTTGTGTGGTAAGTACAACTTACAAGTAAAAGTGCTGCTGTTAAATATAGAAAACATGCTTTTGTTTCCTTTTTATGCGTTTATAATAGATAAATACATTCTTCATATAAGCATAATTATTTTGTTATTTTCTGAAGAATAGAAAATGACATTTTTTTTCGGCCGCCTTCCACGCATAGTTATAGTACGTCCATTTCTGGTTGTCTCTGATTTGAATTCGCGACCTCCCGAATGCGATTTGGCGATGCTCTTCAAATATCGTGATTTGGACATGGAATAAGAAAACGCATGCAGCTTTTTTTACACGTTTGTATTCCAGATTGGGGGGGGGGAGGTAGAAAATGTAATGGAGAGAAAGAGACAGAGACAGAGACAGAGACAGAGAATAGAGGTGAGAGAGAGAAAGAAGAGACATAGTGGTTTGATTCCGTGTGTTTTGGAAGAAAAAAGAGGAGAGAGGGAGATTTGAAAGACAGAATAGGCGGATAGAGTATACGGTGGTATATTTGTGATCGCGTGGAACATGAACTATGAAAACCAACAGCTTCTACCCATGCTGCTGTTCCTTTATTATTATTAGTAGCAACCGCAGTCTCTCGCTAGCACTCCATAGGAACTAACTCGTCTTTGTAAACTAGATTGAACTCAATGGAGGGAATTATTCAGTACGCGTGTTTGATATGCAGCGTATACAATTTTCATCATCATTGCGATTAATCCGGACATATCCCAGCCATGTGATAATCGTATAGAAATAGAGGTAGACCATGTTGTCGATATGAAACGCGCCCACACGTAATATTTATTTCAAAGAGCACTTTTCTTCAATACATAGAACTGATAATATAAGCTCACGCTAATGTCAAGAGGTTATATGGTACTGCACAGTAATAATTAAACAGAGAAGGTTAAATTCATAGCCCATGAATATTGACCACACAGTTCGAAATTCCTTTCTTTTTTAATTTTCTCACTCGTTCTAAGTCAGATTCAAATATTTAGGAACAATAATTACATATACAAATAATGTTAAAGAAGAAGTTAAGTGTCTATTGACATCTGGAAATGGTTATTTTCATACAATTCAGAAACTTCTATCTTCTCGTCTTCTGTCCAGAAATCTAAAAATACATTTATATAAGATAATTATCCTGCCGGTTGCATTGTATGGATGTGCCTTACTCGTCGGGAAGAACATAATCTGAGAGTGTTCGAAAACAGGGTGCTTAGGAAAATATTCAGACCTAAGAGAGATGAAAACGGGGACTGGAGAAAACTCTATAATGACTAACTTCATATTCTGTACTGTTCATCGAATATAATACGGATAATTAAATCACGGAGGATAAAATGGGCTGGACATGTTGCGCGCATGGGGAAGGAAAGGCATAGGCTACAGTCAAACTCGCCCAAAGCAGTCATCAGTCGTTCTTCCGGAAAAATCGGCCGTTGGTGCAGGTGACCGCTAAATTAAGGTTATGAAATTTTCGAAATTCACGAAGAGGTCTGGTTCATCAAATGATTAATCGCCTCGATGTCCTAGTCCCCAAAACGGTGCGATCTTTGAAGCGTTGTTTCTTTAATGCAATTAGCACACTCGTCAATAGTCACGTACTGAAGTGTATTTACAACGTTGCCATATGTCCGCCGGAAACAAGAAGCAAAGAAATCCTGAAATTTTGTTCTATTAATATTGATGTTGGATTGACTTGGCAACATAGCCTGCCATGTGCTTGGATTTGAGGGTGCAAAATGTTGGCAAGTTTCCTTGCAGAAATTCCTTTCTCACTTTAAACAATCACTTTTCTCCTTTATTTCAAAGTTAAAACAACCCTTGCCGTTATCATACATTATGATTTTCCTTTCACATTCACCGCCCGAATACGACTAAATCAGTAAACATTATTGTGGATTCTTCACAAAAGAAATGCACCCTACCCAAGACATCTTTGAACTGCCGAACTGCACTTGCGTTAAAGGATTATGACTTCTGAAAATCATTGGCAAGCCTGTGTGACGGTTTCATGGATAAACAAAGAATTGTTAGCGATTATGACTGGCCGTTTAATCCAGGTCATTTTCCGAAATTCTTGTGGCCACTGACCTCGGTGGGAGGTGGCCGTTAAAGGGAGGGGATATTAACACAAGCTATATAGAAAAATTGATTGGTTCCACAGAAAAATGGTCGTTTATAGAAGTGATCGCTAAATAAAGGTGGCTGTTTAGGCAGATTTGACAGTATCTCAAAGATATTGACTCGGAGACCCGAAGGGAAAATTTCACTGGTGGGACGACAATATCAGGATGGATTTAAGGAAAGTGTGAGTTGCAAGGGATGGTCGGATGAGTTTGCCCAGAATAAGGTTGAATGGCGGGCGCATGTAAGCGCGGTAATGAACCTCCGTTGTACGATTTAAAAATTTATTTGCAAAGTACACGAAAAGTAACGCACAATATTTTTTTTTTTAAGTTTAATAGGTACAATTACAAACAAATGCACACGTGAAGGGACATATTTTGTCTATTTTTCTGTATAGTCACAAAGTTTCTCAACACATTTCTCCCATCGTGATACCAGTTTCAATATACCCTATTCATAGAAGTCCGTTCGGTTGGAGTATAGCTATCTGCGAACTGCTGTTTTCACTTCAGCATCTGAAGCAAAGCGTTTACAGACCAGGGTCTGACATTCAAAGCTGGGCACGTTATAACAGTCTTTACCTAGATTTATTGCTTATAACCTATGGAAGAGCCCTCATTGTTCCTGAAAGACTAGACCCCAGCTGGGATTGTTAAGGTCTGTGCGATTAAAGCTAATTCAGTTGAAGTTACTGATTAACTGGTCATAGGAGATGAGTGAAATGGAAAAAACAGCACCTAGATGACTCAGGAAAAATATAGAGGTATGTTTTGATATGAGTGTAGGTTCCTTGTGTTGTGAGCAGCGTCAGGCCTAAAAAAAAGTTACTATGAGTATTAAAAATGATTAAATCTTGCGAGAAAAAATATGAAATATAATACAATAACAGTGGCGCGAGAAACTGTGTCTGTGCTACTGTGCCACGCGTTTTCACAATTAAGTTATCCGCCTTGAACATCTGCCTTGAAACTTTAGGCCCGAAATTGCCCGTATTCTCCTGCAGCACAACACACTGTTTAGGGAAAATAGATCCATCCCTACTAATAGTGGGCAATGGCATAATAGTGTATGAATGGGTCACCACACTGAGAGATTGTGCAACAGTTTGAACATGTTTCTCCCCAACAAGAGATTTTGCTCTTAATTCAATTTAATTCATTTAATTCACAATTAATTCATTTTTCTGTTAATTCACGCTCGAAACCTCTCCGATCACTCTTATATATACACGAAGGGGGATAACTTGACAGTCACTCTCTAGCTGATTTCAAAAGAACTTTCTGTCACTTTGTCTTTTTCTTCTTCTTCCTTTACGAATGTCCGCGAAACGAATTTTGTTATCTACTTGTAGCTTTTCATAACGAGAGGCCCAAGCAGAAGATGCGCTAAAATCTACTCTTCCAAATAAATAGTTTTTGGAAATTACCAAGATCCAGAGCTTTAATTCTTCCTCAGTTAAGTTTTCCCTGCTCTTCTTGTTTCTACAAAGTGAACAAATAATTTATCATATTTATATTCTTTATGCTCAATCGGATTTAAGAGCGCAGTTTTCACTCGTTTCTTCCATGTAGGCCTATATAATTGCCTCACTGATGTCACCAAACGAAATCTGCAGCGAATATTACACAATAAAAGACGCTTCGTTTAAGCAGTAAGATTGAGTATTTTTCTTGTAATTGTTGCTAACATTCTGATTTTTTCCTCTGTGGGCTGCAAACATAACTAGATCTTGTGGATTTCGTTGGAGACCTGTCTTTATTATTAATCGCTGGATTCGAACACGGGGCTAGAACCTGATTCCGTTTTACCGCTTGTGCTTGAGCTTGGGGGGGGGGGTGAATTTCACACACGGAGAATGAAGATGAACTGTGTCGCTACTGTTATTTTCTTCTTCAATATTTAGAGTTGTTTACGAAATAACATCAATAACTGTAGGATTTGTTTCTAACAAACTAATAACAAGTTGGCTAATTTCCATTTCTTCCGAACTTACTACGCCCAAAGAAAGCCGACGTTCTTAAAAATGACGCAACGCGAACTCGAGCAGATTAACCGGATTCATATTATCTGATTCTGTAGAGAAAGACGAGACAAGTAGACAGACAAACGAAGCTACAAGGTTGAAATAAAAATATATATCCGGGACAGATAGAAGTTACAAAGAATGTCTGTGCTAGCCTCTTATCTGTTACGCACGTGGGAACGAAAGACTGTCGACTGTCAGGGTTGTCCAGGCATTCCTATTCTTCTCACTTTAATCTCTTCGAAGTAATGGGATTTTTCAATGCTTAGCTTACGTCAGCTTTGCAACTTTCATTATAATAATGAGCGAATAAATGAACTGAACTGAAAAATATTGCAGAATTACAGAAAATAATGTTTGAGGGTGGGCTCAGCCCACTGTGGCCCCCTCTCTCGTGAATGTGGATGTGAATGAGTTATCCAGTTGAGACGATGGCGGATGACTCGGAGGTCTGGAGAAATTACCAGACATTGTTTCTTTAACCCGAGATGAGCTAAGAAAGAAACCTGATGTAAACAGAAACCAGTGTGTCTGTATCACTCTCAAGCCATACGAGTAATGTGCTAGAGTGAGACAGATGTACTGGTTTTTGTTTACATCAGGTTTCCTACTTAGAACGGTCAGACTTTAATTGACGGGATCTTAGGAGAAAAGCTGCCTAGTCTGCCTAGGCTTAAATACGGCACTGCATTGTGCCCACTTAAAAATGAAATGTAAGTTAGAATTTTGATAGTGCATATTCATAGCGTTTCAATTCCTTGTGCATATTTGAACATTTAATAGTGCATGAATGCATATTTTACTATTTGATAGTGCATGGAAATTTTGTCTTTATATACAAAAGTTTCTATAGTCAGATATCCGTGGGTGAGTCGGTAGCGCGCGAGCCTTCAACCCCGGCGGTCCGGGTTCGATTCCCAGGTTGAGGATTGGGTGTTTATCGTCCTTAGGTTTTAGTGTTAGGCAGGGGAATGGTGCAATCTTGAAACAAATCCGCTGAGTACACCCCTTAAGGGATCACCGATGGAATTTCAACCACATAGATAAGTTAAGCTATTTCTACTTCCAACGACACACTGCACCTTCGAGTCAAGCCGCTGTCTGCTGGTGAAGACCCGCTTGTGAACAAACAGGTTTCTAACCCTACCCTACAGTTCCTCCAGCTGTTCGAAGCAGTCCGTGAGTCATTGCAACAGTGTTCGCATGCTACTGTTCGGATTTCAGTCGAAGTTCTGCATTTATGTGAAGTGTAGTTATCTTCTTAAAATTCATTAAGTGTTGATTGCGTTGTCTCTGAAGTGAAAGTATTTATGCTTGAGTAAAGTATCGTTTAGAAGGACGATATATTTATACATCATATGCAAAAATAAATGTTCGCCGCCGTAGGCGAATTGGTAGCGTGGCTTCTATCCACCCGATTCGATTCCCAGCAGGATCGGGGATTTTTCAGTGGTGGAAAAGTTCGTTCCTCGATTCAGGACTGGGTGTTGTGTTATCCCTTCATCCCCAAACCCGCAAGAGGCAATGACAAATCTATGCGGCACCACCTTTACCTGAAGATCCTTAAAAGAGTCGTGGTCATTATCCCATTGCTTCTTTCCGGAGTGTGAACTTGTCTTCGGATAGAACATTCTTCCATTATCATTATCACCATCATTCAGAAGAAAATATAAATAGTGCGGTAAGTGAATATTGTATCGCGTAATTCCTCATGGGATTCACACGGTGAATGGACTGGAATACTACAGTAAGGCTGAAATCGAAATTCAGTCATTGTTTTAGAACATTGTTAATTAGCGTTTATAAGAGTGTGGAATGTGTGTAGAAGCTAATGGTGGATACGGCATCTTCTGTCAGGATTGTAAGTAAGTACAGTCTATTTTAACCATAATTTACATTATGTACAACCGCTTTAGCTCTTTGTCCATAATATTAACACCTATTTTGACTCCTGCTTGTAGCATAGTTGACCGTCGGCGTGGTCTTGTGGTTAGTGTCGGCCTGGATTCGATCCTCGGTACTTCCTCGGATTTTTCTGAGGTAGGGAGGTCTGGTAGGGGTGCACTCAGCCTCGTGATTCAAATTGAGGAGCTACTGATAGAGAAGTAGCGGCTCCGGTCATGGTGTCGGCCGTGCTGACCACATGCCCCCAATCCTGCCATCTGCCTATAGGTAGATGACGCAGCGGTCGGGTGGTAGGCCTTGTCCCTTCGGCGATGTCGCGCCACGGAGTTTAGTTTATGATCTGTACATATATAAATTTGTTTTCTAGAAGAATTTAGATTTTGTTGGAAACCCGTTGATAAAAATATTGCAGTTCAAGATAGATTTTTAATAAGGACACAGTAATACAATCAAATATCAGTGTACGTTATAATAAGAGTAAGTTCACATACACTTTGCTTTGAATTACTGACTCTTTCCCTAATAGCCATTTTGTAGTAACTGTTTACATGCAAATCTTACAAGGCCTACATTTTAAACTCAAAGCAAAATTTACTTGCCAAACTGACGACTTTTTGAGGTCATTGGCTTTACCTCAGTGTAGAGGTCTCTTAATGAAATTTTCTTTACAACTTGAGCATGAAGACGAAGATACTAATTTTAAAGTCATAATAAAAATCAAAGGAAAGGCCATTCACATAGGCCTACAAAATTATAAAATTCGGGACAATCTGTGTCCTTAAAATAGTACATTTCAGGTCATGGGACATCTTGCTCAAATTCGGGACTGATGGCAACCCGTTCTTATAGCTAACTAAATCGGAATTTTTGTAGCACGATATATACAGTAATTTTAGTGAAAAATCAGCGAAGTTAAGAAAATAGTTTTGAAACAATGTTAAGATGCATAGAAATTTAAATTACAAAGTTAATATCTATTATCAGAACAAATTTAACATTTTTCTACATCATTTCATCTTCACCCGTGTGTCACAAGAGGGCTCTCCAATCAGTAGGCCTACAAGATGGCCGTCCTCGTTGAGAGTAGTTTTGGCGCAATACTTAAACGAGTGCTCGGGAGTGTTTTTTTGTGGGTGTAACAGTGAATTTATAACGGACAATAAACTCTTATTCTTCTAAGTTTTTCAACATCCATGAGCTCATCCTCTGCAGGCGTTCACATATTGAAAGCAAGTCAATTCGCGGCACTGCTACTGAAACACAGGTTGGACAAAACTGGTATGTGTTGCTTTTAATTTTCTACTGTAGACATCTTCCAATCCTTAAGATATAACTTAAGTGCTTGTACGTGTCATTATAGAACGAGTTCTCGTTAGAGATGAGCTGATCGTCTTGCGGTATTAGTTGCTTCCTTTTAATTTACACGGTTTTCTTACTCTGCAGTTCATTTATTTACATTGAATGTAGAACAATGCTGGTGAACAGTACCAGTTCCCCACTTTGACCACTGTAAAATTTCATGATGCTTCCCACTGTTATGGAGACCTGAGGACTTTTTTTTTATTATGATCGTTCTCAACTGTTTACTTACCTTAATAGCCTATAACAATTCATATTTCCATGATATTTAGTTGATAGCTATCTATTGGGTGTCCATTTAAAAAAGCAAGTCTAGTATTTCCAATAAAGTTTCCTAATTAATTTATTCTTTTCAATAATAAAATCCTGTCTTGAAATTAAATAATATTGATGTTTCTTTGTAACTGGTGCATACTTTTGTTCAGAAGAAATACACATAATTAGCCTTTCACTACATGTAGGCTTATATTTTATATCAGGGATATTCTGAAATGGTATCAGAAAGGCTGCGTCAGTTCTTTTTTCATTAGAAATTTCCAACTCACATTAGAATTAGTTTACACAAATGTTTAATATTATTATTATTGTTATTTTATCATATGTTAATTAATGTGGAACAGTTTTACTATTTGTTTAATTTTTTTAAAATTGCTATGGTCCTCACATCTCTGTTCATGGTTCCCGTCCCCAAATCAAGAATTACTGCCTTGATTATATGTGATGTATTTATAAATGTTCAAGACGTTGCCATAGCTTACTGTCGTATTTTACTCCTTGGACAATGCTTTCATCTCTTCACTCAGAACAAAAATTCTAGGAATTGCTGTTCTAATGTGGGATGTAAGAAGAATGTGCAATTTCCAGCTCTACCTTACTGTTCGCCTGTCAGTTCTATATTGAGGTGCAAACACCATAGTAATGTGATAAAGTAAAAATCAGGAATAATTAGTGTATTAATACCATATACTGTAGTATGTAAAATCGTGGTTATTTATCATGTAGGAAACTAATTTGAAACAGTTTGGAGATTGATACTTTAATTTTTAATATTACTAGTGCAGGCCTTTAGCCAGGATTTCTATTCGGGGAGGTTCCAAAATCTAACATGTTTTTAAATTGCAAGTTTGTTTGTTCTGTTTCGTAGTAGGTTATAATGAGTGTTATTGTTGAAACAAATCATAATTCCACTAGGCCTGTTTTATTATTATTATTATTATTATTATTATTATTATTATTATTATTAGTGTTATCATTGTTGTTGTTGTTATTATTAATAATATTATTATTATTACTTGAATTATTCAAAATTTTGCTTAGTTTTACGACTAACGAACACTATATTATTTTTAAATTAAAATTATTTGAAAATGCACAACATGAGTAGCCTACATCAGTATCTGAAAGAGTAACGTTGTATAAGCCTATCAACGAAACATTACTTGTATTAAAATATTGTACGTTTGAAAAATAGAACTACGCTGTTTGTGCACAGATTATATTATTAATCTTTTCATTGATTCACAAGAGTCTGGTTGTTTCTGGGCACTGATGGCAAGCAAAATTCATGTTTGCTGTTTAACTCATTTTCTTTACATATTTAGGCTCTTTATTTATTTATTGTACCATGCATAATAATAATAATAATAATAAATTTGTTCCCTAAACATAATACATATTATGTAATAGAACTCGTCAGTATATAAAAGTATGAACATGATTAATTGAAGATTAATTTAAATATCTTCTCGTTGAGCTTCTACAAATTCTTGAATTGAATAAAAAGGATTCAACAATAACCATTTATGAAGTCTAGTTTTAAAAATCCTTAAGGGAAGACTAGTCAAGGCCATTGGCAGCAGATTGTATAATCTGAGTCCCTATTTTATAAGATTTTGAGGTTATATGGAGTCGATGATATGGTATGTCAAATTTTTTTCCATGACGTGTATGGTATTCGTGTACACTATTTCTGATAGGAAAATTTACTTCATTTTTCTTTATGAAGAAAAGTAAATCATAAATATACAAATTTATGACTGTCAAAATTCTCTCAGATACAAATAAAGGTTTACAATGATCTAATACAACATACTGAACTGTATAAACAATTAGGCTATATAAAAACCAATAAAACACATCATAAAACAAACATATTAAATAATTAGAACAAATACAAGCTGAATTAATGTTAGTCAATAAGAGGTTGGTTCTCAAACCAAGCTTATGCTTGGGGGCATTCTAGTGTTACATTTTTATGTTTTTAGTGCTATATCAACCTGATCTTAAAGCTAAGAAGTAAACGAAATAACATGAAAGTGTACCAGGGGAGGGAGGCAAAAGCTTTAGAATAATGGCATGACTCAAGTCATAAAAATAATTATATTAATATAAAATAAGCAAACATTATCACGATAGAAACAGGAAAACGAAGGAGAAAAAGAGGCAAACGAAAACGAATTTAAATGGAATCAGAATTAAAAGTTTGTTTTTAATTCTAGATTTAAAGACCCCATAACTACACGTGGCTAAACCTAGATGTAATTTTATTTTAGAATTATATAGAGGACCTATACTAGATCGTTATGACAGAAAAGCATAAGTGAAACTCCTGGGTTTTGCTAAAGTTATAGCTTTATTACGTCTTGTACTGTGATTATGTGAAACATCTGGGAATTTTGTATTATTTTTATGGCAGAATTTTAAAAAAAGATACCTATAAATTGGTCAATGTTAAAAACATTAAACTCGGAATAAATTAGTTCATTTGGGTATTTAAGGAGCTTTTTTAATCAGAGTGTAATCATGCGTAATTGTTAAAAAGTTAATGGAATAAGAATACCATAGTTTTAGAAAATACCTCCCAATACACACTGAGTAATGGATTCGACTAGGGCTAAATAAGTTTCTATAAATGTTAATCCTTTCACTACAAATGAAATTATTTTATACCACACCAACAAAAGTTATTTCCAATACACTACTATGTTGTGTTTTTTTACGTACGAGTTGGTGAATCATGCGGTTTCTGCGTCACGGCGGCCACAGTTCGAACTCCCGAGCGATCCGGTGAAATATCTATGCAAATAAAGCCACTGACTGTGTAATGATTCAGGTTCTCATAATTACAGTTAAAATTACAATGAAAATAACCACGCACCTCATCACAAGAGATGTGGGAAATGCCCTCCTCTTGAATCCACACAACACTGGCACCATTTTTTAGGTAATTTTCTTTCACGCGCTTAAGTTCAGCTTAAATATATAATCAGTAGCGATAATATGCTTTACTGTAATATCTACATCTTAATTAGTTTCCTCTCTGTACAGGCTTCTCAATTCTGAGTGTGTGTGTATGTTCTTATATATAAAAAACATAAGACATATTACCGCTATTGATTAAAAAATATTATAAAATTCAAATTCCGTATATTACGAAATATCTACTTTGTTACACTGGAAACAATACGTATGGGATGACAAAGTATCGATTTAGCCATTTTAGTAAAAATATCCGACATTTGAATTTTAGTGTAAATAAAAACATACATAAGTTACTCCAGGAAATAAATGTGCAAAATTGTATGCCGTTTTGACGCTCGGAACAGGTGTTGCTGATGTGATAACATTTTTAAACCTCTGTGCACTTTCAGCTGCCAGTGCATGCAAGCTTGAATAGCTTGTTTTCTCGGTTTCATTTTTCTTGTTCTTTTGCCACATTGATAATCTATTTTCTCCCACAAAAAGAGACAGCTGTAAATTTTTTTCACAGTGTACTTTACAGTGAGTTTAATGAAATATCTGGTCAGGTTTTCTGTATACATCTTATTTATTTTTGTAAAAAAATTAATACGAACATAGGTCATATTTTTTTTATTTTCAGTTTTGTGTGTAATTTTTTTTTAACAAAAAGCGTAAACAATATAAAACATCTACCATTAAATTTGTAAAGCTGGCATACCGTACTTTTTTAACATTCAGCGTAAAAATAACTTTAATAACGACATACATTTTCGAGCTCTGATAGTACGAAATTTTCTTGGTGATGGAATCTGTCTATTTTAGCAATGTAATAAGAAAATTAATTTTGCTTTTCTCATCCTTATCTCTTGTTACAATAGTTTTCAACTGACGTCAGTTTGCGCAGCGATGTAACTTAGAGTATAAATCTCCCGCCATCTTTTCCGAATGTCAGAAGTAAGATAATAAAAGGGTTCTCTAATAGGGGCATAAAAGAATTGAATGGATAAGTGCATACTATAACAGACATAGCATGACCATAACTCCCAGCCTTAAGAGCAATAAAAAGTTTTCATAATCTTCTAGTCTATTAGAAATTCTGCTTTCAGTTCTTGCCATTATCCGCGACTTACAGCGGAGCAATTTCTGACTGTATTGTGTTTTTGAATAATGTCTGTTTACAAAGAGATGTAGTTTACAGGCAGAGACAACTTTGAATCTAGAACAAGTGGGTGAGCATAAAAACTAAGTAACTCTTCTCTTTCTTTGTATTATTTTTCTTCCGTAGTAAATCTTTTTAGAGGCAGTAACTGTTATTTTAACTCTAGGCTAAAGGGGGACATAACACAAGATATTTGTATTTGTTTTCATTTATTCTTGTATAAGATTTGTTTAAGATATTCTTCTTATTAAGTAGCTTTTACCACTCTTCTCGATTTATACACGTCTTAAAATACCATGAGCCTACAGTTTCAAATAGAAAGCAGTAGCTGTTAGCCCACAAGGGATTCAAATAGGCCTAGGCTTTTTTACGCGGGGGAACTGTAAAGTCACGGTGAATGATAGAAAGTTGAATATGATATCGTCAGGTGGTGTTTGGAAACCCAGAGTATTTCAGAGCAAATTAAAGCCGTCTATCATAATAAATACCTTTACAGTAACCAGAAGAAACTGAGCTAGCCTCATCCGGTCTAGAATGAATGTTGTATCTTTCGATTCCCGGCCGGTTTGGAGTTTTTCAGTAGTCAAAAATCCTTTTTCCGGGTTCAGGACTGGGTGTTCGTGTTGTCCGAAAGTTAAAGTGCCTCTGAATAGCCTAGCTCCAGAACGAGAAGTCGTATGAAAACAACATTTTATATTTGGGTTAAATACCTTCTGGGGATGTGACGTGAAGATTGCCGATGGCTTTCTGTTAGGATAGTTTTAATGGTACTTTATTGAATTTTTTTTATCGCGTTTTACTCGAATACTGCTCTAACGATTTGGTTTAAATTTTGTACATGATGTGTTTATGTGTTTATACTAAGGGCTAAAGCTTTTATTTGAAACATGTTTTTGAACAAATTCTCTGAAGGGTAGTTATATGCCACACAACGTTTGTAGAAACTCAGTCTTCCCTGGTGAAAAAGAAAGCTTTGCATCAGGTTGAAACAACTGAATGCATGCTCTTTGTATTATGGGTAAAGAAGGTTGCGCTAGTGAATTAAATAGCTTTATGTGGATTGTTTATCCTTCGGAGGTTCGATGCGATAGCGACATTCTCATTATTTTACAATCAGTTTACCTGAAAAGAATATCATACATGATGATATTATATTAAGAGGCGAAACTTTTCTTTGGGCAAAGGAAGTTATGTGCTTCACATCACATTTTTACTTTCTCGCATATAGGCCTACGTAGTATAGGCCTAGAGAAAGTATTGTGATCGTGACAAAAAATCGAAATCGAGGTAACACCGGGGAAACATGTTTCACGATACCTAGATGCCGAAAATGTATTTTTGGAATGACGCCTGTCTGTCTGTGAACAAACACATCGGGTAAACGATTCGTTGTATTTACTTTATTTTTGGAATTAAGGACTTTTCGGAATTTCATCGAGCCGCCCTCAATTTGGTTTTTATAACTAAAATTTTAAGGGACTCTTCATGAAAACTTTTGCCAAAATTTTTATTTTTGAAAAAATTGGCTCTAACGATTTTAATAAAAATATAAAATCTGAAACTTTTATATACGACTAATAAAATGGCTATATCTGTTTTTCTGTAAAAATGTCTTGGGGGTACTTTATTCGTACCCATTTTCAATTTTTCTAGGCTATCTCCATTACATTGGGTGTTACATCGAAACTTAGCACAGTAAAGTTGTAGAGAAAATTAAAAATAATTTTTTTTAAATACATTTCTTGAAAAAATTAATAGGTATCAAGATAAAAACGAAATAACATGACAAATTCGAATTTCAGAACAAATATTTTCATTAAAATATGAATATTCTTTTGTTGCCCATAGTAACAAGAATACTATAATCTAGATATTGTTGTGAAATGTATTCAGTTTATCACAGTCGTAATGAACACATCAAAATCATTTAGAGCGAGGTAGTGTAAGGTAATAGGGAAGAGGTCCTGGGTTCAAATCAAACCTCGTAGCCACCCAAATTTACCAGTAGGCTCTTGTAATAACCCATTCGTGCAGCATTTGCTTCTATTGTTCGGCTATATCTCAATGTCTCCTGCATTTTTGCCTTTGAGATTGAGGATACCATGCGAACCCAAGTTATTATTTTTGTTATTATTATTATTTCACGGTAAAAGAATTGAACATAGAGATCGACCCTGATGGTTTCCATTCTAGATACTTGTTAGTTTTATGAAAATGTAATAAATAATATTTAATTGTCTCTATAATTTACTTGTTCTGTGCTAGGCTTTAACACGTATATGCGAGAAAGTTTGTGTAGCATATTTTTGCACCATTTATTTCAATATTATACATAGCTTACAAAATACTTGCTAATAAAATTTAAGTTGACTTCTGCTTTGAGACTACAAATAACATTTCACTTCCTCAGAGTAACGACAAAATCTACTGTAACATTCTGTAATGACCGAACATTTACCGTGAACTAAGCTTATATAACTCGTGGAAATTCACAATTATGATCCACACAATGGGCTGTTTGGGAAAATTATGTTTGTTCGGACGTGATGAGATTTGAAATCGATTACCATTATAAAAGTGTTCAGCACTCCTGTGTTGAACGATTAATGACTTTCGTCGGAGATAAATGAATTTCGAACCTCACTGCACAATATTTAGCACTTGGGAAAGGTTAGAGGGAGATTACGTAGCAGGCTTTGTAGGCTTATGCACCACAAGCTAGCCAGACGCGAGGTAATTGGGTTTAACAACGTGGTTTCCCGAAACACTGCATATCTTAACACGGTTGCCAGATTGTTACATAAATCATATCGAGCTCATAAACCCTTCTCTCCCACGAGACTGAGCCAAATCTGTCATGAATACACATCTCCATTCCACTGTATACTTCGTGGATAATATTTTCGGAACAGTCTCGTAATCCTCCTTGATTTATTTCGACTTCAACGCTTGGAAACAAACTGAAATCCGTTATTACAAAAATGGGCTACTGAACCTAGAAATTCTACATAATGAATACGTTTTAAGGTATTTTCCTCTTAAGGACACAGCCTTGTCAAAATTTTATAAAAAGCACAAAACATATTTTGTTCCCTACCGCTGATCGATCCCAGGCCTGCGGTTGAGTAGCGAGCTGTGCTAACCACTAGACCACTAAGAAAAAATCTATTAACTTCCTGTGTAGTTTTGATGTTAGATATTCGATACATAGAGTTTTTTGTTACATACTTATACACACACATGCATATATGCACACACACAGAATTAAAAATATACATACATTACTCTGAATATAGCTTCCCTTTTCTAAGGGATGCCGTTGTCATAAAACTTTGCAACACATTTTTATGAACACATTATTTTTTCCAATGCTTTTAAAATTTGGGAACGCCTTCAGAATAGCGTAGCCAGCCATGCATTGCCATTAGCAACCGTGCCCCTCCGAGCCGCCGGGAACAAAAGAGAAACGATCGGTGCAAGGGTATAATTTCCCGTCGCAGAAAAAAATTCAATGTGAGACAATAAACCCCGCGCTATTCAGTATATTGCTCCTAAAGTAATACAAATGTTCCAAACCTAACATAACCTGTCACTGACCTAGATTTTGGCTGTCACTACTTCTAGAAGCCTTATTACCCTTCCACGCCTTTCGTAAAACATCGTTACATGGCACGAACCTCGCGCTATGCAGAATGCTGCTGCTAAACTAACATGACTGATCCTAACCTAACCTAACCTGTCACGGACCTAGAATTCTTAATGCAGAAGCTTTTTTACACTTCCACATCTTTCATAAAACAACGCTACAAGAGTCGTTTATCTGAAGAATTCAATCGGCATGTAATCATGTTCGTAATATTGGCGACATTGTAGACATGGTCCCACTCGGTACGGCCCGGATGTGACGGCGGTCACATTATTCTCAAGTAAAGCGAAAATTTGTTTAGGAAATAATTATATTTAAAATGTATTTCTATTCATTTTTTTGGTGTCAACTAGCGGCAAATGTGTCCAAAATGAACGGTTTATTAATCTCGCAATTATATATTAACTTTTTGGGTTCTGTTGAGCTCTATTAATAGAATAATTGCGTAATATCTTTATTAACTATTTTTTATTTTGCCTAGGCCTTTGAGATACATGGCGACATCACCAGGGCTTCTGTAATTTGCAAATAGGGTACATGACGCTATTCTAGGACTTGCAACTTGAAACCGTTATAGGTGCTGTACAAAAGTACCGTAATCAGGACTGGCGACGACTCATTGTGTAGGGAGAACGTTCTATATTCCTAATACATATATATGTTTTGCAGACATGCTTCAGTTTAATTGCAGCTAGAAAATACTTTACAAAAGTGGGGTAAAATGTCGGGAAGTAGGAAATTTGTACTTATTCCCAGACAGTACCTTACTTAAGTGTACCTATTCTTGGACAGTATCGTACTTTAGTGTACCTATTTCCAGACATAAGATTTTAAACCATATTTTTAAGTAACTATATCATTAATTGTTATAGCTGTAACAAATCTAGCATCCTTTCATTATTTCTCTAAGCTATAATCATGATAACTACACTATCTTTCTTGATTGTGTTTTCCATGCGATACTAGTTTCCAAAATTCAAAATTAACTGGAATGTAACTTGAATCTCTTCTTACCACATTTGTTGGACATGTTTAATCGGTACATTATATTGGCGCATTCTCAAACGTAGGGATGGAGAAAAATAGGGGGAGAGAGAGGGGGGAGAGAGAGGGGGGAGAGAGAGGGGGGAGAGAGTGGGATTTCACAAGGTACCAATCACTGGTAAGCATGCAAGCAAACTGTTAATTTAAGGTAATGCACTTTCTTGACCGTTTCATTCTGAATTTCAGAAACATGTTTATTAAAGGATAAATTATTTGTCTAAATAAGTTACAAATTGTAGCATGAGCATTTTATTTGATTAACAAGGAAATGTTATGAAATTTCGGTGAGCGAAGATAACGAAGTAGGAAACGTTTAGCTGAAATGTTCCTCCCCCTCATGATGAAGCTTGATTCGCGCACTGAATATTCTTATATCTACAGGTTGTATATATTGTCATAAATTTAAAAACTATATGATCAAGAAATAACAGAGTAGGTATATGTTGTATTAGTGATGTAGTTAAAGCTCTAAATATTGGTAAACTTGCAATATTTCTAGATCGTTATAGATCATAAAACAAATATTTGTAAATTACAGATGCTCTGATGATAGCTCTATGTAACCGAAAAGTCTAGGCAAAATAAAAGTAGTTGAGAATAAAGGTATTATGTAATTGTTTCACTCTAAAACTGTTGATTTACAATTTGTATTGAATATCTTATTATATTCATAGATGTAGGCTATTGAGTATGTGGAACCGGTGTAAGAAAACGATAAAGGAGATTCACATAAAATACTGATATCGCCTCTTGTGATATTTCTCCTCCTAGTGCCGCCTTTGTCAGTAATAATAATAATAATAATAATAATAATAATAATAATAAAATTTTATTGTCATTAAGCAAATTGCAATAGACAAAGTCAAAATCTTAAAATAACTAATATACACAATCTATCATAACAATAAAATGAAAACATGATAAACCTATTAAGACAAAAATATAATAATATAATAAACAGCGTCCAGCAGATTACAGAAATTACAGTACAATTTTCTTATTTGTTTTGATCAAAGAATTCTTGAAGGGAATAATAAGGGGAATTTACTAAGAAATCATATAGATTATTTTTAAACAAATTCACTGGTTGCTCTGCTATTTCTAAAGGAAGTTTATTAAACATAACTAAACCTAAAACTCTGTAGCTATTGTGAGATTTCGATAACCTATTAAATGGAATGTCCATGTGTTTATTTCTCCTTGTATTGTAGTTGTGAATGTCTTGTCTGAGTTGATGTTCTGCTATGTTATTTTTTGTGTGGAGTAATACGTGATATATATAGAGATTTATTACTGTCAGGCATTTTTGTTTAATAAACAGAGGTTTACAGTGATCTAATTTTTGTGCATCCGATATTATTCTAATAGCTTTTTTTTGAAGGAGTAGTATATTATTAATGTAAGCACTATTTCCCCAAAGTAAAATACCATACGAAATTATACTTTGAAAAAAAGCAAAATATGCAGATCTCATATAAATACTTGGAACATGATTTTTTAAACTTCTAAGTAAAAATACAACTCTAGATAATTTGGTTGATATATATGCTATATGATGTTCCCATGTCAACTTCCTATCAATATAGACCCCTAAAAATTTGACATTATCTACACTGATGTGTTCAGGTAAGTTTCTTAAGCTGAGGTAAAGTTCCTGTGTCTTGTTTTCATTAATTAAAAAACCATTTACTTGAAACCATGTTGATGCCTCAGACAGAGTGACCTTTGTTAAATTTTGAAGCGTTTGAAAATCTGAACTATTATTTTAAAAAGTCGTGTCATCTGCATAGAGTATTGTAAGACTGTTTATAGCCGACGGTAAATCATTTATCATTAGGGTAAATAATAACGGCCCCAGTACCGAACCCTGTGGTACTCCATGTTTGACATTGGCTATGTTCGATTTTTCCCCACCTATACACACTATTTGTTTTCTATCGTCAAGGAATGATTTAATTAGACTAATACTTGACCTACTGAAGCCATAATAATCTAATGAAGCCATAGTATATCTGTCCACATCTTTAGCTGGTGAATAACTTCCTTCAAATCTCTTAAAAATTAGGACTGTACATATTACAAAGTTTCAGCATTAAAGGTTTGATACTTTTCTTGTAAGTCATTGAATTTCCACCAAACATAAGTCTTAAATTTCATCATACTAGATTTTAGGCTTTAGCAGCTTTGTCATAATTCTTCAACTTTTGCAACGGACGGTGGAGGCATTACATGGTGAATCGGTACATATAAGTGATCTGAAGTGGGTTTGAAAGTGAATATTCAGCTAAGCATTCTTAATTGCAGCGATTGAATTCTGCTCTGAATATAGAAAGCACACTGACTCTGGCATGGAGAATAGGGTCACGTGTAAAATGAAATCCATTCATTAGCTATGAATTATACAACACGCAGATCGTGCTTTGAATTTTAAACAGGTGCCAACGTAACCTCACATGATTACGCGGATTGTTAAGTTCATGCAGGACAGTAGATACTGGCCAGAATTCCAGCTTCAGTGTTAAAACAGCAAAGCTGAGACTGCAGTATAAGGTGAATAAATCCCTTTAACACCGTTAACTCGTTAATACGGTACGGACGTAGACATATTCCGAATGTCTATATTTTATTCTTACAAATGTCTTTAATATAGGAGACCTAACATACCAGTAAAAACTTATACCAAACCCAGTTTTCATTTATCATAGAAACCAATAGTTTGAATAATATACATTTAATTGCTGAAACCGGCATCATAATACAGCGCTGAATAGCTGATCGGCAGTCAATATAATAGGCCTATATCAGTTTCTAAGGAAAATGAAGTCACGTTTGATTTTCTTACAGAATTTCTCGTAAAGGAAAATTGTTACATTTTAAAGCCTTTAAGGTACATAACGCAGGCTTTATTGAATATAATTACATGAAATTTACAGAGCAACTTTAAGACATTCTATTATTGAACAATTCAACAAGATTTTTCTTTAAAAATTTGCATAACGTTAAAATATAGAATTATGTATCTATAATCGTACCGGTATATTTTCAAAATGGGCTAGAAGTTCAATAGTAGCAACACATCTGTAATTGCAGGAAGTACAAATCGCTTTTGTTGGATCTTCGCTGGATATCCAGCATACTTCAGAGCAAATTGGAGCCTTCTATCACTACGAATGCCTTCACAATAACCGGAAGAAATTGAGCTGGCATATCAACCTAAATTTTGGATCTGACAGAAATCCAATGGTTAAAAATAATTCAATACCTTCAAATTAATCTCGATTAACAATAATTCCATACCGAAAAGGAGCAAGATGGGTCAAAGCCTGTCACTTGTTTTTCAATTCCTTCCGGCGGAGGTTCAGTCATGTGTTACAGTTCATTATGTTATTACATTATGTAAGGAGGCCCAAGAATATTATCTAATGCACTTGCCCTTTAAATTTCATATTTAACCTGTAGATAATCCTTAAAGAACGCAAGTAAATTTTACAACAGGCCTACCTACTTTTGTTTTAATTAGGTCTTCATTGATCAAGTAATTTCACAGAACCTGTTAAACGATTTCAGTTGATAGGTTGGCCATCATTCGTCAGATTCCCTTTAACAGAATTACCGTACACATAATACTTTAACTTTATAGAAATACATTTACATTTAAGTTTAACGAATGAAACAATACATTTACGATTCAGTGTTATTTTAAAATAACCGTTTGAGGATAATCACCAAAACAGAGCGGATAATAAATCGATATTGAGTAAATAGAAAACTGTATATGTTAGGAAAAGAGTGAAAACAGATTTCAAATTAGCACATCAATCTCTACCTCATTGCACATTTAGTTAATTGGCGAAAATTCATTTTTGAGCAGTGTTAGTTGTTGGAGAAAGGAGGTAAATTAATTTGGTTTTACAGGTTTTACATTGTTTCCTAGAAAAATTATTTGGTAAGAGTAGTAGTCTCTTAATAAGTGTGGTTTTTCAGGCAGGCTTCAGTAACTTAAGTAGTTACTTCAGTTCTAGCAAAATGAGAGATACCATTTTTTCGCAAAATGTTTTAGTTATAATGACTATTGGCTGTGCGAATTACTGGAAGAGCAGACACTTGCTCGTTATACAGTTTCACAGGATATGGAGGCAGCCAGAATCCAGGCGATTCAGTTAGAAGTAGTTATGAGTGCCAATTAAAAGTGAGTTTTATAGCGACATCGTGTGGTCTAATAAAATGCCGTTAGAACCCAGCTTTGCTGTAAAACCAGGTTCAATTAACTGAAAAGTGCACAAAGAGCTTTTCGTTATCTGAGGTCAGACTGTCAAATCAAAACTTTTTAATTAATAAGCCTAGTAAAAATCTTCTGTGGTGCTACATCCCTGAAGGGTCTAGGACTACCATCTGACTGCTACGTCACCTACTATTAGCAGATGGCAGGATTGGGGTATGTTGTCGGCATACCGACACCCACGGCTGAAATTATGGTTTCCGTGACCGGAGCCGCTACTACTCTTTCAAGAAGCTCCTCAGTTTTTATCATGAGGCTGAGTGCACCCCGTTCGAGACCTGCCTACCACAGAAAAATCTGAGGTGGCACCGGGGATTGAATCGGGGCCTGCGGACCCGCAGCCAGTCACGCTAACCACGAGAACACACAGGCGGTTAGTGGGCCTAGTAATAGCACAAAATAATAAATTATTATATATTAGAAAATATTAGCAACTATAACCATACCAAGCGAGGTGGTTATTTCCGAGGCTTCCCATTCGGGAGTATGCGGTTTCAAATTCCGGGGAAAACAATTTATTTTGATCAGGGTTTCCTCGGCGGTGGAAAGCGAGTTGCTCAAACTTAAAAAAAATCGTATTACTCAAGCAGAATTGGGAATGTTAACTTCAGTTGAGAGCAGCACAAACTTTGGTTGTTTTCCTCATGCCAATATAAATACTGGAATACTTCCAATGGTCCTGTGGTTAGCGTTTCTCATTTAGCGAGGTCGGGTTCGATCCCGAGCAACGAAGACTTTCCTGGGATATAATGGTCTGGAACGGCGTGGACTAAGCTTCGTGAGGACAAAATAGAATCTACTTTAATATAAAATATTGTGACTCTGGTAAGATTACAATAACTAATGGACACGAGTGTCAGCATGCTCCAATCCTGCGGCCTGCAATGATGATGTAAGACGGAAATACATGTCAAAGTGGACGGTAGACCCTATCCTTGCAAAGGGAATTTATTTATCAGCATTACCAGCACGTTTGCGTTAAGGAAATCGCTTGGGAAGAAAGTCTTAGCGTGCCTGTGCTGCTTTATGATTAGGTCTACTTTTATTTTGAGAACTTTGCTTTGTCATGAAGGTATCCTCTCACTGGGATGCCACTATGCTGTGTTTTGAAACTTTCTCCAGCGGAGGGTCTTGTGACGGTAACACAAATCGTCAAGTTCAGAGGGCGAAACAAAGGCGATTGGGGGTAAACAGCGTAGAAGACCTTTTGTTTTAACACTTGTAGCTTGTCTGTGATACATCAAATCAAGAGTTAAAACGTGTATCTTACAATAAAAAGGACTTCGTATTTCATTGATGTTAAAATTTATAATCAGTCCCGGTAAAGCACTTGCCATTTCAGGTGATATATACGTGACACTCGCATGTACCCTTTACGTAACATTGAACTACCTGATTGTGAATAAGTTTGTATAGAAGTTACAGTGTTCTGATTTCATAACTGCAGAAAATAGATCAGGTGTGTATTCTACTAACTTCCCGTAGCTAATTCAAACACCATATTTTACGTTATTACAGTACAGCAAATCGTAAGGCCATGTAAATGACAATAATAATAATATATTTATTTATTTAATCAAGAATAAACATTACAGGTATACACCCAATTACAATGTTCATGACTATGCTAACAATACATGATATAGTTGCACTTTCTATATGAACTTTCTATAAAGAAGTTTATAATACAAAATTACTCAGTTCTTTAAACTAAAATAAATGTATAAATTACTCATTTTAATGTATAAAATCTTTAGATTGTAGAGTATCAAACTACAAAGAGTTATATATCATGACTCAATACCCACTGTGTACGATTATACCGAAATAATCTCTTAAAAGTTAACATATTTTATATGATTCCTATAAAGAAGTTTATGGGTTAAATTCAAATAAGATTTCTACGAAGTTTCACAGTACTATACCTGAAGGTCAATCTTTATTTAACAGTGAACGCACTATCAACTTTGTACTTAAAATAGACGAATATTGATATTGCTTACCAACAAAAATTGTTTGTAAATGTACTTTAGAATATTCTAAACATGCTCAAGTGGGTTACAATTTTATAAAATATTCAATACTGTTTTTAGTAACTTATTATAAATGAAATTTGGTGTATATTATAGTTTTTAGAAAACAATTGAATAAATTTGAATATTGTATACATATGATACTTGTAAATAACAAATTGATAAATGACTAAACATATTAAAGTCTAAATGAACTAGAAAAAATCTTAACAAAATTCAATTGCTATATTGTTAAATAAAATTTCTTCTAACCTAACCTAATACATCTCATTAAATACAACAAATAACAACAAGTTCAATACATATGAAAGAACTGAAAGTATTTCATTAAATACCAGTTATTAAGTTAGGTTAGAAGATAAAAATCTCCAATACTGCTTATGAACCAAATTTATTCCAATTAAGTCATTAATATCATTTTTAGATAAGCAATTATTGATTTTCCATACATGTTTACTGTTATATACTGTTTTATGTCTGACACAACGTTAAACTGTACAAGGAGTTAATTAAATTAAATTTGAACATAAGTAAACATTGATGCTCCACTAGTAAATTATTTTAAGAATAACCGAATACAGTATAAAATATAAGTTTAAATTACTTAAGACAATAAGATAGCAATTTTCAATCAAATATACTATTATCAGTGCTTTTAAAATGAACATATAATACTCCTAACAATCTTAATCGGATTCAAGCATATATGGTGTTCAAACAAACTACTATTATATAGGTGGAACCTTTACCATAAATTGAATTATACTATACTAGTTGAAATTATTCAAGCTTCATAATGAAGTTTATTAATAATAATAATTAGGATAATTACTTATGTGAAAGTAAGTGTAAGAGAATGAGATAAATTAAGAAGAAAAGCAAGCATGAAGAATATAAAGAAGAAAAAGTAATAAGTGTAAAAAGTAAAGAAAAATTATAAAACTATGAATATAGGTTTGTTGACAATCTCTGCTTTTTATATGACTATATCGAACATAATTCACACACAGACTTCTACGAATTACGATTTTGGACAAGTTTTAACAATAATTGGCTTATAATACAATTAATTTTTAAAATATTCATTCCAAATATATCTAAATTAAGTGGGAGGATTTGATAGTACCTATTCAGAGTTCTGTTTATTGGCGATTTTTTCTGCAGGTCTGTGTTTACTCTAGGAATAAAAAATAGTTTCCTTACTCTACTAGTTTTATTGGCTACTTTATATATAAATTCTTTTATAAAATTTGCATCATCAATGTGGGAATTCATTATTTTATCCAGATGTTTAATGACTGACTATGTGACAAAGCTTGGAATTCAAAACTTTCCAGTTTATCATATTTCCTAATACATTTGATAATAGCCCCAAACTTTAAACATAAAAAACTTAAGGAATTTGATATGTACTTTTTCGAGTAATTTTTTTTTTTACAGTAAATGGGTCCCACATTTTGTAACCGTATTCTATACTTTAACAAGAGAATAATACAAACGAATTAATGTTTCCTGACTCATCATGTATGAATTTCTTATTATGAAACCAAGGATTCCAAATGCTTTCGTGACTGTTATTTTTATAATGTGTTCATTAAATCTCAGGTCAGAAGTAAAGATAATAGCTAGATTTTTTTTACTTTGAACTTCTAGTAATGTAATATATTCAATGTTATATCCCAATCTGTTTCTTTACATCTTTCATTTTTTCACATTTCTTAATATTGGGTGGAAGTTTGTTATCTGCACTCCATTTTGATACAAAACTAATATCATGTTTAAGATTATAACAGTCTTCTGCTGATTTTATAAATTTATTTAACTTGACATCATTAGCAAAAATTAACACATTTGAATGCTGAATTATATCTGGCAAATCTTTTATGATTGACTATTTATGAACAAGAGTTCATGATCAACTGTTTATATATTAACTGAACGGTTTAATTAACTGCGGGGAAAATCTATAAAAGGTTTATTCCTTTAATAAGCAATAGTGATTTACTTTATCAAAAACTTTTTGAAAATCACATATATATAGTGTCAACTTGTTTGCACTTAACCAATTTCAGATGATACATATCCTGTGAAGTTACATAATAATCGTTGATTTCTTAGATATAAAGTCGTGTTTGATGAAATTGATAGTTTAACATAATTGAAAATATGTTATGTAATATGCTTTCAAATATTTTGGCTCGTGTTGATAGAATTACAGTGGGTCTATAGTTTTGTACTAATTTCGTATTTCGTGACTTACTCATGGGTGTAACTTTGATAAATTTACACGCATCTGGAAATATAGCCTACTCTTATCTAGTATTTTATTATATATTCGGGTTAGCGGTTATGCCAATTCTTTTTCACAGCCTTTGGAAATATAGATGGGTGTTTTGTCCACTCCAGAAGATTTTGTAGATTTTAATTGTTTCATGGCTTGTTTAACTTCTTTAATAGTTATATTTTTCAAATCAAGACAGTCCAATACGGTTGTACTGTCATTGTTCGTATTAAAACATTAAATTGAATGTACATTTGGATCAATAACTTCGCCAACAGTTTTCACTAATTGAAGCTCATATTCTCCCATTTTCTACATTGGGATTCCACGAATTTCACCGTGTTGATCCTTGAATACTGCTCCAGGCCTTATATCCGTTCTTTTAACTCATTTTCTTTTTGTAGTTTCAGATTTTCCATTTTCACCCAGTCTTCCACCATATTCTGTTTGGGTCTTTAAATTTTCATCAAGTTTCTCGTAATAATAATAATAATAATAATAATAATAATAATAACAATAATAATAATAACACTGTTTATCGAGTGTAATACTTGACATAATGCGACGATAATGATGATGGCCACAATAACGACAAACGCGATGATAACGTTAATGGCGAGGATAAGGCTAATGGCGACGCTAACGATGATGGCGACGATAACGATAATCACGCTATATGAGAAAACACATGAAAATGTCTAGGAACGCGTTCCTTTAAAAAAGAAGTTTTTGCGTAGGAGTGATTCCAAGAAATGCCAAAGTTGAAAACAAGCCGGAAGTGGACTGGTGAAAGGAAGGAGGCACATAAAAAGCGAATGCTCGAATGGGGAAGAATTACAAGTAAATTGTAGGATGCTAATGGTTGAAATAAGTAATAACTAGAGACCGGATTTTAAAGGGAAAATTTTCACCCAAAAAAGGACGAAAAAAGGGAAAATTATTGCCAAAAAAGGTGGGGAAAAAGGGATATAAAAGTAAGAGAGTGTAAAAATTCAACAGAGAAATACATGTTTGTTTTATGTAAATCCTTTGCTTGGTCTACAGCTGCTGATTCTGTAACATCTAATGACTGAAGACATTTTTTGATTTTGTTGAAATTCTCACAGAGGAAAATAGCACACGAAATTCATGTTCCCCACCTTGTTATAATGGGAAACTTAGGCAATGGCAAGCCTGTGATTTCCCTGTAGCGCTCTATTCTGCTGGGAGGAATTATTTTTTCAATTGTGAATCAGTGAAAACAATTTTTAATGTTTTCATATTGCCAAATACTGGGATATTTACGAATTTTTCAAAATAAATTAGCAAAAAAGGTACTGGAAAGGGAAAGTTCCTAAAAAGGGGAAATGAGCCTAAAAAAGGAAGAAAAAAAAGGGACGTTAAAACCAGGTCATTTGCAGTTGAAACTTACTCAGTAATGTCCTGTTCAATTTTATCACGTTTTGTGATGAAATATAAAAAAGGAATTCCCTTTAAAATCCGGTCTCTAGTAATAACGTCAAGAGCAGGCCGAAACGAATAAAAAATTGTAATAATTGCTTATTATTATTATTATTATTATTATTCCAGTCAATATATGTAGAAAATTTGTGTGGTCGTTTTATACGAAATTGCGTAGCACCTGACTGGAATGGCTTTGCGCCTGATTCATATTGATTTTCCGAATGGTAGGCGATGTTTTTAGTAGGCTTTATGACATTAATCAAATGGGTTTTTTAATTTTAAACCAATGAAATGTCTGTAAACAGTTTTCGTTTTTATGAAACATGCCAATTTCATAATTATACTTTTAATTAAATTTCCATGAAATCAGATTTCATTCGGTCAATTAAATCAGTAGCAGTATTTTCATAATTTTGCTTTTATTCCTTGGTCTGCAGGTTGGATGGGGCTACTAGATTCACATTGTATAATGAACTTTCGTATTATAATATGTGTGTCACTTAAACAATATCGTACTAAGTACTTGTACGTAGGCCTAGGTAATTTTCGCTTCTACGTATTCTTTGGGCCGAATAGGCGATCCTGTAGTTAACTTTGTTGAATTGTTCTGCCTGTGAAGTATTAATCACTGCACGTTGATTGCCTTACGCGTCCTGTATTGAGCTTACGTTTTATCAGATAAAATTGCATCCTTGCGACCCTAGGAAGCATTGTAAGATAAATATTCGAGACTGGTCTATATCAGAAACATTGCTAAACGTTATTGGTCAATACCAAATTAGCGGCGTTGAATGGAAAGTTTAGTGATAAAGCTGATCACTTCGGCAGAAGAAGAAATAACACCTAGCTAATTACACTTGCTGGTGGGACTTCCTTGATGCAAGAAGGTTGAAAAAACTGTGCATTCAGCCTCATTCGGGCCAACAAGTACCTGCTTATATGAAGAAATAGTGGTCCTGGTTAACATATTCGTCAGTGGGTCCTTCTGATTATCATTTATTTACACTTTTTCAGTGCTTTCGTGTATCTATGTAGTTGATAAACGGATGTACAAGTCGCAGCGTTCGAACGGTAGGCCTTGTCCCTTTATGGGACGTAATTTTGTGGAGATAAGTTAACCGAGACATTGCAAAATATTCAAAATGGTTTTTTGTTTGTTTGTTACACTCACTACAAAAAGAGTTCAACTATTGTTTTATAGTAACATTACTTGGGCACATTATTGTTCTCTCCACTTGAAAAAACTGCCCTTTGTTCAGGAGAATCATTTTAAATGTTTTATCCAGCAGGAAAGAAACTAAATATTACGCAAAGGAAGTTAAGTTAATGTGGCCCTAGGCTATTAAAAATATGAAGATTTTTAATACTATAACGTAAAAAATACAAAGTCGTTAGGTGCATTATGTTAAGACTGTATAGGCTATTTTCTTTCAGAAGTAGTTATTCCGATATGATAATTTTCCATTCAGTATTTTTCAAATAGGTAAATTAGTAGGTACGATTTACACAGTATTTCATTGTAGTGACTTAGCTTACTCGTTTATTTATTTATTTACTTATTTATTTATTTAATCATTAATTATAAAGATAGAATTATCATAGGTACTTCCACGAAAGTTTGCGGGTTTGTCGATAGATTCGCGACTGCTCAGCAGATTAGAGTTCGATTTATTACGACTATTCCATTAAAAAAATGTAATGGATTTTTATCAATTTACTTTCTTTTTATTTAAAATTAAATCGCTAATAGTGTCAGCTCTCAGATCACGGCATACTTAACAGTCTGAATTATGGAATACTAATCAATGCTACCAACGTCATCATCATCATCAACCATCAAGATAGGCCAGATTGACCTGTCTCGTCTCTGAAGAAGTCTTCCCAGCGACGCCTGGGTCTTCCTATATCTCTTTTTCCTTTCGGCTGATAGCGAAGAGCTTGCTTTGCCAATCTCTCCTCTGGCATACGGAGTATATGATTCAACCAGTTTTGTTTGTTTTCCTGTATTTTGTTATTTATGTTGGACATATTCAGAGTTTGTCTTATACTTTCGTTTGTGATGTGATCTTTAAGCGAACAACCAGCAACATATCTTAAAAATCTCATCTCCGCTGTTTCTATCATTCTTTTGTCGCTTCTATTCATGGTCCAATTCTCCGATCCGTAAGTTAAAACAGGCATTGCTAAAGTTTTATAAAATTTTAAAATAGTGTCTTTCCTTGTTTTGTTTTTTAATGTGCGTTTTATAGTTCCACAGATATGTTGATATCTGCTACCAACGTATATTGACAAAATATTTAATCTGAAACAGATACACTAAAATCGGAACAAAATAAAGACACAATTTTTCAATGACTTATTTTATTTTTAAAATTCCACTCTTTATTTGAATGTGCATTAATTAAAAACACAATTTTCTAAGTTGAAAGTTGACGGAATCTTCTGGTTTTCGGTAATGGAAACTAAAGTGGACTGAACTGAAGTAGATGTTGTAGGATTTCGTAATTTCTTTAGAATTGATGAATGGTGCTGTTGATTTATTTTCATTGAAGATGCGTTGGCGTGACCTGTTGTTTTTATTAATTCTGGCAAAAGATAGATTTATGCTGCACCCCAGCCAAGCTCCGCCGTTTTGTTAGGTTAGGAACGTTTATGTTAGTTTAGGAGCAATATACTGAATAGCACGAGGTTTATTATGTCTCACATTGAATTTCTTCTGTGACAAAACCCTAAACCCCACCTTCCCAGGCGGGCCTCATTTGAGAGGAACCTAGGGTGGAGCAAAAAACTATTTTTTCCCTTAATTCTTGCTACTATATTCATATCTGCACCTTGTTCGACTCTGTTGTTGAGTGATTTTTAATTCTTCGTTTCTTTATGTCCAAACCGCTTTTTGAGCATACGCTTTTGTGCATATTCCATCTCATTTTCACTAACGGGACAGTTTTTGTTCCATAAAAAATTTCTTTTCTTGTAGAATTTATTAGGTGTGATGAGAAAACGATAATTATTTTATTTAGTGAGCGCGTTTTGCAACTAATAGTTTGCACAGTTTGACTGGACATTGACTTAAGTTATTTTGGTTTGGTGTAAGCCACTTGATGTCACCGAGCTTCTTGTTCCCACCCTTACCAGTTTTGAAAATATAGGGTTATTGTTCGAATTCGTGAGCCGTATATCAGCTACCAAAAGAATTACTAAGAATATTGAAATATCAATCTCTACCATTGAAAGTAAATTGAAAAATTCAAAGTAGCAAGAAGTAATGTATAATTGTTAGCACTCTGGAAATTCATAAAACGGTAACTGATAAACAGTGCTCACGAAGTCTGGGAATGATTGTTGTAGTTTTCGCCCAAGTTGGGGCTTCAGTTTCAGTAGAAAAAATATGGTACAAATACATAATATTTAATTGAAAATTAAATTTATTCTTTAAAAATGCAAAAATTAAATATTGCTCTATACTTAAAATACGTAAAACAAAATATTCAACATGTTCTAGTCTCAGAAGAGAAACAATACAAAGTTACTCTCAAAGATTACAAAAGTTTAATTTATCAATATTGTGAATTAACTTTCATTAGAAGTGCAAAGAAATATGCAATTTCATTTTGAAATTTGTTTAGATTCAGAACTGATTTATTTTCCAATTTTCTAATTTCTCTTAAGTAATTGGAAAAAATATGAACTAAATTCTCTTTTTCTTAATCACATAAGGCTTTTCGGTAATCCCGATTAATGTTGTAAGTCTGTATAGAAAAAAAAATACTTAAGTTCTAGGCCTGTAAAAGTCTATATATATGTAGATATTTTTAGCCTAGACCCTCAAAAATCACAACTTAAGAGCGAAGGACCAAGATGCCTGAAAAATGGAAAATAGTTATAGAATATATATGAGGTAAATTGTTGTTAAGAATGTTAGGTTAGAAGAGCAACTGTACAATTAAATGTATGAAATGCTTACTTATTTTTGTATTGTTAACAGTAGAGAGCTTTACTAAATAGTAGTTACTAAATACTCAGCATGGCAACATCTATTTGAATCCACAGTGGAATTCAAGATTTTTGGACTGAAGATGATACATCATGTATTGAAATGTACATATCCACCAACCTACATATATGAGCGAATGGTTAAATGCCTGCCAATCTCTATTTAATAACTTCATCTACAAGAAGAGCAAAATAATTTATTATCTACGTCAATAATAAGAATCTAGAATTGGAATCATAACTCACCAAAATAGGACTAGAGAAATTAATAGTATTTATAAAAAGAAGATTACAAGCATAAGAAGAAGTTTAGAAACTTATAACCTATACATAAGAGAACAACCAAAAATCATATACTAGTGATTAACAATTGTAATATGAATATCACATCATATATTAATTTTACCACAATTTCCTCAATGAACAATTTTTAACCGTTAGATATATAACTACTTGTATACAGAATATATTGTGAAATACAATATTTTGTATTAAATCACCAGTAGTCAATGTTAAATGGTCAAGTGACATTTTATATAATTGACAGTTTCTTATTACAGAAACTTATTAATATTTTTAAGGTTTTATCTAATTTATATAACTTGTATTAATTTATGACTTACTGCATTTTTTACTCTTCACGTCACAAATCACAAGATTTGTCATAACATAAAAAGAGACCATAAAGAATTTGTAGCGTATTCAAAATCGTAATGATGTAAACGATTTTGAATAGACCTATAGTTCTTATCATTACCGTACAATTCATTGAACTGTTACAGATAACATTTTAATCCTAATTGTCTCTTATACTGTATATAGGAATGTTAATGCTATACAATTTATAACTTCTTGATCTTGAAATAATAAGTAATAAATTGACATTATATATGACCTAGAATATCTATTCTGCAAATTTGTAATATCTCTTTATAAAGCTCTATACTGTTAACAATACAAAAATAAGTAAGCATTTCATGCATTTAATTGTACAGTTGCTCTTCTAACCTAACATTCTTAACAACAATTTACCTCATATATATTCTATAACTATTTTCCATTTTTCAGGCATCTTGGTCCTTCGCTCTTAAGTTGTGATTTTTGAGGGTCTAGGCTAAAAATATCTACATATATATATTCTAAATTACCCTCAAATAAAAAAGATGAAATTCATCAATACTGTAAAAGTCTTTCTAAAAGGCCTGTATAGTCAAAAGTAATGTGATGGAGATAGACTTGAATGAAGCACATAGGCTAACTTAATAGAACAAATAAATACGGGGGTTGGCCCCGGTCTCACCAAATAAGTTGCTGGTCCATTCGCAAATTTCACACTTTATGTTCGGCGTTTCTTTCTTCATCCGATGACGTCACTGCTAGCTGGCGATATCACGTAATTCCCTCGTTGTGCAACCCTGGATATTCATGGACGGCTGCATACATTAATGTAGACACAATTCTTGAAATCTGACCGCTAGCTTTGTATGTTCTAGTTGTACAGTTTTGAAGTAATAGTTTAAAAGCTCACTGAAGACAATATGCACAGTTCAAAACCATAGGTTGAAATTTTACTTGTACAAAGTTCATTTTCTTGAAGGCACATCAAACAATTATTGGTCATTGGTGCCCTACACACAAAAAAGTTCGTTCAGTTGAAACATGTTAGCATTTTTTAACTTAAATGCCTTTTCACAAAGTTCATTGCGTCAGAGCACGTTAAAGTTTGTCTAACATAGTTGCCTGTGTGACACATTTTGATAACATGACGAGCATACTAAATAACTGTATTTTCGTCGTTATTGTCTTTAATGTTTACACTGAAAAGTTACTAATCGCCAGTACGTTAGAAAGTCACTAACATGGGTACTGATACGAAGCACTTCTGTCTGTAGTTCAACTGATTTGATGAACACAATAGTTATTGCTTCTTCACTTTGCGTAACATAGATGCAGTTTGCACAGAAATTCACAATGCTGGCACATAGTTTTAGTAGATTCACTGTGATCGACCAATTTTTAAGCAAGCCACTTGCTTGGGAGCTACACTGCATCATATCACGTCGAAGACTTTACGTAGAACTGAATAATGGCGAAAAGTATACTTAATTAGACTGCACCACATCACGAGGAAGACTTGAGAAGATTGAAAAATGGCGAACATGCTCGAAGAGATGCTTCCAGAACCGGAACCGCACTAATCAGTTGAGAGCTTTAATCTCAAACAAAAATTATCTTCTTATGTTTATAAGCAAGATTTGCTTTAAGAGAATATTTTAGAGTGTATAATAATCGAAGGAAAGCTTTCTGCTTATTTATTTAACTCTTTAATTCTTGCTAATGAAAACTATGAAGAAATTAAATGTAATTTTTACTACTTTGAATCAACGAGCTAGAATAGATATTATAGAGTGGCTGTTGTGTCCTTTAGAGCGCTCTGGGTGGTGCCTTCGTGAAACATAGCCGCCATGTTTACAGCTACCTGTTACTCGTATCGTCTGCCATCTTTATATGTATTTTAATTTAATTGTGTGGATTCTTTTGGTAAAAAATATGCCTGCTTGTTTACCGCTTCGGAACCAGATGATGAATCTCATTATGCCTCACTTATTAAACTAATTTTGAAACTGTTTTTCACCTGTAGATTACATGACTTCTGCAGGAACAGGTCTGAGCAGGAAAGAGGAAAGCAACTGAGGCAGATGTTTACAAAATTAATATTGTTCAAAGGACAGTAAGTTTGAAATTATTTCTAGGCATCTATAAGATTGTACAGATATAAATGTTACCGCCAAGAATCCCCGTCACTCTTTAAATATTTTAATAGTGTGCAAAATTAAAAATTTTTTAAGTGAAACTTCTTTAGCCGCGGTAGGGGTAAATCGAGAGCTTGTGTAACGCTCAAAATCATCACGAAATTAGTGTTACGCTCAAAATCGTCAAGAAATTAGTGAGGTGTGACGGAACGGACTGCACAGAAAACAATCAACTCAATGATTAGGCTTGTCCAAAATTTAAAAAATCAAAAATTCGAAAATCCAAAATTTAAAAATCTAAAAATTTAAAATTAAAAAGTCGAAAATCCTAATTTAAAAAATCCAAAAAATAAAAAATCAAAGATCCAAAATTTAAAAGATCCAAAATTAAAAAACCAAAATTCCTAAATTAAATGTCAAAAAATCCAAAATTAAAAAATCCAAATATCCAAAATTTAAAAATAAAAAATCCAAAATTAAAAAATTAAACATCTAAAATTTTAAAAATGCACAGTTCCAAAATTAAAAAATTAAAAAATCAAAAAGTAATAAAAGTCCAGCAATCCAAAATTAAAAAAATCCAATAGTCTAAAATTGAAAAAATAAAAAAAGTTTAGCTTTTGTCGCGTGGCGTTCCACGCACACATTTTTTTGTATCTTGTCAACAAACATAGGCCTATTTTTCTCATGTCATTTTATTTCTTTTTACTACCAACACTTTTTCTTCTTCTCTGTATTCTCCATACTTACTTTTCTTGTAAACTCTCTCACATTATCTTTATTCTCTTCTATTCTCGTTATTCTTACTTTTACGCTGATAATTATTGTAATTTTTCCTTTCTTTTCATTTGCCTATTTCCTATTTATGTTATTGTAACCATATGATGCTGTCTAATGCCTATTGCTATAAGGTGTAATGAAAATAAAATATTAATAAATATAAGAGATTGTTGCATCCTTGTTACCGGTACATGATAGAAGTGCATACATCCACAGAGATGGCATTCAGCACAGATTTGTATATAGACTACAGTATTTTGTAATCTCTTCATTATGTAACATTATTATTATTATTATTATTATTATTATTATTATTCTGCACCACCGAGTGACAAAATATTCAGTTCTTTGAAGATTGGTTTGGTCTGAGTGTGAATGGTACAATTTAGAAATTTCCGCTAGGCCTAATATGGCGTCTACTATATTTTAAATTATCCTGAATAGGCCTATTGCATTACTACATTATTTCCTGAACTGGAGTTTCTGCAGTTTTTTTTTTTAATTTACTGAGTTTCGACTTGTTTCTCAAGTACAATAGCCTACCAGATGGGATTTCTCAACTCTTACGCCTAGGACTTCGAGCCAACATAATTTACATTATGTTACGTATTATTCCTAAAGAAAATTTAATTGCTAATTTGACATAATATGTGATGTGATTAATAGATTGAAGTATACAGTTGTGATATTTCATTACACAGTATGTATAGTCCCAGGTTCTAGTATACAACAATACTTTAATGTGACAGCCCGGCAGCTGAAAACATGGCGGATTCACATTCAACTTGCTTCAAATATGGCGGCGCAACAGCCACTCTATAATCTCTAATCTAGCTCGTTGCTTTGAATACATACGCATAAAGCCATCTTTGATGACGCGCGCACCAGGCGAATCTAGTAGAAAATCTTCTCGAATATTATTTCACAAATTTAACTAAATAAATAAAATTGATATTTTTACTACTATCCGTTCACGTGCGTGAACAGTTATACGCAATTCTGCCCGTTGGATTACCACCGTTACCTACTTCTTCTTAAAAGTAGTGCGTACCACATTTTACACATTTTCCTCCACGCCATGCCAACTCTATGGATGCAGTAAGAAAAATCCTCATCTGCAATCCGTCAGTTGTGTGTGTTTTTTTTTTAAATAATCTACCATTAACTTATATTCGTGTGACTGCAAAACAGTGGCACTAACCTTTATTTTCTCTGGAATTCACTATAGTTGTTTCTTTTTTGCATCTCTCGCTCTCTCGTACATTTGAATTCATGCTCTGAGAATGGATCAAAATTTGTATTACTGTATGTTCTTTCAAATATTTCTCTTGTATGATTTTGGCAGTTACGTTACAGACTGTTTTAACACTCTTCCTTTTAATCTTCTCCATTGGATTTTCTTATATTGACGACCCAATCTTTTAACACTAGAACAATCTGCTGCGTTTCAGTTTCTCTAGTCAGTTCACAATTATGTCCATTGATTAAAAACACAATTGCGATTCGGTGCAAGCCAGTTTGTGTTTTGTATAGCATTTTGATGTAGAGTAGGATTACTCCCACAACGTCTCTGGCCTTGAAGACTAACCCAGCCAGCGAGCTTCTCGTTACGTCTCGTTACCAAGATGCGCGAATTCGCTGCGCGTAAGATCAGTAAGCTACCGCTGGGTAGAGAGTAAAGATCATGCTGTACCACTGTAGTTGAGTGGAGGGATAATGCCGCAGACACAGAGACAGACAACACGTGGAGTGGGAAAGCCAATCAGGGTGCAGCTACCTCCCCTAGCCAGGAACTCTACGAGCGGTGAGACTCGCTCCTAAGGTATATACGTAAAAACCCAGAGACGTTGTGGAGGTAATCCTACTCTAAGCAACTACAGTGACGCTCTCCATCTAGGGCAGTACCAAATTCACGGCGTATGAATGGAATAGTCAGTGATAAAACTGATCACTTCGGCAGAAGAGGAAATAACACCTAGATAATTACAGTTGCTGTGGGACTTCCTTGATGCAAGAAGGATGAAAAACGTTTGCACTCAGCCACAACCGGGCAAACAAGGACCTGCTTATATGAAGAAGTTTACGAGTTTATCGATAGATTTCGTTCTTGCAAATAGGTTATATCGATAAACTCGTAATCTCTTGTGGGATTACCTATGATAACACCTACCAACATGTCTACTATCAATTTAATAATGTTATGCTTTTTACTACGGACTCAGTGTTGACAAATAGTAGGCTATACACAGAAATAAATTGTTATAATATTACCCTTGAAAGATCTTTAAACTGTTGATTAGTCCCTTTTCTCTCCTGTACCCTTCAAATATCAGTAGTGAAAGCTCTCATTAAATGTATCACTACAGTTATACAGTAAAACAAATGAAATTGAAGTAAATTTTGGGTTTCGAACTCTATATTATTTAGTTCTTTACTTAATAATAGAGTGCAATCCTAAATTTGGTAAGAATAGACGCATTAGAAGTCATTTTTAATAGTGTTCCCTTAAAAACTCCTATGTAGCTTTTGTTAAATGGGTACTTTTAACTACACAAAGCTATAGGCAGACAAATACGGTGGATAACTTCAGAACTGATTGTGAGAGTAAAATCCACGTTTAATCCCCGTGGGCGTGTGCATGGATAGCAAATCATTTGGAATGGGAAACAGAGGTACGCAATAACAACAGTTCAAAAATAAAACTATATACCTCGGCAATGAACAGTAAAATTGATCAGTTACGTTACTGGAGAGTATTTAAATTACTGTTAATAATATGTTCTGTTTGTATTATACGTCCGATTCTCTTTAAAACCTTACATTCATCTAACATGTTTGTGCTTATTGTTGCATTTTTCCAACTACATAATATATTATAATATAGTGGTCTTTTGCTTTGTGTATTGACATACTGTACGTAATATCAGATATCTATAAACTATCTATAAACTATAAACGTCTGCACAAATGTAGTTTATGTACATGGATTGTCTTGCCTAGGGCTTTTGCTGACATTCTCAAGTTCGCAAAAATAATTATACAATACAGACTCGCCATTCTAATAAATAAACTTGAAATAAAATAAAAGAAAAAAAGCAGTAGGCCTAAATATGTATCACTCTTATGTCAAAAGAGTAATGTGCTAGAGGCATACTGGTTTTCGTTTACTTCAGGTTTCTTCCTTAGTATGGTCAGACGTTTAGTAATATTTAGGCCCCGATTTTTATGACCTAAAACTCTATTAAAAATTACCGTACGACGTTAAAGTTAATTGAAAATTACCAAAAAGAAACAAAAAATTGCTTAAAGATTGCCTTTGTCGATCTCCTTGCACGTTATCACCTACACTTTATCACTCACTTCTGCATTACAGAAAGGTTTCATATTTCGAGGAACATCTCGACTGTCAACTAATAAGGGCTTAAACATTGAAAAGCTTCCTTCAACATTGATTGAAGATGCAAAGGCATGCTTAAAGCATGTCTAAATCAAAATATCTCTTCTAGCTTCCGTTCTGTTAATAACTGAATTTTAACCAGTAGACATAATAACCCGTGGTGCGACCCTATAAAGAAGCAATGAGTTTCACCCCCATTACAATTACAATAGTCGTTAATCGTTTAGTTGGATGAGTACAAATGGTTAACAAACGATGAATAGGGAAAGCTAAGTTGCCACAGATTTCCAAGAATCTTAGATTTCGAGGTGCTGGAACTTGATTCTACTAATAACAAAAGAATAATTCAAACAAACTCGTTAAAATTAAAAAAAAAACTGAATTTGTTCTTTAAAATAACTTTAAAATGACTCATAACCCGTAAGAAGTGGCCTATTAGAATATCAGATTTATTTTTCCTGATGATGCCAGTGAGAGTGAGATGTTGGATCGAGAAGTTGCCTATTCTTCTAAATTACTGCTCTTAAAAATGTATCTGTCATTACTAGCCTAATCCATAGTCAACAATTGAAACTTATCTTAAACGTTTTATTGTTTTCTTATGTTTGGAGAAAATAAAACTGGGATGCAAATTATCTTTTTACTTCCTCTACCCTTACCATAGGTCAGGCCTTTCCAACTGAGGTGCTTCCACGGCGTAGGCCAGCACCAGTGTAGCACCAGAGGCAGCTCCACAGGTCTAGCCAGCGTTCAGCTTACGAAAACAATATTATTAATAACAATTTTGTGAACATAAAACACATCATTTATTCTCTACTTAGGCCTATATTCTGTTTGTGAACATTTAGAATCTAAGTAGAATGTTAACATCGTTTTGCCACAACTAATTTACCAATATTACGTACAATTGATTTGGCATTGGAAATTCAAAATACAGCCTCTAAGGCAACATGAGACTGAGAAGTCCTGCTTTTATTTTAATTTAAATTAATAACTAGGTAATTGAAAACATCTGTTCGCATGCATAAGTTGTCTCGAACACTAGCGTACATTTTAAAACAAGTGGGTGAAGTTTGGGAAATTTCTGTTGGATGAAAGTACCTGTACTTTTATCACCTCTGTTTGGAAACATGATGGTGATTTTCAGGACAAAATATGGCGTCACAAATATTCAAGTTGAGGTGCCATATCATTAATTTCTTTGAATGGGCATTGCATTCATAGTACAATTTCTGTAACGACGTCTGATACACTCCGAAGTTTTCGTAAATAGACAAATGTAATGATTTTTATTAAAGAAAACTGTCAAAATTTCCGGCTTTAAGGTGATCTTTAAATAATAAATTCTGCATTTTGAAGGCCTTAATTCTGTCACACATGATGCTAATTAACTAATTTCTCCCTTGCAACTAAATATTTAAATCATTTAAATAAGACGTTACATCCACCAAGAAAGCTAGGTCAGCTACCCATTGTGCTGTCGGACGCACACACATGCAGTAGCACCGGGCTGCCGTAGGGTGCTTCGATGGTGCGCACCAGCCCAGAGTGCTCGAGTTGGAAAGGTCTGCCATAGGTAGATAAAGAATCTGATTGCTCCGAAATTCGATATCGCGATTTCAACATTAATACATGTTTTGAGTTGGCCTGAAACCAAATATGTTACTATCAGAAACCTGTGTGTATAATCAACATAGTTCGAGAACAAAACCTTTAAAAAGAAATTTAATTTGGGGTTGATTTCTTCTGGGGATATGACGTGTTGGACATTGTTGAACACAAAATGTGCTTCATTATGTTAACTGTAAGAAAAAGCGCTAAGCTATTACATTTTTTAGAGGAAAATTATTGAACAAAAAATGTCTTTAGTAAAGAAAAAGATACACACTTGAAAACTTTAAAATAGTAATAGTTAAAAAGTGATATTTAAAATATGCCCCATGTCATTTTCTTTATTCAAGTCTTTCGTTTCATCCAACACTGTTATATTACTGATGTTTATATCTGTTCCCTTCAGTGCATAATTGTATAATAATATTGTATGTGTTTCTTGTTTCTTTTTTTCTGTATTTTTTTAGTTGTAGTATTAGGTTAAATATTTTTAGTGTTACATTAAACATATGATATTTCTGTGTTAAAACTGGTAATTAGTATAAGAGAATATTTTAATTCGGCAATGAGCCCGTTATATTCTCAACAAAATAAATAATAAATAAATAAATAATAATTAGTAGCCTATGTTCGTTGTAGGACAAAATAAAATTATTACATGATTTTACAGCGATAAATTGTTGGAAACATCGTCCATTGACCTGGTTACACAGCTCCGCGCCTCTCACCATGGAAGCCAGTAGAAGGCGCTATTATTTCATATTACATATTTGGGTTTATAAGCAGTTAGCACAATGTTGATTAATTTTAAACAATAGTACAGATGATGATAATATGAATAGTAGTAAAAATGAGTTCACCTCTCTGCTGAGGGTTTATATGCAGCACGGGATGAAAATATAGCGGTGTTTATCTTGTATCTCAGGTGTAAAAAACAAGTGATAAGCCGTTCCAAATTTTAAAATCTGCATGCACGTTTAGAAAAATACCGTTGTAGTAGGAACATTTGCACTTATCTACCAGCTTAATTCATTCGTCCCGACAGTAAAGAAATGGAATAGTGACTCATCTACTCAACACATACCATTAAAGAGATAGCCTACAGCTTTACAGAAATAAAGGGAGGTAATAATTCAAAATGTTAACGTAATAAAAATAAATGCCTGTTTTGTACTGGACACTTTCATGCAATAGTAGATAAGAGAACGTACAATGACTTTTAGAGTAGTGCTTTTGTAACAGTGTCTCGTATCAACAATTAAATTTATAATGTTGGTTTTGCCGTTGCACTAAGCACCACACATTCATCGGAATTAAAATTTCGTTGGCGGCGTAACCTTCTACAACATGCAAAATGAAATTAAAATATATTCAAGATAAAGCGTTTCTTTACTGAGGAAATGTTTTGCATGTAATATTTAAGCGGAACCTACAATTTAATTAACAAAATACACTATGCAAATAATTAATACAATTCAGAGAAATGCATATTGCTTCTACGGATGAATATTTTTAATATTTACCATTTAATTGTTTAATTATTTGTCTATAACATTATACAAATACAATTATTTTTGCACTAAGGTATCACCAAATGAATTCATGTTCCAGTTCGGAGGAAGTTAAGAAATAACATTAGCTCCTCATCGCTAAAACCCTTCAAGTCAGAATATTCTCCATTCATTAGCAAATCATCAGTATGCTCAACTGAAATGCCTTTTCTTCCTGATAAAATATGTATTCGTCGAAAAACTTTAATATTTTACAATTTTTCAGACACTTTATTCCTTGAAAATTGAAGAGGTTTTAGGTTATGTGAAGACATGTCCTGTTGGCAAAGAATCTCAAAGAAAAGCAACCGAAATGTGTTTAATAATGTTTGTGAATTCGTAGCAGAGTCTTAGAAACGTGAAATATTATAGTTCAAGAAATAAAATAAACCAGGTATAAAACCTTTGAAGTGTCTGTCTTTAAGAAAGAGACTTAGAATGTTCAGTACGGTGTGCCCCTTAAGATAAATTACATTGCATCGTTAAGATAAACTCGGATGTTGTTGGGCTAATCGTTCACTAGCTGTAAATATGGACATGGATAAACTTTGCAGTATCAGGGGGAATATTCGGATTTAGGTATTCATAAATAGGTGGAATACATATTTTTCAGCAATTAGTTGCTCCACAATGTAGTAATATGGCATTGTGTTTATTTATTACTTCTACAATTTCAAACTATTTTCAAAATGAATAAAACTGTTACTGTTAGGGGTAATTATCCTAACAAACTGGCAGTAACGTTTCGTGCACTGAAATGCAGATTCTTTGATAATTTCCATACGTATCAATATTTCTGAGTTAACCTTTTTCTTACCTATTTGTTAATATCATGTAAACGATCATTGATTTAACATTAATAGTTTATTAAAAATGTATTTTTTAATGTAAAAGATAATGTTTTTAAAATACTATTCATGGATTTTTTAAAAAAATACTTATACTGTAGATATTCCAAAGATAGGTAGATGAAGTTCTTTTAATATTTACAAAAGAGATAGGAAATAGAATCGCTCAGAAATATTGACATTTGTGGAAAATGTCACGGAAACGGCATTACAGTGCACAAAACGTGACTGTAACGACTATTCCACTCATATACCGCGTGTTTGATATTGACTAATAACGTTTAGCATTTCCTCGGATATAGACCAATCAGTGTCGTTTATCTTACAAAATGCTTGCTATTAATATGAGGATCCTTTTTTATTGATAAAATCGTCTGCTCGTTACTGGATACGTAAGCATCAGTGTGCACTGATTAATACGTCACACGCTGACATTAAACAAGAAAAATACAATATAACCTTTTGGAAATTGAAATAATAGAAATGTACATTGATTAAAAACACAATTTCGATAGTCTTCTCTTTTTTTTCTCTTCTGCTGTTAGCTTACCTGAATGAAATTAACTATGTCTTATGTGCACCATTGGTAGCACTGGTGACATTATGGTAACTCGAATCGATTCATGGATGGTTGAGTCATAGTATGCCGTGATCTCGCAGCTGTTAGTTTTATATATATATATAAACAAAACACCAAAGTAAATTTTATTTGTATAATTCGTTACATTTTTATTCATGGAATAGTCTTGATAAATCCAACTCGAGTTGACAAGTTTCATCATCATCATCATCATCATATAAATTCGTAAACTCTCGTGGGATTAACTATGATAATTTTCTCTAACTGTAACAGTTTATTTAATTCTAAGTATAGTATGTAATTGCAGGAGTAGTGAACAAAGAGCATGTCAGATTACAAGGTTACATAAAAACCCCCTTAAGGATGTAAGTGATTGAAGAGAATATCCTAGTAGCACAGTGTCAACATTCCTCGTCTACATATGACGTCGACACTCTACATTATTGTATGTATTATTCAGATTATATTAAGCGCGGAGGTAGTTTTTGATTGTTTTAAGTCATAAAGTATGATGCAAATTTATTTCTACCCCGTCCCATACCCTTCTTCATTCCTTGTTAACCAATACGCTAACCCATGAATTCAGATAGCTAAACACAGTATCGATTGTGGACGCGGGAATATCTGCTTCGAACAATTGAAAAATTCTTACTTCCCATATTCATACCACTACATCCATTATAACAGGAGCAAGTAGGGAAATATGGGGCATATGGCTCTGCGGCTGCATTGGATTCAGTTCACAGTTGCCAAACGTTTGTGTCCTCTATTCTACATGAAAACTTACAGCTGTAGGGTGATGTTAAAGACAGGATTTCCATGCACTATCGAATTTTAAAATACGCATGGTTTCATGCTCTATCAGGTGACCAAATATGAAGGAAAAAACTACAAATATTCACTATCAAAGTTCAAGTTTAATTTTATTTTCCAATGACAATGTACTACTCACAATATCAAAATTTTCGGTAGTCAAATTCAGACGTTTGCTAGTCAAAATGATTTTGAAAATTATATTTCTATGCCGCAAGAAGTGCCAGGTGCAAACTTAAGTGATGACATTGGTGACAATTTGACGCCAAATACTTTATCTTCAACATTTTCACCTAAAATTACTCTTTTTATGGAACACACAAATCCATAATCAGATTTTCCAATAATAACTACTTTGTCAGCTGCCATAACCACATCCTTCTATACAGGTCCTATAGGCCTACACTTCTAAACGTCTTCAATAATCTCTAGGGAATCGACCAATGATAAACCCATAGCGTTCAACTTAATTATTGCGGTAGGGGTAGGCAATTTTTCGAAGTTGTCTTAATATAATTTAAGTCTTGTCGTATATTCTTTTTCTTAAATTTAACTTACAGCCCTTAAGTATTTTTTTTGATAGACTCAAATTACTATGATCAGAAAACCCGAAGTCTTAAGAGGCAACATTTATAAAATGCTGTATTATGCCATTTAATACGAAATATTCACTCAAACAAACAAAAAAATGAACGTAATATGCAAGATAAACTTCAACATAAGCTTTGTTCAACGTAAAACCACAAATATATGCATTAGGCACGAGATTGTCCATGAAAAGCCCAAAAACATGCAAATGTGCAAAGAGAAAGAATTGCCCTACTTAATTTGGAATCGGTAAGCCATGAAATGGTTATTTAGCAAGTTTAGTACTGTCAGAAGCTTATATTTATTTATTTATTTATGACTTATCAGAGATACATAAACAATATTTTAAATTTTAAAAACAAACAATTTTAAAGACGAAAATAACAAATTTTTGTTACATAAATATACTATAAATATGATATTCAGAAAATACACCCGAATGAGAAAGGTATATAATACATGCATTTCCAAAGAAATCCTGAGTACAATAATGAGTCAATACTGTTAATTGAATTATATAAACCTGCCTGTACAGCTTTAACCAGCACAAATAGTATAAAAGTAAAAATTTAATTTCTTCATAACTTTATTACTTTGCTGATAAAAGACTGCCTGGTAATCACACATTACTTAACTGCAACATTAATAATATTTTGAAATATGAAATACTTTTATCATTAATGGTATATAATTATACTTTAATAACGGCGGATCAGCCAGTCCTGTTCTAACAAGGTTGCAATTTGACTCTTTCAAAGTTATATATTTTCGAAGGCTTTTTGTGTATGCAGTTTTTTAGTTTGCGTTTGTAATTATTCATCAAATAACTTACGCTAGAAAGTATTGTGTAAAGGTATCAAACTTCAAGGGAGAAAATGGAGTATTTAATGCATAGGTACATTAAAGGAGGGTATATGTGTTCTGGAAAGTAGTAGTAGTAGTAGTAGTAATTTATTTGCAGAAGCACAGTACGTATTGCCAAATGAAAACATAAGAAGACATTAACAAAATAGTATAAGTCAACAGAACTAGTAAATTAATAGAATATTGCAATGTGTTTCAACATAACAGATATACAGTAATAATACTGTAAATATCAAAGAGATATTAATAAAACAAAATTAGTAAACAATAAATTAGTAAATTAGAAACATAGTATTAATAACTTAGAACATTCTCGAGTTTGTGATATACGGTAGTACTTCTTTTCAATCACAGCTCTGGTCGATGGTGCCATAGAAATTTTTTTCATTAGAAAGTCAAATTACTTGCCCAAAAATCTAATTTGTAGAAAACATTTAAACTCGGTTATTTATGGGCCTGTATTTTTCCCCCTGTAACGGAGGTTATATAGTTTTGTCAAGTAATATAAGAATGGAGTTTAACTTCTTTCGGGGCAATAGAGCTTAGGTTATTCTTACAGACATTTTTGTGCTAATGGTGGTTTTAGCAATGTTATATTCCGGTACAAAACAATGCAATCCTTAACATTACAGGCAGAATAAAATTATTATATACAATATATTTTAATGTAAGTGACTTCTATGTTGGCAAAATAGCAACCCTTTATCTATTTCAAAACTTCACTAAAAAATAGTTGCAGATAGATCACAATAGGTTTCATACGAATGAAATGAATTTGTCAAATGACCCTTTCTAAAACATCTTCGATCTTGTAAATTTAAGAAACCTGAGCAGATCGAAGGATGGAGCATAAGACATGGCAGGTATTTTTCATTTTGAAAATGTTGGGCCTCTTAATTTTTTTTTTAAATATAGAATTTAAAGGCATGTATGTGTAATACAGTTTTTGGGCACTAGATGTATTATAGTGAAGGAAAGGGACATCTATAATCGTCTTTACGGGGCTGCATCGTGCCATTCTAATTTATTGCGGTAGTTGGAAGCATGAAAGCACACGTACTGACTCCATGATCTCTTCAAATTCGGTACGGATGGGCATTATTCTCTAAAGCTTCCATTAGCTCCTTGTGGTATTTTCTGGAATTCCTCCATCGGATAGTGACTATTTTTATGTAAAAATTATATATCTTATCTCATCCATTTTCTACGGCGGTTTACTCATTCCTAAATTACCATCACCTCTGTTCGAATAACTGTACATCACATTGCTGCCAAAAGATCTGTCCTTATACTAGAGATGCCACACTCTCCCGTGACATACAACATTTCATGGTAAAATCGCTTTACTTTGAGAACAAAAAATAGTTGCCATGACTTATGCTCCATCCCTCGTATATGAAAACCGAGCTTAGGCAGTTGAGTGATTTCCTCGTAACGCGTTCAATAATATAGGAAACGAAGGTCAGATAGCATTTATTATTGCGAGAATCATTCCATGTTGAGTTTGGGGGGACAGTTTTACTGGCTCACATGATTTACCACGTCATATATATATATATATTCTATCAACAGTTAAGTACTCTCCGATAACTCCACATTTTTAATGGCGCTACAAATTCATTCGGAATGAGGCAACTGCACTGTACTGCAAATAGCTACGCTGCACTGCGGCGAGAAAATTCTGCCCATAAAGTTACGTGTTAATGATATTCAACGAACACCGAAAGATCAAAATATTTAGCCTTAGGAAAAACGGCTTGCCACAACACAAGAAACGCGAAGAGCGACATCTTAATTTTTTGTTAAGAGAATATAGGGGTGGGAGAGGTTTCGAATGAAAATATGTCCATCTTTGGACAATTATACAGAGCGTTGCTGCTATGAGTTTGCAGCCAGCTAACGCTAGTTCCTCGAACATTGAAACAACGAAGATTTATGAGAAGTTTGAGAAAACGAGATTACAGCAAGTTAAATCATCATTCTTTGCGAACCCTTTCATCGTTCCTTAAGTCCCTACGGGTCCGCAGACCACCAGTTGGAAATCGCTGCTGTGGAGGGAAAGATTGGGCTTGCTCAAAATACGATCTCAAGACGAGAGAGGATTGTTTGAAAGTACAAGACAATGAATTCACGCAACCCTCTCTACTTAGCTTTAATAAAAGCATCTTCCCTTGAACTGATGTACACTAATTTAAATGTTCTTAAATACTTTGAAAAGAGGGTGCTATTGTCGCCCCGAACTATATAATGAGAGGGTACCCTTTTACTGGCAAGGGTACCCTTGTAGTACGAAGGAGGAGGGTGCTCAGAAGCCCATAAGTTTTTTTTTTTATTTACCATAGATATTTGATATACAAAAATAAAATAATACTAAATTGTAAATAAGATGTTCTGCTTACGAAATACGGAGACCGCCTAGTAAGATTTTCTATAAAATAATGGAAAATGATTGATTTTTCTGTGGACCTGAAAGACCGTTGAAAATTTAAGAAAATGAATAATTATTGTGCGTTTTGTATTAAAAATTAATTATTAAGTTTCCTTTTTTTAACAGTGGCAAGAGATCAATTAATTTTTTTATATTTAGACATGTTGTATTTTTTTAAAATGCATCAGCGTTTTAAACAATTGTAGTTTGTATGAGATATTGACTTATAAAAAATAACTTCCAATTATTAAATAATTAGCTTGTATAAGAAATGAAAACAAATTTGAGTAGATGTAATGAAATATTTATCTGTGGGCCTCAGCAAATAAAGTATGTAAAAAAAGGCTACGTATTGCTACTGTTAAACTCATGTAACTGTACTTTTATTTCGCCATAAATACTGTCAATTATTCACGCTATTTTCAGAGTTGTGTATACATTGTTTACGAACATTTTTAAAATCTCCTCCCTCCCCTCTCACGGCTGAGCAGACGATTCTCTTGAATTCTCATCACTTCATAGCGCAATGTTTGGTTAATTACGTTTTAGCGATTTTACCTATTTTTATAATATTCCTACAAGAAAAAGGTGCCTATATAGTCTAATATGGATTCTATAAGTTTTGAAGAACAAGACAGCGTGAAATTTAGCAGTTTTTCCTAAAGAAATGAAGCAAAAAACACAAACATATGAAACATATAAACCCCACTTCTTTTTCTGCTACTATCAGACTGGTATTAATAGTTTCAACTCGCTTGGTTACCAATTTAGTGGAGTTACCGGAAAAAAAAAAATGAATGAGCCTTGTGGGCTCTACTTATTCATTGAACCGAAAATACTGATCGTTTTCAACCTTTTTGTTTACACAAGTATGTGCATGCCAATTTTAATAGTTATGACTTGAGGTCAGATGTACATAACATAAACATATCAACATAACATAAACGTATCATAAACATAACCTAAACAAGGAATAGCCTTAAATTGGACCTTTCGCAATGTAGGCTGCAGCTAACCTAAGATGCATGTTTCTATAATGGTCTCGGTTTTTATAATAAGCTTCTTTTGTCTCCCAGAAACGTTAACAAGTAAACTGGAAATCTGGATTTTAATTCATTTTATTCTATAGGCGAGTTTGTGTCTCAAGTGAATTTAGTCATAGCCTTTTAATTATTCTTATTTTGACAGTGTCCTTCTCAAATGTACTTGATCTCGACAGTAAAATATTATTATTATTATTATTATTATTATTATTATTATTATTATTAATTCATATTATTCCATAGCTGGAGGCTAGGATAAAGTTTGCTTGATAAACAGGTTCAGTTTCGTTCATGACACATATATGTAATAATTCTGCGGCTTTGCTTTGTTTACATGTTGTCCAGACCGCACTTGATGCATGCTAATGCAGATAGAGATTATGAGTTTTCTGTCCAAACGCATGAGATTCCGCGAAACCCCTTCATCCAAGTCAGGGTCTGCATTATTGTATATTTTTGTAAACCTACATGAGTAAGGCTTGTCAGGAATTGGATTAATAACTTATTCATTTAATTGAAGTGATTTAGTTACAAATTTCAGGTGTCTAAAACTGCCATTACTAATAACACAAAAATATTCATAGTAATGTAATTGAATTGTGACTATTTAGCGGATATTTACAAAATTAAGTACGTAGTGAATGTTATTAAAACAACGAATATGAGTAAAACCTGTTGCTATTTTATGTCGTTGTAAACGAGATTGCCTATGGTGGGAGAATTGGTATATTATAATAATATCGATCGTGACACTCGAACGTTATGCGACGACTATTTCTTAGATTAACCCCTTGATAAAACTAATGATAAGTTAGCTTCTTACTAATATAGTTTTCATAATCTTCCATTTTTTGTTCATAATGCAGTTTATATATATCCAATTACTGTGTTATATGATTATTTGTTTTTGATCAAAGAAGTTAAAGGTATGAAGATGTTTCATTGTTCTGCCTTTGTGAATTTACATCAAAACAATTGAACGTAGTTGCATATATATGAACAAAAGGAGATATAAAAATATGTAATTATTGTAAGTGTGGTGAAGCATTTTAAATCTCGTATAATAATAAACTCATTAGCAACAATACGAAATTATTATAGCAATGAGGTTAATCCAAAAAACTGTAACAGCTGATAGAATGGAAAGTCGCACGTAGTTTGATTGTAGCTGTTGGTGAGACGAGCGATATATTAGGCCTAAATATACATACTTAATTCTGTGAGTATTCGCTAAATAGTCACAAAAAACTAACAGCTGCGAAATCAATTTATACTATGAATCAACCATCCATGAATCGATTCGAGTTACCATATTGTAACCAATGCTACCAATGGTGCATATAAGACATACTGTAGTTAACCTAATTCAGGTAAGCTAACAGCAGAGCAGAATAAAATCACACGAACTGGCTTGCACCGTATCGAAATTGTGTTTTTAATCAATGTACATTTATATATTTTTTCAATTTCCAAACAAGTTATGTTGTGATTAGTTGATAAATATTCTCTACTTGGGATTACTTTGAAAAAATATACATAAGGATTTATTGAGTTAAACAATATAAAATAGGCTTAGGTGTACGACTAAAAAAAATGATAAAAATTGTCAGTTTAGTAGTTTTCACTCAGTGTCTATTGAAGGTCGATAAAAAACATAAATTAGTTGATAAAACTATTCAGCAATGCTCCGTAACCAGTCGTTATAGGCTATATAAAAAGTCACCCATCAGCAATTGCACAGGTTGTGTAAGCAATCACTATACAATGTTGTAATTAGGGCACTTCACTTTTTTAAAGAATGGCTATTTGCAAGACAGATCGCACATGGGAATGATTTCATTCCAGTAATAAGTAATACATATTTGAGCAATTAGGACTCTCTGTCAACAATAACATATTACGTACGATCACTTGCTTATAAGTGGACGTCATAAAAAGTATTTCACACAAGTTCACAATGAAATATATTATGCACTAATTACTGCTTTAGGCATAACACTTCATTCATAAAAGAGCTTTTTATGTCTGTGACGGAACTTAGAAATGTCTTGTTTGTAAAATCCACATAAGTTCATAGTAATTCCAGGGCCTTGCGTAGTTAATGCGGTATTGGAAGATGCATTTCGGCATTGCATCTTTATGCCATCTTCAGTTTCTGTTCATGCCGCGTAAATGTAGCTACAACGGGAGAGGTAATATTCAGGGAAGGAAGGAGAAGAAGTGTAAAGTCATGGTGATAAAAGCCCGGATGTCAATGATCTATCAGAAGACGGAATTTGCATGCAAATGTGCTCTAAAGTGTTTAACATATTCTCCAGAAGAAATGTATTATGCTTTACCATCTAATTAATTTTAATTCTTTACGTTCTCTTGTTAGTTTAATTTACTTCATAAACTACAGAATATAATAAAGTAAAAAAGTAAAGTGATCCCTATACAGGCTATGGAGACCTAGAGGATTCCAGGAGCTTGAGGCTCCCAGATTTGGACCATCGGCACGTGAAGGTGGTCAAGTTCTCAGCCTTACGCACCGGCCGCCTTTACCCCAGGATTGCTCCTGGTACTAATTTCTATTACAGGCTGAGTCGTCCCCAGGGCCATAGTGCCACCAGAAGGATTAGGCCAATTGAAAAACTCCACGACCTCATCGGGTATCAAACCTGTGGCCTTCCGGTTTGTAGCGCAGCGCATCAACCACTACGCTACGGCGTACCCCAGAAAATAATAGTTGTATAAATTACAATATGCAACCTTTTAAAAACTAGTTCAATGCAACAAATTTTAGTTAATGGAAAACTAATGAAGTGATACGACACTTTAATATTACGTAATCAAATCCGAAAACAAAATCCTGTATACTGTCAAATAATGTACCGTCATTTCTCAAAACATTAATTTAGCAAAATCTGCTATGAATGTTTGAATTAACAGAAATACACTATGCACAATATTTAAAATCTGTCAGTAATATGCCGTTAAAAACACGACAAATTAGTAAAATAAGCAAAAAAGAATTAAATCAAGCAAATATGATGCATTATCGCATAACTAACAAAATATGCTACAATATGCAAACTGAAACCATCAATTTTCTCTTATTCCCTTCATGTCTTATGCACATTTTAACACTAGCATTTAATAGAATGCATTATTTAAATTATGACTTTTCATAAACTTCCGGACGCCACTGATTATCTTCAGTAGCAGACTACATTTGCACGAAGTGTGAAAAACATGTGTGAAATGATACAGGGACATCTCGATTTTGGTTTTCCTTCTTACTGAGGTCTGGAGTTAGTATTGTTGGTGCTGTGGCAAAACAGTAAATCATTGGTAATGCCACCCGTGTTAGACATATGCCATAAATTCACTAGCGACTTCATCTAGGCGAGTTCGAAGTTACGAGTTGCATTTACATTGACTATTGAAATAATTATAGCAATAAATAAATTTTTAAAAATATTGAAATCGAATTAGTGGGATACCATTTTAGATTGAGAAGCTAGAGTAGGATTACCTCCACAACGTCCCTGGGGTTTTACGTATATACCTTAGGAGCGAGTCTCACCGCTCGTAGAGTTCCTGGCTAGGGGAGGTAGCTGCACCCTGATTGGCTCAGCTCTCCTATCCCACTCCACGTGTTGTCTGTCTCTCTCGCTGCGCATTATCCCTCCACTCAACTATTATAGTATTTTCTGCATGATGTTCACTCTCTGCCCAGCGGTAGCTTACTGATCTTACGCGCACCGAATTCGCGCATCTTGGTAACGAGACGTAACGAGAAGCTCGCTGGCTGGGTTACTCTTCAAGGCCAGAGACTTTGTGGGAATAATCCAACTCTACTATTAAAAGGCATTCGTGATATACTATAGTCAATGTGGCTGTTTTCTGTAAACAAAACACGACCGTAAACCGGGTGGAAGCGCAATATTTAATAAACATCCATTTGTTCAAGTGCTATTTGCTGTTGTTTTGAAGATATCTTGCGTAAAACATAATTGGTCTATTGTTGTAGTTCCTAGCGATGTAGATCCTGTTACGTACTGCCTTTTGAAATAAATACGAGATATTACTCACGTTCAATTATATGTTTTCTATTAGTGCTGTTGAGGTTATGTTTTTATAATGTTAACAGGAGGTGATTAGATTCAAATGCAAACGCTGCAAAAGACATTTAATTACTAATACAGAAATTGATTTTAAAATAAATTTCATATCTATTGAAAATGTTAAATGTAAAAGGTTAAACTGTGTTTGTATTTCATAATATGTTGACAATAGCCGAATGATGTTGCAGAGTATTTTTGCATACCGTTACGTTGGTGACGTACAGGTATGCATAAGTTATCGCGTAGAAATTCCCCGACCTGATAAGGATATAAAGAAAATAGTTGTCTTTATCACTTTTGTAGGAGGTGTTGCAGCAAATTTCAATATATTGAGTTCATCAGATCTGTGGCTCATTTCAAAGTCATATGTTATTGGTCCAATTTGAAAGACGTCCGAGCTGAATGACTTAGTCAAAATTAATCACTCAGAATTCAAGTTGACTTACACAGGGATCATTCGTGGTGGACGAAGCCGTGCCTTGGGGTTCTCCCGTTTCCCCCTTTCATTCCACCAACACTTTCCACTTCATCTCACCTTTCCCACTTTTCATCCTCATCCCGTTTCCACTTCTGGTAGCGGGTCTGCTTTGGCAGTCAGCGCCCTTTTGGGCCTCTCCCGTTCTCCCCGCTGCTTTGGTCAAGAGGTTGTTGGTGGTGTGTGTCGCGGACCTGTCGGGGCTCCGGTTGGAGTGACCGAAGTGGGTGGCGCACAGGTGGCATGGTAATAGGGCTTGTTGGATGTAGGAGAGCTCCGTGGGGGCCTGCGGGGGGGATCTGCGGTCCGGGGCGGCCCGTGGGAACGCAACTCATCCCATCCCGGAGGTCGGTACAATAATCCTGCGGCTTCGGCGCTTAGGGGTCGTTCTCACCCCGACTCCCGCCTTAAGGACGCCTGTTCAATTCAATTCAATTCAATTCAATTACTCAGGGTTGCTCTGTTCTATAATTTCAGTTTAATAAATATATATCAGCACATATATCCATAGGGAATATCGTTGGCGAAATTTATATGCGTGAAACTGCTCGCTTTTGCGTTTTACTGTTTACTATGATCCTTGCCAGAGGGTTAATATAATACAGTATGAGAAAAAGTCTACTTCCGTTTTAGTCCCTACGCAAATAAGATTTTATGTATCTAGTAGCGAACTTAAACTGGAAAACATTCGGAAAGTTTGAGGAAAGTGGCGATATCAGTATGGAGGCCCGTATGGAGTGTGCCAAGGGAGATGGGTGACCTGGAGGTAGATATATTCTTCACAACACTTTTTAAACTTCTGCTGGAGATACTTCCCTGTATAAGGCGTTCTTTATTTCGTGTAGAAAATGTCTAAGCATCCCTACAATGCTACAGGCATTGCATAATGTATCTTTCTCGCATTAGCCAAATTCTTTAACTAAAAGTTATATCCATTATTAGTAATATTTCGTCCCCATTAACTGTTATACTATTGTTAATTCTGCTATTATTACTGTTAATTCTGCTATGATTACCGTTATAATAATTATAAGTGGCATTTCAAATAAGATCTCCAGCAAAATTGAGGAGTGTTTTTTTTTTCAAAGCTTGCTAACTGCAAAATTTATAGCATTGAGATGTTCAAGGCAAACTCTGAATATTGCCGTCACAGTAATGTGTTAAAATGTGATCCTGTTTTTCAATTCTTGCTTGCTTGCTTGCTGCTAAATGAGAATTTTAGGAAAACTGTGGTTATTGCTGTTTAATTTATTCCAAATCTGCATTCAATGAAAAATGTGAGATTCAACAATTTAATTTGTTAGAAACACCTGCAACAATGAACTTCAATTCTATTCTTCAACACTGGCAGAGAGTGAAATTTTAATATAAGGCTTCTTGTGTGATATTATTAAAATTAATTTTTGAAATGGCAGCTTCGCTTTCGCCACAGCGTTCCCCCATAACGTCGGTGTTTCCCCTTCGCTGGCTTCTAGGCGGTCCGAGACACAGAATAGCTCGGTTTTCCTAGTTTCAATGTTGAAAAATAGCTATTTTTAACAGTTTTTTGGCAAACAAAAACTATGAACCGATTTTTATCATTTGGGGCGCATTTTCTTCGTCTTTTTAAGTTCAATCGCGTGCTATTTTTTTGTTTTTCACAAATTTTTCTTTTTATACCTTATGATTGAAAAATAACATTTTTTCTCGCTTTTTTGCATTTGTTCACCATGGTGTTACAAAACGATATTGTCTAAAACGTACACAATGAATTCCTACTATTTTTGTCATAATTATCACGTAGAGAAAGTGGCCACATTGATTGTTACCCATATCGCCTGGGCTCACTATTATCTGTTCACAATTTCTAATGAAATACACATGAACTTAAAGATCGGGATCTTTAAGAGAAAAAAAATCTTTGAGCGGGTAGGAAAGTTAATTATCTACTCTGTAAGCATCATCTCGTTTTGTAAATATTTGCTGTATTTTGTTTAATAATTGTTACATTTAAATTGTGCATATGTATTGTAACAATTTCTATAGCCCCTTAATGTGAGATTTGCTCGCTGGGATCGCTTTCTAATAAAAAAATCTGACCGATTATTTCGTTTGGAGAGCGGTTGATAATTTAAGAAGTAGCCTATTTGTTGTGTTATCCCTAACATCACATGAAGGGATAAAATATTGTGGTGTTTTATTGAATTTTCATAGTGAAGTGTTGGTTTGACCGTGGGCACGACACAGCTATTCCTCAAGACTGCTTGAAATCGCTCTCTAACGAGGTGAAACACGTTTCTCTGGGGACGGGGCCCCACGCCCCGCAGTTCAAACATCCGAGGCCTTTCAATTACAATGTAAAGGGCCGCCAGTCGTCATCATGTTGTACGTGGCTTTATTCCTTATTTCGGCTGGGATTTGTACGGGAGTCTCTCTTTTTTGTTACGAAAGTTCTTTCATAATCTTTTTACTGGACAAAGTATGGAACTAAGACTTAGATGTATGAAACTATAGTCAGCGCGCAAATGTTTTAGACAGTGGGTAGATACTATCCGCTCTAAAATCGGCCCTGAAGTAAACAAGCAAGTCTGTCTTACTCTAGCACAGGGGAAGACAGAAGGTTGCTCTGTGACGTCACTGCTTTCTGATCTCACTGCTCGCGTTGTACCTCTGCGAGGAGTATGTGAAATGTAGGCATTAGCGAACAGGGGGGAAGAGAGGGGTATTAGTATTGCGGGCAGGGGGAATTTAGGGGGTTAGAACTTACGTAATACGTGTTTCCGAGTTAATGAAACATCAATCGATTTTCTTGATAGTTTATCGGTTAATTACAGCACAGTAGTTTAACATATTATAAATGATTCTATTTTTCTATTCTGTGAGAACAATTGCCTTTCCACAAAATCTATGTTCTTTGACAAAAATAGACAATACTATCATTTGAATTAACATAATTCACTACTATAAAAATAATTAAAAAAATGAACTGAATTAATTACCATACAAGCTCGTCTGCACCTTAGATGATACAAGATTACAGTAACAATTATCTGACTTTCCTGTCTCTTTTTTCTTTAACAAGTTTATCAATGTTGGGACGTAATGTTTGAGCAATATTTAATCGAAGACTACATTTAGGTTGTGATTTGACAATGTACTTCTTGATTTGAGCTTTGCACATTTCATTAGTGAAAAAAATTGTTCGGCCACATATGTCGATCCAAAATTACATAATATTCGTGCGGCAAGTTTTGGGAATCTGGTTTCAGAGAAATTTCTGTAAAAGTTACCCAAGACCACTTTACGTTCGTATTTGTCCTTTAACAGATCGTCGCATTGTAAGTTTAGCAGTTCCAACTGATACGGGCAAGGAACGTCTTTGACATTAACTAAATATGGGGTAGCAAAAAGTTTAAATATTGGAGAAAGGTTTTCCACATCCTGAAACCTCGATTCGAACTGAAGAAGAATGTTTTGCAGAACTAACACATGTTCTGCAGAGAGAACACTATCAGGATCGCATCTTGCATTAACTTTGAAAAATGCTCCGTATTTCCAACAGAAGTTGTTCTACCCACAGAGCTAAAGTGAATAGGTCCTCTAGTACCTAAATCTAGCGTACTCTAAACACCCCTACTACCGTGCGCTCTTGCTGACGTCACACACATGGGATCCGCATGCTCTTGCTCCACAAACGTCATCACAAGACGTATGTGACTTCCCCTGCTCTAGCACATTACTTGTATTTACTTGAGAGCAAGACAGCCATACTTGTTTACTTAGGGCCGGTTCTAAACCGGACAATTCCTACCCATACCACTCTAAAACATTTGCGCGCCGACTATATGTATTTTCTGTCTAGTAAAAACGTTTTTACGAAAATGTAGCTTATTTGTTTTCCAGTTACAAGAATACCGGTACGCAAACTGGGTTCTGTTTTCTTCAACCGTCAGAGTGCTATATTGACACTTTCCTATTATTTAACTGGGGTATGATGAGTACATCAAGCAATATTTTCCTTTAATAGTGGTTATTTGATTCATTAATTAAATTTTCATGCCATACACTCAGGAGGCTTAATGTAATGTGATAAACACTTATTTAAATTTATTGTTTTAACTAGTAATATTCAACTTAGCAGTAGTCAAAGGGATCCGGGATATTGTGAGTATCCCAAGAATTTACTGAAACTTTTCTATTTATACGACGGGTATTTGGTGTTGACCAATAACGTTTGGCATTTCCTCGGATATCGACCGATCATGATCGTTTATCTTATAAAATGCTTGCTATGAACAAAAGGATGCGATTTTATCTGATAAAACGTCAGTTGGTTACTGGAAATGTGTGATATCAATTTACAGTAATTAATACGTCACATGCTGCCAGTAAACAGTTTAAAAAAAGTACATTATTTTATGCAACATAACTTGTTTGGAAATTGAAATTTTAAAAAGTAATGTGCATTGATTAAAAACACAATTTCGATTTGGGGCAAGCCAGTTCGTGTGCTTTTTTATTCTGTTCTGATGTTAGCAAGGGCTACGACGATCTCTATCTTTTGGTATGCACTATTGGTAGCATTGGTAACTCGAATCGATTCATCGACTGCTCATTCATTTAGTATGTCGTGATATCACAGCTGAGAAAATATTGATATCAAAGTAGGAAAATTATTATTATTTACATACCTAATCTGTTACAATTTATTCATGGAATAATCTTAATAAATCCTACATGAGATGATGAGTTTCATAAGATAAATTTGCTCGAACTTCTTTCTCTCAAATGTACCGATAAACTCGTAATCTGTCATGGGATTACCTATGATAATTTAGATTGATTTTTTATTATTGAATCATTTTGTAATAGGCTGAAACATTTAATCTGAAAGTCCTTTTTATCATTTTCATTACAATGATTACAAATTACTTTTATCTAATTGACCTTACGCAACAGGCTTGGGTTACTCTTGGGATACTGTCCATACACAAGGTCCAAAGTAGTTTGTTTATTTAATATCTATTTATTTATCACTACATCCTATTGTTTAAAATTTGCCTCGTATATGCTAGGGCCAACAATATTAATCTAGAAGAAAAGCCAAGAAATTTATGCTTGTCTTGTTTAAATAAAATTATTGCTGAGGTGTCTGCCATACCTCGCATATCTATCCCAGGGTTAATTACATTGCATGGAAGTATACGCTTGTGTAATAACAGTAGTTCTGTTTTTAGGTTAAACTCGTTCTTTAAAGAATTTACTAAATGTAATAAAATATTTGCAAGCTTCAAACAGAACAATTGTAAGAAGCTTTCCAGCAAGGCCCATAAAACCTTTTTGCCCATTATGCCAGCTATTGTAGTTTTATAGACTAAAACTCATTTTTTGTACATGATGGGCATATTTACTTGAAAATAAGGCAGTTTTTAGTCATAACTTGATTCTGTTGGAAGATAATGGTGTACAGGGAGACATAGGTGACATCATATACATATACCGTACATACATATACACACCAATTGATATTTCACTTAATTTAATTCAATAATTAGTCAAAATTCTGTACAACAGGAAGGACTAAAGGCATGATCAAAACCCAAAGGCTGTTAGTGCCTTAAATTTGACAGTATATCAGCATGTGGGCAATAGATCAGAAGGTTCAAATGACAATGAATAGACTATTATTGAAGTGATTGTAGAATAACTTAGCTTTGTTTTCACAAATATCAGGAAGTTGCGTAATTTGAAATGGAAATAGAGAAAGGTGAATCACGTCACCCATACCCATCTTAAGTATTTATTAATTTATTTGTCTGGCTTTAGTACATTACAAGCACATTGCCCAATTACAATATTCTCTCATTTTTACAGTATTCTTACAATACTAATACTAATAAGAAATATTAGACTAATAGCCTTCTAAATATTAATATTAAATAATTGAGCATACTGATACTAAATTCACACAATATACGAGGGTCATCCATAAAGTAAGTTTCCCTGAGACCGTTTACCGAAACAAAACACAATCTCATGGAAATGTTATTGCAAAAGATACAGCAAGTGTTCAGCTATTTTTAAAAATATATTCGCCACCGGAACTGAGACATTTTTCATTCCGTGGGACCAACATTTGAATACCTGTGTCGGAGAAGCCTGCCGCCTGGGATTTGAACCGTTGTGTGGCAACCATGTCCGCCCTTTGGTCATTCTTGGTCATTTCTTGAGGTGTAGGAAAATATGGAAATCAATGGGAAAGAGATCCGGGCTGTAGGGTGGATTTTTAAACACCTCCCTGCAAGTGTCCTGCAGAACTTCGACTGGGAGGTGTTTAAACATTCACCCTACAGTCCGGACCTCGCTCCCAGTGATTTGCATATTTTCCTACACCTCAAGAAATGACAGAGAACGACAGACAGGCAGAGATGGTTGTCACACAGTGGTTCAAATCCAAGGCGGCAGAGTTCTACGACACAGGTATTCAGAAGTTGGTTCCATGGTATGAAAAATGTCTCAATTCCGGTCACGAATATGTTGAAAAATAGCTGAACACTTGCTGTATCCGTTGCATTAAACGTATCCATGAAATTGTGTTTTGTTTCTGTAAACGGCTTTAGGGAAACTTACTTTATGGACGGCCCTCGTATAAGGTAGGTACATAATAAAGAGAACAGATTTTAACACACAAGAGTACAGTTTGTGATGTGATGGATGCAGCAGGATCTTTTCCTAACTTGTAGGACTATAGTTACGATAGCTCTGTAGGAACAAGTAAAAAAAAATTCAAATAAAAACAAAAAGGAGCGGATTTCAATTAATATTATACGTGTAGGGGTTACAGAAACGATCGGTCTTTGTGTAAATTTAATCTGCATATTCTTTATTTTATCATTGTGTATTATTTTGCTACTTCTTAAAAATTATATTTAAAATATTCTTGTTTTCCCCACAGGTACTTTTAAACCGTTTGGTATTCATCTAATATAATATTTGAGGTCGTGTTTATGTGTAGACACAACGCCACCTATTAACAAAACCATATCCAATTGTTAATTTACTTGAAGGTACCTGGCCTTCCTCGGTTGCCATAGCAACTCGAAATGAAAGAGCATTGCTGAAATCGATTTTTTGTAAGATAACACATCAATTTGCCAATCACTTCGACTGTGTTAACCCGCTCTACTTGATTCAATTGTTTATCACAATACGTCACGCAGAGATCTTATTTTTCAACATGGGTGGACAGAATGAGATCCTGAAAACACGCCTAAATGGGAAGACATTGAATGATTTAGAAGTAACTCATTGTGCAGGGTTTTTTGGGGGCTAGGAAACTCTAATCTGAGGTCTTTTCTCCCCAGACGGCGCACTTTAATCTCAAAATAATGCCTTTATTGCAACCAGTGGTCATATTACGATGAATGGAGCAACGGTGGAATAGGTTGTGGCAGGGAAACATCATCACCCCGAGAGAACTTGCCCCGACCCCATTTTCTGCACCACAAATTCCACATGGATCCACCGAGATTAGATCTTGAAATGAACCTCGCAGACAGTTTTTAGCTTCTTAATTATCAATAGTTTTAAGTGTTTTTGCATGATTTGGGTAAGGTAGTGATTTTTAGGTTCGTTTTATTAGTTTCATTTCCAATCTGTATGCCCATATGACAGCATAAGATCGGTTTTATTCATTTAATTGTTTATATTTACTACGTAAAACAATATAATTAAAAATAGCATACAATTCATCCAATTTATGTAAAAATTGTCAGTGTTAATAAATATGTTGTTTTAATTATTTTTCTGTTAAATGGTTTAAATAATACATCAAGCAGTTGAGTAAATAATCGCTGGAGAAGACGCGGGCACCTGCTAGTATTAAATATATCTAGAAATAGGGACTATATATAAGGAAATGCACTCTGGTTTGCGGTGTAACGACCAAAATTCTGCATGCTTTGGACCTATCTCGAGATTATTAGTATTGTGGGAAAGCAAGTTGAAGAGCCTGTCATGGGAGATATGAAGTGAATCGGAGCTGCAATATAAAGAGTCTCCACTCTCCTCCCCTTCTCGTTCCTCCCCCTGCCATTTGGCATTCCCAACCCCATCGCTTGGGTGACTGCAGAGAATTCAAACATTTCAACTGCTACTTCCTTTTTATATGAAGAGTCCCATTCGCAAACTCACCTTGGCTTCAGCTTATTCTTATGTACTCACTGAAGTAGTTCTACTCGCTTCCCACCAAGGCAAGTGCAATAAGAATAAGAATAATAATAACAATAATAACAAAAATAATAATAATAATAATACTTACTGACTGACTGACTGACTGACTGACTTACTTACTTACTTACTCTATTTATTTATTTACTTACTTACTGACTTACTTACTGACTTACTGACTGACTTACTGACTTACTGACTGACTGACTGACTGACTGACTGACTTACTTACTTACTTACTTACTTACTTACGCACTCACTCACTCACTCACTCACTCACTCACTCACTTTACTCACCATACTCACTTTACTCACTTTACTCACTTTACTCACTTTACTCACTTTACTCACTTTACTCACTTCACTCATTTTACTCACTTTACTCGACTCGACTCGACTCACTCACTCAATGGCAACAGACAATTCCTCAGCAAGCTAAAGGAATATATATTTTATGGAGAACGAAGGTTCATTGCCGCGCCTACCTGAGCCCGCCATTCAACCCGATTCTGTGCTAAATCTATCCAACCATTCCTCGCAAATCCTACTTCCCTTAAATCTTTCCCAATATGGTCCTCCCACCTACGTCTAGGTCTACCACGTGGTCTTTTCCCTTCGGGTCTCCCAGTCAACACTTTTGAGATATGTCTTTCGTCCCCCATGCGCGCAACATGTCCAGCAAGCAGGGCTTGCTTGGCCATTTTAACCTGTTCTGCATACGATATTAACCGATATCGAATACTCCTAGATTGAAATCTATAGTATTTTAAGGAACATACTTTAAGGTACCGGTATGTTACGAAGAAGTTGTTTTCGCATATAATAAGCGTATTATGGTATGGTCCATAAAAAATAATATTTAAAATGTTAAATGTTTAATTTTAATATTAAATGTTTGTATGTTTAAATGTTAAAATTTAATTTTAAATGTTATTTAAATGTAAAATAGTTTTCTATATTTGCAAGTATCACGTGAATGTCGTATTCGCGTATGAATGTATTAGATTTCAGATAATGTCTTGTTAAGGAGTGTTTCGGGGAAATAATAAACGATGAGACTAAATATGACATAGCTGCAATATACACGGTAGGCTACTTAGGGGGAAAGTACACCTTTGACAAGCGTAAAAAAAACTTTATATTTCAGGATCATATATACCTTTGGAAGTGAAATCTGGCACGGCTAATCTGCTTTATGTTTACATTATTAAGTTCCTAAAGTGTTCAAATAACTCTTTGAATCATATAGGAATTCTTGAATTTCACATGAATTTTATATAGTCCTACATGTTACATGTTTATATGTTATCGTTCTTAGAGAAATCTTACACGGCATAATTATTAATACGCATATGTACAACATACACTAGGACCTTTATTCTATTTCTCTCAATGACATTTATTTAAAAATTTTACAGAAGATACTGAAAATTTATTTTTTTTATTCTGAAAAATTAAGTAGAAAAATTGCACGAGCCACAACAGAATATTTAGTTCAGTTGTTGAGGTGGCTACAGTATCTTGAACATTAATCAAGTTATGATGTAAAACGCTTTGTAGAATTGCTACTAACGGAAAACAAATGACAAAAAAAAAAATACTTTTAAGCAGGTGACGTCATCGAACGTTTATCGCCTTAACTAAGAATGTATAACAGGTAGTTCAATTCATCTTTCCCCAAATTGAAACTATACTATAAAGGACAAAATAATTTGAAAATTGAATGTTTTTAACCCACAAGGATGTACCTCCCCCTTAACACTGTCTTGTTAGGGTGCACAGCTGTGTCAAATCTAGTACTGTATTTTGTAATCTGTACCTGATTCAGATTATATAGGTAGGCCTAATGTAATCTTTAGTAATTTGGATTACTATTAAATTTCCAGTGTCGGCCTTACAACTTTTACTGATTATGATTAAAGTTTTGAACGTTTTGTAAATAGGCAGGTTATAGGGCGCAGTCGAAAACAGTAGAATAAATACAAAACCTGTTAGCGTTTTTATTACATGATGAGATTATTACGTACATGTCGCTAGGGCCTTACAGGACCGTAACCTGTCGGGAGAGGAATCATCATTGGACCACATACGTGCTGATGTAAAAAAATTACTGCAGTGCTAATAATAGGCCTGCTTATCAAGTAAAGCAGAGTTATGTTAGGAACACATTTATTTACTGAGAAAAGTACTAAGTTGGGACAACCATGGTATTTTATTTTTATTTGCTTATTTGTTTCTACCAAAGAATGAACTTTTCAAATCTGCACTATTTTCTACTTTCACTCTTCCATATCAGCAGGGCACTCCTGATTAAAATAATTTTAATCGTTAGGACTTTGTAGCATGGTGTAGCCCAATTCACGATCGCCGAGAAAGAAAAAGAGTTCGTATATACTTTTCAGGCAAATGCAAAGTTTTATATCAGTTCTGTATTCGGGAACTGTACTATAGCGTCCTATATTATTATCGATGTTATTATTATTTTATTACTGTTATTATTATTATTATTATTATTATTATTATTATTATTGTTGTTGTTGTTGTTGTTGTAGTTGTTGTACAGACGTAAACCACATTGGGTACATGCTTTAGTTCTGGGCATATTTGAGCAGTTTCAGAATCAATACGGAATAAATTCTTAATGAAGACGAAATAAACTTTTAAATCTATAAATTTATAACAACTCTTCTTTTTTTACTGGTATTTAAGCTACCACTTGTTATAGAAGAATGTTTCGCTTAATGAAGCAAACACTTACCCTTCAGGCAAACTTCATGAAACTGCACACTTGAGTGGATTGAAGTTGTTCTGAGTTAGCAAAATATTTCCATTGATTCGACAGAGAGGGCGATTTTCTTATTATTATTACGAGACCCTGTACATCCGTTCGGTATTCGCATTATGTCCAGGTGTTGTAAAGAAAAATTCACACATGTTTAGAGACTCAAGGCCTTTATTTACAATAAATATTTCATCCACTTTGCTCGTGAATAAATGTATTGAAATTTTGGTTTGTCTTCTTACTAGCAGGTACCCACGGCTTCGCCTGTGTAATTCAACCGCTAGTTATTTTAAGTAATTTATTTAACAAAAAAATAGGCTTAATTAGAACATTGTTTATTAACACTGACAGTGTTTTCACATAAATTGCAAGAAATGCATAGGAATAGTTTTATTTTCCATTATATTGTTACTTTCAAGGATTAGCACATTGGGTTGGTGATGGTATAAATTATGATCTCCTATTTATTGTAGACTATTAAGAAAAATTACAAAAGGAATCTAGAACTTGTCGTTTTACCAGCAGACACCCTAAAAACACAATAATACTTTTTTCTTGGAAGTATATGTAAACATACACATGTAGATGGGGCTGCTAAACAGATTTCCTTCTCTAAAGAAAGAGAAAAATAATTTTTTTTTTAAATAAAAACATTAAATAAGTTTCTTCTGTTATCCCTTCAAGCTATGTTCGTAAGTCACTTTACAGTTCGCATCGTATCACCATTATATTCAATTACTCTTGCAGTTAGCATATAAAATTTCACTAAACAATGAATAAAGCTTCACTAATTTGGGAATCATTAATAACGAAGTGGACTTATAAACATGCCCTACAATACAGATATTTATTACAAAATTATGTATTTTACAAACTACTAAAATTCTTTATGTGTCTAGCAGATTCTTTTAATTTCGCCACTGGTTTGGTTCTCAATGCTTTAATTTTGCCTATCTGTGGTATAAATTATAGTCTAATCTGGTTCCATTTCAGTTGAAAATCTCACGAATGATAGGGATGGAAGGTTTACTTTCCCACATGCTATCCTTGTCACTCCACAGCCCTCTACACCAATACAAGCAGATGGAATGCACGTTTTCTTAGAAAAATCAGTATTCTCTCCCCCAACAGTGAAGCATTTTTCTCCACTGCATATCCAAACCCATGTTTCAAGAACGATGGAACGGCTTGTAAAAATATATAACAGGCTCCCTATTACCAGGTACCGAACACACACACACAACCTATAGAGCTTCTGGATAAACAACATTAAATGTCACTTGGGAGTTAAGATGTATATATTGTTTGCGTTTCCAACTCTTGAACAACTCCGTATTGTTGAGCACGGTTTCCAAAGAGTCCTACAACTTCAAATTATTGCTTTTATCGACTGTTTTCTTCCATGATTGCTCTATTTTAGCGATGTTCTTTCCCAGTTGCTGTAGCAACAGAGCAAAGCCATGAACAACGCCTAGGTGAGCGGTGAAATGTGCGTGGAGTATGGACACATTTCTTTTAAATGGGTAGAAAGCGTGACTCACAAAGAACAACCAGAACAGCCACTAGATGAGTCCAACTCGTATTGGTTTGTTGTCAAAAGTCTGGCACTCATATATTAATCCATGAACACAGGTTGATATTTGAGGTTCAGGAACGAACGCGGGAGGGGAATAAGCCGGGGGATTAGCCTCTGTTGCGTATTCCCTTATAAACATAAACCACTGCGCACTATATAGGAAATATTCCTTGCACTCTACTATACTTCTATCGATAAAAGCATGTTTCGAGTTTCCTTGAATGCAAAAATATTTTTTGAAAAAGAGTGTATAGGCTATATATTTGTATGTGTGCTTGAAGACGAAATGTTGTATACTCAACAAAATCTTATATTCCCTTAAAATTACACAATAAGCAAGTTGTCTTGCTTGACACTTTCAAGAGGCTGTCAATTTAGCTAAATGTAGTACCGATACTGTATTTGCATTTTAGTGTACATTTCCTGTGAGAAGCTACTCTCACGCTGCTCGAAAGTATTGCATTAATTGGGGTGTCCATATAATGTTTAAATAAAAATGGTACATTTGAATTTTTTAGGTAAAAATCTGAGACAATTAAGGAAAAGAGGGGATAAAAATTAATTAACAAAATTTAGGGAGTATTTACAATTTGCCTTTTTCTGATGCACACAAATTATCCCAAATGTCTTCTTAAATTTCTTCTGCAGATTAGTGTAGATAATTTATTCCACAGAAATAGATGCCTCATTGTCACTGTACATTTCACTTTTATGTATTTTATCAAGAAGTGTCTTTTTTATTATACTTTATCATAAAGGTCCGCATATGTTACTCCATTAAAGTATGTTTTGACAATGAGCAAGACCTTCTCAGTTGTTACTTTTATTAATGTAGCGTGAAATACACTGGCCAACCACAATCACAAAATAGCGGGATGTTTGAATGTCCCCAATAAAACTATGGTGTCAGCGAGACTCTTGTTTAAAAAAAAAAAGACAACGAAAAAAAAACGGGACGAATGGCTACTCGCGTGTATTCATGAATATAGGTTTAAAAAATCATAGTTCGATTTCATCTATCTCACTGTTTGTGTTTCGTTTATTTTATTTTTTGTATATAAATGTTCTTGCGCACACCCATATACTCCAGGGGTACGCCAACCACAATTTGATGACCACTGACCTACATTGACCAAGGTTAACTGCTGCCATTAACGCCTTACAGCTGATCGGCGAAGTGAACGCATTGTGAACCCAGGAAGCGAGGGGAGCGGTGTTCGAAAGTGTATTGAGTCGTAAATCAAATGGAAAAACAAAACTAACAACTATGAAGCTTGTGTCTTACGAACAGACCGACATTGCGAGAGGTCACAAGCTGTTATTATTGCTTCTCAGCGAGGTCAGCAGCCGCTATTAATGCCTCTCAGCTGATCTGTGGGACAAAAGCAGGAAGCGGAGGGGAGGAAGCGTATTGAGTCGTAAATCAAATAAAAACGAAAGTAAACGCACAACTATTACGCTTTTAATGAGTCGTAAAGGAGCGACATCGTTCGAGGTCACCAGCAGCCATTAATGCCTAGCCAACATCCCGAGATGAAAGGCATAAACATTGCATTGCATATTTTCTTCTATAATATCATGACTAGGGTCCGGATTCTTAGGTTTTAAACTTTCTTTTCCTTTGTAGCTAACTGCAAAATTTTAACATAATTATCAATTTCATGGTCATGATTAGGGGCGGATTTCTATGACATGTCATATTTTTTCCTTTTGCATTATTTCAGGTTTCCGACTAATTTAAACCCGATTCCAAGCATCTTGGTGAATATGGAACAGCTTTTATTGTGCATATAACTGTATATTTAGGAAATTTTCAACTGTTGTAGAATATTTAGTATGAATATGCATATTTAGGTCATGTTTTTTCATATTTGTGTGCATATTAAAGAAATTTTGAAGTTTAATATCAGATTTTGCATTAAAACGAAACTTTTAGAGAATTTACAGATATTTTAAATAATTAACACTATATTTTAATAAAATGTATTGTAATGGAACTTAAAAAAATATACACAATGTGTACCGGTAGTAGAGGTGTACATATTCTGATTTTAGCTTGCCTGCCCCTTTGAAATTCTGCAACCAGTCACAGCTTTTAACTTGCTTGACTTGAAAGCAAGCCAGATTACAACGATGATAAGAAATACTGTCGCTATGAGTCATAAGCTCTTCATAACTTGGTGGGTTGCTCAGGACCTAAGGAAACTGCAAGGCCTGGCGGAAAGAATATGAAACTGGGTATATAGTCCAGTCATTTGGTAGTTTTACCTGGAAAGTTTTCCGGGAGTTTTGAAAATTTGTGATTTTATAGATTTCGACGTGCTCTTTTCGAATTTTTACTTTGCTACCGCGTATCTTTGCCGCTCGCGCCGCCATATTGGAAAAATGGCGCACAAAAACAGTTTTTTCACAATATCTCCTTTCGGACTCATTTTACGATGAAAATAGTTATGTAATAAATTAAACTAGAGAAAATTTCCTATAATTTATGTAATAATGATTTTTTTGTAAAATGGATAGTTTCAGCGTACGAGCGCCGCGAAGTTTACTCCGACACGCGTTTTGGCCAAAGCCACGGAAGATGCGGATACGCCACTACCTGCATCATTTTGCGGTAAAGCATGTAATGAGCGATTTTAACTAAATAAGGTCTCCTGATTTAAAAAAATGTCATTATTTTTGTTGTTTCATATCTAGTTTTCGTGTTTGCTGTTATGGCGGACGCAATTTTAAGGTCTGTGTAGACATTTTTGGCGGGTTATAGTAGCTAAACGGTAAGTCGTATAAAAAAACCTGTTGCAGGAGCAGTAACGGATTTTTAGAGATCTACAAGTTCGGTCTTATGACTTTTTGGCGTATCTTCATCGGTTATCCCTTAGATTGAGTTAGATTTTTTATTTTAAATAAATTCTGTATATTTTTCTCACATTATGTAATATTGGCACACATGGTATGAAAGAATCATACAATTTGGTAGGAATTTGGGCACATACAACAGCCATAAGCGTGCTAAATTTGGTGTTTCTAGCTGCCCCATAAGTATAGAAAAACTTGCTGGATAGCCGTGACATCATTCACATCTACGACAGTCTAATCTTCCACTTATTAACAATGATGTTTATTCACTTCTAGATGAGCTAGAAACTTGAAATTTGGAAACTTATAGATTTTAGATTTATTAAAATACACGTTCTAAACCGTTCAGCTCGATCAATGTAATAAGATAAATAAGATACCACTTGCTCAACTAAAATATATTTTATAGATTTTAGCTTATAACCAATGTAAAAATTCCCAAAACTTCAAATCTTTAATATTTCCCCCTCCAAACAAAATTCGATTTTTTTGTCACTGAGCATTTGTACGGCATCAGATGATTTGGCAAAAATAAGTTTATTTGGCCTGCACTCACAAAAAAAATACTGGAATACATACGTCTTGGACTGTTTGAAAATATTATTTGATTTTTCCCCGAAAAATATTATCAAAATTATCCTAATTTTTAAGTATTTTTTATCCTGTAAGCTAGTCTAAGCAATAACTTATATCTCTCGTTGTGAAGTACCTATTGCAAGAAAACATGACGTGTTGCATACAAACGGTCAACGGATTCATGTTCAGTGGCCCAAAATTAGTTAAGATCACCTATCACACCACTTACCGCAAAGGTAAAAGTTTCAAACCCAGCATCAAAGCTGCATACAGTTATTTTATTATACAAAATGTCAAAATAATATTTTTCACAAATGTCAATTAACCAGATGTGATAGAGAAAAACGAAATCCATTTTCGAATTTAGCACAGCGAATTTAATCAAACACGCCTATTTTCGTTTTTACTGTAGAAATTTTCGTCTTTTTTTTCTAGGCTGATATAATCAATACGGCAATCAGCACTTCATCTACATTTGATTCCGTTATAGTTGTCGGCGAAGATGTAGATCTTCTTATTTTTTTGACGGCTCTATCTACGCGTTCAAACATAGCCTATATAATCTCAAACCAGGAATAGGAAAAATTTCGTAACGAATATATTCAACTCCATACTACTGCTGAACCTGGTGATAGGTTTGAAACGAACGTTGTCGTGCTACTGCTTCCGTCGGTGGCAGCGATGCAATATTAAATTTATTTTCATATGCTGATTTTGTGAAGCATGTATATCTATAGTTGTTTAACGACACACTTTTCACGGCACTGTAACTATACAATGCAAGGAGGAAGCTTCAGCAATGATCTTTGAATCTGCATTTTGGTTTTTGAATACTTGGACAAGCTCGTTTAATACTATTTTTTTAATACATTAGCACATTTTATTCTTCTTTGTTTAAAGAGTGCTGATGTTGTATCACAGCCACTGAAGGCGTGCAGAAATAATATTATGTCATCTGCGGCTGTTTTATCTACGATATTTTTTGTTGAATATATTCGTTGCGAAATTTTCCCTTTCCTGGTTTGAGAATATATATATATATATATATATATATATGTATGTATGTGTGTGTGTGTGTCTGAACGCGTAGACAGAGCCGTCAAAAGAATAAGAAGATCTACATCTTTGCCGACAACTATTACGGAATCAAATGTAGATGAAGTGTTGACTGCCGTATTGATTGTTATTAGCGTATCCGCATCTTCCGTGGCTTTGGCCAAAACGCGTGTCGGAGTAGACTTCGCGGCGCTCGTACGCTGAAACTATCCATTTTACAAAAAAAATCGTTACGACATAAATTATAGGAAATTTTCTCTAGTTTAATTTATTACATAACTATTTTCATCGTAAAATGAGTCGTTAAGGAGATATTGTGAAAAAACTGTTTTTGCGCGCCATTTTTCCAATATGGCGGCGCGAGCGGCAAAGATACGAGGTAGCAAAGTGAAAATTTGAAAAGAGCACGTCGAAATCTATAAAATCACCAATTTTCAAAACTCCCGGAAAACTTTCCAGGTAACCCCCTTTTTGAGCACCAAATGACTGGACTAATAGCAGTGCACTGGTAAGTCGTGCAGTTACGTAGTTGAGGAACTTCAGATGTATTTAGAGAATTTTACCCTGAAGGAAGCCGAGGAGAAACTAAAATGTGGACAGTTTTAATTAATTATCAATGAACAAAAGTACTAGTCCAGCATGGGAAAAATTTTCAAACATTTTCGAGAAAACATCATAAAATCATTAATAACAATAACAAAAATCCCTTTAGGCCTACAAGCTGAGGTAGATTTCGAAGTGCTTTTGTTTTAATTTACTGTCGCTGCGTAGCACTCTTCTTCTTTAGCCTTGGCATGACAAACCCGCAATAATAACTGCAAAAAAAGAGGAAAGAGAACTTTTTAAAACATTGAAATCTCGCCTTATATGAGAACTATCAAGAAACTAGTTATTGATTTGTAGAGTACTCATCAAGAGCTTTTCAACGATACCCCACAAGACGTAGTTTCGAAAATTTCGAATTTCCATCCCCATACCCCCACCCCCACTCGTACTCCCAAAACTCCCGAATCGTTGGTGTCACTGTGAACTCCATAAGGAGTACTCTAATTTATTCAATCAAAGTTTCCCTCTATACTTCATAGGGGCCGAGATATAAATGTTTTAAAATTTCAACCCCCTCCCCCGACCACCCCCTTAGGCCAATTTTGCTCATTAACGAACTTGTTTGAACTATTGGGCCTAGAAATAACATAATAAAATTTGATTCAAATATCTTGAAAATTACGGCCGCTAGCGTGTAAAGATATATATGCATATATATAAATATATATATATATATATATATATATATATATATATATATATACGGTACATATACTGTATATAAATATAAATATCACAATTTTTTTAACAGGCGGTGGTTTCGTACTTAGGGAGGCATGAAACGTAACGATATGAACGAATTTTTTGAAAGTCATTAGGTAGATTTTTCTTCGAAATCTACCTAATAATAAAAATAATAATTGTGTTAAGACGCTAAAACGATTTTTAATACTTTATCCACCTTTTATTTATCTGCATGGTGAATTTCTTCTACCAGCATGTAGAAAAGCAAGAAAGTATTACCTACACTCAGCAAGTACAGTTGTTTAGCTGATAGGAATGTCGCAAGCTTATTCTGACTTGCCTAGGCTGGGTTTGACCTGACCCATCGGGCTTAAAGAAACCTGCCTGCTTCCTAGCTATGACGCTGGCAACTTGCTTGCCTGGCGTTCAAGCGGGTTTGGGCAAGCTAAAATCGAGATTTGTACACCTCTGACCGGTAGGTGGTAAAAACATATTTTAAATTTTATTGGTCATATTTTAATGTTTTTTAGGTCATAAATGCATGCATATATCCTATTTTTTAGGTCATAGAAATCCGCCCCTATTTATAACTGATGGCAGCGCTATGCTCCGCCCTGAAATTCTGTACCTACTTTTCAGGTTTTATATACGTCCTGAATATTATTAGTTTTTAGTTAGAATTAGTATTTTTATTCACAACTCTATGTTTGTTTTTTTTTTCAAATGTTAGAAATCAGTGGCGGCCATGCCCTTGGAAATTTCATGCTGTAACAGGAAAAATTTAATGCCTAGACAAAAATCTCCTAATAAAAGTTGCTTGTATATGTTCCCTCTATACACAAATAAAATATTTCGGTGTTATTCATTAGCACTCTGTATATCCATCGCGAATAATGAAGTCATGAAACCACAATGTTGGTACATGTAGAGAAAGGAAACATACTGTATAAAACCCCTGAAAAAATTCCTACAATAATTTAAATTGAGCTAAGTTACGTTAATGAATTATTATTAAGCATTGAAATACAATATGCTATTCATATTCCAATTGGAGAGTCATTTTCTCAAAGCAGTTCGCATGAACTCCATTATACGAAGGGTAGCGCCGTACAGGAGCGAACATTTCTCCGACACCGATGTATTGCGTGCAGTATCCAGGCTACACAAAGGCGCTAGTCCATAAACTTGCATGGGGAGGTAGCGAAGAGGTGCTCCGTCCTTTTGGAAAACTTTTCTAGTGGTAACTGCGGAAAGGCATACTGCATCAGCATGTTCAGATAGATGGTAGCATTAACAGTACGCTCGCCGAAGAAAAAATATTAATTTACGTGATTTCTTATAAAGATGTTTCATTTTCGTACGGCAACTTTTCTTATATGTTATTTATTTATTAGGTTTTAATATTTTTTTCTATTAAGTATTCTCTTCAGTGATTGTTGCTGCACAGACTAATACAATTTCTCTTCAGTGATTGTTGCTGCACAGACTAATACAATGTGGGAAAATTCCTTTACCAATTTTACCTCTTCAGCTTTTCAGTTTCCAAATACCTAATGTTCACTAAGTGATCATTTCTTGTTCTTCTTTCCCCTTATGTATACTCTAATCTATATTTATACACAAAATAAGACTTCTGTCCTTTTAGAATTATAATGGACTTGACACTTGATAGAGTGAGTAAGATGTCAATTTTGAAAGTTATTTGTTTGTTGATTTAAGAGAACTGAATCACATAGTAACATAGTTTTCTTTCAAGTCAAATAAACATTATTTTACATACATTTGAAAGAATATTCATTCTGTTAAAAACGTTTACAGTCTATCTGATTTGATGATTACCTACACAGGATCGTGAAGTAAATAGAAAAAAGAACAACGAAAGAAATAAACGAGCTCTTGACGGTGTATACATACAAAGGAATGACAAAGGATTAAAAATAAAGGAGACAGGAAGAAATGGAATGCTGTAGGAAGAAATGAGATAAAAGGTAATAATCTATACACGAAAGATACTGTAATATGTTGGAAAAGAAAAATAATATTAGAAAATAAAACAAGAGTGAACACAAATAGAAAGAAAGCGAACATCTGGTAGAGAAGGACATAAGACAATGAGGGTAATGCTTGCTTTCTTGCCACATCCAATAAGATGGAACTATTCTGCAAGCGAGTTGTTTCTCTATGTATATGCATGAGGCTTGTCATGGTCTCTGGAGTCTGAGGTTCGTGGTTTGGAAGTCGGGATGTAGCAATTATGCTAATAAGCACGTCAATGTTTTCCCACCCCTCACCTCGATCCGGGTGACGTCACAGTCATATCAAGTTGCACTTCAACTCATCATCCTCTACCACTCAAGCCATTAGCCTAGGCGCTGGAGAGACCTGCTTGATTGGGGAGGCGTGGTCGACAATGCTAGCAATTGCTTTAAGGGGAAAACTGACTAAAACAGACTACATGAAGTCAGGCTCTAAAGAGACGAAGGGATGGGGAAGAAGTAGTGCAAAATTAGACGACCAAATTCATTCCATCCACAATAGTTCCAAAAGAACTCTTTTTATGTTGACCTTTTGTGATGCCTAGGGGTTGTTATTTTTCGGTTTTTGAAACTTACGCATTCACAAAATTAATTTGAAATATTAGCCCTTTGTAACAATTGCAAAGTTATGGTTTAGCATTTTGTAGCGTTCACACATTTACTGTAAAGAAGCTTGACAACATCGATTATAGCTTAATGCAAGTAAACTGATCCTCTTTCATACACAGTATAATATTAAAACATACATGTACATATTACTATCCAGAGTTCGATTCCTGAACAGGACAAATTTTCCTATACAGAATTTAATACACGACACTGGTTTGTGAAGAAAAGTGGGCTGATCCACTTTATTTTAAGTGTATTTTTCGTTAAGATTCGCACTTTACTAGGGTCTCTGAAGCCCTAAATAGAAATTTAATTGCATTTACTAATGTTTATTGGTATTCTCATAGGTTTTAACGAAGCACATAAATAAAGATTTCGTTACATTTACAAGTATTTATTTTTAATGTCCTTATAGGCTATAATATTGATAAGGTATTTTTATAAGCCAATAACCTCTTCATACCAATATCAAGTTAGGACAGTTATATTTATATATTTGTGATTAATGGGTTTGTATGGGTCGAAATACAACAAATTTGCAAATAATAAAATTAATAATAATAATAATAATAATAATAATAAAATAGTAAATGGTGTGGGGGGTTGGGAGTCTAAAATGAGATTTAGACAGCTATAAATGTAATTCTGTGGATTAATGTGTGTTACAATTCACCAAGAATTCACGGATATTCAAGAGAAAAGATTTTCCCTGAGAAGTCTTCTCACTTAGGACAAATATAGTATTTTAATTTTTTTTTACCGAAGGAACAAGCTTCTTGATATCTGCACTGTTATAATACTTCCAACCTGTATTTCGGAAAACAGTGCCTGATTTCGTTATTTGCTGAGAAGGAACAGCTACACAGATCGTATGATGCGGATGATTTGATATACAAATTATTCAAGTACAATATTCTTCTATATAAGTATGTATTAGTGCTTCCATTTTTTCATGAAATATTAAATTTCGTGAAATATTATGAATAAAACTGGAACTTATATACTTCCCCAGATATTTAAGCAGTCATTACTTCATTTCAGAGATAACAGTATTAACTTCAAGACGGAAACCAGGAAAGTAATAAATTCTGATGAACTCAGTTTAATGTGGAGTCTAAATATTACATCTCATTTTCTTAATTTTCCTGTGAATTGCGCTTGACTGAATTTCATATACCGTAATAACATGAAACACTAACAAGGAAAGCAAATTTAAAAATTGAGGCAAAGAGAGGGTGAGTGAACGGGAAAGAGAGAGAGAGAGAGAGAGAGATACGAAGGTAGTTCCAGAACCTCTGTATTCGTTTTCCCTTCTATGTTACTAGAGTTTCTCGGAAGTGGATCATTTGGAAACATTTCGCAGGGGCAATTCTGTAAAACCGTTATTTTGGTGCCCTTTTAATCATAATGTATTTTAGTCATATCTTAACACATTTCCTAGAATTAAAACTGCCTAGTTGTGGTCTGATCGTGGGAAAACACAATTGCGAATACTTTAGTTGCAGTAAAAGCCCTGCTGTTATAAACATAGTGATATTTATCATGATGATATTTTAAGCTTTACTTTTTTTATATGGAACCTGCTTTTCAAATCCTACGAATCTAGCATTTCTGCTAATAATTTAGTTTCCTGAAGATAAAAAGTAAATATTTTTCTTGTTTGGCGAGGGGAACGTGTATTCCATACATACCAGTATGTATGCCTAAATTTATGTTTGTTCCAGATATTATAATCTTTTTGTTAATGAAATGATGTCTAAACCATTGTCATTTGAAGTCATAGAAATATGTAATAAACACTTACGTTGTAGAAGTAGCAGTAAGTCTCGACATTCTTTAAGACAAAGTCATAGTTTTCCTATATTTTAATTAGAACTTGCATGTTTTCAATTTTAAGCCTTGATTTGTAAGAGTTTTTTTAATAGAATTTGTAAATGTATAATTGTTATGTCGTAATTTATATTTCACCAGATAAAATAAATCGGTTCTATTCTAATCTGTAATAACGAAATAGTGATATGATAATATTATAGGAGTGTATGTGCATGAGCAAATATCTAACGAAAGAGTTTTTGACTGTATCTATAGGATTTTTTTATGTGAATGAAATATTTAAAACGATTCAAAAACGAGTGTAGCCGAAGGTAATAAATGTGCACTTTGTTGGAAAACTAACAATAGCGGAATGCTCTTGTTGACACTGGTAGAAAGTATACATTGTACATTTCTGGGCGAATCCATCTAACGATATGAAAGAATAAAAATGCGTTGTGCAGATGCACTTAAAATATAACAGTCGCACAGAATGTTAAATATATTTGCATAGTTCTTCAGCATGCGCTTATTCTTATGGTGCAGAATACGCGGATAACATTTTTACACGTGCTGAATTCTGTAGCCACGCAGTCTGAACTCCAGTTGAATATTGAGGTGAAGGAGGCTGCAGAATTTGCACGCGCTGTGCAGATAGAAAAGCGCTTAGTCAAGCCCAGCACATTACCATTTTGATGAGCGTTTGTATTGTGAAACGCAAATAGAAGCATTAAAATATCTCTTATGAGTAAGCTTGGCCCTACCGGTACACCCTGCTTCAAAACTCGCACACTGAAAATCATCTGCATTCATTTTTGGGGACGGGATAAATACATTTTCGTTCCACCATACTACAACATGCTTATTACATGTGGCGTAACGATATCATAATAATAACCATTTCGAAACAGATATTCATTAAAACACAAGTGTGGTATCGATTACTATCGAACACGGAACGATCTTGAGAGCAGCAAATCACACTGCGTAATAAACAGCCAATATTTAAAGTAAAAACAATTCTGTTCGTGTTAATTTAAATATTATATTATCAAATTGAGTTCATTTTGTCTTGTAAAACATCCGTTTTTCAAGAAAACGGCCAAAAACAAGCTTTGACTTGACCGTACGAAGAAGACGACTACGTGAACTTTCTAACTGCTGATTGTACGGTCAGCCGATTTATTATTTGTTTTTAATGAATATAAAATCTCAAGACTTAATCATTTAATTATGGGTGAACAAAAACAGTCATATGGAATTTCCCTACAATGGTAATTGGGATACTGGTATGAAAACTATAATACGAACAGTGCAAACATACCCGTATGTTAATAAATGTCATTATAGGCGCCTTCCATAATGTGCTATTTGATCTCTATTTGTTCTTTAAGTATGGTAAGTTATTATTTTTTTTATATTTGCAGATTTTGTTCCTTCAATACATACAGTAAAGCACTTCAGCAAGAATATGTTGATAGGGAGATTTTCATTTATGGACCAATTATCCAGATTTCTGCATATACAGATCATACAAGTCCCCAGTTAGTTCGGATATCTGGTGTTCTCAAATTCATTCTATTTCTGCGGAAGGAAATTTATATGAGCCATGCGTCTTTCGTACGATATTTGAAGTTCAGTTACCCTTTACTTGGCACAGAAAAACGACTGCTCATTTTTATATTGTTGCACTCAAGCAACATGACCTAATACTTATTACATGGTCTAATACTTACTACATTAATTTATTCTTCTATTTGTCAATGTTACATACAGGGAACGCTAAAAGCTTTAACGTATCTTCTTCTGGTCATTTAGATTTTAGAGCATATTCACAGCGGGATGCCACTAATGAAGTATTTATTTTATTATTTTTTTACTTGCTTGCTGAACTAGTTTGCCAATCTCGGGAGTAACTTGAGAGTTACTACTCTAAGCAAATTGTTAAAGAACTTCAAACCTGAATTCGAGTAACAAAATGTGTTATGATTCACGGACAAGCAATAGAATATTTCCGTTAGTCACCAAGGACTCACGTTGGAAGAGGCCCACCCCTAGAGACCGTTGTTTATGCTACGAAATGTGTGAAATTTAAGTTGGGACAAGCGTCTTAAGTTCCTAACGTTAAATAACTTCGGCCATATAACACTAAAGTTTTATACTTGCGACGGCCGTTCACAGAAACAAACACAATTTCAAGGAAATATTTATTGCAACAGACACACCCAGTCTTCAGCTATTTTTCAACATATTCGCCATCGGAATTAATCATATGCATTTATTCTTAGACCTAAATAGTATTTTCCATGTGATGGAAATCATAGTTGGTGACAGTGAAGTGCCTTAAAGATTCTTATAGCACTAGTGTGATAATGTGCACTTTTTACTTCGGGTGTCTTTTGTTGGATGTTATACTTTTAATCCCATCCTTCTAAAGAAATTTAAACAGTACTGATAATATAACCGAGTAAAGGATGGTTAAAGTTTAGGGATAAAGGGTTATTTTTTTCTTCTAAGAAAATAATTCACTTTGAAGAAATATGGTACTGGAACTTTCATGTGTCATAGTGACGTTTCACTGAGGCTTGAAATACTGGCTCTATGACTGGTGCTAATTTACAACATCGAGAGGTATTGTAGGTTGACTGTACAGATTGCAGTGGTTGTGGACGTCATCTGATCTCTGCAGATGCGATTCTACCCCAACCCAAGCATCATGTCCGGCATATTCATGGAATAGCACACCAAACAGTCACATTCAATAGAAATGTGAAACTGTTAACAGCCGTCCTCAATTGTGTTTCGCAATATTGTTTGATAGTCAAAACCAGTGGGGGCGAGCCGTATCCTAAGTGACATAAGGAGTTTGCACTTTTAAACGTGCAAACACTTAAAATACACAAAGTACACTGACTCCAATCTGAAAAACAACCATTAAGAAGCCAAATCTCCTAAGTTTTTCTAAGAACTTAATAGTCAGTAATTTTTCTAAGAACTTATTTAAATTCCCATAATCTACAGTATTTTATTGTAATTTAAAGCCACTGTCCCATTATCAAATTTTTGCTCCAAATTTCTACACAAGCATATAGAGTATCATGTGACATCGATGACTGGGATTGCTCACAATTTATTTGGTTGGTTGGTATATAGTTATTTAACAAAGGGGATGTACTGCAACTTAGCTCTGTGACCGTCGCCGGTATGCCGGAATTTTGTCTCGCAGGAGTTTTTTTTTTTCATGCCAGTAATTCTGCTGACATGTAGCCTGTCACATTTATGCATCATCGACCCGGACCGGGATCGAACCCGCAACCTTGGGCACAGAAAACCAACGCGATACTGACTGCGCCACCCAGGCCGACACAATTTATTTCATTCTATATTTTCCATGCAATTGTATAGGAACATTTCTATTTCTATTAAAAAAATTAAATCAACCTATGAACGTAATTCCTCCCCGCGTGACTCTCATGACGTAGAAACATGGCAGCTTCCTCCGAGCAGCTGATTCTCTGGTGCCAGCGCTGCAATCGTGCGAACGTTTATTCAGAAGTTAAATGAAGTATTGGAGCCAAGACTATTAACAGCTGCTAAGGCAAACTTAGAATTTAGGACAATACTATCTGCAACCATTATTAAAACCAGCATGAACTTTGGGGTGCTCTGGAAATGCGAAGAAAAATATCTTCGGCAGAAAATTAAGCCAGTGTATATATACAGACCTCCTTGACGATTGTAGTCGCGATTTTCGTTCCGGGTGAACAGCTGATACTAGGGGAACTTCGCGCAGTACCGGACGTTTCCCAGTAGCGGTCACTTACAATTTCTCATGAATGTCTCTAGATGTCGGATGCTTACTGTGTTTGTTCTAACTACCTACTAACAAATCTCAACTGTAAAGATTTTCGCATCGCTCTCTCGAGTCGGTGAGAAGCTAACGTTGGAAGAAGTCAAATTGTATGAATTCTGTCAGCTGCTATTAAGCTTACTGTCTCTGTATTACTCCTCTGGGCCAGCTGATTTACATTTTACTAGACATAGTTTATTTCTAATTTCACAGAGTCCCTAAATACGTAATAAGAATACAATTGAATAACGTGATTACGTCACAACGTGATAACATCGTCATCCGCAACAACTCCTATACTTTAACCTCTTCCTGATCACACAGACCTATCTTATTTCAGAGTTGATAGGCCTATTTCATTCGCTTAAAAATCCATACGGAATACTAGAACAGATCACTCCTCATTTATATTTGTCGGGACAAGAAATCAACGTTGGTGAGGAAAGAAGTGAAAATAAACTAAATTTTTACTTTCACAGCATGTTATATATTAAAGAAACAAAAGATAACAGGATTGGCAGGCCGATATTGCAAGTAAAGAGTTAAAGTTGACTGATTTATGACAGATGAGGCATTTTCTGACCACCCTGTTCTTTTTAATACGAGAATTTACGAGAATTTCCTCATGTCTGTAGACTCAAATCCGAGACTCATTTATTCCAATTATGCTGAGATTTTAATGTGATTATATACGTAAATCAATTGAGAGAGTTCTAACGCTGAAGACCCAGATCATTTGGAAGTGGGTTGTAGAAAGAGCTTACTCTATATCTGCCTCTCTTTCCTTTCTCTTTACAGACCAGTCTGAGGGAAGACAAAGTAAATTAGTGAAGCATAAATGAATACCCGTAGACAGGGACAAAAATGTCGTTCGAAGCGGAAGGAAAGCTTTTCAGTATCTACGTCCCGAGTTGAGAGAGCACGCCATTATTTTAAGAAGATCATCTCACCTTAGGTAATAGGTTTTAACTGTTTCTTTTTAAGCAGTATTTGCTCAAACATCCCTCCTGACAGACTCCGTCCTTCGTGCTAGATGCGAAAAGCGAAAGAAAAAGTTTCCAAAGTGATTGTCATGCATGGTCGAAACTTTGAAACTAAAACTCTCTGAATTCGTCCATTAGCGATGTCATGTTATGATCCCTTCTTAACCTTCTTATATTGCTACGTTCGGTTGTACAGAACAACGCTTTTGCCTCACATTTATGCGTAAAATGAACTATGTAATGCTTATGTCAAATTCTGATGTGTTTATTCGACTGAAGGATAATAATACCTAAAATCTTCATTTTGTGATCTAAAATTAGTAGCACACATTTACATTTATTTATACCTTTATAATTATGGAAAATGGATTCTTGGACTTGAAGCCGGGTGAGGAAGAGGGCTGATTTCGAGCTTTCGGCAGCTTGCACCGCTGCCGTGTTTTGGAAGAAATGACCTAATTAGGAAAAAAAGTCTATATTACATAGAAAGAAGTTAGGTGGAGTTAGGGGGACATCTGTAAAACTGGAAGTGGAACAGGTCGGGTTTCTTTTTGAAATTCATCTAACCTTTGTTAGTCATTTTTATATAATGCAGACAGAGGGGAGGAGCAAGAATTGGGTTGGGCTTAATATGATGCTTAAATATTGGGGGGCAGTAAATACCTTGCCCCACCCAAAGTTTCCGCCTAAGAATATATGCCTTTTCCCAATTAGCTCACTTCTCCCTGAAGACGCGGAGCAACCTGCCGAAAGTTCGGAATCAACACTTTTATAGGCTACACCCGATTGGAAGCACGAGAAACCAAACCGTTCTCAACACCGGGAAACTCGGAAATCCTCAAGTCACACATTTTTTAGTTACTCATGAGTACTGATGTTCTGTATAAACAGAATCTGAGCGTCCTCATCATACTAAGGGGTGCCGCTAAATCGACGACAATCGTAAACAAACTTCAGGCTCGGGTCAAAAAGTCACTTAAGAGCTTTTGGAAACAGAGATAGGTAAATACCATTTTCATTCACAATAAGAATCTAACAAACGTTTTAAGTTTTAAGTTATAAATTCAAAGATTCAAGAAATTTGAAAACAGAACTTGATAATCAAATACCATAAAAATAAATATCGTTTTTACATTTATACTGCACGGAAATAACTCAGTGCAGATTAGATTATATTTTTATTTTGATGTTGATCTGCATGTCTTTTTATTATGACAGATCTCACCATAAATATTTTGTGGAATAATTTAGCCTAAGGGTTCAAAAAAAAAGTGATAGCATTGACAACAGCTGAAAATTTTATTTTATGTGGTATATGTAGGCCTACTCTCAGTTACGTGAAGAGCTGAGAAAAATGTTTACATATTTAAATTGAAAAAAATATTAGAACATTTTAAATAATTATTTCCACACATCTTCACACACCTGAGAGTACTTATACTTTATGTCGTGTACGAGATGAGAAAGTGGTGTAGGAAGAAGACGGGCACAAAAATTCTGTGAAGGATTAGCTTCTGATTGAGGCCAAGTTCATGGACTCTTGGAGAAGTGTTTTTGTCTTCCGGGCTTGCCTAGTCGCGTGTAGCAGGCGCTATCTGTCTTCACTTACTCAATGGCAATAGATAATTCCTAATGAAGCTAAAGGAATTGTCTATATTCTATTTTATGAAACCCAGAGGTTCGTTGCCGCGCTTACATTGAGCCCCCATTCAACCCGATTCTATGCCAATTCCATCCAACCATCCCTTGCTAATCCTACCCCCAACTTTTTCTAATGTGTGATTAATAAAACTGCCTCCCCACTGACTTCGTCACATTTGACTAACGTTAACAGGGTCGAACATATGAAAACAATACTATCAATTTTAATTAATACGTCACGTATGTGTATTCCTGATAGCGAACAGGATGAAAAAAACATTATTTTTTACAGTATAACTTGGATATTGAAACAATTTAAGTGAACATTGGTTAAAACACCATTACGATTCAGTGTTAGCCAGTTAGGGTGTTTTATTCGGGTCTGGTTTTGGCTTTGGCTTATCTTTAGGTTGACTATTTCACATTCCCACTTTTGGCAGCAGTGTTGACATGAGGTATCACAATCAATTCTTTAGTATGCCGTGATCTGACAGCTGACACAATGTTGACTTCATCCTAAACACAAGTAAAAATGCAGTTATTATAATTACAATTATTTTATTATACCTTTATTCATGGAATAGTTTTAAGGGGAGAAGGTACCTTCTGTCTCTGCCATATTAATTTGTCAATTTCAATCTACCTTTTCTCAAGAACTGTAAATAAAAAATCAATTTACATTTACACTCCTTAGCAACTAAGTTATATTTTTACAGAAGTATCTTAGAAAATGTAGTATCCGGGCTCTATACGTTACCTATGATAATCGTAATAAATCTTAACATGTTGACGTGAATAAGCGCATTTGGCTTGTTAGTAACCAGTAGTAGGCATAACTGATGAATGGGGGCCCTTAGAGTTAATCACGTCGTGAAGGGAACAGGTTACATACCTGCCTGCTTTAAAATGAATAGCATGGAGCTGGGGTGGGTGAAATTCACTTTTCTCTCAGAAGAGCAGTTTAGCCCGAGAGATATTACCGCTCATAGATCCTTGGTATATTAAAGATGTCTTAGATGCGGAGTAGATGTTCTTCGTATGAATAATGGTTGTATGTCTGCATAAGGACGATGAGATAGAAATCCATAAAACAAAGACCTCCTTCTTCTCCCTCTCTTCTCCCGTTATCAGAATAAAACATCTGAATTAACATATTTTGTAACATACGGATACAATATTAACGCTTTGAAAGGAAGGGCATATAATTTATTTCAAATGAACGTTTACAACCGGAAGTAATCAGTTTGACGGACGGCGTCATACAACCCTAGCTTTAACATCCTGCGCGTTATCGAAAAAGAGCAACATGATTTGCCGATTTCCAACAGGTTCTTAGGCCTACAAGTGACTGGTCCAGATTAACGTCTGAATGAAATAGGCATGAAAATACACCTGACATCTAAATCAAATCCTACTTTTCTTGCAGATAAAAGTGCGGTAGTTATGATTAGGAAAACTTTTTGATATAAAACTTAATTTTCATCTACATATTAATGGAACTCGTTAAGCCTGTTTGCTTACGGGATTAATTTCAGTTCTTCGAAGTAAGTTTTATGAACTACAAAAGAACCTCTTTTACTCAGCACAGTACATTATTAAAATTACACAAGTACTGGTAGCGGAGAGTTTTAACTAGATTGTATACATTTGTAGGTCACAAAGGAAAGAAGCCAAACTTAACACTTAAAGGCTGCTTGAATCTACAAGAAGCTTTCAGTCGTAACTACTTTAAAACTTCAGTGTTTTATAAAATCCAGGCATTAAAATATCATTTCTCTCCTTCAGCTGCGAAATTTTGTTTATGATAGCGAAATATTTGAGTGTAGGCCTACTACCAGTAGGAACCACTTGCTAACGAGAACCTGATCGTTATAATGGAGAACTCCGTATTGTGCACTATGATACGCTTTATTTTCATAAGAAGATACTGCAATTGAATGCCCAGTGGAATTTTCAGTCTTCGATAGTCCGATCGAAGCTGATAAGCAGGGCTTGGAAAAATAAATTGATAATTCTTAACTGCGCAGGAATTTAACTGCAGAGGAGATAAAACATTTAACTGGACACACCGCTGTGACCCACCCAAACACAAATGACGCTGCAGTGTCTACTCCGAACACATGTGACAGTCACTTGTGACCGGTCACCGGCGAAGAAGTATTGGTTTAAATGGGAGCATTCACACTGGGTCACTTGTGATGGTCACCGCACAGTCACTTTTATTATGATTGCCAGCAATGCAAGTTTTATATACAGTGAGTCCCACGCAAGAGTTGGCCAATGACGCGGGTTTCTGCGTCGCGGCTGGCACAGCTCCAACTCCCGAGCGATCGGGTGAAATATCTATGCTAATAATGCCGAGGTCAGTGCAATGATTCAGGTTCTCACATTTACAGTTAAAATTACAATGAAAATAACCACGTACCTCATCACAAGAGATGTTGGAAATGTTCTCCTCTTGCATCCACACAATACTGGCACCTTTTTAGGAAATTTTCTTTCACGCGCATAAGTTCAGCTTGCGAGACAGAGTTACTTTCTCTTGTGATAGGCCTATGTGATATTGTCTTTAAGTTCTTCTAACAGTATGTAAATATTATTTATGGGGAAACTTGAAAATAAAGTGTATAGGTCAATTTCCCATACATTAGAAGAACTTAAAGACAATATCACAAGAGAAATTAACTTTATCTCGGAAGCTGAACTTACGCGCGTGAAAGAAAATTTCCTAAAAAGGTGCCAGTATTGTGTGGATGCAAGAGGAGAACATTTCCAACATCTTTTGTGATGAGGTACGTGGTTATTTCCATTGTAATTTTAACTGTAAATTTGGGAACCTGAATCATTACACCAATCGCAGCTTTATTTGCGTAGATATTTGACCCGATCGCTCGGGAGTTGGAGCTGTGCCATCCGCGACGCAGAAACCCGCGTCATTGGCCAACTCTTGCGTGGGACTCACTGTACATAATTAAGTTGTATAATCGACCCTAGCGAAACTAGTTATCCAGCCATGAGTTTAGATTTGATTAATACTGAAGATTTTATAAGTGAAGTGAAATGTCGACCTGCCATTTGGGATGTCAAAAACAATTACATATTGTTTTATCATGTAGCTAATATTGGTGAATTGTCAAAGTTGTCGCTTTTTTAGTTAAATTTACTCCCAAATTAAAACTATGAATTTCGGTAGCCAGAATGCTATATAAACTTTCATATTTATGTGTTAAATTACCGTAGTAAGTTTCAATAAAACTGGGGAAGGTGAATTTGAAAACTTTGTGTGATGACTTGGTATGGAATTGCCAAGAGGCGAATGTCGATTTTTACGCTTAGCTATATAATATATTTGTATAATGAATAGAAATCACCTGTGGTTACTGAAAAGCATGTAGATGTAATGAGTAAAAAACATATCAGTGAAAAATAAATTAGGAAATAAATGAATATCTATGAATAAGGCTCATCAAAGAAACGCCAAGAACAGGACTGTCGAAACATTTCTAACAAGATGAAAGCACTGTATAAGCAACTAGCAGGTAAACTTGATAACTTCATCAAAGTAACTTTAGAAGAGATTATAAGTCTAGTGCTCTAGCGAAGATTAAACTTAAGACGGCTGAAAGCCACAAGGCCTATTTAAATGAAGACCTTATACTTCATGTATTAGTGAATAGAGAACGGTGAAAATAAAGATAAACTAAAAACCTGAATACTCTTTAGGTTGGTGATGATATAGGTGTTGGTGTAGAGAAGACATTATTGTCCGAGGGTTGTTGAGATTGTTTAAAAGTTCAGTTTAGTTCATGTGCATCGGTACCTTAAATTATAGTCCAGTTATTCATTGCATGGCCAGTCGGCTTCCTTTCGTTAGGAGGAAAGTTGCCCGACAGATGAACCCATGTTCTTTATTTTTACCGCACCAATCAGCTATTTACCCCAGCCAACCAAGATCTAAGAGTGTCCTGTGACGGCTATGACAGCTACTTGTCAACTCCGCGTGGAGTGAAACGCGAGGTTGCAAGATCTACAGGTAGTTACAATAAACAAACTTATGAATTGATTAAAGCGAGTGAAGAACTAAGGTCAGTGATAACAATGAGGGAATATTGCAACGTTGCTTTTGTTTTGGAAAGCTGAAACCAAGACCGATTTAATCAGATTAATTAGCCTAACATAAAGAAACACCGACTTAATAGTTTATTCCTTTGAAGCCGCCAGGCCATGCAATGAATAACTGGACTAGACGCGTGTTTTGATCGTAACACATATATAGGTATGACTAGCGTTAAATCTATGGCAATTCGTAATTTTCCTGCAAAAAACGCAATTTTATTCTTTTTTTTCTCTTAAGAGAGAGCCTTTACCTATATAATTTCATACAATAAACATCTTTCTACACTGAAAATCTGACATTACTCTGGCGTAGGCTCGCCATATTACCTTGAGTTGAAAACAGAACTTTTGAAAGTAAAATCGGGAAAACGTAAAAACGGAAATTACAGTGTTGGCATACTCCTTTCATTCTATCACTACACTGCATGTTCAAAGTAATAAATTTGAATTCTTTCTGGAGATCCTCATTAAAACTGCACATTCGCCTTTTTCACATTTCAAGCATATACCTAAAGACTTCAAAATAAAACTTAAAACTTTAGAGTGTGAAATTCAAACCATTCGCCGTCAATATCAAATATCAATTTGTACCTTTATCCACTGAAGAATAGACACTTCTTCTCTAGGATTAACGCACTTCCTCCTTGTTCAAGATGAAAACGCAAGTGTGCTAAACATGCATTTCTTTATCTTCTCATAAATAATAATAATAATAATAATAATAATAATAATAATAATAATGATAATAGTTGAAGAGAGTACAATGTGCTCGACCGATATTAAAGTACAGTGGAGTTTTTTTTATTTAAAATGTACAAAATTTAATATTTTCAATAAAACGACTGGACGGTAAAAAATACTAAAATCACGGTGCGTAATTCTGGCGTATAACTTCATAGTATATTGCGACATAAAGGTAGGAAATGTGTTTTAACACAATCTATTAAATTTTATAAAAACACGAGACAGTCGAGTTTTTTTCTATTTCCGAGAGACTTAAATAATTCACATATATGTATAGCTTATAATGTTTTCTACGATAGGGGAAAATACATGAAAATACTTACGTGAAAAATAATTAAATACAAACTGCTGTTCGAGATGGTATAAAGTACTAACGGAAACAATTTGAAAAAAAAAAAACTTGCTAACCACTTTAATCTTTGTGGCTATCTATACATTACTTGTACTCGCTCACAACGAGTCGCAACGTACTTACAGATCGACAAACTAGAAAATAACTTATGAATTAAGTCGTAAGCGAATATTATGAAATAAAATGGAGTAGTCAGGCAAGATCGAAATGACTTTCTGGGGATTTCCCTCAGGTGAATAGCGGATCGAAGACACGACACCCGCGAGACAGATGACTGAACAAAAAGAAAATACATAGTTCTATTCGTGCTGAAGCAAACAGCCAGCTCAACACACATTTCCCCTTTGATTTAGTATAGGCCTGTACAAGTTTGGAAAATGGAGCAATAGAACAAATGAGTCGAAAAGTTGTGGGGACAAAAGTATTGCCTATGGTCGGGGGCTCCGGTGGTGGTGGAAGTCAAAACAAAAAGTGAGATTGAAATGGTAAAATTCAACTAGAAAATACGATTATAATAATTCATTGTATACAATAATAATATCCTAGTTAAAGGCTTCCATGTAATGACTCAAAGATTTGCTCTAAAGAAGGAAAAATACGTTACCAGCACTGAGTTCAGGAATCTTGAGTTTCCACCATGATAGCATGAACGGGAGAAGATGAAAGAACACAATCGTAGATAATATATTTTTAGACAGTCGAAGGTAAAGGAATCGCTTTTAACGATCGATGATAAGAACGATAAGCAGCAAATTATGCCACTGGGTGGTATAAAATTATGATACTCCAGGATAACCAACTTTGGTACTATTCATCACATGGAAAATACTCTTTTAGTTACAAATATTTGCATATGATTATTCAATAGAATCAGTTTGGTTTAATTGAAAATGTTAAAATTCACTACCCGTTTTTAAATGTCAAATTTCTCACTGTGATTGTAACAGTCGTTATAAGTTCACTTGCTGGGTGAAAAGCAATGTCATTACGTTAACATCAGTGTACGAGAAAATCAATTACAGCTGTCAGCTGTCTTGCGCGCTGCAATATGGCTGGCTCCACGGTAGGTAATTCATTTATTAATACGTGTATTATCTTAATTATATTAAATATATTATGTTCATTAATATATTATTTATGTTATATATTAACATTGTCTAATATATTTTATATTAATATTTATTATATTATGTATTAATATTATTTAATTATATAATATTAATATATTAATCAATAATGCTTATTATAACACAAATTTTAACTGCTGTGTGAAAATAGTGTATGATACAAGTAGTAAAATGGTTTTATTCTTTATTCTGTAATGATAAGTTCATGAAGTTCGGTAAAGTGTCGTTATTATTTTATTATTATTATTATATATCATTGTTGTTATTATAGTTATTATTACTATTATTATTATTATTAGCATATTATTATACAGGTAAAGTTTGAAGTAAACAGCTAAATAAAAATGTTGGACGAAATATGTGCGCAATTGGAGTACTGACCCAGCAGAATGATATGCAAGTCTTGTCAACAAGCACAGCTTCCTTATTTAATGTCGAATGCGCAGTACACGAATAAGGCAAAGCTTCTCTGTTCAAGGTACACTATACTTGTATAGAAGCCACATATCAGAAGGGAGAAGGCGGCGTACTGCTCGCTAATCTGGGATTAAAACTTCCATTTCACAACTCCGCTACATTCATTTCACGACTCTCTGTCTCTCTCTTCCATTTCTCTCTCGATCCCTCTCTCTATCCCTCAAACACTTTCTCTTGCTCTCACAATATCTTTCACTTTTACTCTCTTCCGCTCTCTTTCTCTCGTAATATTTGAAATACTGAAGTCTCCACTGTATTCCTTGTTCTTGTCCATTCAATTCAAATGCTTCTAACTAAACCTTTCGTGAGTAGAATACGTGGAAAACATAGTTCTAAACAAAGAATGGATAAAATATAGGGGAGTACAGACGAATTGAAGAAACTATATGTATGTAAATTAAATAACATGAGTAATTTCTTGGAGGTTTCTGAATTTTTCGTCCAACACGATAATGCATTTCTGTAGAATCAGTGTTTTTGTTCTACCATACTATAATACACTTATTACATGTGACCTAATGATCTTGAAACATTGAGAGCACAAAGTGAAACCCCTGTATTTAAAGTAAAATCAATTTTGTTGTGGATGATTTTAATATTATACTAAATTGAGTTCATTTCATATTGTACAGAATCCGTTCGTTTAAAATAACTGCAAATAACAACCTTCGACTTGACCTTAGATCACTAGCTGTCATAAATCGCAGAAGACAACAACTACGTGACCTCGCTAACAGCTGATTGTGTGGTGAGCCGATTTATTTTTTACATGAATCTAAAATTTCAAAACTTAAACATTTAATTATAATTAAACAAAAACAGTCATATGCAACTTGCTCTAATAGTAATTAAGATACTAGTCTGAAAATTCTGGAACTAGCTTTGCTCGTTTCGTAAACATACTCATATCTTAGTACTGCCATTACAAGCTCGTTTCACAATATACTATTGGAATGAAGTGATTAAAAAAATATTAATGGTCGTAAAAGTTCGAATTCCTTGCAATTTTTTTATTTATTCCATTCATTTTTTCTGCCAGAGCTGATGCCATTTCTTGTTTTCTCTTCCCCCTCTACTAGTCACACAATTACAATCAAATAATATAACATTACTATTATTATTGTATGGGGTACGTCGTAGCGTAGTGGTTGAGGCGCTGCGCTACAAACCGGAAGGTCGCGGGTTCGATTCCCGATGAGGTCGTTGAGAATTTTCAATTGGCCTAACCCTTCTGGTGACACTATGGCCCTGGGGTCGACTCAGCCTCTAACAGAAATGAGTACCAGGAACAATCCTGGGGGTAAAGGCGGCCGGTGCGTAAGGCTGACAACCTTACCACCTTCATGTGCCTAATATCCAAAATCTGGGAGCCTCTACCTCCTGGAACCCTCTGGGCCTCCATGGCCTGTATAGGGATCACTTATTATTATTGTATTATTGTGGTTGATGAGGCTAAGTGTCAGAAACAACCACAGTTTACCCTTTGGGTTCGGTATGATGCCGATAATCTCACTCTACATTAATGGGTTCTCAGATTCAATGACTTTTCAAACAAACGAAATAGAGCGGAATTGGCTAATCGGATATTAAGTGTTCTTAAAAATGTTGATTTCGGTGGATAAATAGTGAGGACACACATATCAAAGTAATATCTGCTGGTGGGGACTGCAAACTAAATTTTGGGAAAGTTATATATAGCAAATCTGTTTATTTTCACTTACATGTACACAAAGTGGCTCTTTTAGTAACTGTGCGTAATCGAGACTTGTTTTGGAGATGACAGTATAAGGATCTGCAATGTTATATTATAATAAACTAGCAATTAAACGAATAAGCTATAGTCCATTATGCAACGAGCCTATAATGACATTTATTAAGACACGAATTTTTTTTTGGAAACGAGCAAGGCGAGTTCCATACGACTTATTTAGTTTTACTATAATGAAAAGTTTAGGTTTTGAGGTTTTATATGCATAAAAAGAAAAAGAATTCGGCTTGTCGCGGCAGTCTTCCAGTTAGCAAGTTCTCTTATTTCTTGTCTTCTGCGATAGATTCCATCTGATGGCGTTCGGTCAAGTCGAAGCTCGTTTTGGCACTTTTCTTGAATTGGACGAATTTTTACATCACGGAATGAATTCACTTCAATTAAAATTAACACAAACAGAATATTGATTTTTATTGTAAGTACAGATTGTTTATTACGCAGTTTCATTTGCTTCTCTCCAAGTTTCAATATTATTTCGTGTTTGATAATGCTCGATACTACACCTCTGTTATAATGAAAGTCTGTATACTAATGAATATCATTATGATATCGTTACGGCACATCTAGTAAGCGTATTGTAGTATGGTCGAACAAAGAATATATTTTGATCCTGTCTTGAGGTTATGATATTTTGTGAGCCTGAAGATATGATCAATATTGTCAGCATTACCTCACGCCTTGCACTCGGTGACCTATAGGACCGCATATCATGCACAGAACTGTGGCTGATAGTGGTTTTGGAGCACGATTCTGGTCGCTCTAACCACATTATTCGTGTGCTGACATTTATAATCATGTACGGTTACATAATCGTATTTCCACCCTATTGATATGGAATTATATTTGTATACCCATAAGTAACGCTAAAGGAGCAATTTTCATATAGCCTATCAGGTTTTGTAGTATTTCGGTAACATAAAGAGCTTTCAAGAAGGTGGCAGTAGTAGTATAACTGTGCAAATTAAAGGGTTCGTGAAAACTGCAAAAACAAATGTTATTTCTCTTTTGACCTGGGTTGCCAACTCTCGAAACAGAAGTGAAAATAAGGGATAAATGCCAAAAATAATGGACCCAAAGTTTACTACTCGTACAGCATACCGATTAGCAACTTATAATACTGTATTAAGTTTTATATTCTCGAACTGCTACTGGGTGCCTGAAAGGCCACTGATGATGCACTAAAATAGTGCGAAACGGCGTCCGGTTCACCAATGGTTATCTTAGTTTTCAAGTCAAGTATTTAAGTGTTATAATAAATTACTGCCTTCACCATCATGCTAACACTACTACTACCACCACGTTTTTATTATTATTATTATTATTATTAATATTATTATTATCGTCGTCGTCATCATCATCATCCATACCCTTGATTTGCTGTAGAGTGTAGGTGGACCTATGGCTATTAATACGAACAAAAAAATATGACATACAGTAGTACACTCATATGGCTTTTTCTGTCCCTTAGGTACTGTTAATACAAAATGCGATACTTCATTGCCTTACCATCATTACTAGAGCCCGGATTTCCATGCAAATGCATGTTTTTATATACTTTGGTTACACTTCTCTAACTTTGTAGTTACACATTACATGACTTATGGATTCCAAATAAACATATTTTTCCGTGCATGTTTGCATATTTCGGCCTGTTTATGGCAAAATTCATGCATAATGCATGTTTGGGATTTTTTGAGCTTAATGTAGCATATTCAGACGTTTTTAATGCATATAAACCCGCATTTTCTGGTTTTAGTGCATAATATCAAGTTACCATGCATAACTGTGCATATTATGAATATGCCTCCCTAAAATCTTGGCTTTTCAACAAACGTAAAAATGTTGTATTGCATTACCATTGTTATATTTTGATTGACTTGGCAACAGAGTCTGCCACCTGCATGAATTTGAGAGTGCAAGCTACTGTTTACCCTAAATAAACAGTAATATAATACACAAGGCTACAAAAGAAAATGCCGACTCGCCGACCCCCACCACCTTCCATTGAAAGAAAACTGCTAAACAGAATGTTCACTGCTTGAATTTGTCAGTCACTAGCCATTGTTGAAGGCTTTGAATTCTTTAGAATCGTGTTGTGGAGAAACGGGTGTGACAGCCAGGGAAAAACGTAAGAAGGTACTTAGTTCAAACCCTGATCTTAAACTTCTGAAAACGTGAAAGACGTATAATGTGGAGAAAATGTAAAAGACATGGAATTCGATAGTGCATGTTTCGCCCTTCATTGTGCATATTTGGAGATACGATAGTGCATGAATGCATGCATATTTTTAAGTTTGATAGTGCATGAAAATCCGGGCTTTAATCATTACAATAAAATGTTTGGCTGGAAAAAATGCAAGTATAATTATTCCTACATACTCATATCAAAGGTAGCCAGCTGTTACAGTTGTTTTTGTCCAAGCAACTCCAACTATAGTTCGTGAAAATTTACCTCACTTGATATTAGTTACTTATAGTAATTTAGTTTATAGATTTAGGTGTAAAGAAAATTTCCAGAGTGGACAACGGCCTACCTTTACCCCCTACCGGATGGCCATGAAAGTTCTAGGCAGAGGGGATTTCAAAGCTTGTGAAGCGGTACAAGTTTCTGAATGTACATTGATATTTTGTCGAAAAATAATGTAAAGTATTTCTTTCTACTTGTGTGTATTAAAAGTTTAAAAAATAAAGTACCATTCCTTAAAAAAAATTACGGAAATTACTTCCTAATAACCCTCGTATAATCAGGGACCCGTACTTCGATTGATAGATAAACTTCCATATACATATGTTCTAGATAATCTCTAATGTACAACTGTCTTGTACTCTCGTGTAACTATGGAATTCTCATCAGTAAGACAGCAGGAACATTTTATAACGTTGACATTTCTTGATTTTAGTGTAATCTCTGCCCTTGCGGGTGCCGTGAGATTGGTTTCTTTACTGGCATTTAGCGTAGACATCACTATTATATCGTAATACTTTGCAATTCATATATTGAAATCAGATTAGAGCCTACCATTTCAAGTATAAAATATGCATCATTTTTTATAAGTTATGTCATGCAATTTGAGTTCTGTAATACGGGGATGCCAATAATAGGACGTTTCACCCTATCAAACAAGACACCATTACAGATAAGCACATGAAACTTATCCGCGTACACGTAATTAAGTACAAATTGTAAGAGAAACAGCTGTATAGTTGTACAGTATGCAATTTTCAAATTTTCTAAAAAAAAATCTGGTGTAAAAATATGAATTCCCGAACTAGACAAAAAAAGTGACAAAAGCAAAAAAGAAACATATCAACCGTAAAATAGAGCAAAATGTCTGAATATCAAAGAACGTCCAAACATAATAAAATCTCTTGTTTACGGTCTTGGCGTATTAGAATAACCACAGAACCCGAAGGATTAATTATGGATCCACTTGAGCATGAAGAGAACTTTGTCTTGTTGATTCTCAGTAAGCAGACTTGAACCGAGGCATGTAGTTTGAGGGGAGAATAAGAAGGGAAGTGTCACTGGGTTGGAAATGCAATGCTGGTGCAGATGTCGCCCATCTCTGTACAGGAAATCAACACTTGTCGCAGAAACAACAGAAAACTTAATGGTATTCTCGAAGTCCCTATTTCCGGATCTTTATTTGAAATCATGTGTTGAGTATAAAGACAAGATTATGTTTATGCGCCATATAGATAACGAAGTATGTCTTCTTTTCTCTTCCGCGCACGGAGTATAGGGCCACCAATTGCAGGTTTCATTAGCAATGACTTTTTTTTTTTTTTTATTTACGCTTATTTTCCTAGAAGTGACTCAGGGATTGGTGGCAAGCCTATATCCTAGGCGACAAGCTAAGGAATTATAGGACGTGACAGGGCCGGGGAGTTTTCCAGAGGCTCTAGTTCATGCTTGGAGTTTTTTTTTAACGTGCTGTAAAATCTACGACAAGGGACCCACGGTTTGTAGACCCTTGGAGATAAATTCCGTGCCCAGAATCGTATCAAGAAGTGCTTTTCAGTTACTGGTAGGTTAATGGTATACTTGCGCTAAGGTATGTGTGATTTTTGTGTTGTAATTGCAAAAACACATTTATAACCTAAACTGACGTTTCTTATCTTATCTTTTCTCTTTCCTGATAAATATTTATGTGTTGTTCAAAATTAATGCATTTAACCTTAGCATATATCGGGACGTTCCAATTGTACATTTTAAAATTTCTTTCTGGACCCAAATTCTCATGGGAAAAATGGCTGACATGACTTTTGCGGTAATCCTTGTAAACCTTGTACAGTGTGTCCCACGCAAGAGTTGGCCAATGACGCGGGTTCCTGCGGCGCGGCGGGCACAGCTCCAACTCCCGAGCGATCGGGTGAAATATCTACGCTAATGAAGCCGCGATCGGTGTTAAGATTCAGGTTCTCACATTTACAGTTGGAATTACAATGAAAATAACCACGTACCTCATCATAAGAGATGTTGGAAATGTCCTCCTCTTGCATCCACACAACATTGGAACCTGTTTAAGAAATTTTCTTTCACGCGCATAAGTTCAGCTTCCGAGATAGAATTAATTTCTCTTCTGATATTGTCTTTAAGTTCTTCTAATGTGTGTGGGTTTGATCTAATTTCTGTTCAGTAAGTACGCGCCGCTTGGTCCCTCGTTTACTATCGCGAATCGAACCAGTTTCCTGAAGTTTGCTTACAAGTTTTCGCACGGCTTCTCTGCTTGGAGGACGTACACCTGGGAATTTTGCTAAAAACCGACGTCTTGCGTCCTTGCAAGATGATGTAATAAATCACATATGTTTTTCTTTGTGAGAACCTGAACCATTACACCAACAGCGGGCTTTATTAGCGTAGATATTTCACCCGTTTCCTTTGTAATGTACGGGAAGTTGACCTATACACTTTATTTTTAAGTTTCTCCATAAATAATATTCACATACTGTTAGAAGAACTTAAAGACAATATCACATAGGCCTATCACAAGAGAAATGAACTCTGTCTCGGAAGCTGAACTTATGCGCGTGAAACAAGATTTCCTAAAATGGTGTCAGTGTTGTGTGGATGCGAGAGGAGAACATTTCCAACATCTCTTGTGATGAGGCACGTGTTTATTTTCATTGTAATTCCAACTGTAAATGTGAGAACCTGAATCATAACACCGATCGCGGCTTCATTAGCGTAGATATTTCACCCGATCGCTCGGGAGTTGGAGCTGTGCCCGCCGCGCCGCAGGAACCCGCGTCATTGGCCAACTCTTGCGTGGGACACACTGTATATGATTCACATGTCTAGTACAGAGATAGAGTATAGAATATGTTAACTTCTAAGTTGCCTTCAACGATTAGAATGCATTTGCGAGGACCCAGTGGCACAGTTGGAATGTTTAAGTTATCCATTTTCTTCAGGTGGCTAAGTGGCTGGAGGGCCTATTCGGCCTTTAACACGTTTGAATAACATGTGTAGGTTTCACGCTAAGAAAGCCTGATAGCTTTTCACCATAATGTACCAGTTACTCTAAAGATCTGCAAGTTCTGGATATAATCAAAGAAGTCTCTAGGAAGCCTGCCAAGAATGTTATTCATTCTTTCAAATCCCCGCCATATCACATGTTAATTTTTATCTTCCCTTACACTCCTTCGTCGATTTACTTTTAGGCTATTAACTGAGACAATACTTTTTATAATGGAAAACCTGATATTAAAAAATAAATAAGGTTAAAAAGCTCCATCTTAAAGCATTATATAGGCGTAAAGATACCCCATATACCATTGATTGCTGAACATGAAGAAACAACATTATTTTACATGGAAACAGTATTATTCTGTTATTGGAGTCTCAAGTTACAAAAAGGTGTTTGGAGATTAAAACATTTATTATATATAACAAGTCAAGACACAATACATTTGCATACCTTAAAATGTCTTATTTGATAATTCTATAAATCTTATTTGGGTGAAGTTAGAACTGTACCATAATGCACCTTTTATTTTATTTTATTTATTTTATTTTTTTATTTTTATTTTTTTACTTTACTTTTCATCAATTGTATTTGTATGATACTAGTATTTCTATTAAAGAGATATCTTTAATATTATTTGTAAATTAAATAAAAAGGTGTCTTTGGAATAGTGTTTTATTCTTATGTACAGGAGAAACGTTTTGAAGTATTTTTTTTAAAAAAAGTTACTTCAGTATGAACCATTTACATAACTGAAAATCAGTCTGATTTTAATTGCATCTTAAACTGTTTCTATTAGTAAAATCTCTTACTTAAATTGTGAGTTCTTTTAAAAATATTTGGTCCAAGTGTGAAGTCCAGAGGTTAAATATTATGCAATATATGTTTCTCAATATAATTCGTAAGAAGTACGGATTAAAAAAAAACGGCAGCACTGTTAATGTTAGTTAAGTAGTGGTTCATATTATCTTTATAATTTGCCAGTATTGTTGTATGATGTGTGTCGGATGGAGAGATTGCTTATTTGTTGTATTATTATCTTTCATGAATGGTCTAAATACTAAAAATTAAAGTTTTGTATTGAAAATTCAGTAGGGTTACTACAGAAAGCGAAAAATAGAGAATCAGCTCTGACTTTGAAATTCTGTGGCATTTAGCTTCAGGCATGTGGTAGAGGCTAATGGAAACGAAACTCAATTAAATGGCAATGATGCATAAAAACTCTGTTCCATATCCCTTTACAAATGCAGGAAAATCTTTTTCATTCCAACAAAATTGTCTTCACATGCTGAATGAGAGAGCAAAGGTTGATATATTTAACGTTTTCATCCGTAAATAAATGTTAATATTCATTTATTAGTATAGGATAGTATATTATCAGCTAGCTGTCTTCTGTGCTAAGTGTTAATTCCAATACAATAATTTATCGGTAACCTTTAGTGTTCCTTATTTCTATGAACTCATATTATTTTGAACTAGGTTTGAGATTAACTTTACACATAAACTAAAAAATGAAAAAGATTTGCTGTATGTACGTATAATAGTACATTATGCAACAAGCCTATAATAGCATTTATTAGGATACAAGCATGTTCATGGAACGAGGAACGTGAATATCTTATATAGCGTTATAGTCATGTGGCATACAACTGTTTTTGTTCGACCATTATTAGTCTGAATGTTTAAAATTTGAGATTCTAGATTCACTCAAACAAACGGCAATGAGCTCGCCATGCCATTAGCATCAGATGGTATGTCATAGTTCTTGTCTTCTACGAGAGATGACAGCTTACAGCGTCGGTCAAATCGAAGCTTCCTTTTGTTCGTTTGCTTGAAACAAACGGAGTTTGACAGCACGAAATGAATTCACTTTAATATGATATTAAAATTAACAAGGGCATAATTGATTTTATTTTTAATACAGGCTAATTACGCAGTTATCAGCTGATACTCTCAAGGTAGCAAGATCGTTCTTTGTTCGATAATAATCGATATCACACCGATGTCATAATATAAATTTGTATCGTTATGGAATTCATTATGAAACCGTTACGTCACGCGTTATAAGCGTTATAAGTATGGTCGAACAAAAAGTGTTTAAATTCACGCTGGGTGGTATTGTTGAGCTCCATCTATTGAATAATAACATAATACCATTTTGCCCAACTTCCACTTTTTTTTTCTTATGCCTTTCGATTACGTTCAACCGTGTTTAGGGAATCTTGCTTATAGAGTAAGTTTCATTCGATAAGAATAAAACTGATCCTTTACTGGCGTCATTTTTAATTAAAGCTTTCGACGCAGAAGAAGAGGAAGAAGAAAAATCAGGAGGTGAATTTTATTTACGATATAAGAACATTTTAAGTTTCAGTTATTATAATGAAAAATGACGCCAGTGAAGAAGCAATTTTATTCTTATTGAATGTAACTAACCCTATAAGCAAGATTCCCTGAAGATGGTTGAATGTAACCGAAAGGCCTAGGAAGAAAGAAAAGACATAAAAGAAGTTGAAAAGAAAGTTATTATGCCAATATTTTATGTATCTATGTATTCCTAGCAGTCTTTAAGAATGTCTCTCTGCTTAAGCACTATTACACTATGGATGTATACATAGTCATCCAAGCTATTACACGGTGTGTTTTTCATCTGGAAACCTACTACTGTGCAAAACAGATATGGAAGAATAGTTATCCAGTGCTAAAGCTAGCGATCGAACATTTTAACATTAGCGTATAATAGAGTGAATTATTATTATTTTTTTTTTCGTAAACTTCCGGGCCGTAATAATTATATTTTGTGTTACCTAGTTTATTAAAAGAAAACAACAAAACAAAAATGAATTTTCATTAATGTTCTTTCAAATCCTATGGTTTCCAGTGGAACAAAGGGCTTCAACAATACTCCGCCATTTTGTCTCTCAACTCCAAACAGCAGAATTGAGTTTGAAACTTCAGAATGAGTTCTAATTTGGTTATGTACAATTTATTCGTTGTCTATGTTTTGTAATTTTGTACTAATTATATATGGTAAATGGGGAGGGGGGTACGTTATGGTGCAGTTGATTGAGCCACTGCGCTACAAGCCGGAGGTTCGCAGGTTTGATCCCCGTTGAGATCATTAGAATTTTTCCGTTTTTCCTAACCTCCTGGATGCGCTATGGTCCTGGGGTCGACTCAGACTCTAGCAGAAATGAGTACCATGAACAATCCTGAGATTAAAGGCGACCGGTGCATATGGCTGACAACATTACCACCTTCATGTGCCGAATGTCTCAAAATCTTGGAGCCACAAATCTTCTGGAAATATAAGTTCTTCACGGCCTGTATAGGGGACACTTTATTTTATGTGGGGCGAATGTTTTGAAAGTACTGTGATTTGAATTTCAGTTAGGGTTAGCTTAATACGGGGACAGGAAAAACATGGCTGAAAACGAGAAACTAAAAGAAGGTAGTACAACAGAATACAACAGCAGATTGCAAACAGCATAATATTATAATAGTGAAGCCAACCATACCCGCACGTTGTCAAACGATTAGACGGTGACGACCATTGTGAACAATGTTTTATAGAAAGTATTTCAATGACAAAAATAATTATATAATGTTAGCCTTTAATGTGTATACTTCAATTATTGAATTGAGGAAAGGTGTTATATTGCTTTTAAATTAATCTGACTGGTGCACACCCATGAAGAAATATTACACACAAATTTGTATATGCTTTTAGATTAATGTAACTGGTATATGTGTATTTTTATTATTTTAATCTTTTATTATACTCACATTATGAACACAATATATATTGTATAAAATCCCCAATTGTTTCTATAAATGTTTGAGGGAGCACTTTTATGTAATTAATATATAATTAATAAATACAGTTTAATTTGATTTCACAATATACTTGCACTATTTGTTACATCCAGATCTCGTTTTCAGGTACTAATTCCTTGTCTAGATTTGATAGTGGTTTATAGGCGGTTTTTTATTTCATATATTATTTTTAGGGGGTCTATTTAGCTGGAAGTTCGAAATTATCTTTTGTGTATAGTAATGTTTAATTACAGAAAAAATAAAAAAACTTATAACATCTCAATTTTAACGCACTAGTACTAAAACAACTTTCATTTGTTTCAGGATTAATTTCGCTGCAGCAGTCCATAGAAATATGTAAGTGTTAAATGCATTTTTAAGCTTTATTTTATATAGCTAATGGTAGTTAATAGTCCATGGTAATTAGCCTACAAAGTCAATTATGTAATGACGAAATGCATATGTAAAACTTAATTATTTTATAATATTATGATTATGTAATATATTACACTCTTTGTATTTAGTTCTGGCTGCAGATGGTATTTTACCGTGGAATGTAGACACGAACATTAGCGTTGATCCAACCGGGAACCTAATTGATAATAGCATCTGTCTAGGTAGCACGTTAAAATGTACCAAAGTTCGATTATCGCTCTCAACTTTAGCCGATTTGAATAAACACAACAAGGTTTCAGATACAAGAAACCTACACTCGCTATTTTAAGTTTCTGTTGAGGACTCTGCAAAGGATTTAAACACCAAAGGAAGTTTCTTGAAGATATTTTGCAATGGCAAACCAACAACAAAAAGTTGTGAAAGAGATCCAGAGAATGATAAGATATAAAGGAAACCGATACAAGTAAGAAGTGTGAAAAGAAAATAGTGAAAGGAAAAGTCATAAAGTTGGGATAAGATAGGGGAGAAAGATAGGGGTAAAAGAGATTAAAGACTGCGATTAGCGGAGTACAGGAGAAAAATAAAATAAGAGCCGCTCCTGCTTTTCTGGTTCGTTAGCATGGGAGAGCGAGGTTTCGCAGGTTTAAGATGGATTGTGAATCACACGTCCCTCGGGAGCAGGGTCTGTAGATTTGCGAGCTCTTGTCGGCAGCAGGGAAGTCCCTTCCAGCACCAACTGCTTCCGCATTTAGAAGTAAATCTTCCACAGAGCTCTGCTTCGACCAAATCAGTAACCAGGTGCAAGATAGGAGAAGTAGATCAAACCCACTTGAGAGGTTTTTGTGTGTGTTTATTTGTGTACTGGCTCTTGCTTGGAACTTCAACGTATCTTCTTTAGCGATACTTTCATGTTCAAAATGCGAGTTTCGGTCTCTATTGTTCAGCGTCTTGTCTGGTAAAATTACTGAAATAATATGTTTTGGTTGAAAGGTTGAAGCATTGCACACTATTGCCACTGCGTTGTACCAATCTCCGTAAAATAAAAAAAAAATAAAAAAAAAAATAATAAAATAAAAATAAAAAAAAGGATCTGCACGTAGAATTATTATCGTATTATCGTAATATTTTAGTTTTAATGCAGTGCATCATACAGGACCACTGCCAAGCACAAGTTCGGATTTATAATAATTTTGCAATGTAATATGTAAAAATACACATATTATTGCAGCCCAATCTTTTTGGGATCGAATGTAAATGGGATTTGCTAGTGGTGCCTGCATTGGTTTGCCATCTGGAGCTCAATTTGGAGGGTTCTCTGCACTGGGGTATTTTCTTCAACGATGAGAACTCATGAACAATGTCGGTAAATCGATGGTTAAAGGTGGAAGTACTTTCGTAACATTCATGCCTATTGGAGGTCAGATTGGTTTTGCAGCATCCCAGATCTTAACTTATTACATTAATTTCCTTTTCAAACATATAAAGTAATTAGATAAAGGACCCACATAATGAATTCTCTTGAACTTGCAACGTAATTTACTTTATCCATATTATTATAGAAACTCTTCACTGTCCTAAATAAAATTAGGGACAGGGAAGATAGGTTAGCGATAAATAACATATACTACAAAGAGCGATAATGTGTAATTCCTGTAAGGGACTTATCTGCAGGTAGGTCGCAGTCAGCGATCGACGAACAAACAGGAAGTCAATTCGGTAGTTATGTTATCTGCCTTCAGTTGGCCTAAGTGTCAGCATCAGGACTGTAAACTATTTTGTCCGATAAATACTACAAATTATCATTTTACCTTTTTAAATGTTACTCTTTTTCTATAAATAAAACATTAAACCTAATAATAAGCTCCCATTAACGAGCTCATAAGAACAATGCACAGAACGCTGTAATAATAGTTTTTTTTCACAGATCATTCCCTGGCTTTTAGTGTGTACCATGCTCAAGGGTGTATTACTTGACTAAAATATTCTTGATGATGTGAATTTTGGACGTAGTAAATGAGCCAATAGGTTATTATTAAAAATAGTGTGCAATTTTTGTATTAGATGCATTTATTTTATTTTGTATTAAAAGTCTGTCATAAAAGCACTTTGGTGCCGGTGCCGGTCATTCACTTGGCACAGTCCCTCCCTTTAAAAAAAAACATTGGATCTGCCACTGTCTTCTCAGCATTCTCGACAGGCTGTGTATTGCGGGTTTTCTAGTCGTTGGTAGCAGGCGGTGCTGCAGACAAACGCGACCAAAGAATTTTTAGGTCCGGACATCAGATGTTGAGTATATGGAATAATAATTAGAACATAAATATGTATAGTAATGCATCTTATGAAGCAGCAATGCGCAAATTCATGTAAAATGCAAACCGTACCAAGACTGTTTTAACATTACATGGCTTACTTACTTAGTTACTTAATGAATGGCAAAAGACAATTCCTAAACAAGCTAAAGGAATTTCCCTAGGGCTGTTTACACAAACAAAACAAAATTTGCTGGAAATATTTATTGCAACAGATATAGCAAGTGTTCAGATATTTTTCAATGTATTCGACACAGGAATTAAGACATTTCTCATACCATGGGACCAGCTTTTGAACACGTGTGTCGTACAATTCGAAAGGCTTTTTGTATTTCTCTAGATTGTGGTTGTCATCGCCCAACAGACAAACACCATCCGCATAAGCTAAAATCGGGTGATTGTCATTTAATTCTAGGCGTAGTTAGGACATTCCTATAGGAGTAAATGCATTATATATGAATATTTGTATCCTTATAAATATATAGTAAACTATATTATATTAGTGCAACGTATTATATCCAGGATTTTTTTTTTTAGTAATATTACTTTACGGCCCATTAAAGATATTAATAATTCTCAATTTTAAACTCATGAACGTGGTAGGATAGCGTAGAGTAGTCCTGGCCACAGAATAACCCACAATCTTTTCCGTGTTCAGTTTCAAATGCAAATGAGTGTACGTACTGTTGGAATTGTGGGGCCCCGGGACTAGGCATCGGAACAACGCAAGACTTTTAATTGGATAAAGCGATTGTTCATTCCAGAATCATGCACCTGAATTAGGCTTACATTACTTGGTAAGTAGTGGGGGGAATGAAGGAGAATTGGGGATGGGGTTGCACAGAGTTAAAGAAGCCCTCCAGGGAGTAATGCAGAATCATGAAGCATAAGCTAGACGGTGGTGGAACAAACAAATAAGGCAGTCGTGATTTAAACTTCTTTCCATTCACAAACCTTGCTTTTAAAAGCTTTCCAACCGTATTTATTATAACTCCTATGAGATAAGTAATGCTACAGAAGGTAAAGACATAATGTCAATAAGAAGTCATCAGCTTGGCGCAGTCTCTAGACACTGGAGACTTCAGGAAAATTTAAAATTCTCTGAACTTATGCCTTTTTTTATTAATATAACTTTTTATTACAGTATTGAATTAAAATATGGAAGTACATAACATAATACAGAATTACAATACAAGATAAGAAACAAGTTATGAAAATATTCACAAGTTTCAGAAAAGTGATGAACATCCGAAAGGGAGCAGAATTCTCGGGCTCGGGTGCAGTTCATTTCAGTTACATAAAAAAAGTACAGTAATGTCATACACACACACATGCAAACATCACAAAACAAAAGGAAAAAATAACATTGTTATTATTATTATCACTGATATTTATTATTTTCTTTATTATTATTACTATTTTTAACATCATCACTATTATTATTATTATTATTATTATTATTATTATTATTATTATTATTATTATTATTATTATTATTATTATTATTATTATTATTATTATTATTATAAGTGTAGCAGCTTTCCTGACAAACAGGACACGGAGACATGACAAATGGAAAGGAAGCCCTGCCTAGCTCTGCATGAGGTATGGCCGTAGTGACACCTGTACTTATTTTGCGCCATTATTTCACGGCAATTTGGGGAACAATGGCTACACCTTGTTAGAGAGCGCTCGCACATTTATCAACATCAGCGAGCGTCATGAGGGGCGGAGATAAATCACACCCACCATCTTGCAGCAACGTTCTCATTCAAAATCATCAGTAACGCAAAGTGCAACCCACTGCACTGGATATATGTGAAACAGGCGATATATTCTCACATGAATGAACGCTTTGAAATGTTAGTAAAGTTTGTACGTACGAGTACAACAAGGAATGCTAATATTGCCATGTTGTTCTTCCTCAGAAACTACGGTCATTTTCAGAATTTCATGGTATAGAATAGACCTACTGGTAAATATTTTATTTCCTAGGTAGACTACCATAGGCAGAGGAAGTATTGTGTTCGAACCATAAATTCGTAGTTGAGATTTTAACATTAATTCAATTTAATACCGATGCACACCACACGTCGTGCATATTCTCGAAACATTCATGCTCTAATTGTTTCAATGAGCAGATATGTGCATAGTATTTAAATTCTGCCAGAAACATGCCGTTAAAATATGACAAGTTAATTAAATAAGCACAACTATTTTAATATGAAGCAAATATGATCCAGTATCGTAAAACTGTACGAATAAGTACAGTCTGACTCTGGCTCAACCTTTCCACCTTTAGCCTACACATGGCCAGTGTGAAAAAAATTATCGTTACACTGTATGAATAAGGTTTTCTCCAAGATTAATTTACCATTCAGCTCTAGAAGTAGCTTTAGCTGACGTGAAAGAGGCTATGAAAATGAATCATTCCTATTTGGACGTGATCGAAGTTCCTACAATGAAATTATGTTTTGGTAGTCTGTAAAAGCGGAGTAAGAAGGCTGTAAGTTGCAGAGGATTGGTGAACATAAAACTCGATATATTCATAAAAGTAATGTTATCAGACAGACCACATGTCCACAATCTGTCTTCATTTTCCCGCCATTCGTCTTCATCAATCACAACTAGCGAGTTTAGAAGCCTGGAGCCACTCGCTCCCGTCACACAAGAATGCACGCATCCGCTCTTTCCGGTAATTGTTTTGTTTCGCTATTTCCACATTTACTTGACGAAAGCCTACACGTACAGTACGCAGTGGTCGACTGGTTAGCATGATTGCTTATTTTAATAACACGGTTCACAGGTTCAAGGGGGTACTTACGAAAATCCTTTTTTCTTACCTTTTTTCATAGGAGATAATTGAATCGGTCATTGCAGGAAGGGGATAAGTCACGAAAAACGCGAAAAAGAGTTCAGAGCGTTTGCTCTCTCTAGATCAGCGTTTCCCAACATGTGGTCCGCGGACACCAGACCAGCCACGAGAGATTTAAAGGGGGTCCGCTGGATCGTTTTATTTTTAATAAACTATATCCTACCATGTTGTTCACAACTGGGATATTTTTAATGTAGGCTACATTTCAGGCTCTTGAGGCCCATGGTTTAAATTAAGAGAAATTTAACACAAATGTTAGTACCATTATTGCTTATGTAAATAACCAACCTTTCATATAGGTTTTATCAAGTATATTTTCTTCTGGCTGGTCAATTCTATTTCAGTCTCAGGGTGAACTGTTGTCTTTTTTTACCAACCTCCCAACAAAAAAGCCTATTGCTCTTTCTTTCGAGTGAAGTTGGCACTGCTGGCCATGTCTCTTATTCACTTTAGTGGCAAAGAGCAGAGAGAACCTACGGTTCTTTATATTTACTTAGCAGGGAATTTTTATAATATCGTACGATTTAGAGTTTCTGCGTTTGATCAAATAATCGAGTACACAACCGATGTACATGGTAACTTTGTGATGCACTGTTATACGAATAGAGGCGATGGTGATTTAGTTATGAGTCAGTCGCCGTGCAGAATGGCTTTGGAAAGATGTAAACAGCATTCTGTCGTCAAAATAGTAACTATCCGAAGGAAAAATTCGAGAAAATACCACAAGGAGCGGACGGGGCTTTGGAGATTAATACCCATCCGTACCGAACTTTAAGAGATCATTGAGTGAGTACGTGTGCTTTCATGCTTCTAACTACTGCAGTACATCTGAATGTCACGATGTAATGACGTATGAATGTTTATGGATGTCTGTTTCCTTCACTATCCTACACCAAGTACCCATAATCTGCATTAGGCTATACATGTACTCCGTACCCTGCCCTCTTTCATTTTTATATTTAAAAATTTAAAAATGGTCCCACATTTAAAAAAAAAACTGTTGCCATGACTTATGCTACGTCGACCATATTTCTGTTAGTGAAGATTGGGACGATTTGTTTTTAGTGTATAACCTCTTATTTCCCAAAACTTCCAAACTTCTTTTGCTATGAAACATCGTTATTAAGTTGGAACCCAAATATTTTCACAGGGTAGTAATACTATAGCAGTATGTATAGGTAGAGTGGGTATGGTAAGTACAAACAATGAGGTTTTCCTATTCTCAATTAATCAACAAGACGTATATTGCAATACATGTGCTGGAAAGACGGCGAAAGACGCTAATGGATTAAGGTACCGGCACTGAGAGCTGTAAATTCTAGTTTCCACCATCATAACATGGACGGGATTTGATTGAGAAAACCCTATTGTAGAAAAAATTCCATTACCCATGACAATCAGTAAAAAGGCTCTGGTAGAGTTTCTTAGATATCAATTTAACACCAGTCCTTCTGTAAACACTACAGAGAAGCCTGCTCCATTATTTAGTTATACTAGACTTCATCTTGGTTTGGCACGTGTGTTTAATCTGTGGGCGACTAACAGCAGGGATCCCTTCAGTCTCTCTATACTCTCTGATAACACAGCCCGTTGCTATGCGTATAGTACATAACGAATAGGTGCTTATTTTATAGGGAATACGTATACGCATCCGTTACTGTTGGGGCAATAAACCTTTGAACATAGTCCTTTCAGGGTGTCCACATTCTGGAAAGTCTGGGAAAGTAAGGAAAATTAAAACCGGTCAGGAAAGTGAGGGAATTTTATAAAGTAATGGCAAAATGGAGGGGAATTTATTTTAAAAATATGGAATAATCAGGGAAAATAACTAGCTCCAGAGAGCAAAATAAAAGGAGCATGTGTTTTGCTTCAGTCCGGACTGTGTAAGCAATTTTCTTTTCAGTACTTGAGCTAGTCATTTCTTATTTTTGTTATGGGGATGTAGGTGGCTGCATTTTGTTTCTTGCTTTGTTTAAAAGAACCTTGGAAGTATTGGTCAAATAAATGTTAGTTTCTGGTCATAGAAAGTCAGGGAAATTTATTTTGAAATGTCTCTGGTACCCTGCTTTAGTGTACATGAAATTAATTCACTCTCAAATGTCATGATTAATTATAGCCCATGGGAAACATGTAATTCCTATTTTAGGTGTCCGCTTTGCGACGGTGACAGTTAAAGAACGGTTTGCGAGTTTATGAAGGCTTCCTCGTAAGAAATACTTACAAGTTAGGTATTTTTCATTTTACCTGTATTTTATATACATATGTACTAGGGACGGGGCATAAGTCATAACACCTATTTTTTAAAATAAAAGACCAATTTCAAATTTTGAAATACACAAATGAAAGGGCAGGGTATGGAATTTGTGTATAATGCAGATTATGAGTAGTAGATGTAGGATAGTAAAGGAAATAAACACCCTTAAACATCCGTACGTGACTGTATCGTGCCACTTTAATGTATTGCGGTATTTGGGGTATAATTTAATTTAATTTAATTGCATAGTTGTCATGGAACACATAGTGTATAGACATTGTTAAACGATAAAAATATAAAAGATATAAAATTAAGTCAATTAAATCACAGTTAAAAATTAATTTATGTTATGAAATGCTTTCTTGGTCAGCCAACCAGAGATACTGTAGTTATTTTAAAATGGAGTCTGTTCGTATTAAATACTATAGGCTATCACAATAATTTATTTGAAGGATCCTACAGATTTAATTTCTTACTCAGTCAACTTGTCACTTCATTATGGAGAACAAAATAGTCCAGATATCACAATTAAGTTATTTTTTGCCGTTTTTGCTTATGTTTTAAATGTAATAAGCGTCGTATTGAAATTTGGAATGCACTTTTTATAACCAGAGAATGAAGTGCAGTGTGTTCGTTACCATTATAGGTACATACTTCGTGGTGAGAGACATAAGACTTTATGTTCCGAATATATTTTGTAGTTTCGTACAGCTTCCACTTCACTGTCATTTCCCTGTTTTAAACCCATTTTCTTACGATTTCGTAAGAAACTTCTGGAACAGGGTGTATCTTTCTGTAAACTATAAAGTTAGGGAGAAGTTCTACTTGTACTTTTAATTAGTTTTATATAAATTAATTGCGAGTTGTAATTAATGCAGTTATGCCACTTCCAGTCTTCATGAAGCTCAGATGAAATGGTAGTAGAACAAAGTGATTTTGTACAACTTCATTATGTGCAAGTTATCCCAGATGGAAAATAAGATTCTTCACTACACTGTTCTGCACACTACAATAAGACGCATAACATAAGACGCAAACATATTGCAAATTAGTATTTCATGTAGGATGTCTTCTTATTCATCCAGACGAGCAATATATGGTATTATATGGTATAGTAAGGTGCATCTTTATTCTTATATACATATTAAGTACATTTTCCACAGAACAAATCCAGCGCACGGGCCTATACAACCGTTCGTGCTTTTACTATGGACAAGACACTAGAAAGAGAAATGTAAGACTAATAATACAATAAAATATAATACGATAAAATATACTAATGCTATACAAAGATTAAGTTCGGCCCATAAAACTCGTGAAGCTCAAAAGTATAAAAACAATTGTCCTAATGTGATCTTTGAACATAGAAGGCAATGGCCTAAGCTTACACTCAATTAGAAGCGAAACTAACTTACATTATTTATGGATATAAACATATAAAGTAGGTTATTACACTTATTAAATTACACCAAGTTAAGATACAGTCAAATACAATTAAGATAGAATCAGTTACAATGTAAGTAATAATATCATAAAGAGAAATTAACATAAATGTAGCTACGTGGTAAAAGCAAACATCAGTAACTGAGAACGTAATAAAGATAATTTGCTATAATGATTTTGTTTAGATATATGTTAGTTATGAATGTTGTATTACATACTGCTGGTGTAATTTCTTGTTAAATCAAAATTTTATAGAACATTTAGTTTTAGATTTATATATTTGTTAAAGTGAACGTTTAGATTTAAAACCATGTGTACAAATATGTATATAATGATAGAGGGGAATTTAGTTTGCCCTGAGGTATCATGGATACCCGACCAACATCTGACTTGTGATTTTTAGTGTATATTGTCACTATTAATTTTACAGCTTTCTTTTTATAATGCAATAATATTGTATGGTGTGATCGCAAAGCTATTACAAGATTTTGGCTTACAGATTTACTACAGATCTGTATATGCCTAACACGGACAATGTCCGTAGATAGAAAAACTAGTACAGAGACTCGTCCTGTAAGTTTTAGATAGGAGCTGGTAGGGAATCAATCCATGCAGTGACCCAGCGTTGTTTTAATTAGATGAGCTGATCCCGTAAGAACACATAATGTCGAGCGGCTAATTACTGAGCTCATTGTGTATTCATAGGATGGCTTAACAGAATATTCTGTCTCCTGCTACCTGTGCGACAAAAACACCACTGCTCTCGCCACTGTAATGTACCTTGTATCGTCGCTGCAGTCCTAATCCACAAGTCATGAGTGGGTTACATATATTTACAGTTCTTTCACCGTCACTATCCATGGCACTGACGGTGTGCCATTGCTTTGGTTCACAAAAAAGACTTCGATAATACTTTCTCGCATTGCCAGTGAAAGTCGAAATCGAGATAGTAAATTATGCAATGACCCTATAATGTCATTTATTAAGATTCGCTTTGCTCGTTTCATAATTTTCATGCTAGTATTTTAATTACCATTGTAGGCAAATTGCATACGTCGTTCTTGTCCGACCATAATTAAATGTGTAGGTTTTGATATTTTAGATTCACACTAAAAAGAAGAAATCGGCTGTCCTTGCCAGTCAGCTGTTAGCAAGTTCACGTAGTTCTAGTCCTCCGCGAGAGCTGGCAGATGACTTACGGTCAAGTCGAAGTTTGTTCTTGGCCGTTTTCTTGAAACGAACGGATTTTAAAAGGCGAAATGGACCAAATTTAGTATAATATTAAAATTAACACGAACAGAATTGATTTTATTTTAAATACAGGGTTTTTTTATGCTGTTTGATTTTCTATTGTGAAGGTTCCTAGATCGTTCAGATTTCAAATAATCGAAAACACACCTTTGTTAAACTTAAAAATCTGTTTCGAAATGGATATCATTATGATTCCGATACGTCACATTTAATAAGCGTGATATAGTACAGTCGGACAGAAAACGTGTTTCATAATGACTAGAGTAAGATGAAAATATTTCGGGATGTTGCCTCTTATGTCCGTCTGAATGTTTTTGCAGACTTTTTTCTGGTAAACTTACGTTTTATTTCATTATATATAATAGACCAGGAACATACTTTATATATTATTGCACCCTTATACGAGTACTATGGGTTCTCTCACTAAAATATTGCAGTTTGTTTTCTTTTAACTTTCCCAATATTTTCATTTCAAAAATTGATCTAACTATTTTTATGGAATTCTTTAGTTCAGTATATCTTAATCTCTCTCGATTTCCTATCAACTTACCACTCTCGTATAGCAATATACTGTCTATTGAAGTGATTTTTTTTGCCGTTAAAAAAAATTAGAGAACAAAGTTGACCTCGAAGGGTAAGATATCTTGTTTATTAACATGTTAATGAGAAGGTTAATATTTATTCATGGATTATGACCACAGGTTGTATATCCCTATGTCTGTCACACGCTCCACAGCTTGTGTATGGGCCTGCTTAACGTAATTGCAACTTAGAGATAGGACAGTCTTGGCGAATCTAATCTCTGCACCGTAATGCTAATGACACTCCCAAGCTCCAATCACTGGTTAATTGATTCTAACAGCTCAAACAGGCTGGAAAATGTCCACAAACATACGGAATTAGTGCTGTAATTCAATCACCCTCTCTCTTGCTTGATATCTCACTTCGACAACATGTATCTTTACTCAGTTGTTGCAACACGTCAGGAACAGGAACACTGATATTAGTATAGAGTGTCCATATAATGTTTATATAAAAACGGGACATTTTAATTTTTTTGTTTGTTAAAAACCTGGGACAATTAAGGAAAAAAAGAGACAAAAAATCAATTCACAAAATTGAGGGAATATTTACAATTTACCTTTATCTAATGCACACAAATTATCCCAAATGGCTTTTTTAATTTCTTCTGCAGACTGGTGTAGATAATTTTTTCCACAGAAATAGAAGCCTCATTGTCACTGTACATTTCACTTTTATGTATTCTATACATTCTATTAAGAAGTGCGTTTCTTTTATAATTTATCATAAAAGTCAGCACATATTACTCCATTAAAGATTGTTCTGACAATGAGCAAGACCTTCACTGTTTTAACTTTTATTAATGTACCGTGAAACGGTGAAACACACTGGTCAATCACAATCACAAAAAAGCGAGTCATTTGAGTGTCCCCAATAAAACTTTCGGGACAGCGGAACATTTTGTCAAAAAACGGGACTGTCCCAGGAAAAACGAGACGAACGGACGACCTATATTAGTAAGAAAATCCCTAATGCACTCCATACCGTTACAAACTCCTCTCAATTGTGCAAAAAGTAAGAAAGCGAACAGGTGACATTTTAAAGAAAATGTTAAAATATAGTATTTTTCATATTATTATTGTTTATGCTGATACATTTAACTTCCATAATCCGGACTGATCTTATTTCTTATTTTTGGACTTATTTTTCTCAACATCCTATTTCCCCGCATATTTCACTATTATATTGCTCTTTCCAAACCAATATTTACCCTATTACTTTGAAATTTTTAACACAGTCTCTAGACATATCAGAAAATAAAAATAACAGTATGAATTTTTAATTTAAAATATTTGTGCCCTTGTAACATGTGTAAGATTTAAACTTAAAATTGAATAAAATAAGGTTTTACTATTTTTTAAAAAGAAATGCTCAAGTCTGTTACAAATGAAGTAGTGACTTTTTTTGGTTTGGAGTGTCTAGACATCAAATCTTTAATTTCGTCCTTAAAATTAGAGAACTGCAGCGCAAGGACCTCTACCCATGACACCAATTAAAAATCACAAATCATTTTTTCTTAAGTTCTCATAAATTTACAGCTCTGAACATTTGAAAGTTTACTGTGGTAAACTCTTCAAGAGTCAGGTAAAAAAATAACAAAAATCGTGGGCCTATAGAAATGTAAATATTTACATTTCACAGATCGGTCCCCTTATAAATATAAATAAATAAAATAAGCCTATCGTGTCCCATGTAGGGCAAAGGCCTCCTAAGAAGGGTTTAGCTCCTCTTATCTAGCACGGCGAGCTACTCTGCGCTAGTGAAGTTGTTCGTGATTTTGAGCGTCATGTACACTTGAACTTTAACACTTGGTCTTGAGCACTTAGTCTTGCGTATTGTTCAGGGTTTTCCCCAGTTCTTTCCACTCGTTTCTTCTTTTGGCTACCCTGGTCCATTGTTGGCCCACTTTATCCTTGAAAAGGTCCTCCCATCTCCTTTTTGGTCTTCCGCGCAGCCTTCTTCCTTGTCTGGGGTCCCATATGGTACTCCTGTATGTCTATCTATCGTCCACCAACCTTGAAACATGGCCACCCCATCTCCATTTAGTGCTTTCTGCTACGTGAGCGATATCTGTCGTTTTTGCTGGATTAGTGTAGTATTGGGGATTCTGTCCCTCAATGTTATGCCTAGGACTTTTCTTAACATTTTCCTCTGGCATACCTGTAGTAACTTTTTCTGTGTCGATGTCAGCGCCCATGTTTGACAGCCATAGAGTATCACCGGGTAGATGCAGGATTGTAGAGCTTCTATTCTTAGTGTCCTGCTGAGTTTTTTTAAGTACAAAAAATTAGGAATGCTTCCTGATTGGTTGCGAACAAAATTTTATAGGTTGTAAAGTTCATCGTCTATGAAACAAGTGGAACATCCTAACTTTACAAGCTTATTGCCCAAGACACCATTTAAAGTTCTAGTTATTTCCGGCGGTTTGAAGGCGTGCCTTTTGATTCAAGTGGTTAACGTGGACTTAGAAACACTGTACCAATCATGAGACTAATAAAAATGAACGGTGGGCTTATCTAGGACATCACATAACCCATCCAGGGATTAAATTAAGTAAAGAAAGTTTACTAATAAATGTTCCATTGAAAGAATCTTCTAAAAAAATAGTTTTAGCTCTCCTTTAAATAAAGTCAAAGTCTACCCTACATTTAAAAAAACCGTATAAAGTAGTTTTTCCAACATAAGCTTGTCCTTTAATTATCTGAATAAGTTAAGATATTACCAAATGCTCCAATCAGAATGTGTATTTTCATGCATACATGAAACCTTGCAAATTTGAACATCATAACAGTAATAGTTTAATAGTAAATGTACCTTCTTATATAAGACAATTTAACATTGTAGAAATAGGGTTTCCTCATGTCTACCGGGTTCAGAACATAACATTTCAAAACTATTTTCATAAAATTTCACAGTTTAATAGAATAAGGAATTTTTTCCACATTTTATTTTATTGCATATCTCAGATTGTAGGCTATACAAACTATGCATTTTCAGTGTTGAAGTATGTACGAAAATTGAGTGAAGAATTTCTGTCCAGGCGCAATTTGAACTGCTAATAAACTTCTTCGTCTACCCAACGCTCGCCTTGCTGTGAAGTTAAGTATTTGTCAGAATTCTCTAACTTTATTTCCTTCAATAGTTACTTTCCACTTCCAATTTATTTGGTGCGCTTGAGTAGTGCTTACAGCTGATTCAATTTTCTATTCCGAAAGAATGACAGTTAATTTTTGTAACTAGCGGACTGACAAATCAAATTCCATTCGATTTTGTTTCCCTTTGACTGTCCTGTCTCGACGTTGTCTTCGTAATTGTATTAATGAGATGGAAGTGCCGGAGAGAATTGCAATTCTGTTGGTTTAACGTCTCAAAGGATGTATTGTATTCTGCAGATAATTTTCATTAAATTTCATTTAATTATAGGAATATTCCTTTTCTGTCAAATCCCTGCATCTCTCATACAATCGCAGACAGATGTGCGGAAATTATGCATTCATATAGACATATTGATAATTGCTTTACACAACTAACTCCTTCATTTACTTATTTATTTGTTTAATTATGGGAATAGGTGAAATATCCTGGTTGATGAGTAGGAACGCATCATACTAACAAGGTCCCGTTATTTTCATGAGTAAACTGTGAATTACCAGCTAGGTCATGCGGAAATGCTGTAGACAGTGCTTTTTTTTAATTAAGTGGTAGGCCTACTCTTTTCTGACTTGACGGAACATTGCCAAACTTGCCCATACATTTAAAACGGAAGTGGAATCGCACACAATATGCATTAAGGTTATATGCCTTTAAGAACTTTAAGGTGGACTCAGTTCGTTCACAGCAATTCTACTTGTAAGCTGCAAATTAGTATATGATACACTCATGGGGTTTCTTAAACCTTTCACAAACACATAAGTGAATGCAACTTATAGTCCTTTATATTTGGAGTCAGTTTGTAAAACATATAAAAGTACACGATATTCTTGCTGATCATCAGACACGGAGTCTGGTCTGATACAGAGTCATTTTCACAAATTTCCTACATATAATTTAACACATGAAATACAACTGCAGAATAGCCAGAGACAGAATGACATGTGTAGCAACATTAATGCAAATAAATGCAATTTCAATCCAAGAGGAAAGGGACACAACAAACTCTTGAGCACGTGCTCAATCGAATCAGACACATTGGCAACGTAGTCATGGTTACCATTGCAACGGTGCTGTAGCGCTCACTTGTCTTTCCGATTGCAGAGCTAATGTCAGGCCCCTCTTCTCGAAAATTGTGGTAAAGATAAGAATATAACACTACAAATAGCTACTTTAAATAAACATGTTTTAATGCAAACAATGTGTATAATCACTTTTATTTGAAATTGTGGAAATTATTGATTTTCTCCTATACGAAACTGGAAAAATATTTAAGGGGTATGTGTACCCACGCGTATCCCCAGTAAAGAAGAGCTGCTGTTATATACTTACATCTCAGACAGACATGCTTGTTAACTTAGGGCCGGTTCTAGAGCGGACAATACCTACCCATCCCATTCCGCGCTGACTATACTTAACAACAATCCATCTCTGTCCCCTAGCATATTGTCTCAACAACCCTGTTACTAAACCTTATATAGGGATACACCGAGCAAAGTGAAGTGTAAGGAGATGTGGCCATACCGAAGCAGACAATTTTTTGTGATTGAAATTTAGCCTTTCTCAACTTTTACCGAATATATATAAACGAATTTTTGACAGATGTTCGTCATTGGTTCCCCAGAACGACAAGCCGGTAGCTGATTCCTGCTACTACTTTAGAAACTTTTTCACTGAATAGTCTGTGTTCCCCCCTAAAATTCAAGTAGAATACACACCCCCAAAGAACAACCTACTTTGTAGGGTCTTTCCATGGAAAATTGAACTGTATGCTTTATTCAACACACCTTAACATATTTATACTGATTACGGCATTTCAGGAGATCCAGCGCTAACACTTAACGTTTAATGTTGCAGCGAAACAGAAATCGATAAAGAAGATTTCTTTAGATAGAACATGAAGTAGGCCTACTAGAACGGTATAATTTCGTTTTTGGACGTTGTTGAAACTGTTATTTTAAAAATTCCTCGCATTTATAACCTTTAATGAATGCAGTAGGCCTATTAATATTTCACGAAATAACGGCTGTATAAAAATAGTGTATGATACACACGGTAAAATTATTACAAAATAAAAATCTCTCTTTTTGTACTTGTATGATAAATAAACATTTTATTTTATGACGTGCCTTTATCAGCGATTATTAACCAGATATATAATAATGGTATTATGAACAGTAATGAGAAAAACTGACGTAACCAAATATTCGTTAAAGTGAAAAAATTCCGTAAAAGACAAATGTAAAAATTAAGATAGTTCCTACGCCGACCCTCTTCCTCTGGGACATTTTGCTACTCACCCAAATTGCGTAGATTCTGGGATTCCTTGCTCACTTGTGTACATTCAGTAGCCATATTAATTTCTTGAACATCTTTTGAACCGCGGTGTTATGCGTTTAAAATACAGGGGAAATGGCGCGAAAACACAATAAATAGCCTACTCTTCAGTACAACTGTTATTATCGGGAAACAAAATGGGACATCAAACGCTAAGCAACGTGCTATGACATTGGTACGAAGGAAAACTTATTTTCACCTTATATTTGAAAATAATTGGAATCACTCTTCTGAAAGTCTATTTGTTCTTTATTTTTCCATTTGTATTGTAAACAAAAAATAAGGTAAGATCACCTTCCATAGGTGATAATACCTTCAATGCAGAAATACTGTTTATACATCGTATAAAGAAAACTACATTTCTAGATTATCGATACATCGTAGTTATCAGTCGAAATATTGAATGTTTAATCTTCCATTAAAAATTATTATATTACTTCATCCTTTCGTATTAAAATTATTATATAAAATATAGATATCAACCATCATGCAGACATCAATTTAGCATCCTTCATACAAATTACATCCAACAGAAATGATACTTTTCGCAAATGAAGAATCCCTACAATATTTCGTTAATAAAATCTTAACAGTATTATTTCTCAAATTAATGATCCGAACTCCCCGGTCCCAACTAGTTCGACTTGTGTTCTACTGTAAAAAAGGAATCAATTTTTAATCGTATAGCGTATTGAACTTGTATTTCCACAACTTTGTTTGGGACCTCACGTACTGTCGTAGGATTTGAAAGGAATACACGAGTTTTCGCGTAAACACGGATTATATCTATTATTATTATTATTATTATTATTATTATTATTATTATTATTATTATTATTATTATTATTATTATTATTATTATAACCCGGTTTTACAATGTACTTGCGTTTACATTTTTTGGTAACCCAAGATTACACTTCCAGTTTAATTTTTTTCTCTATTTATGCCTGTGTGTTCATAAATTCTCTTCAATATTTTTTCTTCTAATTGATGTTTGAAATCCTTGTGTCCATGTAGTAGACGGTCTCACTCTTTTCTTCCTTCCCGGTGGTTCTCATTCCTTAATTCTCTTTCCTTTTGTAAAATAATACAGGCGTAAGTACCCAATAAAACACATCAGATAACGCGAAATAATTCCTTTAATTGTATGGTCAGTCCTATAACATTCGTTCGCTTTAATGTGAATCATTCAGCTCCCGCAATTGGAAAAGAAAAACAGTTCGTTAAATTTCCTGGAAAATAAATGAAAGCCAAGAAATTTATTTTGAAACAAAATAGCTTCTAGTGAGGGTTCAGAGGGAACTTCATTTGGTGTTGATCATTTTTTTCCCTCTTGCGTTATCCTCCTCTTCTTCTTTTTGTTTTTTTATTCCCCACCAAGGGTCATTTATTCGTCCCTGCTAGTTCACTCACCAGTTGGCCACTGGCTGAGTTATTTACGAACGTTACACCAAATGGGAAACACGCTTGTTAGCTGTCGTTTTTTCTTGCCTAGTTCTCTTCCCAAGTAAGGAATATGTTCTTCCATTCTCTTTGAGACTTTGTTTTCAGACTTGGCAAGAAAGAGAAAAGTCAAATAATAGGATACTTGCGTATTAGCTGGATGTGGCTATTTCTTTCTAACTTGCAACTATGTAACTAAATAAAATAAATAAGAAAAACAAATTATTTATTAAATGAAGTACAGACATCACCAGTGTTGCCTTTCACTGAATTATCCATGTATGGTAGTTAAGGTGTTAGATTATTCAAATAGAGGCGGTTGAGAGAGCTTGCTCACTGAGAACAGGAGTCCTTTAAAGTTATCCTTTGTAAGTAGATTTTATTAAAGTTAGTTAGATTAATTAGCGTATTTAAAACTATAGAGCATATCTTTACAAGAATCATGCCCCTCTAAACACCCCTAACATCTTATCCTCCCATATCCAAGTACCAATAATAGTTACTTTTCAATTTCGTATAACTGAACAGCAGACGGAGAGAAGAATAAAAGTACCACATCAATAAATGTTCACTTTTCTCGCGGAAAAATTGTGTCACTTCCACGCCATCAAACATCTTTGTACTCTGCCTCATTCACTGCAGCCCCTACGCGCACCTGGAACTCCCTACCACCAGATGCCAGGGGTAGTCTGAGCCTACTGATCTTTTAGATTAAAGTTACTTAAGTATTTCGCCACTAATTAGAAGCAATGTCTCGTCATTCAGATCAGGTTAATTTATATTATATAATACTTTTATTTCACTTATTTTGCTTAAATTTGTTAATTTCCCTCTAGTTCTAAGTTTCAATTTTAGTGTATATTATAATATGTATATTTGTACTCTACATAGATTTCATTTTCATTCCTAACATGTTTGACGTTCATCATCTAACATTTGAGTATACATTAAGAATTTAGCATGTTTCTTGTAATAGGTTCTTCCTCACTTAATTCTAATTATATATATATATATATATATAAACCATATATATATATATATATATATATATATATATATATATATATATCCTGTGCACAAAATAGACATTCTAAACACTCACATACACGCGAACACTCACAGTTTTATATAATTTTAAATTCGATGTTGTTTACAATTCAGAATTGTTTTCTTTTCTTTATTCTGTCTTAATTTTATCTAGTTCATGACTGAATACATTTTTGACTTATGTTTCAATTTAGGTTATAAAGACTGTGTCATTATTGTATTGGTAGTATTTTGTATTAATTAATGTATTGTATTTTTGAAGGACATCCTGGTTGAGCGAAAAAAGAGGCCTTACGGCTTTAATTTTGCTAGGCAAAATAAAACTATTATTATCGGTATTATTATTAGTTTATTACTATTATTATAACATCTTCATACATAACACTAGTTTATACAAAACTTTGTAGATGGTGCAAATCATAAACCATTTATTCAGTCCATTTATAAAGGCATAAGTTGTTAGAATAGGCTTACAGTTGCTTGTGTTCAGTCACACAAAAATGTACCTTGACCATGTCCTGTGCTTCTTTTGCCTAAAAGAACGTAAGTAGATCAATGTTTGTGGGATTTACCTAACCATATTGATATTAGGTATTTCCCTAAGGCTTGTAAGTGATGAGAGATTGCCTTTGAAAAGACCAGTTTAGGCATGAAACAGCAGTTCGTTAGGTCCCTGGACCCCTTTTCAGTGTATTTGGAATATTTAGCTTGTTTTAAGGGAAAAATTGCTTTTTTCCGAAGAAAGATATGCAGAAGGTTTTACGCACAGAATGCCAAGCTCCTGACCAGTTTATAAATTTGGCGAATCTTGGGTTTAACCAGAAACATGCTATCAACTCGATCGCGTGGACGCTACATAACAGATTCTGTAGACAAAAAATAAGACAGAGCTGAAACTTTTATCATGAAATGGAACATCTGCTGGTATTTTGATAGAATTCAGTTAAAGAGGTTTAGGTTTTTAAACTACAAGAAAGATTTAAATAAAATATTCAATTATAATACAGACGCTGGAAAATTTTTATAAAGAGTTCATTCATAGTAGAGACCTATAGTAGGATCTACCAACATTATTTTCTTTCCATCGTTTAGACCACGAAATAAAGTATCTCCCATGTGAAATGAACTGCAAGAATTGGATGTTGGCTTTCGCTGGCTGTGAATCCAGGATATAGAGCTGGAATAATCGCATTAGACAAGCTTAAAATATGGCAGTGTGGATGCAAATAAGTCCCATTTGTGCTAGGATTGCCTCTTGATTGGCCGCGCTGTTGAAACAAATTTAGCCACACATTCGTCGCAATGTGCTAGCAACATGGCCCATATATACCGTTGCATTTTCACTCTCCCATTCGTGAAAACACTTCCTCACTCATGTGGTATCATTTCATGAATTTGGTTCATATCCAAGTGATAAAAGAGATTTGGAAATACTGCTCATGTCCACGTTTATTTTGTTTTCACTTTTGAAAGCAGCTGCCTATCAAACACAAATCCAAAGGGAATGACTGGCATTATTTCACCATAGTACACATTCCGAACTTTATCCAGTCTAATTTGTTCATTGTTTACAGGGATAACTTCAAATCCTTTTTAGTATCATGATTTTAATATAAATCAACACAGATGTTCGGAATGTTATAGTTTCTCTTCACTATCACAGATGATGAAATGAAACATTCCGTTAGTCCAATTCCCTTCAAAACCGATCTAATTCGGATACAAATTAATTATTAAATGAGAAAGTAACTACCCAAATAATGGCTTATCTTTATATAATTATTGTTAAAAAGCCACGAATCTATCAATAAACTCTTAAACTCCCGTAGGATTACATCTGATAATATTCCGTTAGTTCAATTCCCTTCAGAACCGATCTTATTCAGATACAAATTAATTATTAAATGAGAAAATAATTACCCAAATAATGGCTTATCTTTATCTAATTAGTGTTGAAAAGTCACGAATCTATCGATAAACTCTTAAACTCCCGTGGGATTACATCTAATAATAGGTTTGTTCCTAAAGGACTCAGAAGTTTTAACATATATAGCCTAGTTTACGTATGCGCACCTTGACAGATTCGCAGCATGTCTTATGGAAACTGACATTGTATGCAGTCGTGAATTATGTGCTCGTACTGTAGGAACTAACCTATTATCGTTTAATGCAAATTTGTACCCTAATGCGATTTAGGGAATGGTTTGGCATCACTCCTTGTTGTTGTTACTTCTGATGACGCCCTCGTGGCAGCAAAACTCAAATTGACTACCAGAAATGCTGAAAGTAAGTGTGATTAAACGTTGATAACCGTCAATTCAATACATTATACTTATATTTTTATTTTAATAATCTTAAACTTGATATTGCGTAATACGTTGATTTTGCCCATTTTTATAAATAAATATATTAGTGTATTTTTAAATCCTTCTCTCCCCCTCCATTTTATTCTTGTTCTTGAATTCAGAAAACTTATATTACCGAAGAGGAATTGATATCACGATATTATTAGAACGGAAATATCGATGTCAAAACATCGGATATCAAAAACGAAATATCGTTATCGAAATACCATCCGTCCGTAATCTTGGGAAAATTCACTGGCACAAAGAAAATAAGAATATAGGCCTTTTCCTTTTGTTATGCTGTGGGATGAGATGTTGGAGAAATATGTACCGGTATATGAAACTCTAATGTTATTATAATTACGGTTTCGTATACGTATTTTTCAAAGATGTTGTTATAATCTCACTTAAGGGGTACTGAATATATTCAAAGGTTTCAATATCTACCCCCATGTATTCAAAACAAAAGTAAACTTTTCAAGCCGTGCACTTTTACTTGGGTTTTCTCAGATATATGAAATGTAAACAGTCTCGTAATTTTAAAATGATGAAATGGGCCTTATCGTTCTTGTATCGTTGCTCCAGTATGGACACTAGATTCTTTCAAAAACTTCGCTAGTATTGTCGCTATTATCTGTTATCTTCGAACCAAGATGTAAGCGGCCTACAAGGAGAAAATGCAGCGAAGCGCACAAATTTGCATCGTCTGAATGCATAAAGATGTAATACCTATTAGGGCAGATAAAATCGTATAAGAACACATACTCCTTTTTTATATGAACTTCTGCAAAATATTTCGGATTGCATCGGAACTTAGGAACATCGTTAGGAACCCGAACTTTCGGTAAAATGAAACGGCTGATATTAGTGATAAATTCCATTTTGGTGGATATTTCGCGAAATAAGTTATTTTTTAGTTTAAACCTACTATATTTGATATAGAAAAAATTACTAGTCGTTACGGCTTACATTAAAACTCAAATATGGCGTTGATAAATAGAACAAAATCATTGTAAAACATTATTTAGCAACAAAAATAAATGTAGTTTTGAATGTGGGCCAAGAAACATAACATAATTAATTATAGGATGCCTTATGTGAGGAATTTTTAATTTTTTTTATATTTGCTTCCGTGATATTCCAATTTTTGTTTTAACTAAGTTTTATTTATTAATATATATATTTAATCCATGAGAGCCTCTAATAAGGAAATTTTCGTAAACAAGAAAAAGCCATTCGCAAACAGAAATATAAACCAGATTCCATTATAGGCCTATATCTCGAACTTCTCGGCATTCTTCTAGACAGCGTAGGCTAAAAGGAGAGCATTCTACTGAGAGAACGAAGAGAAAATTACAAACACTATCGACGGGGGCATATTTTCCACTTATGTACACGTTTCGTGAAATTTTCAAATTTACATCTTTAGAGGCAAAAATAGCTAAGAGAAGCAGGTTTGTAAACTGTCACGTATAACGCTGTTAACTAAAAGTATGGTACCTGAAAGTCATTTACTAACTACTAACTAGCTTTTACTTGAGAATACGGTCACATAGAAATTGAGAGACTTTTTTTATGTGACTGTCGCGTTTACGCGCACATAAATTATATCGATTTCGGGCAGGATGGAACCCGCAAAAGAAGTCAGTGTCCTACCTACGCCCATAATAATAATAATAATAATAATAATAATAATAATAATAATGTCAATAATACTGCGACAGTGGAATTTGCAATGCAAACAGGGCATGCAGACTGCTGTGCAGTAGCAGATGACGTTTCACATCGCCATGATTATAGTAATGTTCGTCCCAGGTGTAGTTACCTGCAAATTGAAACGTTTATTAGTACATGATAATGACGCGCCGTGCTAATTGCTGGACACAATTGCGCATGTGCCGCCTCTTCTAAACAGGAAAAAAATCCTTCTTTTATTACCACATTATAGCGAATCTAAAGTTCCTCTTCTACAAAAAGGAGGGTTCAGACACGATAAGGTACGATAAACCCTAGAGTGGTAAAATTTTAGTTTTAAAACTAGAGTTAATTTTGCAAATGTCCAAAACTTTTTAAAGTGCCGTGAATGCGATTTAGCTTACACCCCACCCAAAGTAGGGAATACCTAGCTGAGTTAATTCGTTCCCAAATATTTGATATCTAGTTGTTTTGTATGTAAAAAATAAAATAATCCCTATCCAGGCTATTTGGAGGCCGAGAGGGTTCCAGAAGATTGAGACTCCCAGATGTTAGACATTCGGTACATGAAGGTGGTAAGGTTGTAAGCCTTACCCACCGGCCGGTTTTACCCCAGGATTGCTCCTGGTTCTCATTTATATTAGAGGTAGAGTCGACCCCAGGACCATAGTGCCACCAGCAGGATTAGGACAGTTGAGAAACGATCTCATTGGGGATCGAACTCGCAACCTTCCGGTTTGTAGCGCAGCTTGTTTTATATGACCATAGGTAATATAACGAGATGTCCGGCTCTTGAATATACCTTGAAAAAATCTGGACATGGAATTCTACTTATTGCGATAATTTAGCGGTTAAAAAGCGGAATCATGAACATTGTACTTACTAACATTCTTGTATTCTCATCCATGACAGTTTGTTGATTTCAGTGCACAAGGATCTTAATCAATTCAGTATTGTTTCTGGTGAACAGTAATTAGAGAACACAGAACTTCCACAAAAAAGTAGGATGAGCATCGATAGTATAACATCGATTTTCACCAAGATTGTTAAAATCGGCGGTAACCATCGATGTGACCATAATATCGACCTGAAGACATCAATGTATTTAGACCGAAAACATCGATGTACATTTTTTAAAAAGCTCTTGTTTCAGAAAATTAGGCAAAATTCATAAATAAACTAAAATATTTCCATCAAAACTATAGATGTAAAAAATCGATGTTTTGGAAAATTAGGCTGCTAAAATAACAGTACCTTAGAACCATGGGCGTACGGTGAAATTTTGTTCGGGAAGGGTTCAACGTAAAGTCGTCTCACATCTATGTCCTTGCGCACATTGTAACTTAATCCTTTTGTTTAAATAACTAAATAGTTGTATTGTGATCAATAGGGTTCGGATGTTTATGACATGTCATAGTTTTAGCCTGGCCTCCATTCTTGCCACAAACACAAATTAAACATGAATTGCACGCTTGTTATCCTAATCGGACCGCTTTTATTTTGCCTGTAAAGTCATATTTTGTTCTTTTTGTGGTCTTGGTCATATTTTTACCATATTAGTAATTTAATGTCATATTTCAGTTATAAATTCGGTAAAAGAGCACAGTACGTAGGCTACTACATGGTCGAGTTAAATTTGAAATGATTGAATTCATGTAATGTAAAATTTAGTATCTTTAAACGTTTTAAATTGGAACATTTATTTTTTGAAAATACGTTACTTTTATTGGCTCATATTTAGTATTTTGGTTCATATTTAGACATTTTTAAGGGCATATTTTCAGTCATATTTTCCACTTTTATATGGCATATACATCCGAACCCTAGTGATCAATAATACACTATCATTAATATGCAACACAGTCTTTGAACTATTTTTCTTGAGGTTTCTGTCCATTTCCTGTTTAAACTAGAGTCTCTAAATAAAAACTTTCTTTTGAAAAATTATCATAATACTGTAAGGATATAGGGCACGATTTTAAAGTAATCTAAAAATTCACCGGTGTAAAAGTCCCAGTAATTCCGATTACGTCAAGATGATTTTGTGATGAGCTGCTGATTAGTGTTGACTTTACGAATAGGTCGATGGATTTCGGCGGGAGTATTCCAGTTGTATAATAATTATAGTATCATGGATTTGCTAGGCGATGCTTGCGATGTATGGTGGGCAAGGAACTAATAACTGAGTGCTGACATTCTTATAAATCATGTTTTGAACATATTAAAATAACCTGTGCTGTAGTTTCGAGTTATTTGGAAAATGACATTAATTAATAGATTTTTATAAAGAGTATATTTTTCCTTCTTTTTTCTTCTTGAAAAAGAAATAAATTCATCACTTTCATTTTTAAATGGCTCATACTTTGATGAAAAGCAGTTCGTAGTTTTTGCACGAAAATAAACTCAATTTATTTACGAATGAATAAAGACATTTTAAATATCTAAGGCCTATTATACAAAAGGATGCAACAACAAATTTAGAGATTCAAAGAAGAATAACGGATGGGAAGAGAATTATAGAATGCTAAATTCAATCTTATGGAGTAAAAATATTTTACATAGAACTAAAAAATTAATACATCAGGCATTATTCCAAAGTACAACATTATATGACGCTGAAACTTGAACCGTAGGTAGACAACAAGAAAACAAATTAATGGTATTAAAAATTTATTTTTGGAGACGTTCAGCACGAAAATCCAGGAAAGAAAAAAATCCGAATAATAGACTAAGGGAAATAATGCAAGTTGAAAAGAATATCTTGGAAGTTGTAGAAGAAATATGCTTCAGATGATATGGACATGTACTCAGAATGACAGAAGATAGAACACCCAAGAAAATTTTGGATTGGAAAGTAGAAGGAAAAAGAAGCGGGAGGCCCAAAGATGCTGGATGGATGGGGAGAAAAGGAGTATGGAGAGAAGAAGGTTAAGTGAAGAAGATGCTATGGACAGGGGCTTATGTAGGCAGAAGATTGTTGTGGGATGAAGAAAAACTATTATGTTGTGGAATATTTTTAAAAACATTATTAGAAATTCAAATGTTCCAATTCCGGTGGCAAATATGTTGAATAATAGCTGAATACTTGCTGTATCTGTTGGAATATATAATATGTCCAAGAAGTTGTGTTTTATTTCTGTAAACGGCCCCAGGGAAACTTACTTTATAGACGCGTCTCATATCTATACAGAATACCGCGATGACAGTAACATGTAGCAAGTAGCGCCTTTATCCCTTGAGTAGACTACACGCAGTACACCGCTGCAGGAGAAGTGGCCGGTCTAACTCATTAGGGGTACATTGCTCGCCTGGGAAATACAGATTACTGTAATGATTCTACAGATGTACAAGTAAAAACAGACCACTATGCTTTTCAACACTGCAGACGGCCTCGAGGTTTTCTTGCTCACGGGCAATGTTGAGCACATGGGCGTAAGGTAAAATTTTGTTCGGGAGGGGTTCAATGCAAAATCGTCTCAACTCCATGTCCATGCGCACATTGTGAATTATTACTTTTTTAATTACTAAACAGTTGTATTGTGATAATTAATACACTGTCATATATTAATATGCAGATCAGTCTTTGTTTTTCTTGAGATTTCTATCCATTTCTCGTTTAAGCTAGAGTCTATAAATAAAAACTTTCTATTGAAAAATTATCATAATACTGTATGGTGCATAGGGCACGTTTTCAAAGTCATCTGTAAATCCACCGGTGGAAAAGCCCGAATAATGCCGATTACTTCATGATAATTTTGTGATAAGCTCGTGATTACTGTTGGCTTTAAAAACAGGTTGATGGATTTTGGCGGGAATATTCGAGTTGTGGTTTGACAGATTCCAAAGGGATTTTTGTTTACTAGTAATACATCACTGTTATTAAGCTGAAAACTATCAACACCACGAGGTTTTGAAATTTGAATCTTAAATAAATTACGATAAATCTTAAATAACGCTTTGATATGCACGAAATTGTAAAATTTGTAACAACCGAATCAGAGTTTTTTTTAAATTTAATTTCGTTCCATCATTTATAATCTTCAAAATATTGCAGATATTTCGGGAGGGGTTTCAACCCCCTGAACCCCCCCCCTTACCGTACGCCCATGCTTAGAACCAAGGTATGACTATTAATCTCTTTTTTACTATAAAAACGTCGATGTCGGGGAGAAACATCGATGTAGCAAAAGCATCGGTTGTTCTCCATCGATGTAGAAAACACAGATCATCGACATGAAAACATCTCCTTCACTATATATAAATTTGTACAATATATTCATACCTGAATTTGCTCATATGCAACTTATACGAGGAATGGAGCATAAATTACGGCAACTATTTTTTTCTTTTGAAAATATATTAACATTTTAAAAATTTTAATGAAAGGGCAGAGTATGGAATGTATGTAGATAATGGGTACTAGATGTAGGGTGAAGGAAACCGATGCCAATAAACTTCCATACGCGACTGCATCGTGCCAAGCTCATGTTTTGCGGTAGTTGGAAACATGACACCACTCATACCCACTTCGTGATCCATCATACGATGTCTCTTGAACTATCCACATCACAGTAGTTATCCGTATCTGGCCTGCTGAACTTCGTGTGTAGTCGGCGTGCAAATGTTTTAGACAGTGAGATGGGTAGATGTTGTCTGGTCTACAACCGGCACTAAGTTAGCAAGTATGTGTGTCTAACTCTTACGTGAATACAAGTAATGTGCTAGTATGATACAGATATAAGTGCTTACTTCAGGGCTAGTTCTAGGGAGCTCCAACGTTAACGTAGTTTCTGACTGAAATTCCTTGGAATTTTGTGTCACAGAATTCCTAATGTAATGCTTACCATAAATTGGAATATGAAAATCAATGAGGTTAAAGGATTCACCCAGATGTACTCGTGATCTATGTTTATATGAAAGAGTATGGTTTGTGCATACTAAATAAATTATGTGGCTTGGTTCTAAAAGGGCCAATGTCAATTTCCTGCAAAAATGAGATTTATGTATTATTGAGCTCGGCTAGTCTTTATCTTTCGTATAATAAAAGTGCCAATGTCTGTTGCTATTAGTAGACATAATACAGAAACCTTAGAGGCCAATGTCGGAAGTTCTCTGCAAAAAATGTTACTTCTACAAAGGCTTCAAAGTCAGTTATCTCAAAAGCAAGTTTCATGACATTGGGCCTTTTAGAACCAAGCCACATTATATCCTATCTAAATTATGGTAGGTGGCTCAGGTATTCCCCATTACACATAACCATGGCCGACAATGGTAGGCTATCCATGGAAAGGTTGCTTCTTTAAGGTCCCCATACATACTCTCTGGGTACCACGTCAAGCTGATGGTCTTGGCGTTTGGGATGTTTTCCATAGATTTACATAACAATTGTTTGAGCCAGGGATACCCAACTGACGGCCCTCGTCCCTATTCTGTGCGGCCCGCGTCAATGCCAATTAATAACATTTCAAATACTTATTGTTTTATATTATGGATAGTTTAGGCTGTGGATATCCTGATGCTTCTATATTTCAAACTATATTCTTTGAGTAAAGGATAATAGTTGAGTATAATAGTTGAGCTACCTTACACAGATGATCCCATTTATGAAAAACTGACCTTGATAAGCTTTGTAAATTGGTGGGATAAAGGCCATCTTCAGGAGTTGTTAAAAATATCAACATCTTTGGAAAATTACTTTGGTGAAATTGTTACTTCCCACGAGCGTTCATAGTGCTCTCACTAATTAGAAGGCTGCTGCATTTTAATAAATAATTATTGTTAAAAATTGACTCTCATTAATGTGTTATGAATTTTGATACATAGAATTTTACTGCATCCAAACAAGTGCTTTCATTAACGTGCAGTGTATCTTAATAAATAATAATTTTAATTTGTAATAATAATTTTACTGCATTAAAAATGTGTAGCCAGTGAGATCAACACACATCATATATTGGCCCTCGTAAGGAAAGAAGTTGGTCACCCCTGGTATAAATGGTACAACGGGTGGCTCATTCTCTCAGGCTTGGTTTCGTAGCTGGCAACGACTCTTTGATCTTCGAACTCCCCTGATATTACGCAGATATCTGCTAATCTCAAATACCTACGTAATTACTTTCAAAAATGGAGTTATTTAGGTATCTCGATAGATATAGATGGCTCCACCTCCAAAACTGAATTGCATGACAGTCTATGAAGCACTGTCGTGCCAGGGACGATGCGTGTATGTAATGTGCTTTCATCTGGAATTTATTTTCCTCTATTATGGCGCTATATTTCACACCCTATTCTACTGGCCCCAATTAGATCGTCATGGTTTTTGGTTGTGCATGACTTGATTGTTACGAGAACTCGACAATATCGCATACATGATAGATGAACCGAACTGTGTCTATTGTGGTGGTCTGGATAGTATCGGTCACCGCCTGGGTCAATGTTTCAGGTCTCTCGCTCCATTTGGCAGACACTGAGTTCTTATGTCAAGGACCTGAGTGCTTCACGCTATTACTGGTTTTCTCCTGATACATTATGGAAGCCTGACTTTCTCCTTTCATCTAATTACAAACATATGGCTCTCATAGGACTGCTTGGGAATACTATTAATTATCTTATTCTGTTCAAAGAATATTTCCATTATGAGTAGGCTACAAATTGTACATGAAGCAGGCAAAATATTTCCTAATCTCTTCCTCGTACGATGCTGTGCTACCATATCTGACCTATGTTAAAACAATCCTCGTGTGTGTGTGTGTGTGTGTGTGTATATATATATATATATAATGTAAATTTCTGCTGTAAGAGTGTTTAGTTTTCGAGGAATTTCACAATTAAACTGTAAAATTGCTATTAAATAAATAAATTGAAAAATTGAAAATAAAAATAAAAAAGGCGTACACTATTTATTCATTACACTGTCTAAAATAGGGCAGACCAACTTCTGTACTTACGAGAACCAGTGTCTGATATGTGATGTCACTGGCAGCACATTTTTAATGCTTAATTATTTAAAATTTAAAATTATTATTTATTAAAATGCAGTACACATTAATGAAAGCAGTTTTTTGGATGCAGTAAAATTATTATTTACCACAATTAAGAACTTTTTTGGTTGTAGTAAGATTATTTTTACTATAACCAGAAATTCAGAATTCCTTACTGAGAGTACTTTTTTGATGCAGTTAAAATAATATGTGTTAAAATACAGTAGTCTTAATATTAATGAGAGCAATGTGGACGTTCGTGGTAAGTAACAAGTTCACCAAAGAAAATTTTCAAAGGTTTTGTTGATATTTTTAACAACTCCTGAAGATGGCCTTTATCCCGTAATTTACAAAATCTATCAATATCATTTTTCCATAACTGGGATGTTCTGTGTGAGGTAGTTTAGATTTTATATTTAACTATTAGCCTACCTTTTACCCAAAGAATGTAGTTTGGAGTATAGAAGCATCAGGATATCCACAGACAAAACTATCCGTAGTATAACACTATAAATATTTGAAATGTTATTAATTGGTTTTGACGCGGGCCGCACAGAATAGGGTCGAGGGCCGCATGCGCCCCTCGGACCGCCAGTTGTCGTCCCTGGTCTAAAACATTTGTGCGCCGACTATAGATCATTTAGGAGTAACAAAACAAATCTTGTTTAACTCTCATCAGAAGTCAGTGCACGAATTCCAGCAGCAATAGCTTTCTGAACAATGTATATACTTAATTTCTGGAAATCCTGTATTCTATTAATCGCTTTTCCGAAGCAACAACAAGCATTTCGACGCTATTCACTGATAATATTTTTAGGCCTTCACTGATAACTCATATATCTGCTATGACGTTGATGTTTAGTTGTGACGGTGTTAGCACTATACAAATTTATTAACAGCTTAAATCACTAATTAACAAATTTCTATTCACTAATCTTCTTACGTTTTATTGGCTCCAATTACCATGTAGTGTTTATCATATTTAAGCCGAGAATAAAATATTGTCGTAACAATTTTTACAAAATGTTAATCTCTCGGAATATTTAGCTATTCGTGTAATGGAAACAACAAAAGAGTCTTGTAATGAAATTACAAGATGGCCATTTCATATCCTGGTCCTGTATTCCTGTATTAAACGCTAACGGGATACTTGTTAGCACAATGGATTAAAGAAAAACAATCGCTGGTAAGTTTGTCAGCCCCACACACCGACCGCCTTTACAATCAGATTTTATCCTGGTACCCTTGTTTAGTCGACCCTAGGGCTTTAATGACATAAGAAGGTTTAGGACAATGGGAAAGGAAAACGTTATACATAACTTCATTCTGATGCCCCATTTCCCCATTGCTGAGAGCTTCAAAATAAGTTTTACAATATCTATGTTAAATATGTATTCTAAAATATTATTAGTTAGTAACATTAGTTGTAGTTACTAGTAGGAGTAGGAGTAGTATTAGTATTAGTAGTACTGATAGTGTTGAAAATACTACCTAAATAATACTGATAAGAATTGTAATAATAGTAATAACAATTATGTAACAACTATAATAAACATAGTAAGAAGGTAATTTCTTGACTCTTTGCTGAATTTATCGATTCCTGTCAGCTAGCTTATAATAATAATAATAAGAAGAAGAAGAAGAAGAAGAACTTACTTACTTGCGTACTTACTCAATGGCAATAGACAATATTCCTAAGCAAACTAAAGGAATATTATCTATTTTATGGAACCCGAAGGTTCATTGGCGCGCTTACCTGAGCCCGGCATTCAACCCTAATCTGTGCTAACTCCAGCTATCGCTCGCAAATCCTACTTCTCTTAAATCTATCCTAATACTTATCCTCCCACCTGCGTCTAGGTCTTCCAAGTAGTATTTTCCCTTCGGGTCTCCTAGTCAATATCTTTTAGATATGTTTTTTCTCATCATGCGTGCAACATGTTCAACCCATTTCATCCTCCGTGATTTAATTACCCTCACTATATCCGGTGACGAGTACAGGTTATGAGGCTCGTCGTTATGCAGTTTCTCCAGTCCCCATTTTCATCTCTCTTAGGCCCAAATATTTTCCTAAACACCCTGTTTTCGAATACTCTCAGATTATGTTCTTCCCGAAGAGTAAGCGATATTGTCTCACATCCATGTAATACAACCGGCAGGATAATTGTCTTATAAATTTTTATTTTTAGATTTCTGGACAGAAGACGAGAAGAACTGCATAAAAGCAAGTCTTTCCTGATTTGAGTCTACACTGACTTCTGCCTTAATATTATTTGGGTCTGTAATTATTGCTCCCAGATAGTTCAATTTCTCCACTTGTTCGAATGATTTACCGGCTATTCTAATATTTTGTAGCGCATATTTTGGCGTTTCATGACCATATACTTAATTTTTTTCTGTATTAATTTCTAATCCAACATTCCTGCAGGCCTCAAAAAGACTTTCTGCATTTCTCTCGATTGTGTTTATGTCATCGCCCAGCAAGCAAACGTCATCTGCATAAGCTAAAATCGGGTGACTGCCATTTAATTCTAGGCCTACCTTGTTTTCCTGAGTAAAAAATAAAATAATAATAATAATAATGTATTTTTTGCCTGACAGAGTTATGGCCTTAAGGGCTTATCTACCACTCAACGAGGAGAAAAAAGAAGAAATACAAACAACTTACAAAATAATGAATATGTAAATCTGAAAGGGTTATTAAATGTCATTAGGCTATAAGCTCGTTGCACGATGTACCATTATTTTTTACGAATCACGAAGCCTCTTGTACCTAGGATATGACGTTATAGAAATAAAAATACTTTAAAAAAAGTTATTTCCGAGTCCCATATTAGGTGCTAAGGTTTTTAAAATAATCGATAAATATTAAAATAAGTTAAATACCAGATTGGAAAGTGAAAATTACTAACCTAGTAGAAGAGCATAAGGCCTCGTGATACTAATATCACAGATAGTAATTTTACTATATCGTCTCTTTAGCTTAAGTCACCACACGGTGCATCAGAGAATAATGTTTGTTTTTAGTGACCCACATTTTCAAAATAATGGGCTTTGGCAAAGGGCCTACATGTGATGTTTCCTTTTAACAAGGACGCTACTAGACCCACTTAGGTCGAAAGTTTATCATGGAGTAAGCATTGTGATGAAAGACCGCATTGCGATGGTGGCCTGTACACAAAATACAATATATTTAAATTAAATAAGATGCGAGGGAAGGATGATAAGGCTGCGACTTTGGCAGCATTTCAAACTTGGGGCCGGGAATATTTGGCAGCAGGAACCACCAGCAATCTGCTGTATCATCGCCACCATTCGCAGTCATTTAGACACCATCCCATGCGAATACTCTTGCACAGTTCACTCTCTTACCCTCGAGCTATTATTTACTGCATGGCTCTGTTTTCCTTTAATCTACATTTGTAACGAGCAAAAACCTACCTCGAGTCTGTTTACTGTAAATAAAGTGTCAAGTTGATCAACAATAATTATAATATCCTCCAGTTGAATCAGGGCAAAGCGGTTTATACGAGGGCTGTCCAGAAAGTAACAGACGTTTTGAAATAAAAACTAAACAAAGTGAAAAAAAAATGATTGCATACATTTTGAAGGTAGACTCTTAGGCTATTTTTCTACATAATCGCCATTCAAATTGGCATTTATCATACCGTGGCACAAGCTTTTCGATACCCTTTCTGTAGAAATCCGCCACCTGCGATTTCTACCACTTTAGCGAATTTATTGGGAAAAGTGTTTCGAAAAAGCTTTAGACTTTTGTTATGTGCAACTCGTGCGAAAATTCAAGCAATCATTCTATTTGAAGATAGTTTCATTTTCGCGAAAACGGCTTTAAATATTTTGTTTGAATTTTCTGCACGAATTGCATATTACAAAAGTCTAAAACTTTTTTTTAAGCACTTTTCTCAATAAATTCTCTGAAGTGGTTTAAATCGCAGGCGGCGGATTTCTTTTGTAGATAGACGATGGTTTGGTATGAGGTGTTCTTAAAATTGCACCAACAGTACCGGTAATGTGTCTAGACAGTATTATGCTGTTTTTATTTCGCATGTTGGAAGACTGATAGAACTGATTCTGAAAAGCCTTTCAAAATGCGAATACATGGGAGTAAAGATCTCGTGAGTTGTAAATATGAGTTTGCAGAAATCAAGGGGCTTGGCTTTATGAATAGTGGGTATTATGTGTATACGATGCATTGATCCGCTGCTCCCCAAGCAATAATGTTGTATTTTATTCTGGAATAGCATGAAAGAAGCGTTTTCATAATTGCAATAGCTTAACAAAATAAGTACGCAGAATTTGTTGAATAATAACACAAATGTGTCAGTTGTTTACGTCTGACAGGTCTAAGAGAATCTGTGAAATGCAATGAGCTCTAGGAAAAATGTCTGTTTTAATTTGGCTAGGAGTGTGTGTGATCGACAAAAGCGGGAAATATGGATACTAAGTTTTCATGAACGGTTGGGACTTGAATTCTGGTGCAGAATTCACACGGAAGCGAACCCGGATGGGGAATAGGAGCAGCCACGCGGATTAGGTAGCACAATGCAGATTTTCATGCACACAAAGGTTAAGCGGCGCTTGGTCCAGTAAGGCGATTTGCTGACTGCTGACTGGGGCAGGATTAGGTAATTGTGTAGACTTGGTCTTTATGCATGGACCCCTGTTCGCTCCCACATCGATCCATGCATATGTGCTGCCGGTCTGCTTATATTTCTGTCAGAATTCGTTGTAGCACCTCGGTCTCTCCGTTTTATGTATGCTTGTCTATCTTCGATTTCACCAATTCTTCAATATTCTTTCAATTCAAACGTTTAAATAAATAAATAGAGCAAAACATGTTCCACAAACTTTCTCATACACACGTATTAAAATTTTAATTATTGGGTACTTTACGTGGACGGAAGATAAGAAGGTTACCTTTCAGAAATTACGATTATTCGTATTTAAATAGATTTGGGTATCTTATCGAATTATATGTATGTAATAGGTATAGGTATATATATATATATATATATATACTTATACCTATTTCCTATTATATATATATGTAATATGAATTCCGCTTACGGCGCAATACACATGTTGATTTTTATCATCGGTCTGCTGATCCTTTTAGAAATTACGGTGCAAATTAAATAATGTACGACGGTCCAAATTCAACAAAATGAACATGATTCGATCATACTCGTGTTATAATAATGTCATGTATTTCTACTTTAATTGCCATTTTTAAAATTATGGAATTTTTTCAGGACTTACTTAACCCTTAAGTAATCGCGTTGTGTCATTGTGACCCGAGCGTATTTTCCATTCCTTATATTCTTTGATGTAAGGTTATTTGAAGGTTGGCAGCAAGGCATATTTTCTTCTGTTATTATTCCCTATGAATCTATGTGGTGAAAGTCATTATTGGTGCCAAATTTTACCGCTTGTCCGCTATTATATCAGTTTTGACCCGACGCGAGTGTTAGTGTTTTGGTGAATTTGCATGAGCTATCAATTAGATTAGTGAGAATTTAAGCAGATTTATTTCCTTATGCATAAGTATAAATTATTATGGAATGTTTATTGTGTTCTCATATGGTTTAATATTTTATCTAACCTTTCTAAGACCTGACATTATATTGTTCTTCTTCATTTCCGTTTTCATTTTAGAGAATCCCGACAGGGAAATTCTGGCGGAATTTTTCGTATGTTGAAGTCATTGGGGGAACTTTCTGAACTTGAAAGTCGCAATGTTAGGGAAAGTGAATTTGACTAAAAAGTTCATATTGTGACAAGGAAAATATTCCTAACAATTTGGGTGACCATTATATGGGTGCACCCAAGGATGACAAGCAAGGTTGAATAACCACTATTTAGTAAAAGGATCATCCCAAAAAGCACAATATTGTATCACATTCTAGGGCCTACATGTATGGGACATGTGTGCAAAAGACACTTCTATATTGTGTGCCGAAAATGTGGAGAGAAAAGTTAAAAGTATTTCAGTTTATGGTAACTAGAATTCTTTTTGGGGGGGGGGTGCTAAGAGGGATGAAAATGGGGACTGGAGAAAACTGCATAACAACGAGATTCATAACCTGTACTCTTCACCCCATATAGTAAGGATAATTAAATCACGGCAGGACATGTTGCACGAATAGGGGAGGAAAAAATGTATAAAAGATATTGACTGGGAGACCCTAAGAGAGAAGACCACTTGGAAGACCAGGGAAGACAATATTAGGATAGATTTAAGGGAAGTAGGATGTGAGAGGGATGGTTGGATGGAGTTAGCACAGAATAGGGTTAAATGGCGGGCGGTAAGTTCGGCAATGAACCTCCGGGTTCCCTAAAATATATAATATTCCTTTAGCTTGCTTAGGAATTGTCTAATGCCATTTAGTAAGTAAGTAAGAATTTATTATGTCTCCTTTAGAATTTCAGTTTGAACTGTTTCTTTTTCATCTTCTTATTTCACTTTTTGATATTTTATAATATCAGTGCTTTATTGTCTTCAAATTGACCCGACGCGAGTGTTGTGTAACACTCTGCCTCTCGATTACATAGCCTAAGGGTTGGATGTGATTGTGAGTATTTTCATTCGGATTTCATGGAAAAAATAATCACTTTAGGCCTCGTATATTCTTTCTCTTCTTTTTCAACTAATATATATATATATATATATATATATATATATATATATATATTTAAATTTAAAACTGTCCGAAATGTATCAAAATTATTTCTTATTTAAAATTTGCCCGATATATCACAACTGTTTTTATTTGGTACTGTCCGAAATATCAAAATAATGCGTCTCTATTCAAGTTTTGCCAATGCGTTTTTTAATTAAAATGTTGAAAAGTATTTTTTGAAAATGCGAGCCCCGTTATACTCTTTGTATATTTACTCCAAGAAACACTTTGGCTTTTTAATTTATTTTTTTATCACAGTACCGGAAATGAGTTTGTGCCATCAATTCACATAATTGTGCAATCTTCATAATCAATCACAAAGGAAAGAAAATTAGGTACGTATCATTCTAGAGCAGCGTTTCTCAACCTATGGTCCGCGGCAGATGGTCCGCAGACTAATTAAAAATATAATAAAGCAAGTGGAAAGTAAAGAAGTAAAATTTTTTTCACATATTTCATTATAATGACCTATAATTAATACCGCAAATATTAAGAATATAGGCCTTCTTTTAAAAGTGGGATGTAAAATTAGGGGTCCGTAAATTTTTAAAGACATTTTAGAGGTCCTCGGGTTCAAAAAGGTTGAGAAACGATGTTCTAGAGCATTACTCACATCAACCTAAGAGTGAGATAAACGTAGCTCACTGGTATTTTATTCCTTTAGGAATGGTTGTAAGAGCGAAAGGAAAATAGAGAGCCATTTCTCTATAGACAGATGGAAATGTGACCAAGACAATAGGATAAGGTAACTGTAATCTCTTATTTGCGTAGACTTTTTTTTTTAATATACGTCCTTGTGAAAAATAAACACAATACGAACGTTACAGCGGCATAGTTCTTTTCCTTATTGAGAAACTTCTGAAAATTATCTCTTGTTTCGAGAAACTCCCAAAAGACTCTGTCAGAAAGTTTACTTTCAAGCTGCAAAGCTGGATAAACCAGTGCAGTATGTTGCACTCGAGTAGTTCGCTGATCCTCGCGAGACACATGCGTAGAAACCGTATTTTTATGTAACAGTGTTAGGTAAGTGCGACGTTTTACAAAACAGCTTTCCTGGCTGTATTTAGTTTTATAGATACTTAGAAATCACATTAGGGAAATTATATCCACGAATTATCACGATTATTTTCGATCTCACGAAGCGCGAAATACACTCCAGGTGTAGGCTACATATGTTTGTATTGGTCTATATAATGATTGATTTAGAATCGTAGTTGTTAATGTTTTGATTTCTTTTTATCCTCTTAGTAGCCTGCTCCCATTTCATGCTCTCTCTATGACTGCTGGGAAGTTATTGGTATTTATGATCGATTTAATTAATGTTTGAAGTATGTATGTTATTTAATAGAATCATTACTTTGTTGAATGTGGTTGGCAATTCTGTTTTAAAATGACTTATTTTTTATTTATAAATTTACAATAACTTCACTTATTAAAAGACTGTCACATGAACTAAGCGCTACAAACAATAGAACTAGAGTTGGTGCAGTGGGATGATACCGAAAATATAATAATAAAAAATTATAATAGAAAATCCCTCCACAAGATAAAACACAGTAACTACAGTAATTATATCTTATTTTCCATCGGTGAAACTAAAACGCACTTTCATTGCCAAGTTTATTTCTCACTGGTGTAGGCCTATTTGAGTATACATTTGAGTGAAGGAAACTTCATGAATGTCAAATACTGCATAACATTACTTATTTCGCGAAATGTTCATCTAAATACGAAGAAGTTAACACTGAAATGAGCCACTTCATTCACCAAAAGGCGGGGCTCCTGCTTATTGTTGTGAATTTTTGGAACCAGGTACAGAAAAAAAAACTCTGGTGCTAAGTAACGACATGAAGAAAATTGCAAGTGTGTTATTTTTTAAACATCCATCGCTGTGGCGAAGGGGATGCGTTCGCTCCAGGGTTCGAATCCTGGTCGGGACAAGTTACCTAGGTGGATTTTTCCTCATCTGTAAGACGAATTTCGGGAAACTTTAGGTCCTTGTGGTCCCCGGACATCATCTGGTCGGCATTGTTCAGAGTGAGTTTGTGGGTGAATGGTGTGATCTCGTCCTATAAGTACGTGTGGTCTCGGAGTTGGCCCCGGATGATCACCTCATGTCCTCGTCTGGTCAAAATAGTATTGTGTGATCCAATAGATATCGCTATCCCTACAGCTCTTGTTTAAATAATGAAGTAAGAGTTCGTCAAATCATTGATTTAAGTTTGAGGGAATGAATAAAAAGATATCTCTAATCATACTGAAAACTGGCACTTTAGTCATGTAAACCTTTGAGACTAAAATTTTCATTGGCATATTAGCCTAAATGCCTAAATTCCTAAACTTCTAAGTATCTATATCCATTAAAGTATACACAATATGCACATAAATGTAAAATACTTGCTTGCTTGCTTTAAATATACATTTAAATATGAAATTGAAAAGACAGAAGAAAGGATTTAAAATGTGTAAGCAGCAAGGTACGAACAGTAATACTTCACTTCACTTGAAATTATCTCCGAGTCATAATCTGACATGAAACGAACGGTCCTTTAACTCTGTCCATGGTTTCATCTTAAGATGTACGATTTATTGAACAGAGCTAATTATTTTATAACGACGTAATAATCAGTATAGTAAAACATGTTGAACACACTTTCAATTTCCTTCATATTTGTACGTTTAAGATCGCTTTCTCCTTAATTTGAAATGCATTGACTTGTTCTGCACGTATCAGAGATAACAGTGTGGTTCCGTTCTATTAGCGACGCGTTCAGCAGCCTGACAAGAATGGTGTAAGTGACCTGTGGTGGCTTCCCCTGATACGTAATGGAGTGTGTGATGTGGTTTCCACTGTCAGGTAGTACCACCTCCTTACCTAGGATACACCACCCCATCCCTCAGGTAACATGACGACTAGGGCAAGGCATTTCATGATGTTGCGTCTTTTTTGTATGAAGGTTGAAAGATAGCTCGAATGTGTACAAATGTGTATCATGAATTCAATCGATTAAATAAAAGCAACTTTCTTTTCCAGATTTTGCATTTTTCGATATTTTCAGGAGATATGTTATTTTTTGAGCATTTTAAAATCATTTTCGGCATTCTTCTAGTTTTTTAAAAAGAAAGTATTACGTTACGTTATATTTTTAATTTATTATTATTATTATTATTATTATTATTATTATTATTATTATTGTTTTTAAGATTTCTATTTTAACTTAATGGCAATTAATGTCCACACGAAACAAACCAGTCTTCCAGCATTACTGTATGGAATGTGCATATCGAACTCTTCTTCATTTTCAAGAAAATATGGTACCTACTTCCCCTAAAGAAAACATAGTATAGTCAGTACCTTCTTCCCTTATCTTAATAGAATGCGCATAAAGAACTCATCTGAGCATGTCCATTGTTACTCATTTGTGGAATATCAGAAAGACTTTCACTGTGTCACTCATTCGTATATAAGAGGAATTTTTTAGGGGCAAGTTGATGGTCATGCCAGTTTATATTTTATTTCGCAAAGGGTGTCCAGGTAGTAGTAATTTACTAACTTGGTTAGAAACAAAAGTAAGAGTGTTATATATTGTAAAATAGAATGTACCACACTGCCACCCATTAAATTGCTAACTAAAATCAACTCATTATTTCTGAAAAGCTAATCATAAGTAATAATGGAAAATTTAGTGATAATTTTTTAAAATTTTGTATTTTTTTATTATTTTGTGGATATGCATGCATTTTGTACTTTGATAAAACCTGGGAAAGCATTAAGGACAATTTTAAAGTCTCCGGAAAAGCGTTGACCAAATTCCAGCAGAATTAATTAAGACAGGTGGGGATAGATTAATCTCAGAGATCCATAAACTCATTCTTATGATTTGGAGAAAGGAAGAATTGCCAAAAGATGGAAATAATCTAGTATTATTACACCGATCCTTAAATAGGGAGATAGACTAGGGCCGAATGTAATAACTATCGAGGAATTTCTCTCTTATCAACAACGCATAAAATTTTGCCTAATATACTTCTGTCAAGATTAACCCCATATGCGGACGAAATCATTGGAGATGACCAATGTGGATTTAGGCGTAATAGACCAACCATTGATCAAATATTTTGTATTCACCAAATCTTGGAGAAAAAGTGGGAATATAATAAGTCTGTTCAACAGCTATACATAGATTTAAAAAAGGCATATGATTCAGTTAGGTGAGGCAATTGTACAATATTTTTATTGAGTATGGGATATCAAAGAAGTTAGTTAGGCTCATCAAAGTATGTCTAAATGAGACCTGTAGGAAGATAGGGTAGGTTTACATTAATAACTGCTAGAAGCAAGGAGATGCTCTATCGCGTTTACTGTTTAATTATTTCGCTTTGTAATACGCCATTAGGAAAGTTCAGGAAAACGATGGATCAAGTACATTGAGAAGCAAGGGACCACGTTGAAAAATGAGGTAATTGAACGTTTCGTATTGTTTTTATCCCATAATATTCTCATGTATTGTCCAACATTATGGTTCATGAATGTATAAATAGCCATTTTCTATTGTTGCAATAAATTGAAAAAGAGGTTGGGGATACTTATTGACTTATCCTCGTAGTATTCAAATAATTTGGATATTTTGTGTGATTCATTAAATATGTGTTTATTCGGTTGAAATTGTCTTTTGGGTTATATTTAGCTATAGCCTATTTGAGGTCATATTGTCTTGCATATTTCTGACTTTTTTTAGTTCATATACAGCCTGGCCCTACTCGTAAGTTATTGTACTTCGACTCATTCCATGATCAGGGTGACTCAATAGCATACTAGTGTTAACTGCGAAAGGTGTGGAATTGTTGGCGTTAATTGCGAGAAGTTTACTGAAAGAAGTCCTATAATCAGTTCATCGGTTTTGATAACTTCTTGACAAGAGGGAGAAGCCCGGGAACTGTGTGAAGGGGCGAGAGGTCACCTCAAGAGGCTTTATTTGCGGTCTCCACAATGAGCAAGGAAAGTTTGCTTGAGTTGGCTGTTTGTTCTGTCAAAGTACCATGCATAGGCAACTTCAGTACCCGAATATAATGGAAGCCCGCTTATTGTGGTATATATAGTATACAGCAAATCATATTCCCACATCAAACTTTCATTCTAAGTGACCTCCTTATGCAGTCATTTCCATGCAAACATAATACCCAATGCAAGCCATAATTCCTGTTATCGCTTCTTAAGACTTGGTTGCAGGAGGAACAAGAAATAATGTCTATTGTGTATAAACAGTACAACTGGAATTAATGACGATAATAGTTAATTGTTTTACTGAACAAATAGTTGCTCAGATAGCCACAAAAGGCTATCATAAGTAGTCCCACGAAAGATTACGAGTAAATCAATTTACTAGAAGTTTCCCTCTGCTCCACCCTCGTTTAATAATTCAATCATTAGATTTTTTAAATAATTTATTTGACAGCAAAATAATTAAAATATTTTATTTATTAACGCTGACATCGTTCTACATGAAATACATGATTTACACAATTTTATTTTCAATTATATTGTTACACGTAGTAAATTAATAATTTATGTGCTGCCATATGTGTATAGAGATTTAAAAAGAACCTATTAAAACGAATCATACACCCATGAACATTACCCTTATACCCTGGTGTGAGTCTGAGAAGTTATGCTTAATATTGGAAGTGTTCTCCAGACAGGGCGAAAATATTTCTGTTCGATTCCGTAAAGAAGTATAATTAAAATTAAAAGTTCATCTGCCGGCAGGCTTTGTTGGATTCCCAATAGGGTTGGATTTTTAAATGTAAACTCGAGGATTAGAATTAGGATATGTGATGGTGTAAAACTGGTCACAAATTAGTGTACCCCTCAATAGTGCATATGAAATGAAGACATAATTATGTAATTATTTTATGGTGGTATGTTCGTCGGATGAGAAAGTCGATGAGAATAGGCTAATTTCTACATTAAACTGTGATTTTTTGTAAAGAAAGAAAGGCTCGTTAACTCCACATTTTTTATTTATTAAAAGTGATTTATTGTCATCTCTTACATTTTCGCTGTGTGCATTTTCACCATCCACTATTGTTAAAGGTCTTGCGAAAATAATAAATACAGTTTATCTACCTTCGAGCACGCTACACATTATACATCATTGTCAACGTCCAACAAACTATTCCGTAACGTTCCTCAGGTTAAAACTCAGCATCGATCTTCCGTATTTAAAGGGAGAGGGTAGGGACAATTTAAATAGTGTTTGCAAGAGAATAGCGTCGGTTGAGATGTGAGACCTCATATTATCAAAATAAAGCTTTTCCTGAAACAAAAGGAGTTGTATAGGATGCCAATAATTATAACACTTCACAAAACACAACACTGGCTGTGAGAACAAAATACAGTTAGCTCCTCATAGCAATAACTTCTTCCTTAATTTACGACTTCAGAATTCAGACTAAATCGATTAAAGTGCCAAAATCGGTCGTTGTTCACGTACGAGACCTCTCCAGAAACATAGAGCGGGCAGTCCATTTGTCACGGATACAGAATTGCAAAATACTTCATTTAAATGCGGAATATTTAACCTATACAAAGATTTTATTTACATGCCAAAGGGGGAAAATCACTGTCTCAGACACACAACACAGAATGTGCAAGAGTTTGACACAGCTAATAGAAATCCAAATTGCTTCGAAGTTAACAACTGTACTGATGTGAAATTCTGCACACGATATTTACATTTAATGGTGAAATTCTGCACTATACATTTACATTTTATCGTGAAAATAACAGTACATTTTTTTTTCAAAATATATGCAGATATATTTAACACATTACAAATTTAAAAAAGTGTAATGAATTTATCGAATTACAATGTTAAAGATATCTATCTATCGTCCTGTGTATCTCCACTGTCTGGGGGCGGGGGGCTCCAAGTAGAGGTTACTGCTTCCGATGCGAATTTTGTTACGTTTATCTTCAGAGATATTCTTCTCGGAATACAAACATGTAATTCAATTATAATATAGGCCTACTTTTGAGAATCTTACAGATTAGAATTTCCATGATACAAACTTACAAATCAAGATATCCTCCCAAGACCTCAGAAAAGCTGTACCTCGTAACTCTCTTCATTATTTTGTGGTAAATGTTAGTCTCTTAATAATCCTAACGTTATTTCGAGGAATATCTTCGTCTATGTCATCATTGTGAGGCCAAAATAACTCTTTGCTTTTGTTGAGAATTAAATGCTTTTGGTTCATTCTCTTGCACGTCTAATATTTGGCCGTCAACTTCACAGCAGTGCCACCTTTTAGAAAGTGAACGGAGTGCTTTTGTGGATATGTAAATCTATGCTTAGTTTCTAATGCCAGACTAAGAGAAATTGGAGAAACATAATTTTGTATTTTTGACGTTTTCATGGAATACCTCAGAGCTGTTTTTCTGGATATTTCGCCACTACTTAAACCTAAAACTGGATAATTTCGGACATACGAGTTTTCTCCTCTTGACCTTGATATTTTTCACATACTCTGTGCCAAATATGAAGTGAAAAATTAATCCATTGCTGGAGAGGACACACAACAGAATGGTAGCCCCATAAAGGATTATTCCATTAGAGAACTGACCGTGAACCTGTATGTTTAGATCATTGCAGGTAGATAACAACCGTTAATATAGTGATTAATTCAGTATGCCGAATATTGGAATTGGTGCTATTCTGAACATTCTGTTGTGAGATAATTCCAGATGAGTGCTATTGAGATATGTGATGACGTGGTTGGGAGGCCATTAGCCGATTAGCTGTGATGTTTTCGCTATTAATTGGCAGGTTAATAGCTGACATGAATCCCCTTTATGTGATACAAGCGTCATGGGCCTATGGTTACCCGCACTGGCGTCATTACGCTGAGCCAACCCCTTTATCAATTGGATCGAACCCCTCCTGTAAGGAGGTAACAGCAGTGTATGCACGAGGTAGAAGACTGGATTAAGGGGGTAAGGGGGAACATACAGGTTTGGGTATTAAGAAATAGATTAAATTTATTTTTATTCCCAGCAATTAATTGTTCTGTGATCTTATATTCCGACATGCTCTTTATTGACAACTTCTACAATTGAATCGCTTATCTTAAAGAGGGCACAGGTCACAATTTTAAAATTTTACAAGAGACGAAAAATGTACAAATTTAAAACAATTCTTTTGTTTTCAAATCTTTCTATGAGAACTTTGGAAGGATGCTATAATACACTTCACACACGAGTTTCAAGAATTTGCACTATAGAGTTTTTGCTATTGTCTGGATAACGTCCCTAACGATTTTGTTTAAATTTTGTACATGACGTGCTTATACGAAAATCCAGAATTTTTATTTGAAACAATTTTTTCACTAAAATGTTCTGTTGCTCAAGGCATGAATGAAATATTGAACTGAATTCTAGAAATTCAGTCTTGCCTGCTTTTCCTTAGGTTGAAACAACTGAATACGCGCTGCTTGCAATACGGCGCCTTACTCTAGAGGCCTATCAGAAGCTGAAGTGAGAAAGGTGTACCTATTGCCCATGCTTAGAGTAATTAAAGTTAAAGTGAGTGCATTACATGAATTATATTTGGGTTGAGTATCCTTCGGGGATGCGATGCGCTATAGTATCTACTTTCTCTCCAATTCTGCAACCAATTTACTTTAACAATATCATTTTTTTCCAATTTTCTAAAAAAAAAGCTTCATGTATCGTAGGTATTTTATGTATTACAATACTTATTCCCAAAACTTTTATTTGAATATAGGAAGTTATATATTTCTTATCAAATGTTTTAATTTTTGTTGTGGGTAACTACTAAAACAAAATAATGAAACCTGGCATGTTGCAAAATGTGTTTCTCCTGACAGGAATTATCTCAAGAAATAAGTCATAACTAAAGCCCGGATTTTCATGCACTATCAAACTTAAAAATATGCATGCATTCATGCATTATCGTATCTCCAAATATGCACAATGAAGGGCGAAACATGCACTATCAAAAATCCGCACTGTACTGCAATATATTTCAATTTATCTTAAAACAATATACAACCACGAGTTTTTCCAAATTTTCCTCACTTAAACCCGTGTGTTTATCAGTTAGGACATCCTTGAACGCAGAAAAGGATCTATCTATTTCACAAGAAGTAACAGGTGCATAGGCCTACTTAAGGGAAGAAATTTGACTAAGGGAAGAAATTTGACTGAGGGTGAGATCGAATTCCATGTCTTTTACATTTTCTCCACATAATACGTCTTTCACGTTTTCAGAAGTTTAAGATCAGGGTTTGAACTAAGTACCTTCTTAAGTTTTTTCCTGACTGTCACACCCGTTTCTCCACAACACGATTCTAAAAATATATTCGAAGTTTTCAACAATGGCTAGTGACTGACAAATTCAAGCAGTGAACATTCTGTTTAGCAGTTTTCTTTCAAAGGAAGGTGGTGGGGGTCGGCGAGTCGGAATTTTCTTTTGTAGCCTTGTGTATTATATTACTGTTTATTTAGGGTAAACAGTAGCTTGCACTCTCAAATTCATGCAGATGGCAGACTCTGTTGCCAAGTCAATCAAAATATTATAACAATGGTAATGCAATACAACATTTTTACGTTTCTTTGAAAAGCCAAGATTTTAGGGAGGCATATTCAAAATATGCACAGTTATGCATGGTAACTTGATATTATGCACTAAAACCAGAAAATGAGGGTTTATATGCATTAAAAACGTCTGAATATGCTACATTAAGCCCAAAAAATCCAAAACATGCATTATGCATGAATTTTGCCGTAAAAAGGCTGAAATATGAAAACATGCACGGAAAAAATATGTGTATTTGGAATCCATAAGTCATGTAATGTGTAACTACAAAGATTGAGAAGTGTAACCAAAGTATATAAAAACATGCATTTGCATGGAAATCCGGGCTCTAGTCATAACCATCTTATATTGTTATCTCCCTAGAGCTCTAGCCGGTTCTCCCTAAACATACCATCTATTTCGTGGAAGATCCGAACTCTTTCTCCCTTATAGTTTATTACGCTTTGCTGATTTAACCCAGTTTTCTTAATTCATAATTTTTGCATATTCGTTCCACTCTGACTTCTTAACTTGTCCCCCACATTCTTGTCTTGTGTCAGAATTCCTTGCCTTGTCCATCAATGTCCTTCCTGTAAATTATATTATTCATAGGCATCGTGTAAATTCTAAATCTAACTTTTCCGCGCTCTCCTTATGTATAGGTATATTTAGAAAAGCAATATGATTGAGTTATTTCTGAACGAAAAAATGTATGTACTCTTTTGAAAGCGTAAAAAGATATTTCGACTGTGGCTGTTGAATCTACATTGTGAAACGTAAAAATTTAATAAATTTAGGACCGATTTCAAACGATTCAATAGCTGAAGAATGATAAATCTTTCACACTGACCAGTGTGTAGGCTAAGATGGAAAGGTGAAGTCAGAATGAAAAATTCAATGCCATAGCCACATATTTTTTTTTTTTTGCACTACCAATAACTTTATTCCTTAAGGACATAAGGCTTCTCTTCTTCTTCTTGAAAAAGCTATAAGTATCAATATTGCTAGTGATAATTTAGGCTGCTAAAATACATTATTTCTAAAGCAATTTATTACATATGTATTGAATCATTCCTCTACGTTAACTTAATTATAGCTTTATGTCACTAAGTTATCAGACTTCGCTTCCATGTTTCAGCATGCAAATATCCATTCTGCTGAAGTTGCAAATTTCTTATTGCAAGCCGATCGCTGATTTAGTTTGTTTGGACGCCATTCTGCACCCATATTGTAACATGTTAACACCACGTCATATCTTATGACAAGAGACCAGAGCGCTGTCCCATACAATAACAGTCAATAAAGCGAAGCGGGGAAAAGCTGTGTTACAAAAAGTAGCCTCCAGCTGGACTCGAATTCCGACCCGCTGCACGAAAATCTGGTTTCAATGTTACGTTACGGACACGTGCACTGGATGTAGAACCTGCAGAACGGTCGATGTAAACATGTGAATGTGAATGGCGTATTGAAAGTAGTAATTGTAATACATCCTCTAATATAGAAGGTTTCCGTTACTATCCACTTTAAATAGATTGTAGGATACAATAGGAAAAGAATGGGGTAAACTTTTTGCACAAATACCACTGTTGGACCTGTAGAAGTTAAGTCTTTTTCCCTGGCTCTCTACTATAGGCTACTTTTAGAAGAGAATTCTTTATGTCGTTGAATTTTTAAAAATATTATTAGTAAAAAGTTCCTTATTATTGTTGTTATTATTATCATTATTATTAATATTAAGTTATTACTAAGTTATTACTATTCCAAATTACATTACATTAAGTTATATTATATGGTTAAGTATACCGCGACATATAATGTATCAATGTTAATTTAATCATTGGATATAATATATGCATGCAATCATGAACCACAGATTATTGTCTTTGTTGGGCAATACATGAGAATATTATTTATTATTTCAGTATATCTGGGGGTCGTCCACAGACTAAATTTCCCTAGGGCCATTTACACAAACGAAATTAGATTTCATGGAAATATTTATTGCAACAGATATAGCAAGTGTGCAGCTATTTTTCAACATATTCGCCACAGAAATTGAGACATTTGTCATACCGTAGAACCAACTTTTGAACACTTGCGTCGTAGAAGTCTGCCTCCTGAGATTTGACCCACTGTGTGACAATCATCTCCGCTTCTTCGTCATTCTCTGTATGTTAAAAGAGAGCTGAAAACTTGCTGTGTCTATGAAAGAAATGTTTCCATTAAATTGTGTTTTGTTTCCGTCAATGGCCTGTGAGAAGGTTACTTTATGGACGCGCATCGTATAAACCTTAGAATATTAAAATGATTAAGTGTTCAATGACAAAACTGGAAGGACTTAATTTCAGTGTAAATTTGCACAGTTGAACATTTATGACTCAGATATTAGTTCCATTATGTTTAACCTGTATATAGGTTATCGCTTATTCCTGATGTGATTACTGACAGTTTTTTTTCTTTGGCCTAATCATGTAATTAATACACATTTTAGAAACTCAGTCCAGCTCTTAATTTCAGTTTCATAATATATGGGTTTCAAAAATTCTTCTAAAAATGACATCTCTGTAATAAAATGTAACGGTTTTTAGTAGTTTGAAGTCAGTAATAATAGTACACAACTTCCTTACTTTATTTGTTTTAAGGGAAGTAGGTTTTTAGAGTGATGGTTGGAGGGAGTTAGCTCAGGATAGGGTTGAATAACGGGCTCATGTAAAGGCGGCAATGAACCTCAGGGCTCCATAAAATAGGCAATATTTCTTTAGCTTGCTTAGGATTTGTGTATTGTCATTGAGTAAGGAAGCAGTAATAATACAACACTCGTAGTAATAACAGTGATAATAATCATCACCTAGTACTAATAGTAATAACACTGACAATAATAATCACCTAAGTCCTAAAATGTGTTAAGACATGGTGCAAAAATATAGCTATGTTAAAAACAAACACACACAGTAGAACTACACTATTCTATAACATTTTGAAATAGTACATCTCGTTCGAACGAATATGAACTTTTTCCTAGTCTCTTAGAAAAGTCAGGAGAATCTATCTGAACATAATATATATGTGCAAAATTTACATTTCACTGTACCCATTTGTGGATTGCGCTTATTATTAGGATATTATACCAACGCATAGGGACTATATAAATAGGGACTATGTAAGTCAATCTACTGATACGATGTGCAGCATTGGTGTTTTGCCGCTTAGAATTTTAGCGATTCAAGGCTGATGTCACTAAGAGAAAATATTCCGTTTAGGATGTTTCATATTAATAGGCCTTTCTGAAGAAGGTTCGGCGGACAAGTTTCACCCATTTTGCAAGGGATTGTGTACCGCTGATGTATGGAATATGGAAAAAAAATAGCTGTAGGAATCTTCTTGGACTGATAATGAGTCTTGGACTGTGTCTTCTTGATGAAAATTGCGGTATTAGAATGGTTAAAGTAATGTTAGAATCACTACTTTTATCTTAATATAATAAAATCACCCTTTTAACTATGTTAGTAGTAATATCTCCGGCATAGAACGTCAACGCCTAGCATCGCGACGCCCCAACTCCGTCTTAAACTAATTTCAGTTAGACCATTTTGACCATCTTGGTTTTCATATGACACCAACCCCATCCCTCTATCATCCCCCTATCAAAAGTTATACCAAGATTAAGATTTGGTCGATAAAACAGAGATCTGCAATACTAACCTTGAAACAAAACAGTAATGAACCCATTGAAGCCCTCTTGACCATCTTGGCTATCATATGAAACCATCCTCAACCCTCTATCATTCCCCCTAACCAAAGCTATGGCTAGTCACGGCTCCGCACTGTGCTGATCCCATTAGAACGTTACTCCAAGCCTTTCGGTACATCTTGGTTTTTTCTTATATATATATTACATTTTTTCCGAATGGGCGGTGGTTTCGTACTTAGGCATGAAACGTAAAGATGTGAAAGAATTATTTTTCGACAGTCATGGCATGTTATCGATTGCAATAGGTAGATTTTTATTCAAAATCTACCTAAAAAAGGTAAAAGATCCCTGTATGAGCCGTGGAGACACGGGAGTTTGAGGCTTTCAGATTGAGACATTTGTTAGTTCTACGAACCGGCCGCTTTTATTCACAGGATACTCCAGGTACTCATTTATGTTCGTGGCTGAGTCGACCTCTAGGGCCATAGTGCCACCAGAAGTATTAGGCCAATTGAAAAACTCCAACGACCCCATCGGGGACCGAACCCGCGACCTTCCGGTTTGTAATGCAGTGCCTCAACCACTACGTTACTGGGTGCCCCGTTTTTCTTGTGGTTAGCGTCGATGACTTCAGATCCGTCGGCCCTTGGCTTTTTCTGAGGTAGGGAGGTCTGGAACGGGGTGCACTCAGCCTCGTGATACTAATTGAGGAGCTACTTGATACAGAAGTAGCGTCTCCGCACATGGAAACAACCATTAACGGCCGTGGGGCTGACCACATACCCCGAATCCTCCCATCTGCCTATGGTAGATGACGCAGCGGTCGGGTGGTAGGCCTGGTCCCTTCAGGAATGTAGCGCCACGGAGTTTAGTTTAGTTTTGTAATATGTTATACATGTTTTTCTTCTTCCCTAGTAGGGTTTGTGGTCATTTGTCTAGCTGGGACACCTGCAATGTCCCGATGAGACGAGGGGGTCCTTAATATTTAATCAGGCCATGTCGGTCAGCGAAACATAAAATTCCCCTTAGCTGTACAGGAAATCGAACCCAGGATTTCATAACTAGTAATCATTAACTCTAACCACTAGACCGAGGTTGATCAAATAATAAAAAAATCCCTTTAGGCAGATCTACAGGCTGAGGTACATTTCAAAGTGCGTTTAGTTTAATTTATTGTCGCTGCGCAGCACTCTTCTTCTTTAGCCTCGGCATGACAAACCTGCAATAATAACTGCAAAAAAGAGCCTTTTTCAAACATTCAAATCTCGCCTTTTATGAGAACTATCGAGAATCTAGTTATTGATTTGTAGAGTACTCATCAAGAGCTTTTCAGTGATACCTCACAAGACGTGGTTTCAAACATTTTGAATTTCCATCCCCCCACCCCCACTCGTATCCCCAAAACACCAGAATCGTTGGTGTCACTGTGAACTCGATAGGGAGTACTCTAATTTATACAAACAAAGTTTCCCTCTATACTTCATAGGGGCCGATATATAAATTTTTCAAAATTTCAGCCCCGACCCCCCCTTGGGCCAATTTTGCTCATTAACGAACTTGTCCGAACTATTGGGCTACCTAAAATATTACCCGCCCGAAGCCAGTGCGTTTTCCATATTTTCAAAGCCATCCCTGCAAGTGATGGAACGGCATCTAATTTAGTTTTCTGTATTTCCCCTGCCAGTGCTGTTTCGAACACTTCTCCGCCACCTGGGTATTGCGTGAAGCATATACACCAGGCGATACCCCAATAAAAGAAATATAGCGTAACTCCATTACAACGGATTTTCTTTGACTGTGATGTACATTTTTTTCCCGTTTGTCGATTTTTCAAGCGCATTATGACCCCAAACGATAATTATAAATTTGAAAATATACCTATTCATCAAATCAACTAATTTACCGATCTTCTAAGATTTGCCATAATTCTAAATATGCCTTTGTTTTAAGTAGCTTTAAGTACTTCTTACTGCAAAATATGTAATCGTTATAGACTGAAACTTCAGGCATTTATTATTAAGTGCCAGAATGATACTTTATGAGATTGTGTGGGGGACGGGAAATGTCTGTCCGTCCGCCTGTCTGTCCGTGTGTCTGTATGCGCGATTACTCAAATACGCTTCATCAGATTTTCATGAAACTTCGTATACGCATTTATAACGTCCATGGGAAGAAGCCTATTGAAATTGAACCAAATCGGTTGACATAATTTAATGCCTAATTTAGTGCCTATTTTGTGGTAATATACTATAAAAAATTTATCAAATGCAGATCAGTTATAATAACATATTGTTTTACAGTGTTCATATACGGCTTTGGAAGTTGAAATACATTTGACAAATAACACTACTCACATATTCCTTCACATATGCTTATCAGAGTTTCTCAAGATACTTAACACACTTTAAGATATGTTATCTTAAGTTACTTGTATGTCATTAGAATATTATAGTATTGTCGGACAAGAAGAACTTAAAACATAGGTTCGATTCTGTAAGATTTTTCTACTGACCTAATTCTGCTGGTGGCACTTTTGCCCTGGGGTCGACTCAGCCACGAACAGAAATGAGTACCAGGAGTATTCCTGGGATAAAGGCGGCCGTTTCGTAGGATTACAAATGTCTCAATCTGAAAGCCTCAAACTCCCGTGTCTCCACGGCCCATACAGGGATCACTTTACCTTTTTTAGGTGGATTTTTCTTCAAAATCTACCTATTGCAATCGATACCATGTCATGACTGTCGAAAAATAATTCTTTCACATCTTTACGTTCATGCCTCCCTAAATACGAAACCACCCCCATTCAATTTTTTGTAATATATATATATATATATATATATATATATATATATATATAGATGTTCCAAAAGGCTTGGAGTAACGTTCTAATGGGATCAGCACAGTGCGGAGCCATGACTAGCCATGACTTTGGTTAGGGGGAATGATAGAGGGTTAAGGATGGTTTCATATGATAGCCAAGATGGTCAAGAGGGCTTCAATGGGTTCATTACTGTTTTGTTTCAAGGTTAGTATTGCAGATCTCTGTTTTATCGACCAAATTTTAATCTTGGTATAACTTTTGATAGGGGGATGATAGAGGGATGTGATTGATGTCAATGAAAACCAAGATGGTCAAAATGGTCTAACTGAAATCAGTTTAAGACGGAGTTGGTGCGTCGCGATGCTAGGCGTCGACGTTCTATGCCGGGGATATTACTACTTATGTTCGTTAAGTTATTGTAGTGAGTCAAATAAACCTTTGTTTTGAATTACGTTTAGAAATGCATTCGTCAAATATTTTTTTTTAATTTTAAAAGTTTTGCATCAACACCTAACTCCGATAAAGTATTATAATGGTATTATAATTGATCAACATTTAAAATGGGACAAACAAATTACATATTTAGTAAAACATTTCTAAAAACACATGATTTGAAAATAGTCTTCTTATCTTTAAATACAGTCCGTGTCTCCAGTAAAATTATTTTCCCTATTAACTTTTCTTTCTCCACGAATTTTGTTTCAAAGATGTTAAAATTTGTCTGTCTAAGCCTCTCAGTTATCCGCCTAAATTAACATCTTCCGAATTTAAAGTACATAACTTTTATCAAGTTTGAATATATAATTAAGTTACTTTAAGAATTTCAAGCTTCAGATCACGTCCACGTACCTAGGATATAAGACGAGACCAAACAAATCCATTATGTGAACCTGAATTTTTCTTACGACTGCACGTCGAAAATACAACTCTAGTTCTCACCCAGATGATTCGATTCCATTGTTAAAAATAGCCCTCTACTAATAAATCTGAATTATTATAAATTTTATAAATTAAGTTCAATATACTCGTATAAACATTTATTATCAATATTTCTTTTTCTTTCCTTCCTATCATTGTAAATAATAAATTGTAATTCATTTAATAGTATTAATATATTCATGTATATGTTTGTAAGTTTATATTTACTACAATTAGGCCGTAGCCTAGTGGTAGTGTATATGTATATGTATGTAATATGTAAAGGTAAAGTGTTCTCTGTATAGGTCATGGAGTCTTTTAGGGTTCAGGAGAGGAACTTCATCTTAGTCGTGCTGTTAGACCCTAATATTGGTCCATGATTCTTGACAGTCATTTAGGATGATTTGATCCTTGTCCCAAAAACTCTAGCCATACGTTTGTCTGCTGAGTGCACTGTACGGAACTTCTTCGGCGGGGGGCTGCCTTTATGCTTCCACTGCATTGATTGGGTTTTGATTCTGATTATCACCTGTTCGGGGCTATGAAGAAACCACTTCACGTACATCATTTCGCAGATTTCCAGGAACTGCAAACAGTTATCATATGGCGGGTGCGACAGACTCTGACGAAGTGGTTCGAGGAGCGCCTAGAAAAGTTTCACATCGGTAGCGCAAAGTTTGTAGGAACACCTTAATTGGGACTATGTTGAGAAATTGGATATATCTGCCTAGGCATAGAGGTTCTTTGTGAGTGTAAAAAAAATAATAAAGTAGAATTCAATATGGATCGCCCCTCATACTTCTTGATCAGACAAGGACATGGAGGGCCTCACCTATGAGTGATCAGCACAATGCCGGGGCCACCTCCGAGACAACACGATCGTTTAGGACGATGCACACCAGTCATACACACACAAACACACACACACACTCATTCCGAACAAGGCGAGGATGAATGAAGGTGATAATGGCGGCCAGATGGCATCCGGGACAAGTAGGGCCTAAAGTTTCCAGACACTCGCCTCAGATTTGAGGTAAAGCTTACCTAACGGGTCAACTGCGTGAGGAGAGCGAACGCATCCCTACGCCACAGGGGTGGACTAATCTTATATTCGCAATGGGGTTAAATATCAATAGTACTCCCACAGTTATTTTTAGGGCTTAGAGGTATATTATGAAAAATCATATTTTTTAATATTATATGCTAGTGCTAAAATTTATTGAAGACAGGCTAGATGAAACATTTTGCATATTGTTGCGCATTTTCTTAGTTTTGCACAAATGCACCATATTTGCTTGATATTAAAATATTTGTTCATATTCCTTTTATTTGTCAAATTTTTAACGGCATACTTCTGTCAGATTTGAAATATTGTGCATATATCGGTTAATTCAAACATTTACAACATATTTCACTGATTGACTGACTGTTTTGAAAATTGACTGTACAATAATTGATAATACATATCCTAATGTTTTCGAAACTGATTGTAACTTATAAAACTAAAGTAAAGTTTCACTTCATTAGTTTTCATTTACTGAAATTTGTTGTATTGACTTTTTTTAAAGTTTTATAATGTAAGAGGAATTTATGCAACTTGTACTACTGTTTTTGTAATTTATAATGTAATTCAGCTAACAGAACGTCAAATAGAAAATATTTAAATGATAGAGCATATTTCATTGGTTTCGGAGAATATTTTACAAACGTTAGAGCATATTTGAGTTCAGAATCTCTTATCTTCTCGTCTTCTGTCTAGAAATCTAAAAATAAAAATTTATAAGACAATTATCCTGCCGGTTGTATTATAATATGGATGTGAGACCATGATCGCTTACTATTCGGGAAGAATAGTGTGTGTTCGAAAACAGGGTGCTTAGGAAAATATTTGGGCCTAAGAGAGATGAAAATGGGGACTACAGAAAACTGCATAACGACGAGCTTCATAGCCTGTACTCGTCACCGGATGTAGTAAGGGTAATTAAATCACCGGAGGATGAAATGAGCTGGACATGTTGCACGCATGCGGGAGAAAAGACATATCTCAAAAGTATTGATTGGGAGACCAGAAGGAAAAAGACCACTTGGAAGACCAAAACGTAGGTGGGAGGACAATAACAGGATAAATTTAAGGGAAGTAGGATTTGCAAGGGATGGTTGGATGGAGTTAGCACTGAATTGGGTGGAATAGTGGGGATAACGTAAGCGCGGTAATGAACCTCCGGGTTTTATAAAATAGATAATATTCCTTTAGCTTGCTTAGAAATTCTCTATTGCCATTGAGTGGGTAAATAAGTATCGCATATTTGCATGCATATATCATTTGAAAGAGCCATTAACTTTAAGAAGACATAGAATCTATACAAATACGTGATGCAGCACTACTATGTCTGCAGCTTTACAACAAAGCAAAGACAATGAAATAAGAAGTTAATCTTGTTACAGAATTACTGTGTGTATAAGTATGTGTGTGTGTGGGTTAGAGAGAGAGAGAGAGAGAGAGAGAGAGAGAGAGAGAGAGAGAGAGAGAGAGAGAGAGAGAGAGAGAGAGAGAGAGAGAGAGAAGGAGCTAGAGCGACAGAGGATTTTGTTCTAGTTTTTAATACTCTTCCTTGCAATATAGTTTTATAGTTCTAGCTTAGTGATTCCGTTATGTTATATCTGTGCTTCCAATATATTTTCTACCGTAACTTTTGTTGTCCTTTTCCTTTATCACAGTTACTATAAATTCTTGTGCTTTGTTTTATTTCTGTTTTGTTCCTTGCTGGAAGATGGAAAAAGAACTCTTAAATTCCAGTTCTAGCTTGCATTCTCTCCAACTTGAGTTCTTTAATAACATTTCACATACTGACTATTTTTCTTATCCGTGACGTCTCGTCTCGTACTTGAGTTTTCAAAGTCTTCAAGCTGTGTCATAGTATGCTTTGAATCAGATACTTCCTGACTTCCTCATCCGTGACTTCTCTCTGCCAGTTCTCGTTATAAAATTACGGACAAGCATGGTGACTGCGGTAGAACACATAAGTTGGTAATGAGGTTGCTAGTATAAACTAATTGACATTAGGAGTAACAACTTGCTGACTACTCTCTTTGCACCAGTTGTACTTTAAAACAGTGGCGTATTTAGAAATTTCCCCCTAAGTCCACAAAACTATACTAATTGGCGCCTCTCCTAAAAACGAGCATGTTTATAATTGATATAGGCCTACCAGTATAGGGTTGAATGGCGGGCTCATGTAAGCGCCACAATAAACCTCCGGATTCCACAAAATACATATTATTCCTTTAGGTAGTAATATTAAGTAAAGCTTTAAAAAATGCATACATACCTGTACGCGTATCCTTACCTTACTGTCAGAAATTGTTACAGGCGTTCGGAAATCATATCTGATGTAAGCGTTATATCACTGCCTTTAGTGATAGGCTATGTAGAGCCCGGATGTTTAGGTTTAACCTATTTTTGTTCCTTGCTTGCTAACTGTGGTATAAACATAATTGTCTCATTGTCATGGCCGTCACACAGTCAAGTCTTATAAAATCTAAAAATGGCTAAATAAGATATGAAAAACTAAAAATTGTTAAAACCATTTACAAATTAAAATACGATAAAGTTTTTAACAAACTAATATTATTATTAATATTATTATTTTATTTTATTTCTTCTAAAAATGACTTAAAATATCTGCCTATGTTTTGAACCTTGCTCTTTTTTACTGTTACCAGTACATTTCTAAGAGAAAATATAGCATTACTTTTGCTATTTTGTCCCCTCCCCTAATGTCCCGGTAAAGGAAATCTTTAGTGCTGAAATTCGGTTGCTTTAAAAGCAAATTAAAGGCATTCATAAGAAGTTACACTTCCAGTTTATTCACTGTGTTTGCTGCAGCAAGACGCCGAAAGTAAAGTATTATAAAAGTTGGTTTAATTTAAAAATTGTCGTTGTGTTTATCTGACAGACTTGAAAACGACAGGGATAATTTTAAAATTATTTATGCTCTGTAAAGTATAAACTTCTGAAAATTAGGCAAAAAAGTGTTTCTATAGTTTTGTGATTCAGAGCTGTGGAAATTGTATGTAAAAATAGAATTGAAATATATGTTTATTTCAATGTGTTTACTGTGCTTTTAAAGTGCAACGAGAAAACTGTTAATAATGTTAAAAACTAAAATAAAACTTATCTTAATATGTTAAAAAAAACTAACGTGGGGTTTTCAGAAACCTAAAACTCCGGCCCCTAATGATGTATTGGAAATGTTATACTAATTAAACTTCTTGTTTGTAAATTAGTGACTCTTTGGCAGAAAGATTGACACAATAACAATCATGCATACGCCTGCCAATTTGCAGGTGCTGACATCTCTAATAAGGGCAAGGGAAGAGTGAAACAGTTATTTTGACGTTTGACATGCCTGTGGTGATGCGGGTTTGCCGCTGTTTGCAATATTGCCAGCAAGGACTTGGTCGCGCCGCGCCGCGCCAGTGTAATTAATTTTTGCACTTCGCAAGAGGTGACTCACAGCGGAACATATTGATTCCCCCGACCTCGTGCCTCACGCCTTAACACCACAACCGCGTGCTTTACTTCCAAAAATTCGTTTTATTTTCAGGTCTCTATCGTATCGTGCCTTCGTTCGAATACCTAAATAGCATAGGTAATCCCGCGAGAGGTTATGAGTTTATCTGATGAAACTCGCAATCTCGTGTAGGATTTATTAAGACTATTTCATGAATAAAATGTAATGGATTTTGTAAATAACAATTTCCTTACATTTTTCTCAATATTCTGTCAGTCGTATGATCAAGGAATACTAGATGAATTTCCCAATGCTACCAATACTGCGCATCACAGATTGAGGGCGTCGTTGTAGTTGCTTACATGAAAAAGCTATAAAAGCACATGAACTGGCTTGCACCGAATCGAAATGTGTTTTTAATCAATGCACATTTATATTATTTCAGTTTCCAAACAAGTTATGTTTTATTAAATAATGTGTTTTCAAAGTGCTCACTGGCAGCATGTGACATATTAATCACCGCACGTTGATGCCTTACGTGTCCAGTAACGATCTTACGTTTTATCAGATAAAATTGCAGCCTTGCGGTCCGGGGAAGGATAATATAAGATTATCGATCGTGATTAGTCTATATCCGAGGAATTGCTAAATGTTATTGGTCAATATCAAACACGCGGCGTATGATTGGTATAGTCATTATAGGCAAGTTGCGTACGACTGTCTTGTTCGACCAATTTTTAGTTTTTACGACAATACCGTGGAATTGATATCGACTATTGCGACAGATGGCTGGCATGATATTAATGTCCTCAACTAGTTCAACAAATCTCTACCGACCGACATCCCACTGTTAGTGAACTGTTATGTCAGTTTTACGCCAGGGTCCTTTTGGGGCAGTGCAATAGGTCCCCCCTAGAAATGACCCTGAAATTAACCAATAAGTCTATCTTACTCTAGCACATTACTCGTATCTACGTAAGAATGAGACGGACGGACTTGTTACTTTAGAGCCGGTTCTAGGACGAACAATATCTGCTCATTCCACTGTCTCAAAAGACTCTAAACAAAGTAGATATCAATTCAAACATCTAATTCTGCACGCAAAGAAACTGAATCTTCTTTTCTCATCCTGGACCAGCACATGGTTGTATCGCCTTTACCAACACTTCCTTTCTTTAACAAGTGACATGCTTCTAGTATTGGTTTTTAGCTTCATAGTAACACATATTAAAAAGGAGGAAATGAACTCAGTTTATTACAATTAATATTATCATGAAAATATTTTTTTAAATATAAATGGTTGATTTCGCAGTTTGGATTCCTGCAATTGCTCTTTCAAGGTCTGAGTATTAATCCACGTAAGTTATTAATTGATGTCGGACAGGCCTAGTTGGAAATCGATAGTTCAAATGACTAGAGTACCCTACTTTAACGCTTAATCATGGAAGTGAGGTATCTTTGACCAGTAAAAACATAAACCGCTGCTACTATCTATAGTCTCCACAAGTGTATTATTTACACTACCTTTCCTTCTCAAATTCCTTTATCACCGTATATGTTTTACTTATACGTCAGTGATATTGGAGCCGAGCTAAAAAACAGTTTATTTTTTGTAGAGGTCTGTGAGACCTCACATGCATGGTTACGTAAGTTTTTTGTTTTAGGTTACTATTTTGTGAATAACATTGAGTGAAACACCAGGAATATCAAAAACTGTTAGGCCGAGAGTTTTAAAATTATGTTTTCACAGTTATGATGAAATTATTTCGGTGAAATTTTGCAGTGAAGATTTTCAAAGAATGACTGTAAGGGAAAAATAGCTGCAATTTTGAACGCAACACTTATTACGGTGAACTGTGATTAATATCTGGTTGGGAGTGACGAGAATGCCGATACTGGGCCTAAATAATCTGTTATTTTGCTGTTCATTCAAAATAGTAGCATGCCTTGGAAACAGTGCATTTCGTTGCATTTGTGATGGAGTGACTCAAAATCTCCTTAAAATTATTGTGTAAAATAATGCTGTCCACCGCTGTACGCAGGGGATACGTTTGCTCCTCTCACGCAGTGGGCCCGGGTTCTAATCCAAGTCGGGACAAGTCACCTACGTTGGTTTTATTTCGGGGTTTTTCCTCACCTCACCTGTGAGACAAATGTCGGGAAACTTTAGGGCCCTTGTGAACCCTGGATATCATCTGGCCGTCTTCATTATCTTCATCCCACCCTCGCCTTGTTCAGGGTGAATGTGTGTGTGAATGAATGGCTTGTCTCGTCCTATGTGTTCGTGTTGTCTCGGAGGTGGTCTCGGCAATGGGCTGATCACTCACCCGGGGCTCACTTCCTTGCTAATGTAACAGAATAAATCATGCCCATCGTTATTGATTAAACAACGGCAGTATATTAGTGTATGTCATATGTGTAGGCCTGTGTTACATCACATATAATAAGTTATTATTTAGTATGTTCAAACATAAATATTATCATTTTAGGGAGAAAAGTTACTATGAACTTTACTGAAAAATGCAGCTTTTACGGATTGCGTGCGGAGAGAGAGAAAATTTTCCGATTACGTGCCAGTGAAATATATAGGCTAACCTAGTTGCGTGCGAATGATATCTAGGAGGTTTCCGAGTTGTGTACGAAGTCGTAAAATTTACCTTCTCATTTTCGACTATTCTATAGGCCTATTACAAGGCATTTTTCGATAAGTTGAACATTAACTTTAAAAATTATCTTGAAACATGCACACTTATCCTTATTATTACTTAATGCCTTTTGAAAATAACATTTGAAACCATTCGAACATTTACCTATTTTTTTTTTTCTCATCACAGAAGTTGCGGTTGGTTCCATGATCCAATGGTCCCTTGGTTGGAGTCACCTAAATATAACACGTTTCTTTATTTATAAGTCGTATTTATAAGTCGAAATAGATATTATTTTCATAAACTATTGAAAAAGGATTTCCATTTTTAACTAAGATTAAACAGTGTTATTATAAATACAGTTACCTACTTGAAAGCTTGAATTGATAAGAACTGATGTATAAATATAAATAATTGCCTGTTGTGGGATTAGTTGAGGTTACGACAAAGTAAGCGTGACTTTGAATTTAAGGTGCGATCGCTCATGCTATTAGATCGGAACTAACTATTGTGTACAAGTTATATATAATAACTCGCGTATATCTTGAAGTAGATAGTTGTTTTTCTGGCAATGCCTTCTTCGACATGTGTGCTTCATAATTTCTGCAAGTCAGCTGTAACATGATATCATACACGTGTCAGCAGCGGTATTATTAACGAAGTGGCACATTAACCTGTGTATAAGAAGTTAGTTATCGCTGAAGCTATTGAATAATATTCTTCTGATTCTTTGCTTCTTTTCACTTTTAAATGTTATAAATACACAATAATAATAAATTTTACCAATAATAAGAAAAAATAATTATATTATTAATAATTAATATCACCAGTAGTAAGAACAAAGTAATAAAAAATAATGAAATAATAATAATAATAATAATATACTACCAGAAATTAAATGTTTAAAATTCTAGAATCATGTAAAAAGGCCACTTATTATTATTATTGTTATTATTATTATTATTATTATTATTATTATTATTATTATTATTATTATTATTGCTGTTAAAAAATATAACAGCATTTCATTTAACAAATGTTAAAATGGTTACATAGAATCTTATTGCAAGTTTTATCCATGCATTTGTGTTGTACTTAATAGCTGTAAAAGAACAAAAAGATATATTAGATCAAATCTAACGTACGAGTGATGTCGGGTTAAGCTCGTGTATCTGTGAAATTAAGTGCTACAATTTTTACACAGTTTATCGTTATTGGAGACAGTTATATAGAAATGCGATATCGGTTTTAAAGTAAAATTCTTTAAACCCTTGAGCGCGCGCGTATGCCCACGTGTATACAAATAGAATTATTAGGAGTATTTCTCTGCTGAGGTGACGTATATACCAGGAAATATAAATTAATTAAATTTCATAATTATCTTCATGATTAACCTTTTCATGTTTCTAAGGCACGTGCTCCTGCTCAGGGGCATTATTATGATTATTTTGTTTATTCAGGAAATGAAAGCTGAAAAGGACATTTCCATTTTGAGGAAGAGCATGAACAATACAGGGACACCGAAGGGGTTCCCCCATCTCGTCCAGTCCGATGAGAGAGGAGATTGCTGCTTGTGTTGTATACGGTGTTTTGCTGATACGTCAACAAAATGTCAAAGGTCTAAGCTTGCTGGCCCACATACTGCATGCGCTGCAGTGCAGTATCAACTCTAGTCTACGTGCTGACTAAATTGTTCCACGAAACTTCACGAACTTGCACGAACTAAAAGTTTGCGGTAACAAGCACGTCGTTAAAAAGATGACACGTAGTTAAGAAATTTCAATATCTGGCTAAAGTTCTCAGATTTATTATCATTATAGTTTAAATGACAGTGTTATTTAATACAAATCGTCCAAACTTAAGGGTGGAAGAAGCTATAAGAAAATTTGATCTTTAAAATCTAAAGTAAGAAATTAATACATAGTCTACTATTAAGGTGACTTATGGACATGTGATGCGGTTTAATCGAAAAGGATGCCAGAAAGGAGAAGGAATAAAGGACGACCACCAAGAACCTGTAAGAATGGAGTTACAGAAAAGATGGACAGGGAGTTAAGAAAAGGACAATGGTATATTTAGTTTGTATTTGGGTGTCAGAAGTTGTCAAAACGTTGAAAAAAGTTACTAAATAAAAATAAATAATAATACAATAATTATCTATTTGGAAATGAATTTTTGATGCATTAATTGTGGCGATTTTACCAAAATTCTGTTCGAAAACGTATTGCCATATAAATTACTACTTCTCATTAAGGAAATATTAAGATTAATAAGCTTGGATCCTCCACTTAATAGCCTCCTAATAATTAGTATATTTACATGAAAGTTTCCGATTATGAACAGAAAAATATATGCTATAATTTGCAAAAAAATAAACAGAGTTAGAAAAATTTGCTATGTATGAGCCCCCATAAAAATAAGACTTAACTCTTCCCTTACATTGAGACAGATATTTCGTAAATAAATAGAAACATTCCCAATATGAATTCCTGTTTTGCTAGCTTTAATGAAAATATTAAGTATCTAAGTTCTGGTAAGTAATTAAATTATTTGGCAGAAAGGGGGGTTAAAATGAAAATTCTAACACAAAACTCCATTCCTCTTTTTCCATACATAACGAAAATAATTAGAGGCCTCACACAAAATGTATCTATTGAAAGCAGTTGCTAAAAATAGCGATCCAGTGGATCGGATCAACACTTTCCTGGCTTATGTATCTGGGAAGAGTGGGGACACTCGAAGGTGTTCCTCGTAGTGAAGAACAGAACAGTGCTCCTTCCTTACGTTCAGAAGATTAAGACTATGATACAAAACAATGACATTTCTGTAATTTTGAAATATCTTTATTATCACAACCAAAATCACTTACAATTCACTAAAGTGGAGGCAGAAAGAATAGGCGAGTTTCTCAAAATAACTCCTTCCACCGATTAACTCTCTTTCCATTCCCCTTATAAGTACTTACGGCTGCGTCTCAATGAACATTTCCTCCCACACAGTCGCTTACAGTAGTGTTATAATATAGTGTTAGTGTTATTACATCAGTAACATTATTTTCAAATGGGCAAAATATTTCAAAATATTAGTTTAATTAGTAAATTAATAATTTGATAATTTAAAAAATTATTAAATAAACTTCTTTACCTGCGTTATTTTTATAAGCCTTCCAAACTTTTTGGACAAGCACAACATTCAATAAAAATAACAATCGATTAATTTTCACATCTTATATTTGAATTTTAAATAATAAAACTAAACGGATAGTTTGTAGTAATAATATTCTCACTAGGCCTATAACTTACATTTCAGTCGTATAGTACGGATATTATTTACCATAAAATTACTGCACTGTAAATTGTAAAATGAAGAGTAACTCGTTCATTATGTCAGATTCTAAAACCGATTTGTGTACATCAAAACAGACACTATTTCATAACTTATTCACCATTATCACTGTTACTGCAACTATTTAAATTTAGCACACCTCTTTCAATAATGTCGTCCCTGTCTACCTCCTTCGTGAAGTCCTCTTCCTGGATTCTCTCAGAGTGTGCCACGCATTTTCTCCAATCTTCGGTTCTAACTCTGTTCAGTAACCACAAAATCGCTTAAAATGACAATGACTGGCATTCGTACAGAGTGATGGAGTACGGGGAAGAGGTTCAGGTACACGGAACGTAAACAGTTAGGAAAACAGTGGATTGGGAAACCAGGCACAACCGGAAAGCCACCTATTCTTTCTGCTTCTACTGTAGCATCACTTAACTGCTGAAATATTCGTCGTACGAAGCACAGAATATCACATTTTTTTGTGGCTCAATGTCTTCCTAAACTAGCTGACAAACTTTGGATAAGAATGTTATTTTTGTCTAGCAAGTTTCGGCAGCCCATTCCGTTGTCAGCATCAAGGGACTTTCCGTAGAAATGTATGACGAAATGACGATGGGCAAACGCTCAGAATGGATAGCCGCCCGTTTGAAATTGGTGAGCTGGGTCTTATTTCTGGTTTCTAGTCAGTGCGCTGTGATTGGTCGGTGAACAGCACGTGGTTCGAGCGGCTGCTAATCTTCCACGTCTGGTCAGAACATCCCCCTGATGATGGCAATGTATTGTTTTGCCGAAATCTTGGGTGAAATATATCTGTCCCAGGTGAAAGGCCGAGACGTTATTTTTATAATATTATTGTACGACTTTAAAAATATTCCAATTCCCGTACTTTTATTAATAATTCCATTAATAACCACTTTTAAAGTTTCATGAAAACCACACGATTGTACTAATTGTTTCGGTTTAGTCGCCTTGTAACCTATATTTTCCTTTGAAAGGCAACTGACGTGTTCCTGCACTGATTCTTAATGATATTAGCCGGGAAAATATCGAATTGTTTATTATATATATATATATATATATATATATATATATATAGGGTGTTAATAAATAACACCGAAATATTTTACCTGTATATAACAAATTTTATTAGGAGATTTTTGCTCTATGACGTAAAATGTGTATGCTACAGGGCATCAAAGTCATTATAATTTGGTGCTCATAAATAAATAATTACGCGAAATAGGGTTAAAATGTTCATTAAATTGACTACATGCCTTTCTAGTGATCTATAAAAATCTGACTCTTAATCAATCGCCAACAGCTACATTATAATTTAGGGTTTCCATAATCTGCAAAATTCACAGACTAGTCACATGACTGGTCGCCACTGCATTAGTCTTTTTTTTAAATTCCTAACTACTGACTACAGAGTTAACAGCGATGTTCCTATGTTTTGCATTTTTTTCTAACGTTGGAGTGACGGGCGATGTGTACATATTCTAGAGTAATATCATATTAACAATCTCCATAATATTACAATTAAATCCACCTTCATAATTATATTTCAATAAATTAATCCATAATACTAAATTCATATTGTAATCCATTTCCCCTTTATCGTCAGTGGCGGCCATGCCCTGGGAGATTTTATGCTGTAACAGGAAAAATTGAATCCATAGAGCAAAAGTCTTCTAATAAAAGTTGCTTGTCTATGTCCCCTCTATATACAGGTAAAATATTTCGGTGTTATATATATATATATATATATATATATATATATATAATTCGTGAATTGAATTATTTCTTCAGTGAGTGACGCCACGTGGAAAACAACAAACGTATAGGATAGCAAAAACAAGGGAGTGTTGGTCAAGAAGGGGATTGAAATGTATGGCGAGCTGCTGATAAACGCCAAAAAAAAGAAAAGAGGTGTTGGATGAGGCGGATGAAAGCGACAACTACGACACGTCTCTCGTTGGTTTTGTGGTTAAGAGCACCAGCTTGGCAGGATGTACTGTATATGGAGTAAATTTACTGGCCGCTACATGGCCGTGTCTCTTCTGTTGACTACTAATTTAATTTTGACCCCTCAGCATTATCCTTATACCAGAACAAGCCAACTCTCCAAATTACGGATGGACATAATTATAGAAAAGGCAATTTAGCATATCTTCGATACGATCGATACAAGTAATTATATAGGTTTGAATGATAACGCTTTAAGTCACTCGTTTTTATCTAAGTAAAGTTTCTTTTTAAAATACTATATTTACATCTTGTGTGTCTATTCCATTCTCAATATGAGAATATTCCATAGGGTCGTAGTGTGCTAGTTTCGTTACCGAGAGCAGAGAATATTTTTAATGATTTCTGTTAGAATTCAAGCAGAAATGTAAGAGTTTGTGAAAACTTTTTATTCCGATGTATTCAAATACCAATTGGAAAGGTAGAGCACAATCTCCTTAGCATTGCAATTTTCCTTCCTGGAACTGGAAACTTCATTAAATGTACTTATTTCTTTCCTTCTTAGCGTATACACGTCTCTGAGGCTATTAAATTCTACTTTTTTCGACGAATTGCAGTCTCTGAAGTCAGATTAAAATGCAGGAAGTGTGAAAGGTCTCGGCGTATCCTTCTGGTTTATCCATTTATTTATAATTTTTTAAAAGATGAACAGTATTATACATACAGTGCACAGAATAGTAGATTTCTGGCATAAGCAATGTACAGGTAGGGAAAAAAAGCGGACCGACTAAAATATCTAAGTTGCCGATTTGAGTCACTGCGCATGCCTAGCGGCATCCACAGAATAGGAGGGAATGTATTGAAATTTGTTCTAGTGTCGATAAATTGCTTGAATTGAGAAATAATTTCACTTAATTTGCATTGCTTGTTAAAACAAACGTTTCCGTTAAATATCTTACATTTATTTACGTATCACAAGGCTTTTAAATCAGCTACAAGAGTCGGTCCGCTTCCCCCCCTTGTGCATTCGTCAATTGAACCTTCACTCAAGCAATTAAACATTTTTTTGATTGGCATTATGATCACAAAAGACACATAGAACCTTGAAGTTGCAATTTTCTAGAATTTGCACAGCTTTCTTGGTTAAGTTTGCCATCTCTGCCTGCTCCTGAGATTGTCTTTATAGGGTGTAAGGCAACAACATGTTTGAAAGACAAAATACTGACGAAACCAAGTAAGCAAGAACAGTTTTTGCTTCTATCATGTGGTCATGGTTTTCCGGGAAACCTATAATTTTTCCAGACCCGTAGTTGATCCCCTTATTTACATATTTTTCATCTATTTGTAAAATGACCCGCTTCTCTAAATAATTAACTTTTTCACAAACAATTTTCATGAAATGATTAAGAATGTTACTGAGTGCTTGATGAGAAAGAAATTTTCCATTTCACAAACGCAGCAACTTTCAAAGTTTGGTCTATGTATGCATAAAATTATACAGCTATTGTGTCGAATTTTACAGCATAAAGGAATAACTGATTATTGAGCAATTTAAAATGAAGTCCCATATTTTCTATATGACTATGTACTATCTTGCCGGTAATTTCTTGAACGCATTATTGAAAGTTTCTTATTGCATCTATTTTATCATCTCTTCTCAAAATTTCTTCCTTGGCAGCTTTCTTTCTGTCTTTCTTTAATTTCCACAGCTCTTTCTTCAGGATTTTTTCCTTTTTAGTGGGGGTTTCTTAGATAGTTATGCAGGAAATCCATCGACAATAGTGGTCAAAATTTTGGTCTACCATACACGAGTACCCTTTTCTCACCTTCGGCATCAGTTGGATGCACTCAGACTCGAAGTGTTCAATTCACACTACACTCCCGCCTAAGGAAATCCAGCCCTTACTAGGAATATTTTTCACCCACTATTAGTGTAAGTCCTGTTCTTCTGGAGAACTGAAACATGATATGTAATCACTTTTAATACCCCTTATTGTGTAATTATTCTTGTACCCCGCAACACAACATTTTTAGGCATTTTAAATAAAACGATTTCAACACAAGACTACTAGAATTCAAAGCGCGTGCAGTTTAAAACACGTGGAGTAAGAAGGGAAGGCCTAGAGACGTCATACCCTCTTCCACCAACCTTCCCGCCTTGAAAGAACATAATCTGAGAGTTTTCGAAAACAGGGTGCTAAGGAATATATTTGGGCCCAAGAGAGATGAAAATGGGGACTGGAGAAAACTGCATAACGAAGGGCTTCAAGACATGTACTCTTCACCGGGTATACGAGGGCCATTCAATAATTAAAGAGACAAACTGACCTGGAGAAAAAACAGTTTATTTTTACAAAACAAGACTTTCCTACTTTTCAACATAATCCCCATCAACATTTATGCATTTGTCCCAACGGGTTACTAGCATTTTTGTACCGGCTGCAAAAGAACTCTTTGTCTTGGTGTCGGAGCCAATTTCCCACAAATTTCTTTACATCCTCGTTATCCTGGAACTTCTTCCCATGTAATGCCTCCTTCAGTGGATCAAACAAATGGAAATCAGAGAGTGCTAAATCTCAACTTCATCAGGCCGGCCAGAACGGTGTTCGTCAGTCATTGATTCTCGACCACTTTTGAACTGTTCTACCCACTTGTAAAAATTTTCACTGTTCATACAACTTTCACCATACACTTTAGTCATTCTATAGTATATATTAGCAGGTTTTCACCTTCATCAATCAAAAAACGAATCACAGAACGTTGTTCAACCAATGTGGAATTTTCAAGAAGACCCGACATCGTTAAACTTAATTTTGAGGTTATAAATAGAGCAATGTTGATCCGTCATCTGATTGTAACTCATCCCAGTGGTGCCAACTTAAAATCCTAATTGTATCAAACTTGTACTACCAACCGTCTTTTCCCCATGCCAATTTCTCCCTTTAATTATTGAATGACCCTCGTAGTAAGATTAATTAAATCACGGAGGATGAAGTGGGCTGGACATGTTGCGTGCATGGGGGGGGAGGAAAGACACATCTAAAAAATATTGACTGGGAGACCCGAGGGGAAAAGACCACTTGTAAGACCTAGACTTAGATGGGAGGATAATATTAGAATCGATTTAAGGGAATTAGCATTTGCGTGGGTTGGTTGAATGGAGTTAGCACAGAATAGGATTAATTGGTTGGCTCATATAGGCGCGGCAAAAACCTCTGGGTTCCATAAAATACATATTCCTTTAGTTTGCTTAGGAATCGTTTTTGCCATTGAGTAATTATGTAAATTTTACCTGGAAATAGGTTGTCCTGCTGTCGATTCCACCCATAAGGGAAGAATAGGTGTGTTTTTTTTTCTCTCGTTGCTGCCTTTAAGAAAGCCACAAGATATCCCATATGTGAGTGTAGATTTACCACCAATCGATCGTTTCTGTAATGTGAAACACCGAATTATGGATGATTGGAAAGATGCATTGTCTAGTCTAATTCCCGGAAAATTGCATGAAGCACGAAGTATTTTATTCCATAGCTCCTTTATTGTTACCAGATATCAGACGAAAAATCCAAGTTGTATTTTATTTTCATTTATTTTACATATAAAATAATAGACTGATGTAGGTAAATTAATTGCCCGAATGAGCAAATTTGTGCTTCGGTAAGGCAAGTCGGAGAACATGTTCAAGAGAGGCTTATGAGGCTTATAATCCTGAAATTATGAGTGATATATATCGCGTCCCATGTTAATTCTGGGAATAAAGCAGAATTAGAATTCTGAATGAAGTTGGGGATAAATCCTGGAAAGTACACAATTATTTCAGAGTTTTACCAGCCCAACGATTATGGAACGATTCTCTGCAGAGCACCCTTCAGCAAAATATGGAATGAACGTTACCTTGGAGGAAGAAAGAATCTAAGTAATTATAATGAGAAACTACAAATGTATGGTCCCACTTACACAACAGCTTAGAGGTAAAAATATCATTACTTTGTCCATTAGATTTCGTTAATAGTTAATTATGAAAGAAGTGGTAAAAACGATATATTTTTGCAAGAATGTATGTTCATGAACCAAAAGCGAGTGTAGCAATCCTACGATCAAAATAAAATAATTTTACCATTTGTATTATCGGCTTACACTTTATTTGGACAACCGTTAATATTTCTTAAGTAATAATTTTATTGCGTACCGTGTAGTCATTTTGCGACCCTGCCATCTAGTCTGCACTTGAGAGGACAGAGGCTATTGATTTACTGGTGAATGTCTGCCAACATGTGGGATTAAATGGACAAAACTTTTAATCTACCACGTGACTTTTTTTGCGACTACCCTGAGGAATTTAACATTTAAGAAGACGTGATGAATTTTAACATTCTGAGTTTTTATCAAAACGAATATGTTTAATAATCAGGGCCCGGATTCTGATGACCTAAAATTGTTTAAAAAATGACCTATAAAATGACCCTAAATTTTAAGGAAAATGACTTAATAATTATAAAAAATGACCTAAAACTGATATTTTATTTATAAAAACAAAATATTATTGTACGCACAAAGTTATAGACTAGTTTGTACGTAATTGTAAAAACTGTAAATAACTGTATTGTTGCGAATGTTCTTTTCTCACAGAAATTTATACTGGCACTGAGGCACTGGTGAGTAAAAATTCGGCACATCCTTTTGTGGTCTGCCGGATTATATTGTTGTTTATTGAGGGTAAACAATAGTTTGCACTCTCAAATCCAAGCAGGTGGCAGACTCTGGTGCCAAGTCAATCTAATAACTAGGGGGCGGATTTCTATGACCTAAAAAATAGGATATATGCATGCATTTATGACCTAAAAAACATTAAAATATGACCAATAAAATTTAAAATATGACTCTACCACTTACACATTGTGTATATTTTTTAAGTTTCATTACAATAAATTTTATTAAAATATATTGTTAATTATTTAAAATACCTGTAAATTCTCAAAAAGTATCATTTTAATGCAAAATCTGCAAAATATGATATGAAACTTCAAAATTTCTTTAATATGCACACAAATATTAAAAAAAAAATATGACCTAAATATGCATATTCATACTAAATATGTTACAATAGTTGAAAATTTCCTAAATATACAGTTATATGCACAATAAAAGCTGTTCCATTTTCACCAGGATGCTTGGAATCGGGTTTAAATTAGTCGGAAACCTGAAATAATGCGAAGGGGAAAAATATGACATGTCATAGAAATCCGCCCCTAGTTATAAAATTTCATGGGACGATTGTCTAAAACTCAGAAATCCTTAACCTCCAGTGGACGTAGGACCCTCCATGACCTACGTTAGGGTGAGAATAATACCTCCCCATGCAAGTTTATGGACTAGCGCCTTTGTGTAGCCTGGATACTGCTCGCTGTACACCGGAGTCGGAGAAGTAGTGTTCGCTCCTGTAAGGCGCTTCCCTTCGTATAGTGGAGTTCATGCGAACAGCTTTGAGAAAATGACTCTCCAATTGGAGTATGAATAGCATATTGTATTTCAATGCTTAATAATCATTTATTACCGTGCCTTAGTTTAATTTAAATTATTGTAGGAATTTTTTTCAGGGGTTTTATACAGTATGTTTCCTTTCTCTACATGTACGAGCATTGTGGTTTCATGACTTCATTATTCACGATGGATATACAGAGTGCTAATGAATAACACCGAAATATTTTACTTGTGTATAGAGGGGACATATACAGGCAACTTTTATTAGGAGACCTTTGCCTAGGCATTCAGTTTTTCCTGTTACAGCATAAAATCTCCAAGGGCATGGCCGCGACTGATTTCTAACATTTGAAAGGAAAAAAAGCAAAACAAAAGAACTTCGTTGTAACACTAGAATTATGAATATTAAAAAAAACTAATTCTAACTAAAAACTAATAATATTCAGGACGTATATAAAAACTGAAAAGTGGGTACTGAATTTCAGGGTGGAGCATAGTGCTGCCATTAATTATAAAATAACAATAGTAGTATAATACCAAATTTTGGCGTTTCTTTGATTCTCACTTCCGACTGAGACATGTCAACACTTTAACGCCGAATTTTTCCTTCTTGCATTAAACAAACAACACTTCAAAGACAGCACCGCTAGCGACGAAAAAAGTTAATACACTCAATGTAAATACATGAAAATGACTTAATAAGGAAGCAATTGACACGAAAATGACAAAATAATGACCTAAAATTGTAATAAATGCCCTAAAAATATAAAATTGCAAAAAATGACAAAAAATGACCTAATAAAAATGCATTTCTATAATCTAGAGGCCATGATTAGGATTTATGCACAGGTTGGCAATACCTATGCAGCATCAATAAAAAGATGACATGTCATTAGAATCCGGGCCCTGTTAATAATCATAGGCAAATATTTTAAACTAAAAATGTCACTGAAACCATTCTTGGTAACCCTGGAGTGTTTTAATTTTATATCTCTCACATGTCAGTGGCATAATTTTATCATTTTAATTAATATAATCTACCGTTAAAATTACTTCTTTTACCTTCGACTGTCTTTAGAATTAGTTTCCTCCTTTTGTAAGAATTTAAATTTTCTACATTTTACCTGAATCAAACACAAGAAAAACCACGGGAAAACCGAGCTAGAATGTTATTTTTACGCCAATCAGCATTCGTGAAAAAGAAATAAACATTAAAACGTCTATAGAGAAGTACACAAAAATATATTTGTAAAAAATATTTTAGTTCTACAAAATCGTCACAATTTAATTAGATGTTCACGTAAAATATCTATGACTTAAATCATTGCCCAGGCATACAAGAACAATTTGATGAAAGTAAGTTCGACATATTCACATCTAAATGCTACTAAATTTTAAAAAATTGTTAATTTTTTTTTTTCAAAATATTTTCTCAGGTGCCCTTGAAAATTATTTAAAAATTCTACTGCTGCAGAATTATGTAGTTAATTTAGACTATTATCAGTAAAAATGTTCAAAGAAATTGGATCATAACTATAGAATTTAATTTGCAAAGTATACACATACTTTACATTTTATTTAGTACATTCAAATGCATAACAACTGTAAACGTCATCCGTAAAGCAGAGTGGCGATATGAGTTCCTGAATAAAGCGACTAAATAATTACTCATTACAAAATGACAATTCTACCCTTTTCTGTCGTTATTATAAGTTACTTCAGGCTTTTCATATCATAATGGAGCCGAACCATTTTATATTTGACCTCTGTATAGCATGTTCCTGAGACTTTCTGTTAGTCTGGCGATATCATACTGCCCAGTTTCAATATAAAAACATGTAACTCTACACGCTCCACATAGCTGCAAAGGATACTACTGAGATTTTTTCTCTTTTTCAGAACTTCACACCGATGAGGAGTTTCTTGTGCAGGGAAACACTCCATGTGGCTGAAGCTGCCCTCCGAAGAGAGTAAGTTACATTTTATTACATATTGGAATATGTATAGCTCGTAAGAACATGAAAAGGATATTTAGCTGCATTGTAGGATTTTATGTTATTACATTCGTATCAAAGGATCCAACGTGCTACCTTTTCATTAAATTGCTGAATAAGTACTGAAAATTACAGTTATGGCAGTACATGCTTAAATCGATTTAATCGGCCATCTACAGATATACTCATTCAGAAGCATTAAAAAAATATTACGAAAATTAATAGTTTCTTTATTAGGGACCCTTCTTTACGGCGAGTAAAGATTCTAATTTCTTTAATAAAAGACGGGTTCATGTCGCTGTTGATTCGCGTTACCCTATAGTCCCACTTTAATATCAGCGACATTACGCATTAAATGCAAAATAAAATAGACTTAATGCTCGTGTGGTGAATATTTATTCAAATACAGTCATCAAGGGAATTTTAGGCCCAATATTTTGTAGATTTTGACCCTTTTATTTTGTGCATTTTAATAATTCTTACCACTTACCTTTAGCACTTGCTTGTAGTGGAGGTCAACTGGCCGTACCCAAGCTCCGTGATTTACGTATCGAAGGTGCGTTGAGGATATAAACCACTGGGCTTAACGTATAACTATTTCTAAGTTTAAATAAAATGTACACTAGTCAATCAATTAGACGAACACTTTTGAACGTTATTTATTTCATAAACTATTTTGTTTTACGGGAAAACACAAGTGCATTCGAGTACACCAATCTTTCATCGTCAATCAACTTAAATATCACATACTTGTTACTTAAAGTATTCAAATTAAATATGCAAATGTGTGAGATAGTGATAAACCAAACTGAAAAGCCATTTTCAATGAGACAATAGTATTTCTAGACGAAACACTAATTTAGTTCTTTGTATGACCACCACTGCCACTAGCCGTCGCGGCAACACTTACACTGTGTATTCATCTAGCAATTATAAAATTCTCCTACTAGAAAAACATCGTTTCGTTAATCTTATAATGGGTATGAGCTTTGATTTGAGGGGGAAATAATATAAATTGCTATGTATGGATCCAAAATATGACACTAAGATAAAAGGAGAAGAAATACCGGAAGACTTTTAAAAAGTGGTGCTGAAGAAGAATGGAGAGAAAATCATATGGACGGACGAAATGACAAATGAAGTCTTAAAGAGTGAACGAGAAGAGATCAATCCTAGGAAAGCAACCTGGTTGAGTAACACGTTGAGAAGAAATTGTCTGCTGCACAACATCGACGAAAAGATCGAGGGAACTCTAAGCCTTAGAAGAAGAATTTGACTATTACAAGATTTAAAGGGGAACAGAAATTAGTAGTTACTGAGAAAATAAAATATGGATAGGATGAGAGGGAGAGTGAAATTTGCAGATCAAGTCCAAGGACCTGCCCATAGAAAGAACACTTAACCTTCTTCTTTTCCTTAGTTTTACCTATCCCTTTTAGGGACGTTTAAGCGACCCACGCCGCCTGGGCCATACAGGACCGCGACCTGTCGGCAGAGGGATTAGCAAAACAGTTCAATAATAATAAGAATTATTTTCACACTTAACATAAATTAATGAGTAAGAAGCAATGGCTTTGGCTATGGTAGAATGTGTGTAGACAGAAACTCTTCTTTCAGTATTTTCCTTGCTGTTCTAAAATCACATCTTATAACACCTTGATTTGTGGTAAGGACTGGGATTAGGCTGATTTGTTTTTGCAGTTTTAGTAACCTCCAGACTACATTATAAATTCTGGCATGCTGAAGATACGAATGCAGGACCAATGGCCGGAAATAATAGGAAATGAAGGGCAGTTTAATGAAACGAGTAGGCCTAAGCTTTACAACTTCGTAAAACGTACCAGGAACTTACTGCTATTTTGGGGAAATATTGTTGGTATATGTTCAAAACTCGTCACACCTACTATGGAATGATTACCCTATCTGTGATCAAAGGAACCTTTATGTATTTTAGGTTCAGGAGCATACTTAGGAGAGACCCCTCTGACACCAGGATTCAAACCGTGACCTTCGGCTCTCGGCATATGAGTTTCCATTTGGTGTCGTGAACCGAGCTCTGACTACCTCAGAGCATCGGCACGGAAAACCGAAGGTCACGGGTTCGAATCCTTTTGTAAAAAGAGTTGTTCTCCTAAAATATTCTCATGTAATGTTTAGCAGATACAATATTTTGTGTTTTTAATACGATACAGGTTAAGAACATTTTCCAATTTTAATATAAATTATAATAAAACAAATAACAATACTAAGAACAATACTAACACTATGTAACAATATTGTATTCATGAATCGAAATATTTAGATATTTATATACTCCATTATCATTGATGGAGGACATAAGATAGTTTTAAACCAAAATCTTAAGCTGCTTCAGTTTTATGAATTTCCCTCAAAGGGACTAACATCTAAAATAAAAACTGACGTCTTGGAAGTATCAAATGCCATGCAATTCTGAAACATGATGGAGCGTCCACTGCAAAACAGCAAATAAATGAGAAACAAGAGTTCTCTGAAGAGATTTTATTTGTTACTTTATTCACTACATTGAACTACACATTATAGTGACATCATTACAAACATCTCATCATGATTCACAAGTAAATATTTTAGAATATTATTTACTTCACCTATATACATTCTTCTTCTTTCCACAAACTTTATTTTAATTTCTTCTATTAACAGATTTCAAAAAATCAGACTTATGTTCACTTTAGGGAAAAAATTTTACCCCATTTATTTTTTCTCTTTGAAAGGTTTTAAACAGCTCATTAAACGTCTGATGTGTTTACACTTCCAAAAACTACATTCTGCAAAGTTCAATCGATGCATCTAATCCAGGCCTGCTTTGCGTCACAGCTTGTACAATGCAGGACCTCTCTCGTCGTTTTCTGTGATTATAGGCAGTGGATTGTCCAGTTTTTATCTTTATATTTCAATTTATTTAACGTTGGCCACGAATAAATAATTTCTCCTTAAATAATTTTACGCAATTAATTGCTGAGGCGTCCTTTAACTTATTAAGTGTAAGTAAGCCTGAATCACTGAAAATTTCACCATATTCGAACTATTTTGTGCAGTGTATATGGCTCATATAAAATTAAAATTATTAACTGTATATCAAATCGTTTAAAATTGTAATAACATAATTTTAAATTCTTCAATGTGCAATGCACTAAATGAATTATTCAACGTAGCGGTTATTTGATGTATCAGATTTTACGTTTTCCCTCTTAACAAATCTCAAACATTTTCATGTTGTGTGTATGTTTCTTTTTTATTTACTTTTTCTTCGTTTTCAGTTTGAAGCTTAAAGGTAGGTACAAAATCTACAAAAAAAAAGTTTATAAATGAACACATGATATTTAAAATGTAGGCCTATATTTAAATTTATGTGACAGATTAACTGCACCTTGTTATTGCTGAAAAATAAAGCTTTAATTTATCTAATTTTTGTTACCTATATAGGGTACATTCTGCCTTAAAAATAAATGAACATAAATTATCGGTTCCCTTTCGTAGCAACTTTTTTTAATGTAGCGCGTTCTGTTGTATAAAATAGAATTCATTGCCCCCCAGAGAAGTAATTGTTTCTCGTGTTGGCTGCAGTTATTTTTCATTGCTAGCTAATTTGATTCTTGGAGTCAGCATTTTCCGGGTGCAAACTTTAATTCACAACACGGCTTAATCGCGAACAGGAACTAATCACAGCGGGCTGTGGTTCTGACCTCGTAAGCTCTCGACCGCATGTCCAACTATTTTAGCTTTTAAATAGGCTTCAAACGGAGACGCAGCCCAGAACTATAAATGAAGTTTACATCAGATGAACGGTGAAGTTCAGTGCGTACAGTGTAAGCTGCGAATTTTATCCTGATGATAGCCTATAGTTCTTAAAAGAATACTCAGGAATTTTTCTTTTGGTTTCATAATAAAATTCATATAAGTCCATCATAAATTGTGGCAGTCTGAGGGCCCACGGCCAATAAATAGTCTGTGTTGAAAAATGTTATAGATATCTGCTAACTTTAAATCCACGATTTTTTTTGTACCAAACTATAACCAGAGGTGTATAAATTTTCTCGAAGGACATTGTATTCTAACCAAAGAAAAATTATTTGAAGATGGGAATTATTCTTTTTTGTTAATGCAAATTTATTCAGTGATGGTCATATTTAATAGTGTCGGTTTTTTTTTCCACCTTATACCCTAAGTAAGAAAGGTAAGAGAGTATTTTAGAGACACGACACTCTTATAACATACGTAAATTGTAATTGTATAACAGGACAAGAGTCTACATTGTTTATATAAAAGTTACACAGATGGTTAAAATGGGGATCAGTCGGTTCAGCTTATCATTGCTGACGTCATACTAGAAAGCACTATTACATTTCTGACTGTAACATGTTAAAACACTCATAAATATGCAGCATCACACATAAAAAGAACGTAAAATAGTAGTAAAGTAAAGTGATCCCTATACAGGCCATGGAGGTCCAGAGGGTTCCAGGAGCTTGAGGCTCCCAGATTTTGGACATTCGGCACATGAAGGTAGTAAGGTTGTCAGCCTTACGCAGCGGCCGCCTTTACCCCCAGGATTGCTCCTGGTGCTCATTTCTGTTAGAGGCTGAGTCGACCCCAGGGCCATAGTGCCACCAGAAGGATTAGGCCAATTGAAAAATCTCAACGACCTCATCGGGAATCGAACCCGCGACCTTCCGGTTTGTAGCGCAGCGTAAAATAGTGGTAGAATTGATTTAAAATCAATATGTATTCTTGACGGTGTCTTCCTAGCATAAAATATCTCCTACCAAACTATTAGGAAATGCATTTCGGCTCTAAGAAATGTTGTATCTTTCCATCTACCAGGTTATTTTTGTTACACTTAATATCACTTTGGTCTTAAAGACCTCAAGGGATTTACACGGGATATATTGGCAACATTTCAATTGTTTCTATGAACTCACGTAAATTCATACATTTTTTACCATGAAAAGAGGACAACTATGTATATAAACAATTTCACCTTGAGCCTTCCTGCTACAAAGTTATCTATGTTAACTTAGTACCACTGGGGCCATTAAGACCCATGTAATTTAGTACATTTACATATGTCGGTAGTACTGCTATTGTTTTAATTAAATGGAGTCAAAATCGTACATTTTACCAATAAACTAGGACAACCATTATATACCTAGGTATATACATATATATATATATATATATATATATATATATATATATATATATATATAAATAAACGTACAACTTACATTGAAAACTGGGTAAATATGTATATACCGTATTTACTCGAATAGACTATAACACACGCAACTTTTTCGTGCGTTTGTAGCTTTCAAAACTGAGGTGCGCGTTAAATTCGAGGGCGGATTAAATTCGAGTACAAATCCGTTTCGTAAGTTGGCAGTACCGGTAACTTTTATCTGTGTAACAATTCATTGCTGTAATTCTCGACTTAATTAATTTTATCGTTTACCTATTACTAGCATTACATTGAGCGTATAAAAATACTAGTTAGTAGTCACGAAATGGAGGGCAAGAAGAAAATAATATCTTATGATGCTGCCCTTAGCTCTTAGTATAAGCACCCCATGTGTAAAATTTAAACAAAATCAAGGATTCCAGTGACGAACACGTCAGTGAATAATGTGTCAGTGAATATACTTGTAGGCCTAAAACTGGCAGTTAAATTTAATGGTAATTCCAAATGTTTACGTGGTGGTTCATTATTCCCTTAATACTATGACAAAATTCCAGACAAAATGCCTATCCTACCATTGATGCTCATTACATTCGCCAAAAAACTTTTTTTATGATTTCAAGTTTCAAAATCGGGTTGCGCATTAAATTCGAGGGCGCATTATGTTCGAGTAAATACGGTAATCATATTTGTTTACAGAATGTTATGTTGAAAGAAAAAATATTTATATAGTGCACAATCGCCTGCCTCAAATCACAGAAAACTTTTACAAAATATCTTTACTTGAACAACCACAGTAATAACATTATAACGATCTTATCCAATTCGCAGCAACAAGTGAAATAAGCCTATTATAAAGTAGACTTCGCATTATTCTTTAACAGAACGAAAAGTTGAAATACCTTTCCATAAAGCCAAAAACAAGAAATACAGAAATATGTTTCAACAGTTTTATCTGATCAATTTCTTGAAATTAACCACTCATTTTTATAAAACTTTATCTAAAGATCACTGATAAAAATTGCTTGCTGTCGTGAAAAAATAATATTCTTCTTTCCTTGATAAGCCCATAAACAGGAACAACACATAACAAAGTATTCACGAAACAAGCAACACGATATTTTAGCACAGTACAATTAAACAGTTTATATTTTTCATAGGAAAATGAAATGTCATTCCTTCTAGTATTTTCTTTCAGCAATAACATATATTTTTTTAATGACAATAAATACTTATCCACCTTTTCGTTTCCAATACCTTCCTTTTTGAAATCTATGTTTGATACACATACATCAAGACAGGCTTCAGTAATTACATAAATAATATTCCCAGTGTTCTCTTTCAAGTTGAAGTAACATAATCGTTGTGATTTTAACATAGGCTATGTCTCTGTTTGCCGTTTATTAGTTTCACTCAGCTTTGGAATTAACATAATGAATGCCATACCAAATCGTATGCTTACAGTTAGTGCTAAAGCTCTCGAACAGTAAGAACTAGCAAAAATTCAGAAACCAGAAGCAAATATCCAACAAATATTGTTCAGATCGCGAGGGCTTTCACGGCCGGTGTCATGAGAGAAGCAGTCTTCCGGGTTTTAGGTTTGTAAAGCCGTGGACCACGGACTAATAGCTCGGAAGATTGCATCTATCAAAATAATGTTTATTTTTATTGGTATTTACTATGTGCATGTTTAGTTTCTTAATTCTGCATATTCACAAGCGAAATAAATATTCATAGGCCTAGTGGATTTAAAATTTACTTGGTTATACTTTTATACAGGTTCGAGGCGCGCAGATTTTCAATGAACATTGGCCATGTTGTGTGTAACAAGAAATGTAATTCTTTTAAAGAGAAGGTTTCACAAAAATAATTTGGCATTGTTCTACTCAGTAAGTTCTAACCATGCAGGTTTTATTTTTACTGATATTATTGTTATTTTTGGTCAAATTAAGAAAAAAATTGCTAAATTTTTGCATTTCTGCAGTAAAGTTATGGTTTTCTCGTAAATTAAAAGTGAATAGATCTCAGGTATTTCACCTTATGTATCGTGAAATTTCTGAATTTGTGTTTAACTTAAAATAAAACTCAACATTATTGACGTACTCAACATTATTTTAAAACTGTGATCATATAATTCATCCCTTAGCTTCTCGACTGGTATCTGTACATTCAGGTCATTTTATTGTAACATTTATTTAGTAAAATAGTGTTAAAAGCTTCCTTTAAACAGTTTATACGAAAGGCATACTTATAACGTGCATGATACCCTCCGACATTATTGTTCTTAAACAGCTGGATTTCTGGCTGTCTTGTCTTTGATGCTGGGTGTTAACGTTATGTTATATACATGTGGTCATTGTGCAGCCTTTATATCTTCAGTTATTTTATAATAATAGTTTTATTTTAACTGGCAGAGTTAAGGCTGTAAGGCATACATTTACATACATCTTACAAATAATTAATTACATATTAAGTGAACGTATAAGGTGTCATTACAATAAAAATAAACGAGTGTAAATGTACAGTAACAATTATTTACAGAACTAAATACCTCAGTAAATTAAAATCTATGTCTTCTCACAATGTAATTAAAACAAACATAAATTCTACATTAAGGAAATATGAGTAATAAACTGTAGCAGACATTTAAAGTTATGTGGGAGATCTTTTGGAATATTGAGGTTATTATCCAAGCATGTAATACAAATTAACGTGACTTCCTTGTTATTTGAACTTGTTAAATCGTTTAGTATGATTTGAACTTCGTATTAGGTGAGGTTGATTTCAATCCTCCATTTCGTTATCACAGCTGACAATTTATTTCTAGTTAGGTAAATAATAATAAAAAAAAATGTTTCTATTAGTAGATTGACTGATAACGATTTAATTCACTTTGACCGATGCACGCCTGGGTAAGGAGACTGTGGGTTCGAGCGCCCCCTCGGGCATGGTTGTCTGTGTGTAATTAGGAAAAAAGGAAAACAAGGGAAGAGAGAAACTAGGAAAGAATGTAAAAAAAAGAAGAAAACTGCAAAAAAGAGAGAAATTAGAAAAAAGTAATAAATAATACTCACTCTGGCTTTTATATACTAGATTAAATACGTTTAGAAAATTTAAATAATAGAATGTTATGTTTTTTATTTGTTACAATCTACACATTACGTTCCCCCCTCCCCGATGACTAGTGTAAATGCAGCATATGAGAAACCTGAATGTTTAGTTATTAAAGAGGTTAAACGGAAAAGGCAACAGTGTTCTGTTTATTTAGTAGTCTTCTCATTTGACGGTTACTGTAGACGTAATTCTAGCCACGTAGAACTGAATTCCCTTGCATATTCCCTCTTCACCCTACAAAACATTACACCATCGAAACAAGGTTCCTTAACAGATGGTCCCATGCTTTGTGTTGCTCCCTGTAACATGCGAAAGTGCTTTGCTAGATAATTCTCCATGCTACAGACTACTTTAATCTTGTCATGCATTCCTATATCCAGGGTAATTAAAATTGTTAGGGTATTAGATGGTAAAGCCGATTGGGTTCCCATTGAGTTCTCTGTCAAGTTCGTGTTTATTTGTTAATGTTTAAAGGCCTAACACAATAGTTTATTCGAGAATTTTCTATTATTATTTCTTTCTGTTTTTATTATAGAATCAACAATAAGGTACTCGTCTCTGCTAGTGGGGACAGTCATGCAACTCCCACTAAGATTAGCGAACCTTGGTGTTTGAATGTTTGATCTCCGAAATCCTACCTAGGTAGTATGTCAATAAGTATAATTATGTTTTTAATAGTAAACGCAGCTTAGTACGCCTCGCTAAATTCTCTGGACATTTTATTTGTTCAATTAGTCCTCCAGACAACGGTAGGTCATCCAAACCTATTTTCTTATTTTTTAAATGCTTGTATACTTGCAAAAGTAACGTTTCACTTTTCACCCAACTTATATGAGATTTTATTGGCAAAAGTAATCTAACTACCATTATGAAAATAAACAAAGAGAAAAGGGAGAACGCTAGATTTTGTTTTAAGAAAACAAGGAAAGTTTTACAACCATACTATTTTACCGATTGCAGCTACCTAGTACTACCAAGTTGCCAAAATATTAGTTGTAATAATTCCGATGATAATAATAGTAATAACAATAATATACTGAAGATTCAGCATAAGGCTGTATAGAGCTGTGGATTTTCCTAAGTCCCATAATTTTTGAAGAGTGTATGCCTATCGTCTTTGCAGTCTAAGGTCAAGAGTAAGTAAATTTAAGTAGTACATTCTTCTCTGCGAATGAGGAAAGTCCAGGAGACCCCAATTAGATTGGCCATCAATGGGATTTGAACCAATGTTATTCTAAATACAAGGCTGCGTCAGCTACCTTGGGTGGTATAAAGCTTCAGAGATTTAGCCTCGGATTTCTTGTGGTATGAACGACAAAATTTCTCATATATTCCGTAGATAGAGAAATATTAATTTCAGCAAAATTAAATACGTGTAATAAAAACATGCAATTATTTAAACTGTAATTGGATTTGCATATTATGTTCTCTAACAGAATGTAATAGATTTCAGTGCGTGATGTCACGGTTATAATTCCGTTACTTAATCTTTGTTAGTTATTTAATTTAATTGCTATAGTTTAGAGGCTTCACGGGTACAGCTCTCATCCGCATTTATTTTGGGGACTTATTTTTGATGAATTGCAAACCCTAAATTCACCTGTTCGAGTGAAAAAAATCCGGCCATGGAATTTGAACTCGTGACCTGCTGATTGTGAGTCTGCTACGCACCCATCTCGGCCAACTCACACGTCAAAATCTATTTTAATTTTATATAATTCTAAAGTCAGCCTGGAAAAATATAAGTTCATTTTCTATATGACATAATCCCCAGTTATCAGCTCCCGATTGAGTAGTTTTAAGCAATTCTGTGTAATTAATGTATTGTATGTTAAATGTCTATAGCAAATTTTCGACATGTCTTCAATTTTGTACCTTGTTCGCAGTTTGCTGAGTGTGGATTTTGCCTTAATTTTCGTCGTAGGAACTTAATCTTAAGTCACCGTTAATAAAATTGTTTGCAAAATGTACTGTTGTAAAAATATAATCTGGTTACTTTACGAAAATCAAGGAAATAAAATAATATTGAAGGGTAAGAGAGGACAGTGAGAACGAAGGAGAAAGAGAAATACGAACTGCAGCAATTGATGTAGCAGTGTGCTCGTGTATCTGAAATCCATATTCATGTAACAGATACGGTGCTGGAATATTTAATTCTCGAATGCAAATTTTAGAACATGTTTATACGAATGCTATGAAAATGAAACATCAGATTGGTTACAAAGTATCACTCCAGTCCTATCCGATTTATATCACCTCATCCTATCACTTATATTTTTATCCATCAATACATGACACATTAACATTGCCACGTCGCTATTCCTCTATTGTGTACGGTTCGGTTTATTGAATCCCTTTCTTTTACCATGCGTTGAGTTGAATGTCATATTATTGCATATTTTGATTAAGTTTTGATGTCATGCAAGCTGGTTACTTCTACCCTCATTATTGTGTAGGTCTATGTATTTCATGCTTAAAGAAGAACATACACTTGAATCTTTGAAAATTGGTTTCTTTTCGAAATTATCTGTATGGCATGATTGAACACTCCAGGTATCGGTATATGAACAAATTATCAAATTTTCCTTAATATCTCTCATCTAAATATATGGACCTTTAACATATTTACTGTGAAGCTATTTCTCCGCTCAAAAAAGTAAGTTTAGACATGAAATTCACCACTCTCATAAATCTAACCGACTGGACAATTCTACTTAAACTGTAGAATCCAACTATAAAATCGTTTAAATGCATAAGTATTTCACTAACTTTAAACTGTAACAAAATTAGTCTCAAACGTCGCTAACCTACGTGTTATCTTTCAAATTAAGATTTCAGACAAATCTGTTCATAAATATGTAAGTAAAAGAATTCAGTGTTCCTTTGTGACATTTAATAATTAGTCCGCAATACAAAAATAAAGTATAACTAGAGGCCTTTTCCTTTTTTCCTCATATACAAAACGTACTGTTTATAGAATGCGTTTAGAAACAGCTACTAAGTAGTTTGTAAATAATATACTTTGTTTTCTTACCCTTGTTTCCTAGTGGTATATTTGCTTCTGTTAACTGAGCTGTCGATATTTTAATTACTGAATTTTCAATTAAAATGCATAAAATTTTAAAAACTTATTTCAGTAATATGTGAACAACTTACGTGCAAAATGTTTGTGTACGCCTATTTTTTATTTTTCTTCCGTTCACACTTATTTGCTTCCAGACCTAAGAACATTACTTTTCATCTTTACATCTGTATACTACTGAATATTTTTATTGTTATATATTATTCCTTTGACGATTCTATCTATACTACTTGTATGGCAAACAGATAAGAATCAATAAATAAATAAAAATACACAGGAGGTCAAATTTACTACGTCACAACCGTTGAATAATAATTCATGAATTTTAGCCTTTTTAATGACCTCTTCTCAAATTTTTGTTTCTGTTTCACAGATATGGTTTTTTCAGGCTCTTTACCACAATACTATGATTTCACAACTGCCTCACACGGTTATTATTACCATACATAGGAAATAGTGCTTTGCACCCAAGAAAAGTGCGTGAAAAATACATCGTGAAAATCAAGTCCCTTTACATAGGTCAGATATTATTGTTTTGAACAATACAAACAAAAACATTATGTATATGTGTGTACGTATACATAAGCTATATATGTACATATATATATATATATATATAGGCCTATGTATACATAGACTATGTATCTGTATGTGTATACGTCTTCACACCTATCTTGAATAGAACTAAGATTGCAGCTGCCTTTTCCCAGAAAGGAATGAGGTGTATGAAGAGGTTCCTTTTATAGCTGCTGGAGGATCAAATCGATGAATTGGTATAGTATTAACCGATCAGATAAAAAGACGTTGCATTCATACTGGATCCAACTGTCAGATGTAATATTACTCCAGTCAGCCAGGAGAGGTCAACAAGGGAAAATATTTTTATATGAACCCAACATCCAACAGTACCCTACTTTAATGAAAATATGTAGCTACGTTGTAGTTACAGGGATTTTCATAGGAGGTGGGGGGAAAGACAACAAAAATTCAAGAAGACATATTCATTACTTTCAGCGTCCTCAAATCAGTTCATTTTCATACAGCATTTTGGCTATAGAGGGCTCTATTTAAATTTAACTAAAACTTCTTTACATTACTTAATAATTTTAAATTTATCAACTCCACAATATTCTAAAAAATATTCCTGTACTTATCTTTGTATAAATCAAATTATCTTAATTTATTGACGGTGTAACTTGTCGATTCAGGCAATCCACATTTGTAGAAAGTACGCCCTGACAACTGTTGTTTCTACTGTAATAAATGTAATGCAGCTTTATTACATTATTTGTTTACTTATTTAATTAAATTTTACTGCTAAAAAAAAGTCTAGCAAGTAAAGCGTTTAAACAAGTAAAAACTGTTCTGTACACTTTCGCAAATGTTCAAAATGTTCAAACTTGAAGATAATGTTTTCATGGCATACTTGATTATTCACATTTAAGAAACACACAAGGTTCATTAATTCACAAACAAACAAATGGATCCATGTGTCAAGTGAATTGATGTCACTCTGTACAATAATCTGTCGTGAAAACCTCAATTTCCTCAAAAATGAACATAGTGTCTCTTCTCTCCTGTGTACAGACGAGAGCACGGAAACTTCCCGATGCTTTTGGTTTCTTCTAGTGTTTTTATTTATTTAATGTTGGCATTGAGTCTTATTATTATCTGTGGTTCACAAAAGCCCTGGGGTAGCCAATCTCTTATTTGTTTGAATTGAATTCCGAACACACGCATTAGCCTATGAAAAACGCTCAGGCCTAGGTGAGCTGGTGAAATGAGGTTGGAGTATGGGAATATTTCATTTCAGTGGCTGGAGGGCACGCCTCACAACAAATGTCCACACTAGGTCCAGAATGAACCGACTCGTATTGGTTTGATTTCATAAGCCTTGCACTCAAACATTAACTTATGAAGACATGTCGGTTTCAGGTGCAGGTGCGAAGGAGGGAGGGGAATAAGACAAACATTTGGTGGAGGGTTATCCTCTGATGCGTATTTTCCAACGCGAAAAAAGAATAGGAGCTGGAATGGGGAGGGTGCCTGGCGGAGTCGGTTATCTATTCCTTTACCAACAAGAACCACTGCGCATTATATCGGAAAGATCCGTCCACTCGACTGTACAGAAATGAACATTTCTAACATTATTATTCTCATTGTGACTTGAAGCGTGTCTTGAAGTATCTACCCCATTCATCCGACCCATGTCTAAATGAAACAGGATACAAATGTAGAATTCACTGGGTCATAACCTATGCTAATTGACCATGTAAGGGATACGCCAGAGGTACAAATGATTACTCAGCTTGTAGCTTTACAGACTTACAAATAAACATAACAGTTAAACAAGTAAAACATTTTACATATAGCTTACATGTAATTAGAATTAAAAACTTCCAGAGGAACGGCTTGTCCCGTCATAAATCAGATCACTTTCTTCGTCCTTCACTAATTCAAACCTTAACTTCGGCTATGGCTCTGATAACAAAAGGAATCATAATGAAAATGTTCCCAATACTTACTATGCAAGAAACAGGATCAATGGCAGAATTCTCCGAGTCTACCGAAAGTATTATACCAAAACTTTTGTCAACCCACTCCGAGGATATTATCACATTTCTTCACAAACTCCCACGGTGAATTCAACAGAAGGGGTTGCCAAAAACTTGGGTGCTCATCCCATAATGAATTTTTACTAATATTCACCAGGAATTTTCATTTGGACGAGATCGTCGTATATCGTTTGGGTGAATATCCTTACATTATTTTGACGAGATTTTCTTTAAGTTTGTTCAAGCTGATTCACTTTATATGAACATCGGTGCTAATCAATTAACATTTTCATCCCATTCTTATAGAATTACGGTGAAGATATCATAGGTAACTTAATATATTATGCAGGCTTGGTTAATTTTATTTCGAGATTGAAAGACTGTGTACATGTTAAATAGCCTTGAAGAGTAAATACAATTCAGGTTAGTTTTCTCAAAATGTTTATTTTGCCCGATAGTTGTACAACACAATGAGTATGTGAGTCTCACATTAGGTCCTCTAGGGCCACATAAATATCCGAAAGCCAATAATGCTATCTACGTAAAAACCTGTTTTTATTACTCGCTCAAATGACCAAACGGAAGCTCCCATGAATGGTGTATTTTGATTTATCTGAAGTTATGGGATTCGACCTCAAATTCACCGAATGATTTTCGATCTTTAGTTGTAAATTGTACTTAAACTATTCTCGGAGTGTTCAATTTAAACACTTCAGCTGAATATTGGAGTATATTAACTCTACTTCTTGTGAAAAATGAGATCATGCATATCTCTGACTCCTAGTTTAGGTACGCAACATATGCACACCCTATGAATCCAAGTTTTCGCCTCTAAATACCTAATTGAAGTATTGTTCTATGTGACGTTAACCACTATCCTTTTCAGTATTTCGTAACGTCTTCCTTAGTTTTCTAAACTTTGCCTTGGTGGGCATGGTGCACTCCAATCCTCAGGTGACAATTTGCTTAAAACCCGACCAGTAAGCGTTTTCTATGTGAGACCAAGATATTCTGTAATCATTTTCACAGTAGGTGGTAGGCCTACATTGATTTACGTCGTAATTCATGGATGTATGATGAAATATCGCATGGAATACTATATACCATATATACCATACTATAAGTAATTCTGAGCTTCTATGATAAGGGCTTTTTGCCTACCAACTTACTTCTTTGATTGACTTACTTACTATTGTAAATTAATCAGCAAGAATTCATATATTACTAAACTTTGCGTAATTGTTAGTGTTTTACGTCTAGTGCATTATTTCGAAAATATTGTTAACTCTGTTCCCAAAATAAGGAGACAAGAAGAATATTTTCTGCATTAATGAACTTAGAGGTAATAACATTTATATACTGATATTTAATGTAGGCCTGTTGAAAATGTCAGAAAATAGTCTTCTGTAGCCATTAAATTTTAATTACCATACAGATTATATTTTCATTATTTGTAATTATTTATTTATAAAGATTGACGAATGATTATAAGAACAGTACATTACGCAACGAGCCTATAATGACGTTTAGTAAAATATGATTATCTTAATTACCATTATAGGCAAGTTACATACGACTGTTTTGTTCGACCATAGTTAAATGTTTAAGTCTTAAGATTCTAGATTCGCTCAAATAAACTGACACGGCTGCCCTTCGCAATCAGGTGTGTAGTCTTTGTCTTCTTTGACAAATGGTAGATGATAGCGTTATTATTCAAGTCGAGGCTTCTTCTTGGCCGTTTTCTTGAAACCAACGGATTTTTACAAAACGAAATGAATTCAGTTTGGTATGTAATTAAAATTGATACAAACAGAATTGATTTTATTTTAAATACAGGCTTTTATTATGCAGTTTCAGTTGCTACACTCAAGTGTTCAAGATCGTTCCTTGTTCGATAGTAATCAGTCCCACATCAATGTTATAATGAAAATCTATATCCTAAAACGGATATCATTATGAAACCGTTACGTCACCTGAAATAAGCGTATTATAATATGGTCGAACAAACAAGTAATAATAAAGGTGATACCAGTAATTTCATGGAGATTTTGAATAAAAGACCTGGGACAGCTCAAAGTACATATTTATGTTAAAGACTGGGTGGAAGCAATATCAGTTACTTGTTTATAAGTACAAAACAAAAATCAAATAACTTAGGACCTATTCATTATAGATACTACCGCTTGCAACATTTATTTGGAGAGTAGCGTTAAAGAGTGTTGGAATACTGTACAGTGTTGCAGTGTGCAAGTGAAAAGTTACGTATTTTCACCAGTACGTAAAGAAAATCTACTTTTTAACATACTTGGAAAATGTAAAATTTGAAACCTTCTTTCTCGCTGTGGTAAAGTGGTTGTTACTGGAGGAGAGCGCGGAACCCCAAGGGGATTAGGACTTGATTTACCTGGCAGACATTCCCTTCCCAATGGTCGTAAACCTCCGCTTCCCCAGGCTTGCCATGGAGTGAGCTGTTGTTAATTTCAGACATGGAGTACTTCACGTTTATTACCGCTTTACGGCCGCCTGTACTATTCTAACGGTGCTGTATAGACAAATCCGGGGCAACTCCCTTTTCCACTTTTTTACAACTCACTTTGAGAGTTGAGTCCAGCATACGTATAAAAACATGTAATGTGAAACACACACACACAACTTTGTCTCACTTTCACATTCTTACGCAGATTCACCGCGAGTGTGCATTTAGTTGTTTAAGTCTCAATTAAAGCCGCATTATTTGCGAGACAGGTTTTAAAATCCGAGATTGTATTAAATGGTACCCTATCTTGTAGTTAGTATTTACATAATTCCCCTTTAACTTCTATTGGCCAATGGAATAGCTTAACATTTTAAGGGATGACCGAAGTGTTTTCTAAACTACTTGTCCTAGAGACTTGAAATTTTGTACATTTAATTGAAATATAAAGTTAAACTAAAGTTGAACAATTAATTTTAATATCTAGCTTTTGAGATATTAATTAATTGAATTTTTTAATATGAACATTCCTTTTTTGTGCGATTCCTTGATTCTTGTTTTACAAATTAACTGGTGGATTTTTACATTGTTTAAACTTTTTTGTTTAAAAATATGTTTTACCCATACAAATGAATGGAACTGCCCTGGGATTATGCTAAGTTTTTTTAATAGAACTAAGGCCCATAAAGGAAATCTAATATTTTATTGCACACCTTATAAAGTATAGAGTGAACATTTTGGATAGTTTTATCTCTATTTTCTTAGGAGAAGATAGATATTGAATGTGGCAAAATTACATGCAAATTGAAGCAGGAAAACGGCGATTAAAGTTTTCATGCTCTAGCAGTTGGAAACGCACTGAGGTTTAAAATTTTGCACAGGTATAGACTACTTTAGGGTATGCTTAATTTTTTACACTAAAATCCAAAATACCATTTTTTTACCAAAATACCTAAATTAATACTTCTGTCACCCCTTCACGTAGTTAAATAAGAATAGTATTACGGCACTACGGTGATAGTAAAATCAGGTATGTGATAATTTCGTTTTATACCTCGAAGCACGAGATCTCGTCACTGTCTTCGAGAATGCATTGAACTTCATATTGAAGACTAGACATCTGACCGGTATGTACATGTCTTTATTGTGTTATGATTATAAAATTTGCTTTGAAAGAAAATATTAAAATGGGATTACTTTTTCTTGCGTAGAATTGTCTAGCCAAATACCACTTTATTCAGTTTTACTTGGGTAGTTTAATTGAGCTCAATGTATGTTTCTACGTTCACGCTTACCTGTGAACCAATGATTCAGTTAACTTCAAATTGTAGAATAGAATCTTACCGATTTTTACATGTCTTTATTGTAAATAAAAGCTTCTCGGGTTGACTTCCGTATCCCTGAGGATGGAGACAGCGTGGGCCTCTGAAACGTCGGAGACAATATTATTTTCAAAACTGGCTGTCAACTAAATATTATTTTCAAACCTGAATATCAACTCGAGAAGCCTTTGTTCATACGCTAGGCCCAAATCTCAAAATGATTTTTTTTCCCTTTACGTGGAATTATATAGCCGAATACCACTGGTGTTGAGTTTTAGTTCGGTAATTAAATTGTTTCTTGGTTTTGAAAGATGAGAATGTTAAACAAAGTGTATCAACGTACACTTTAGTGTGGTTTAACATTAGTCTAAAAAATCATATCCATTGATAAATTATCCATTGCTTTATGCTTGATATTAGTTGTGAAAGAAGGATTTTGACAGCAGAAATAATTACGTGATCCTAATATTTCAGCAGCCGCCGGCGTGGTCTTGTGGTTAGCGTTGCTGACTACAGATCCGTCGGCCCGGGTTCGATTCCCGGTACCTCCTCGGATTTTTCTGAGGTAGGGAGGTCTGGTAGGGGTGCACTCAGCCTCGTGATTCCAAACTGAGGAGCTAATTGATAGAGAAGTAGCGGCTCCGGTCATGGAAACCACAATTAAGGGCCGTGGGTTTCGGCATGCTGACCACATGCCCCCAATCCTGCCATCTGCCTACGGGAGATGATCCAGCGGTCGGGTGGTAGGCCTAGTCCTTCCGGGGATGTAGCGCCACGGAGTTTAGTTTAGTTTTAATATTTCAGCTGGTGTTTCCGTGTAGACCCAACACCACCTATTGACAATGCCTCATTCAATTGTGAAAATAATTGAAAATGACCTTGCTTGGTTGCCATAGCACCTCTGAAATTTATAATAACCCCCTCTACTTTATTAAATTCTTTATAACATTACGACACACGGGGATACGATGTTTTTATATAGGTGGACAGAAAATTAACATGAATGCAGCTTATGGGAAAGCATTGAGTGATTTGGGCGAAACTGACTATCTTTTTTTTTCCTTCCTTTTCTTTCTAGGGAACTCGAATCTAGGTCCTTTTTTCTCTCTCCGGGCGGCGCACTTTAATCGCCAAATACTTCGAAGCCAGGTTTCTAACTTTTTATCAATCGTTTTATTGTTTATGCATGATTTGAATAAGGTTCATTAATCTTGTGGTTCGTTTTAATGGTTTCATTTCGAATATGTATTCCCATATGGCAGCATAAGATTCGTTTTATTAGTTTTATTTGTTTAATTATCTATATTTACTACTAATTAAAACATTATAATTAAGTATAATATTTTGTAAGTCAAGCAATTTACATAAAACGGTGTCAGTGCTAAGTGTTTTAATTATTTTTCTGTTATATAAATTGTTTAAATAAAACATCTCGCAGTTGAGGAAATAATCCTGGGCACCTGCTAGTATAGGTGTACGCCAAAATATGCAAAGATATGTAACTTGCTCTTCTGTTTGTATCGCGAGGGTTAAGTATTCTGAGAGAGTGTGTGTGTGGAGCGATAAGAATGTTAAGCCGGGGTTTTTGTAAATTAGGATTTGGTAAGGTCGGACAGGGTTTTCCCGCAACAGGGAAGTCTCCTCTCTGAACTAGCCGCAGCCTCGAAACCAGCTGAATTATACATGAAGCCGGCATGGGTTCATGGGTCAAGTGCAGCGTACAAATGCATTGCCCTCTTTCGCGATGCACATGCTTGAAAATTCTCTCTTCTTTTCTATCCTCTCCGCTTTGGACATAGGTCCCTGGCTGTTGAGCGCGTGCCTGAGTCTTAGTGTCGTGGATTCCTTATCAGTTAACGCTCTTCATAGACCTACGGAAAACTTGCCTAAAAATAATGTTTGTTCGTCTATACAACTATCACGCAAACTTTAAATGAAATATTAAACATTTGAAATTTGCTAAGCAATTCTTTTAACAAAAATATTAGCTGGGGATAAGAAATAAAGTTTGCCGGTTTGACGTGTGTCGTTTTATCCTAAAATGTCAAGATTGTGTAAGATTTTTTTTTTTTTTTTCGTTTGTGAGTTCGGCTGTTCACAATTCGACAGAGGGCGGACTAACGGACTGGCTGACTGACTGATTGACTGGTTAATTGACTGGTTAATTGACTGATTGACTGGTTAAGTGACTGGCTAATTGACTGATTGACTAATTGACTGACTGACTAATTGACTGACCGACTAATTGACTGACCGACTAATTTACTGATTGACTAATTGACTGACTGACTGACTAATTGACTGACTGACTAATTGACTTACTTACTAATTTTCTGACTAATTGACTAATTGTCTGAGTAATTGACTGACTGACTACTTGATAGACTGACTGGTTTACTGACTGACTGACTGACTGACTGAATGAATGACTAATTTTTAACGACAGATAGGCACACAGGCAAAACAGAAAAAAAAAATTGACCAATTTTCAGTCATATCTCATTAAAGAGATCTACAATTATAATCACTGGAAGAATATTAACCTTCACTGATTCCGGCATTTCTGCTTATACTGCTGGAAGTCAGACCATTTAGTTACTTCAGAACAAAAATGCTTCACTTACGATAGATATACTGGTAGTACAAATCTGCCACTTGCTATACACCGGTATCGGTCTTGGTATGATTTAAATAACAGTAAGTTAACACTTGTGTTAGAAGCACCCTCCTGCTTATCATTACATAAAATATAATATAACATGGAATATGCGATTTATAGAAGCAAGGGGAAATGTTGTATTAGAAGGCTTCAAAGTTGTAATTTACTGAAACCGCGGTATCAACTTTCAGGGCTGGATGTAATATTTCCTCAATTGGAAGAGTGGGTAGCTAGTTTATGTTGGTTAATGAGCCTACAGTTTCAATGTAATTTCCAGTGCACGGAAAAGGAAAATAGACATATAGCAGCCAGAAAGTGTAATGTCCATAATGTTATTTTATCGCCACCACATAGTTATGGCATAATGTTGCAGGATTGTAATATTTGAGATAATGGAAGATATAACTTTCATAAACAAAAAAGTAGCTTATTAATACTGGCTATTATGAAATACAAGATTGCGAAATATGCTCTGCCTTGTAACGTAATCTACTGCTCATTAGTTACTTCATTTTCCCTTGTTCTTAGTTATTCAGAAATATGTGTTTAAATAGACTTATTAGACCTTCAGTACAGTCGTCTAAATGTAACCTAACCGTAACTTATGAGTAAGATAAAATATATTCTTTCGAACAGAGAAGTATGTGTGTAGCCTTCGACTATTACTCCCCCAAATAGAAACTATAACCATGCGTCCACATTTTACATCTCACGTTCTCTATTGTCATTCCGAAGTTAAATTCAAATGCATTAAAATTTCATTGCTTCTAATAGCTGTCTGTCTTAAGAAGATGGCTTTGCGATGACTTCGTGAGTGGTATTCCGTTGAGTTTCGCGGAATATGGTTGCTAGAAGGTTAATCTTATATTTTTGCGATCGCAGATGTGCAGATTCTCACGTCGCTCAGTGTTTCCTTCCGCTTTGCTTCCAAATCATCGCTCGGAAAGATTTTCTTCTCAACACACGACCAGAATTTAAAACAATGTTTACTCCCAGCTTATATGAAGATCGATGTATGTTGGAATATCCTTACTTCTGACGGCATTGTTAATCATTATTGTTATCATTAAAGGGTGTTTATGACGAGGCGTATTTTCCCCGTTTTACTGATTTCGACTAAAGTTATTAGGCTAACAAAGTTCGGAATTTTATGTATTTTATGTAATTAGCCGGGAGCGTGGTTTTAGCAAGTAAACAGAGCAATCGTATTACCGCACGGAGTATAGGTAACGTCACTCCCCTCCGCAACAATCGATTTCATCGCGACTGTTCAAATTGTTCGCTGTAGAGAACTGCGGCTATATGCCTAAAATAAAGAAGAATCGTACATGAAAACCAGAATCACAATTAGCACCTACTGTGGCGGAATTTGGCAAGGAACACTTCAGCACAAACGGTAAAACTGATCATATGTAACATATGCCAAATGCATTGTTTTCTTCCTTATAATAATCTTAATCCTAGTGTGCCTGCTTTCATAGCAGGGTGTAGTCCCTTCAGCTGTTCGTCATTTCTGTTTACAGACAACACAGCAAGGTTACAGGTGTTTCCACTTTCCCTCGGTGTGTTCCTAACTTGATTGAATACTTACTAAAACTTATACTTACTAAAGATGGAATACTTACAAAACTTACTTATAGCCTGGTAATCAGGCTATATGTTTTTAGTATCTATCTCAAAAACTCATTTTTGAACTAAGTTAAATTTTGAAATTGCATTGGTTCTACATATGAGGGTTGATAATAATGTAAACATTTCTGTAGAAACAGTCAAACAGTTAAACAGCTAAAAATCTGGCTTTGGAGTTCATTCCACGAATAGAAAGCGCCGCTTGGTAAAAACAACCTTAGATTCGAGTTCCCTAGTCCAGAAAACCCCTAAATAGTGAGTTCTGTCCAAATCGAACAATGTTTGCCCATTTAGGCTTATTATTATTATCCCTCATCCGTCTAGGTTGAAAAATTCAGATATCTTGCATGTCTTGACATTATGAACAAACTAATCGACAAGCGATCGATAATTCCATGCGATATATTGAAAATATCGTGATGCTTTTATTTCCAACTTACGACTACAGAAGGCAAATCCACCTGCTTCGATAGCGAAGAAAATCACGTTTTCTGCCAGTTTTTAACTCATAACTCGCGAACGAAATCAAAAGGCTAGCTACAGTAGTTTCAGAGAAAAACTTCCTTTTCTAAGGCATAATTTAACATTGTAAGGATAGGGCATTCCGTATCCCCTTAATATAAGATAATATTTTACATAACGTTAACCTCCATGCAAATGATGTTTACTTACCGCTTTGTAAAGAGAATTCTTAATACCTAAGCATAAACTAAAATTAAATTTGAAAAATAGTATAGGCCTGTTCACGGTCGTTGTTACTGTGAACTTGTGTGTTTCAAATTGAATGTTATCATCGCTTCCTAGATTGTATCCGCATTGCTTATGACCATATCAGTTGAGAAAAAGTGTTGAATAAGTTAATAAATAGAAATAATTTTAAATTAAAATTTTCAAATTAAGTTGTTGTATTGTTTGGTACTCGTCTTCTACTAGTCTTGTAGCTTATTTTCGTGTTCCAATTAAGCTAGGTTTATTATGTAATGAATTAATTAATAATAACCAGTACTCAGCTACTGATTTTGAGTATGTTGTATTAATTAAAATTATAGACGTTACATTATCGAAACAGAGGTTATTTTTATCTACATCACAAATATATATCAATAATTTAAATTCAAGTGGATGATTCATAAAACAATACTGCTTATGGTGTAAATTGGCGGATCACTCCAAAATCTTGCTGTTACTATGGTATTTTGCCTTAATTATCCATTCTCAGGCACCTAGAATTTGATTTAGATTGTGTGGAATGTTCATTGTATTTGCTTGTTTTCAGAATGGTCTCTCTCTTACTTGCCAAGCTTATAGATTAAATAAAATTAGTTTATATTATAGTTCCATTCAGTTAACCTTTTAATGGATTTTCTTGCTGGCGTGTTGTAACGCATTCTCCCCCGATCTTAGTTCTTCCTTGTAATTTTCCTCTTATTTTTTTATTATTATTATATATTTTTTTAACAATAACGAATTATTTACTCCTTCGAAAATCAGAAGACAGGAAGGCGAAAGAATGAATTTTGTTGGTGCAGAACAATGCGCAAAGCAATGCTAAATTCTGAAAGGTAGAATCACTTTTTATTATCTACGTTAAGAAACCTAAAAAATCAGTAGTGCTCATTTTGATTTAGTGTTGAAATGTTATAGCATTACATGGTTACCTTTTATTGTATTCTTCAGTTATTGTTATTATTTTTCTTCTTCCTATTATTATTATTATTATTATTATTATTACTATCATCATCATTATTAATGGTGCGTTTAAGTTGACTGGAAAATGGATGTAGGATTTGCCTACATATTTGTGTACAGTACTTCCAGATGCCAAGTGCAGATGTTTGTTTGAAAGGATCCAAAGACGAATCTAGTCCATTGCTTCATGATGGTTATGTTGAAACTTAATTTTACTCACGTTTACTAACTAGAAATAATTTTCATAGCGTTTTAACGATTTCAGTAAGGTGAGAAATAAGAGTAAACACGGTTATATAGTGTTCCATCTAAGCAAGTACAGAAATTGTTATGTAATACGTGTCTCGCTCGCTATGAGAACTGGAATAGCTTGAAAGAAAATTGCGTTGTTTTCTGCAAACCACAAACAGTAATGATCTCCTTAATTGCGTACAGTGTCAGACATCCCTATAAGCCAATTGCATATCAAGAAAGTTCTTGTAAGTTTCGGGATTTAGCTTTATAGATGTTTTCTAGCATTCCAGGGATTTAAACAGTAGGCCTTACTATGTGGTATTACATTGTTGGACGTTTGATAGCTCCTGGTTCGGTATGGACTTTATTCAGAGAAGTATTCACTTGAATTCAAAAGCCAATTCACATCATCTGAATTCAATAATAACCAATATTGGTAATTCGTAAAATTTGATATTGATGCCAAATGAGAAGGTGGAAGCATGATTGATTGCCGAGGAATAAATAGATAGGCCGGAATTTTACTAGTTTTTATTATGGAAAGCTGTATGTCTCCTCTTATGTGTATTATGCAGGTAATGTATGACCGCCGTACGAAATTAGGAATCGCGAGGGTTTAGGTTCATACTGTCGGTCTCGCGAACACAGAGAACTACAGGAATTATTCACTAAGTGCCATTGGATTACGACATCAAGCGTTTCCAAATATGAGGCCAGAGGAGAGAAATTAATCTCACAGGAGGTGGATTAAAGAATTTAAGCAGATGCGAACACATTAAGTACGAGTAATTACTTTATACAATAATTTAGAATAGCCGCCCTTATGTTGTTTTTCAAAAAAAGTTCACGTACATGCAGAATTTTTTTACATTATTGCTCAGTGAAAATCTACTTACAAGATCTGAAATAAATACCCGTATGACTTATCGTTGGTGTTCAATATGACTCGTATGTACAATTTAGTGTGGTGGTGATGGTCATGATAATGATGAGGTGGTGGTTATTATTTTCACGCTGACAACGACAACAATTATTATGAAAATTGCAAATATTAATTTAAGACATAATGTTAACATAATCGAAGGGTTTGGTGCGTAGGCCTACTACTCTTTTTTTTCGAAATTAAATTCTATTCACAATCAACAGGAAAATAACCAATTAAATCTTTGTTGCAAAGAACCATGCTGCTCTAAGCACTAAATCACACATTAACTATTGAACAAGGTTTGATGGAGTAACGACGCAGCTTCAGGAACCGTGTGACTTTCCGGAAAATAAGTATCACGTAATGTTAAGTGGTTTTATGCATTGATCTGTGATGAAACGGTACTTAGTATAATGAGTATACTACTTCAGAATGTTATTAACATCTACAAGTAATCATCGGATACTAGCCTACATTTTTAGTTAACATTTTAATTAATTCAGGATATATTTTCAAGTGATTATTACTATAATTATGTCAGATATTAATAAGAAAACTCTTAAAATTGTAGTGATATAGCAAATTTTAAGGTTTTCTATTAAAAAATTCAAATACCAACTGCGAATTCGGTTCAAAAACACACTTCTGATAGGTGTGTATTTATTTACTTATTTTGGATAAAATTCATATCATTGGCATTGACCAGCGCACGGATCAGTATAGACTGTACACCGTTCCTGATCATATCATACACTGCAGTACTTAAATAATTGAATACCTTTCTGGAATAAGGGTGTAACCAACTCATTTATAGATATTGGAATTCTTGTGGAAATAGAGTGCGATATCACTACTCTGCACTGCGATACCCTTGTGACATATTAATGAACTATGTAAATCATTGGAGCCAACTAGAAATTAAGCTTTGTGGAAAAAGGATGTAACATCATTCACAATGGCTGACAGTACTTGTGCTCGATGGACACCAGATGTCTGTAAGTTGTTAAAATAAAGGCTGTAGACGTAAAACAAACGTAAATGAGTTGAAAATTTACAAAAAGGAAGCATCTAAAACAGAGTAGGAAGGAATATGCAACAAGAAATGGAATTGTAAAAGCAGGAAAGCAGCTTGGAGGTAAATGGAATAATGGTGTAACAACATAAATATTTTCCTTTATAAAAGAATGTATATACTAGTAAATGATGAATGTGTCTTTTCAACCAGATAAGTATAAGAATTAGAAAGGATAGGACTTAATATGTACCAATAAGATTTTAGTTTTAGCAATTCAATTTACTTGTTTTGCACATTCACATTGTTCTTTTCAAATAAATCAAATTTATAATCCGTTAATTAATTTTCCCGTGATAAATTATGATTTGATGGTTACGCCCTTACTCCAGGGCGGTATTCAATTAATATATTATATATTTATTCTCATCTTAGGATACTTATTGTGCCTTAATAATTAAGAATATCCAAAGCGGAATGGAAGTAAAGAAGCTATAAAACTAAACAAAGTCCAAAACTTAAAACGAGACAGTAAAAACAACAGAAATTAAAAATATAAGAACAAGGGAATATATCAATTAAAAAGAAAACCGCTTTAAGCTGTGTACATAGGAAAAACTAACAGCAACTTTTATAGAACATGCAGCATATTAGAAAAAGAGTAGAGATAAAATCAAATTTTGCCAAACAACTGATTGACTTCGGCCATGAAATGGATAAAATAAAAATTGTATGTCAAGTAGATCAATCAAGAGTTACTAATAAATAAAGCAGTAGAGTTCGAAATAATATGTTAAGAAACGTACAAAGGCAAATAAATGATCATCACAGTCCGTTATACGTGTTAATAGACAAACAAGACAAACACAAAAGTACGATCTGTTAAGTAACATCTCAACCGCAAGTGTAGGCTCCATTGTCCACGTCAAGTGACAACATATACACAGCTTGAAGCCAGCAGTTTATGGGACTCCACAAAGAATCCCACAATATAAAGAGAATCAAGAAGTATATCTTACTGGTGTTTTAAGAACATTTAAAGTTTTTTAGTCATTAAAATTACGCTATTAGAAAAAGAGTTTTGTTTATAACAAATAATGACTATTTCAAAAAAGTAATAAAAAGGAACCATTTTAGGCTAACTGAATTTAAAAGAACATAACTAGTACGAAAACTGTAAGGTAATACAAACCGAGGATATAACTGCACGTACAACTTCTAACAATTACTCATATACATTTTTTTTTAATTTTTTATATTTAATAGCAAAAAATGAAATACGTCACACGCAACTTTTTTGTCTACGAACATACACAATGCGCACAAATGACTTATTGATGTTCAATGACAAAACACACATGAGTAACTCCCAAAATATTCTGTTATCTCTTGATAATACAGTTTTAAATTTATTTCATTGCAGGCCTACAACTTGTAGACATAAGGACATTGAGAAGACAGAATGAAGTAAGGGATTGTAGGAAAGTGAGTCAATAAGTAAATTTCAAACACCATAATACTGCAAACCGTTATGAATTTCATGCCTGTGTTTTTCTAGAAGGTAGCAGAACATATCGGCTGGAATATAGCCAATAAACAGTATTCCACAGTGATCGGTTAGTACACGAAATGTAAAATGGTATGCAGTATTCTGGCGTTTGCAACTTATTTGTTGACTCACCCGCGAATTATATAAATTAAAATATACATTTATGTAAAACACTTAATGCAGGTGTCGGTGCGTAAGGCTGACAACCATACCACCTCCATGGCCCGATTGTCTAAAAATCTTAAAGCGTCAACTTCCTGGAACCCTCGGGCCCCAATGGCCTGTATAGGGAACACTTTACTTTACCTAATGCAGGTATTAGGTACACATGCAACATCTATAAAACATTACAGATCAGAAACACAAATATTTGTAATTTACAGATGCCCTAATGATGGGTCAGTGAAACGAAAGGCCTAGGCATGATATAATCCTAAGGTGAGAATAACAAAAATTGCATAACTGTTTTATTCATCGAACTCAATGGTACCGAACAGCATGATTTTAAACACTGTAGTAGGCCTACTCATAAATTAATGCACAACAAATTCACAACTTCAAAAAACCTATATCCAATTATCTACATATGTAACAAATCGCAGACATAACCCCTTACACTGGTATAATGTACATTGCTCAATCTTGAGGATGAGATTGTCGCTGGTCGTGTTTGGACATGGGAGGGGAAAGATCATATGGTCATATGGTCATGTATAACCCTCAGAGTGCAATTCCAAATGAAATTCAGCAAATGCTAACCGTTGTTACGAAGAATTCCCCAAGTATTTTCTGCCTATATTAGGCCTATAATATTGTGTGCTTAATTGTTTAGTCATTATCATTATGATTTTGATTTTTATGTTAATTGTACCTTCTACTTTAATTTATTCAGTTCACTGTCATACACAAAATAAATATAATTGCGAATGAATTGACATGTAAATGAAAATGCCGTACAAAGCACAAAGTAATTAAAACGGTGAAAAAATTTACATATTCGTCTACTTGATTATTAAAGATACATAGCAGTTTTTTCTTAGCAGTAAGTATACAGTCTAAAAAATAAATCTCTTTTCACACTCGAAATAATTTTTTTATTTTTTTTAGATCCTGTTAGTCTTTTTAAAATCAAGAACCAGAACAAAACACGAGTTATAAATTGAGTGTTTTAACTCCGTAAATTTTAACTCCATAAATTGAGTGTTTTAACTCCATATCCCGCATAACACGAGTTATAAATTGATTGTTTTAACTCCATAAATTTCAACTCCATAAATTGAGTGTTTTAACTCCATATCCCGCATAACACTCTGAGGGTTACAAAAGAAACTCATCTGTATTTGAGAATGAGAAGGACGATATATTATTATTATTCTTTTATTTTTTCTTATGTTCTTACTCCACATTACAGCGGTCCGCTTGATGACGGTGGAAAATTGATTTTTTAAAATGTATGTACCGGTACATGTTACCCTATCATACAATAATTTTGAATTTGCAATATTAGAACAAACATTTCAACCATAGGTCAACAGTACGGTTAAAAGGACCTTAAGTGCGTCTTAAAGAAAACAAATTTTAGAGGGCACTTATGACCACTGGGAGAAACATTGTTTTTATATACTTCGACAGTATTCTAAAAGTGTATCTCGACAGTGTGTAGTTTGTTTTTTAAATCAAATTATATGAATTATGTCCATTATAATGCACACGAAGTCTGAAAGGCTTAAGAATACACCTTTCTGTCGTTGTTACGTAATTTCTCACTTACTTTATAACCGCATTCATCAGTTTACAGAATGCTCATATTGGTTACTGACAGTTTTTCAGGGATGTATTGATAATAGAGGTATGATATAGGTATGTTTAGGAAGTTCTATGATAATATTTCAAATATCTTCCCCCTCAAACTGGTGAAACTCTTTATAATAATGAACTATTTCTTAATTTTGAAATCACGCACGGGTACTCAGATAAATTCGTTTTTGGTATTAAAAAAAACCGAAGGTGGCATATTTCACGCAATGTGAAGAAGTAATTTTTTTAAATTTCACTGGTATGCGCAGTTGGAAGAATTTGTGGAGATCAAATGAACAAGTGACAAGAATAAAATCATAAATCAAGTGAGATAGAATTGGTAATAAACTAACGTTAAAACAAAAAAATAAAAATGCATATAATCCGATACTCCTTATGGATGTGGAACCACTTCAGTTTGGAATATCAGAATGAAATAAGGGCACCTATATTTAGACGTTGTAGTTACGAAAATGATAACTTGAAGAAATTGATAGCATGAATTCATTTATAAAATGAAAATATGCAATATGTTTCAAAATTGTTTCCCAAGGTATGGATGCAAAAAGGAGTACAGAAAACAGAAATACACCTATGCCACACAATTAATGTTAAAAGTGTTATGAAATATTCTTTAGGAACCTGTCACTTTGACGAAAGAAACATGAATTTCGTATCCACAGAAATTCTAGTTTCTTTGGTCTGTCAGAGAATAAAAATCTTACTTTCATAAATATGCTCTGAAGATGTAGATGAAATTGCTTATTTAATTCACGGGGGGAAATATTTTGATGAGTGAGAAATGCACAAGAATAATTTCCAAAAACACTTGAGTTTCAAAGTTTTGTTTTGCATTAAACGCACGGATATTTAAAAAGTCAAATGACGCATGTAATGTGGATCAAGGTCAAGATTGCTCAAATATCACGTTTCAAATTTGGTAGAGGAAAAATTGTCCTTGCCGGATTTTCATCTTTATATCCTGATGCCTAGACCACTCTGCTCTTCAGAACGTCCACAGTCCCAATCCAGATATTCTTCTAGATCAAGGGCCTTCAACTTTAGGAGGTTCGAGAACCAATATTATGTTCAGCACAGGAGTTGATTGACAGGGCTAATTCTTTGGGGATAAAATTAGATAAGTTGTAAATAATGAGATGAAAATAAGGTGCAGATATGTTTAACTTTGCTTTATTTAAGACGTTTTAAAGAAACTCTGAAGTAATCTTATTTTGCCTTTATAATGTACCAACATTTAAAAGAAAAATTCTTAGTGGTGCACTTTACACGGATTTCTAAAATTAGACAATAAAGATAATGGAATAACAAGTTAGATACTTAAAATTTATTTCACTAAAGCGGAATACCTAATTCTATAATATAATGTATTTTAATAAAAAGTATAGGTCATAAAATTAGTGTAATTTTCAAACTGACAACGGGCGTTAAGAAAAGGCCTCGCGGGCCTCTAGTTGGGGACCATGATTCTAAATCCTCACTGTTCTCACCGAAGATGTTAGAACATAAATGGAGTGTAGGTAGGATGCATCTATCTGTTATTGTTAATTATTAGTCCAATATAATAATAATAATAATAATGAAATTTTATTCACAATTCTTGTACATAGAGCTTAAACGGGGCTCCCTCTCGATTACAAAGTATTTCCCCATGGACCCCTTACATAATAACTGCAATTCGCTGCAGATATTTCTTATCAATTGAATATACCTAGATAAGGTTGGAAAATCTATCTGTATCTAAAACCAATAAAAGTGTTAGTTACCTTAAACCCTACATTCAATATAAACATCACAGTTAGATACATCCTCACGACATTCTAATACGTTCCAAAATACGTTGGAAGGTCGCTAAGGGACTAGAGGAACATTTGCAATCTCTCTCTCTCTCTCTCTCTCTCTCTCTCTCTCTCTCTCACACACACTCTCTCATTCTCTCTCTATCTCTCTATCTCTCTACCTCTCTCTCTCGAATCCTATGCCCCCATGTTGGGGCGAAGGGCCTCCAAGTGGAGGTTTCTGTTTACCGATGTGAATTTTGTTACGCTTATTTTTCTAGAGAGGGCAGAGGGACAGGTGGTAAGCCCATCGCCCCTTAACCCCCTCCGAAAACTAAAGTATTACTTGGACGTGAAAGGGCCGAGAAATTTTGTCCAGAGGCTCTAAACATTTTGAAAGGGACTGGATAAGTCCCGGGAGAGTCAAGTGGTTGCTGCTATAGTGTACCTAGCTGAAAACCCAGGACAAATTTTCATCCACAAAGTTTAAAACGTGTATCTTCCGCGAGATGAAACTGAGAACCTGTAAGTAAAAGTCACATTTGTTTACTATTTTCACAAAATTCCAACATTGGGTTCTAAAGGGTGAATGGAAGGACATATTTATTACCGGTAACCATACTTGCTGGATCTAATTCCCAGGAATGTATGGCTAGTGCCCCGATAGTTTAGCATACACGAAATATCACTCTATTCGAACTTGAACCTGGAAACACACATTGTCGTGTCACCTGTAAGCACGAGAACGTTAACATTTAATTAAAATGCACGTAAATAATTACAGCATTCTGTTAATGAACTAGGTATTGCTAATACACGTTAAGATAATGTGTTTGACAAAAAATACACAGCACGTTTACTGTACATAGCGCATTAATGTATTAATGCTTACTATTATTGCATCTCACAATGATACGCAGCAGGAAGCGAAGGAAGGAAGGTGAAACGATAGTAGCTGATGTGCTTCATTTCCTTTCAAGCTATTCACATAGTTATTTACTTTGTATATGTTTATCTCCTGTAAGGGTTTTTATAAAATCTCGAATGTTATTTGCAGATGCGATCCGGACCACTCGCACTCGGGCAAAATATCGGATACTGGAGGGGAAAAATGGAAAAAAAAAATCGCAAAGCGCTTTTCCAGGGAAAAAAAACTACCTCAGTTTAACCTTGCTTACGGACTTCAGCGTGTTCTTAACTGCGTGTGTTCGATTTATTGTAAGATCATATTTCAAACCATGTTGTGGATACGCCTCAAGCAGCGAAGAATTATCCATTACTTTATTTTCCTTCAAAATAAATTATACACTTTTCCTGTTTATTTACAATCTCATTTTAACCACCCTACTAACATGTTATCTTTGTTGCATTGAATACCACTAGGGTCATAAAGACCCCAAGTGGCATATATTGGTAAAGTTGCAATTTGTTATAATTAACAGGCATAAAAATAATACATTTTTACCTTGAAAACAGGCCATATTGACCCCAACCGTTCTAGGAATGTTAATCCCTTGACGACTTCACGAACCCATACCCAAAAACCTATTGCTTATTCCCAGACTTAAAATATCATATTCTTCATCCTTCAGTGCGACTATCCCTCGCCTTGGGAATTCATTGCCCCGTTATATCAGAGACATTCAAAATGTGTCACGATTTCGAAACAAATTAAATAGGTTATTAATTATAATTAAGCTTAAATGTGTCCAGGTTTACTGTATTATTCTTGATATTATTAATAATTATCCTTTATTTTTATTAGTTTAAACAATTATAACTAAATTGCCATACTAGAGTGAGTTAGCTACACTAATAAGTCTACTAAAATTATTTTTTATGTCTAGTTCTTTATCAAATGTTGTACTTAACTTATTGTATAATACTGTTCCCTTGTTTTGTAAAATGTGTAGTATATACTGGAGGAATGGAATAGAAGGCCTTATGATTTTAACATCGCCAGGATAAATATATAAATAAGCAAATAAATAAGCAATGATGATAATGAATGTTCTGATGTTACGAATCACATGAAAGATTTTTCTTTGACAAGCTAGATCCGAGACGTTTATACCGTCAGCACATGAAGGTGGTAAGGTTGTCAGTTTCAGTTACAGACCACCTTTTCCCTCAGAAATGCTCCTAGTTATTTCTGTTAGATGCTGAGATCCCCCAGGGCCATGCTTTTTCCCAAAATACCATTATCTTACCTTTTAAAAATATACTAAAAATCTTTTTCAAATCTAATCCATTGTACAGAAATGAAGAATTTATAAACAGTAACTCAATGTAACATGGTTTTTAAATACTTGGAGATGGTATATTAATTATAATAAGTGACATATAATAATGTTAATTGTTGGATTGGACTGTGATTGTTTTATATTTGGTGTGGGTGTAATATATATTGTGTGTTGTACTCTTTTTATGATTGTATGTTTATTTTTTATCGTTTTAATTGGCGATGCCTATTGTTTGACACTTAACGGCAGGTAATAATAATAATAATAATAATAATAATAATAATAATAATAATAATAATAATAATAATAATAATATCAATAATTGAAGGGTTCAGAAAAAAAGTGGTACAACTGACATCGGCCTAAAATTTTATGTAAAGTGATAAAACTACTCTCAGATGTGTGAATAGCTCAGGAAAAAGTTGTTTCTATTTTTAAATTGAAGAATATTAAATTTGTAAACAAAAAATAAAAACTGCGTTTTCCCTTGCTCTTCACATAACTTAAAGTACCTTTACCATATTTTTTTTTTATTTGTCATTTGTACCACCTTTTTTTTAAAGCCCTCCTTCAACTGTGCCAATTTTTGCACTTTCAACGTTTTGGCAAAAGGAGAAAGCGAAGTGTTGCGTTAGGATAACCTATTAATAACATACTATGGAATGAGACTACTCTTTGTTTTGCAAGTAGTCTAAACACGGTGATGCAGGCGCACTCTTGAGTGTAGCAGTATCCTTAATTTTCATTGTAGAAAACACTGTACATCGTATTGCGAAATGATAATAAAACTATTGAATTAATAGAATATTGGTAAAGTGTGTTGCAAAATAACAGATTTACAGAATAATATTGCAAACAATAAATATATATTAACAAAACAAGATTAATAAAGAAACTAGTAAATTAATAATATACTAATAGTAATATTCTGACATTTGGTTTTAGGCTTGCATAAAAACTAATAAGTAATTATTTAAAGTTAATACATTATTCAGATAATAACATGATGGTAGATGTTATGAAAATGCTGTAATTTGATAGATAAATAATTGGTGTTATAAATAGCAGAATAGTAGAAATGAAAGTGTTTTATTCAGAATAGACTGCAGTTCTAAACCGTGTAAGCATTGACTTACAGAAGGGTTTGAGAAATTATAAAGGTCTAATGGTCTCGTCACGGATCGAACCCATGACCTGCATGTGTAGCATAATGCCTGTAACAAATGCCCAACAGCTCTCCCTGGCGACTTCTACGAGGGTTCGAAGTTTAATAGTGGCAACACATCTATAAAATCAAGGTGAATTACAGGAAGTTCAAATCGCTTTTTTTGGATGTTAGTTGGACATCCAGCATACTTCACAGCAAATAGGAGCCTTCTATCACTCCGATTGCCTTCATAGTAACCATATGAAGTAGAGCTGGCTCTATCAACCGGTCTAAAATGAATTCTGGATCTGAGGGGAAGCCAATGAATAACAATAATTCATTACTCTAAAATTATTATTGATTCACAATAATATGCAATAACAAACGAAGTGTTTCAAGATTGGTTAAAAAACTTTTACTCTTTACGATTATTAATGGCGGAGGTACAATCGTGTGTTACACTCAATCATTCATCATAATGAGTAAACTTTATTAAACAATCTTGAAAGAGTTCATTATGATACTGCATATTATTGTGAATGAAGAATAATTTTAAGGTATTCATTATTTTTAATCATTGGCTTTCTGTCAGATCCAAAATTAATTTTAATTTTAGCCGGCTCAATTTCTTCAGTTTGCTTTGGACGCAGTCGTATTGATAGAAGACTCCTATTTGCTCTGAAGTATGCTGGATATCCAACCAACAGCCAACGAAAGCTATTTGAACTGCCTGTAATTCACTTTGATTTTGAATTTGATTTTGCCACTATTAAACTTCCAACCCTCGTACATTCCGAGAAATTTCTAAACTTAATCACAACTTCCTTTGGATTCCAATGCAGGAATTATTCATAATCTTGCTGCACTAAATTTTTGTCTAAAAAGAAATAGTGAAGCCCTTTAAGGCTCCTACCTCACCCCAACATTTCAGAAGTGACGAAAACTCCCTAAGGTCTCCTTTATGGAAATATCTCGAATGGTTTGAATTTACCTGTCATAAAATTTATAAATTATGAAAATAACCTCGTGTGCTTTTTCCGGAGAAATTACATTTCTGGAAAATAGTAATATCCATTTTACTCGTAGGTCGGACTTACCGAGCAAACCATAATAGGCCTATGTACTGATGTCATTTGCCGATTCACTTAAGTTTCTAACATGTAAATTGTTATGCTTTGTATTCCTATATGCACTGAAATGCATGTCGAAAACGTTATGTACTTAATTTTATTCAGTTACTCCATTATAAGAGCGATGCTGGATCGCCCACAGCCGAGTGTCATACGCGGACAATATTAGGATAACTAGCCCCCTGTAATTCAAAACACTCAAGTGTTGTGATAACCGACTGTTGCAGTAACCAGATGAGCTTTCATTACAGCTCAAAATTACTCGAGGCACCACTTCACTTAATAAAAATTAATAATAATTCAATCAGTGGAAACATTATTGAAAATCATTAGCCATATGAGTAGATTATTATTAACTAGACTTTAGAACATGAGCATTGTACACTGCATGCTTTGTGACGCTGACATTCACAGCGGTTCTATATTTTTTATTACCCTTACATAAAGAAAGTTTTGCAAGCGGGAAAAATTTCAAAGCTTCATGAGTGTAGGTGAAATATGGGATGGATTTCGAGACTTGTATCACTGTTGTCTTTAACTATAGCTAATCGAACTGTTTCCATACAAGTTTCATCTCTGAACCCTTTTCTCTTTTCATGTTATCTCTCCACTGCTACCGTTTACTATCTTATATATGAATAAATAACCATTTAATTCCTTCGGCTGTTATCAATCGGTTAATGTTATCACATTAGTGCATCTCGAAGTAATCACAATAAGCGGCGTGCACTGTATGTGTTTTTAAACTCATCCTTCATTGAAGGGGTTACATAGTCCTATTGGAATCTTCGCTATGGTTTTCATGTAGTAATAAATTACATAGGCTAGCTCTGTAGGATCTGTGGCATTCACTGCATGCAGTATTGTGCGAAACGGCCAACCCATGCAGGAACGGGGGCTTAGAGGCAGTTAAGATCCCCCACCCCATCTAGGAAAACGGAATGAATTATAGAGTGTAGAGGCAACCCACAAACTTTGAACAAGCGGCAGGTTGAGGAAACTACACTATGAAGATTGTACCAAGTCCTCGTCCACTGCACTGATTACAAAACAAAGCAATTGCTGTAGGTTTTGTTACTTCCTTAAGTTTTCAGCGTTTCCGTATAGAATTTTTCGTAATTTACATTTACTTATTATTCATTATACTGTCTGGGGACAAATATCGACATGTGACAGTTTACTAATAAAACACAAACAAGAAGAGTTAAAAACATATTAAAATAATTTTTTAAAATTTAAAAATTCATCAAGCGTATAGAAGGGATTTCTCATTAACCATTTGTAGAGTATATTTGAAAACCTCTGTGTGTGAAAAACACCATACTGTAATAAATTGAGTTACTGTACAGTATTTTATTTTGTGCTAAAGTTCTCTATTTGCCTTTTATTTAATTTTTATTTCCTAATACAGTACAGTAAATTAATATAACTCTGTATTATGCTGTTTTCATTTTAAAAATGAAATTTCGTTTTAGTGCCACCCTCGCTTTGTGCCACTAAATGTTAAGAGAACGGATGGTGGCATTATATCGAGGGTTGACTGTTGTTACGAAACCAAGTTTCATCATGTAAACTAGTTTTAATACATTAAGATACGTCAAACATAAATTAGATCTTGAAAGATATATATGAACATTTACAGTTAAAGTTAAAGCTACCGCTTAATTAGGTTTCATGTAACTTTATAAGCTTTAAGAACATGAGAATGGTTCGTTTTTCTTAGGTAGAAGTGTTGGAACTGGGGATGAAGAGCTTGCGAAGCCAAGTAAGCTACTCGTAACGTCTCTTAAATACGATATTCTACTCTCATTACTCCCTCCCCTCCCCCTGCCCTTGCGCAACCCCGCTCGCGGCAGCATGACGTGGAAATGGATATTTAATGACCCCCGCCGTCCAATTTACCCTCTTTTTGCGCATCTAATCCTAATTTGATTACAAAAGCGAACGTGTTGCCTATTCTTATAGTAGCCACTACATGCGAAAGCAATATTCACCACTTAGTCGCTTTTATTGCACGAGATATTCGAATGTAGGCCTGCACATGTGCTCACGATCAATTTATATAGCTAAGAAAAACCTGGTCTGCAATAAAGTGTACTACATGACGCACGTAGCAGCTGTAAAGTCATTTACTTACCTATTTAACAGTCAACTTAAAATTCGGGAAAATTGTTATTTTCGGGCATTCGTGTTCACCAAGTATTTTTAATTAATCAACAAAAGGCTCATGGCAAAATCCACACACAGTAAAACCGCGATAATCCGGCACTCGATAGTTCAGCACGCATTAGATTTTTTTTTCTCCATATTTTGAGGGGTTTAGCTAACTCGCTTTTTCATTTCATAACAGACCTAAAAAATGATTTATATTGAACTTTACTAAACCTTTCACTGTAGAAAGTAATGGAATATTTAATGTGAGGATGAGCACTACTTTTTAAATAACTTATCACTAGGGCCCGGAATTTTAGGTTTTTATAAACCGTGTATTAGTTTTTTAAACATATTAAAAAAGTTTTGTTTTATCTTTCCCATTTTAAGACACGGTTTTTTAAACTTTCACTTTAATAAATACAATAAAGACATCTAAAAAACATGTTAGTTAATTTTATTTTTACTTAGGATCCATGGCTCTGAACGACAGAATTATTGAAACACATTTTGCTTAATTTTCGACAGTTAGTTTATAGAACACGACTAATTTTAGAATTACCCTGTCATTTCCTACTCCACCACATACACTCATCAGGAACGTTTTCAATTAATCAGCCAACTTTTACAATATTTGACTTTCGGCATTTTGCTGGTGCAAATATTGTGAATAAGATGCAAGTTAGGCCTAAGCTTTTTAAGAATGCATTTAATTTGCTACTAAAGAATCCTGGGCTTTTGGTTTACTAACGATTTCCTTTACCATGACATTGGGGTACAAAATGACAAAATTGCAAAATGCAATGCTATATTTTCTGTTAGAAATGTAGTGACAAGTGAGCAAGACAAAATGGAGACAGATATTTAAAGGTCATTTTTAGTAGAGCAATAAAAATAATTAGATTAATACATATTAGGTTATTAAGTATCCATATTTTATTTAAAAATAGATTTAAGTAATTTTTAGTCTTTAACCTCTTATTTAGCCGATTTTACGTTTTATAAGATTGGACTATGTGACTACCATGGTAATGAAAGGGAAAATTACGTTAAAATATCACGGGTAGGTAGCAAGGAACTAAATACAGTAGTTTAAAACCTAAGGATCCGGGCCCTACTTATTACTATTATTTCTTTAGGAAGGAGAATTATATCGCAGGCTATATGATCTGTTAAGTAACTTTCAGACAGTTATCACACGCCGGACTCTTGCTGACATAGTGAATACCTGAACTATAAATTAGCGCGAATGCATTATTCTGTCTATTGAACATACGTTCACGTTCCAACGAGTTTTTCCGGCAGCTTTGTGCTGCTATCGTGAATTCCTGTCAGAGAAATGAGCAATTAGATTAATGGTGAGAACTCCTGTGCGACGTTATTCCCCATTGAGCTTCAGCTTATTATAAACAAAAAAAATCAGTGTTTTATATTTATTTATATAGTAGCAACAAACTTAGGTTTATTTAAATGGTAGACAATAATAACAATATCATATTAATTAAATATAACTATTAAGTCTAGTTTGTCTTAAGATTAGGGTGTCCATTCATACAGCTTTTCCCGGAACACTCCCATTTTTTAGAAAAATGTCCCACTGTCCCGGAAGTTTTTTAGAGGGTCTCTGAAATATCCCACTTTTTGTGTATTTTACGCTACATTAACTTAAGTTACAATATTGAAAGCCTTGCTCGTTGCCAATTCACATTTTAATAGGGGTATCAGGAGCTGACTTTTAGTCCTGTAACAAACTATTCAGAAGAAAATGCACTTCTTGATAAAATACATGAAAGTTAAAATTACACTGACAATGAAGGCATTTAGTTCTACGGAATAAGTTATCTACGTCAGTCTACGAAAGAAAATTTAGATGTTATTTGGGATCATTTGTTTGCACAAGAAAAAGGTTAATTTTAAATGTTCACTAAATTTTGTCAGTGAAATTGTTGTCCCCTTGTTTTATTAATTCTCCCAAGTTTTGCTCAAATTGTTTAAAAGGCTCCGTTTTTATATAAAATTATATGCACATCCATTTATAAACAATGCATCGATATCAGCTGCAATGTATGTGGACACGAACTATGGATTGAACTTTTGTCGTTCCAACAAGAATCAGAGTCCATTAGGTATATTTTAATAAAATACAGCAAATCCTCAGACAATTGCAGTACTGGAACAAACCTGACATGTAGTTATAATACAGAACTGTAACGTGAACTGAATAGAAAGGACATGACCTAGGCACTGTGCTATATGCGGTTTCTCTAATGACTACCACAATTAGCCATCTCGCGTGTCTAGTATAGGTAACCATTACATGGTCAATTTCTCAAAACAGGGTTTGTGTTATTGGATGTCATTTGTGATGGAAAGTTGCGATGATGAGTGGCAGGCAATTAGAGCCGGGAAATTACCGTGCCTTGTTACGGGTTATACGATCTCTGAACTCATGTAGTCATATCTGAATGCTTCCATTGTGGGAATAGAATACACACTAAACGGTAATAGACTAACACAGTATACTTACCGACTAAGCGTAATTATTGGCTAGTTAATATTGGAGCGACTTTCTGCATTTGGCTTAAATGAAAAGTCGGATGATGACTAGAACCGGGATGTTTAGGTTTTTATAAACATATTAAAATAGTTTTATTTAGATTTTTAACATTTTCAGACTTTTTTAAGTTTTACTATAATAAATGCAATTTAAAAAATAGTATCAATTCATTTTATTTTTACTTAGATTTCCATGACTCTGAACCACAAAACCTTAGGAATACTTTTTGCTTAGTTTCAGAACTACCCCTTTCATTTCCAACTCCACCACAAACTCAACAAGAACGTTTCTAAATTAATCAAACTTTTAGAATACTTTATTTTCGGCATGCTGTAGCAAACACTGCGAATAAACTGCAAGTGAAAGCCTCTTCAGAATGCATTTAATTTGCTTACAAAAAAAAAAACCGAGGATTTCGGTTCACTTAAGATTTCCTTTAGCGGGATAATGGGGTACGAAAAGCAATGCTACATTTTATCTTACAAAATAATATACTGGCAAGAATTAGCAAAATGCAAAATATAGCCAGACATTTAAAAGGTAATTTTTAGTATAACAGTAATAATTATGTTAGTTATTAGAATTATTTTTGTTATTTTATCGTATTTCACTTGAAAAGCAGTTTTAGTCATTTTTAGTTTGTAACGTCTTATTTAGGCATTTTTTTGTTTTATAAGATTGAACTATGTTACTTCTATAACAATGAAACGCATAATTATGTTAAAATATCACATTTAGAAAGCAAGGAACAAAATGGTTTAAAAATTAAGAATCCGGGCGCTAATGATGATATAGGAAATGGTTCTTCAGTAACGAACTTTTAGTTTACAAAAACTCAAAAGATAAGTTTTCATCTTAAACAGATTCCAGAATATATGAGTAACGGAAATGTTAAATTATGTTTATTTCTTGACCTTCAATTATACTAGCATGCTCAGGTCGATGTTGAATGTAAAATATGTTTTCATTGCTTCAGGGATAACCAACAAAGCAATGAATTGGTGTTTAAAATGTTGTTGTGTGAAAATTTATAAATTGTAACTGAGTTTAAGCGTTTGAAAGTTTATTATCTTTTTCTTGTATAATTTAAGTTTTTAGGATCTGTTTGGTACTGTACCTTTCATTTGCAGATATTACCGAATTCACCTGTCTGTCCCTTAATAAACTTCCGAGAATGACATTGTTTAAACTAAAATACTCTCACATTAACCTATTCAGTATGTGTAGAGAGAAAGATTTCTAGACGTTCGTTTACGAGTATTACATCACATGCTTATGTAGCATGCTGATTGCTAGCAGATTCGTGAATACAAAGAAGATTCGCAATAATGAGGACTGTGACGAGACTTGCTCCTTTATGTATTTGTTATTGATTACAAAGTCGCTGTCTCGAATGTTTACACCAATTCCAAGCCGTCGTCATTACAGCAGGGAAAAAACAACAAACTTTTACATTTATTTGTGTCCCAGATGCTCTTTTTCTTTTCTTCCCTCTTCGCTCTTTCGCTCCCCAAGTTTGCGGTTTGTATTGTTTCTGCACTGAGCGAGCTGTTTTCTACTCCGATCAGTTCTGAAACTTTGAAACAGTACGAGTATTTCCCTCGTGGACTTACAATTGAATGGTAGTTGGAAGAAAAACGCGTCTGGAAAATGTAGGTAGTGTCTCAGTTTCTGCTTTGTTATTACTTCACCATTATCGCAATTAAGAACAAATTATTTACATTGTTTTCCAATTAAAGTTTCTTTTAAAGCAGTATAACTATAATTGTGTTGTATAGTGTGTAAATTCCACCTATTCCTTCGAATTTGGTTTTATAAATGTTTTTGTTATAATATCAGCTTAATAGCTTTGCCATTTCTAAAACATTAAAATTTGTATTCTCTGGGATGTACTATATATTTCGGCTTTTTGTTCCCTCATCTTTAGGTCCTTTTTCTTTTCCCAGACGATCTTATTATATTCGTTGATCCATTTAAAAAGGAATTAACGTTTTATAATATTGATAATTTTAGAAATGACAAAGCTATTAAGCAGATTTTATAATAACATTTATACAACCAAATTCGAGGGAATAGGTGGGATTTGCACAGTACACAACACAATTATATCCCCCGTAGGGAAAATAAATGTGAAATTTATCACCTTACTGTACTAAGGACAACTTTGCTTAGCATGTTTACCAGTACAAGAGTTTTTGTTTTTAATTTTAGTGGTGAGCTCTGAGTTAATTGCCACTATATGACCATGAAAATGGAATAGGTTGTGTGTATAAGCTGAAGACAAAGTCCTTCCTTGGTTATGAAAAATTGTATTTTAAAAACTAAATTAGATAAAAAGATAAAGGACGTGGCATTACGTAATCGTAATAAGAGATAAATATGAAACAAATTCATAATTATAATAAAAGAAACAAAACAAAAATCAAGAGAAGGAAAGGACAGGTGGACTTTAATTAAGAACCGAAAATCAACACACACCAAAACGAAATTTAAGGAAGGCGAAGAAGAAAAATATAAGGGGATTGAAGAAAATATATAATTTACTTTCCGGAAAATTTTATTTTAAAAACTGAAGTCAACAAAAAGGGACAAGTTTCTCATCGAAAAAGTGAAATTGAGAAGTCATAAAATGACATAAAAGCGTCCAGAATGTAACAACATAATGGCCACCCATATAAAATAAACAAATAAGTATAAAGGAAAGGATTGCTAGATGTGGCAAAGAAAGTCAAAGATGAAATTAAACAATTAAACAAGTTAAGTTAGTCGCCAAAGGTACGAAAGTATAGAAGAAAGCAAGAGGGCAATGAATCAAAATGGATGTTGCAAAGACAAAAGAGATGTGCTGTGTGAATAGAGACAAGGAAGACGGGCTGACCCCTAACCCAAGACAAAGCGGGCTATGCTCTGAAAACACAGAATCTGGATTGATTTCCCAATAGGCTGTCATGAATTGAATTTCTGATTGGGCCGTGGCTCAGGGAGTGCAAATGCTGCTAAACAGCCTGAGTAAACCACTCATGACATATAATCAAAACGTGTAATCATGCTGTGTATGCTGTCTTTCCCAAAATAGAACATTTGGGTTTCGGTAAGGATTAAAGAAATTATTGTTTATTATTATTATTATTTCATGTATTTTTTGTATTATTTATTTATGATCATTGGTAACTACTAGGATTTTTCTGAAAACGAGAGGTGTAGAACGGGGTGCACTCACCCTCAATTTTCAAAATGAGGAACATCAGCGAAATCCATCATGAACGGCCCGGAAGAATAACTTAATACTTTAATTAATAAATCAGCATACAAGATTTAGACAAAATAAACTATGTAATATAAAATGAAATAAAGGTAAAAATCGTAATAAAATTATAGAGTTAAGTTTGGAGGATAGGTACTAAAAATGTTATACTATTTTTAAAGTTTTAAATGCTTATTTATAAAATTCTGGGCGATACTTACTAACGGATTCGTATAGTCGTGGTCCTAAATTAGTGGTGTGCTTGGAGCCTGCAGAGGTAGAATTTATTTTTGATATGCTAAGTGTGATTTTTTTTATGACATCGTGTTTTGCAATCGATTATTTCAGTTACAAATGTAATACTTTTTTATGAAAATACTTTCAAAAAGATAATATTTTTATGAAAGTATTTACAAAAATATAATTTAAAAATTTGTTCGATTTTACATAAATTTATGTTCTTGTAATTTCGGTTGCTAGAGAGTAAAAATATCTTGAGTGTCATGTCACGACTCGAAAATACATCATTATGAGCTGTAATATTATAAGAATGAGATTTTTATATAGTTATAGCTAGGTTTCTAGACATTTAAAATGCGTTCGTATATTGAAAATGACGTTTTTTGAAAGGATAGTTTGTTCAAGTCAGCTACAGAAGTAATATTTGAAGAATGAATTTAAAAGTTCAGCATACTGTGCCGGTTATTGGTCTCTGTAGAGAGTAGAATAATGGTGGTGCTTTTATATTCGGCTGCGTTTGATGTAGCCTGGCTAATTTAATATCGAACTAGTGAAACATTTTCCATTCTCCCTTGTAATATTTATTCCTTAATAAAGTTTCTCCCCCTCTGACTTGGGAAGGGAAGCTGACGCAAACACTAACGGATTAGGGATATAGAATATGGATTGAACGAGCCCAACTCCTGATCAATAAAACTACATTCCCCTTTGTTAAAATGAAAGCCCTCCCTCGCTCCTCTAACCCCACCAAAACGCATCCAATGTATGAATGGCATTTCTAATTTCGAAGGAAGATATGCAGTGAAGGAATTTTGCTGGTTTATTTCTTGGGGAATATTTCCCACTTCGCACACTGTTATATCTTGAGTCGATTGCGACCAGACAAGGAAACCTATCTACCTCCCTCTTAATCTCCACGATGTCAACTCTTCCAGTCAGTACCTTGTCATTCCATGTGGTGCGATTGCTTGGGATCTATTATTGTTGTTGTTGTTGTTATTATTATTGCTATTATTATTATTATTATTATCATCATTATCATTATTATTATCATCATTATTATATTATTATTATTATTAATATTATTCTTATTAGCAGGGCAAGGCATCTGATGATAAAAATTCTAAAAAAATGCATTATTACCAAAAATATTTTAAAACTGTCACAAATTCTTAAAAATTACAAATAAATTATCCCTCATTACTTACAAAACACTCATTTTGTATCTAACGTAATAACTAATTGCTACTTGAATACATGGATATGTGCCACTTAAAAAGAATGGAACACTGAAACAAGTGATCCATATTGGAAACAAGCAATACCTCCTTCATATAGTTCACATTCTATAGAAAACTACGAAAAATGCCGAAAATGAACACAAGAATGACCCATCTCTTCAAATTGACGAGAAATGTACAAAACGGCTGAACAAATTGCCATAATTTAATAAATTAATTCATGATACACATTTGTATATATTCGAGCTATCTTTCAATATTCACATAAAATAGGTGCAAAATCATCAAATGCCTAGCCCTAATAATTCCTAATAATATTCATGTTGCTGAAGAAGTAGTCACTAATATGTTCAAACCTACTGCTTATTCCCTGCGATACGTAATTCCATTCTTCATATTTTAGTGTGTGTCCTTCTCTTTTGGAATTCTTTTCCCTGTCATATTAAATAGTCATGTCTTGTCCTCAACACGTTTATAATAATTTGAAAATCCAAATACGAGATAAGAGTGATCTGCGTTGTGATCTGTCAAACATAAAACCTAATATCTCAGAGCTGGTGAAAGCAAAACAGTGCCAATAATCTCTCTAATATTAAGTTTCTAACTCTAAATTGGGCTTTTGTGTTTCTACATTTAAATTTTTTTATGAACTGTACTGAGACTCATATAAGATTCACAATAATTAGATATATATTTTCGTGTTTTATATGTGTGTGTGTCACAGGAAAAACATCACAGGATAAATAAAAATAATAAAATAGGTAAACAATATTAATTTTATTTTTACAAGTATTATAGGGATCTTTCAAAGTACAAAAGTACTGACACTCACGTTTTTAGGTCTTCTTCTCCCCAACAGTATCAAAGGGGGCGTGAGGATTTCGTGATATTCGAAGGGGGGCGTCAGCTGAAAAAGATTGGGAACCACTGCTTTATAGTGAAACAGGGTAAGACGCCTACCGTTGTCATAAAGGCTAAGGAAGAAGTCTGTACTGGTATTTATCCCCACCCAACCCTACTCATTCAGTTTAATATTGGCACATCCTAATAGATTTTTTTAGTTACGCCTATGTTTGATTGCATCAACTCTGGTTTAATTCCGTTATTAAAAGTAGTATAATGTGTACAGTCGTATCAGTGACTGTGCGTGAATAAATTGGCAGCAAGATTGTGATTATCTCTGGGCTTGGAAACTCACGTGGAGATACAGAAGCAAGATGAGAGAATGTATGCCATCAGCTTAATTCGTGTTGTGAGTAAAAGAAATCAAGAAAGATCCCAGGCGACATAACAATGGAAAGTGATCGTTATCAGTGCTGCACAATCCCACTACAATCTTCTTGGGGAAGGAAAATTGCGTCGCGTTCTAAAAACCAGGGATGTCAAACATTTGCTCGTGTTGCCACGTCTATTATTTTTGGAGGATAATTCCTGTATTTTCGCTTACATTTCGAACATATTAGCAACTTCTACAACAACATCAACAATGTTACTTCTAAAACGCCGACAATTTAAAAAATCTGGTGCTTTTTAAAATTTTTACTTTGTTCCACGTGGAGTATTGAACTTTATTTAAAAACCATAATTTATTAAATTTTAAACATATTAGGTCGTCACTAAACGGGAGATATAAAACTACGGAGAAGAATAAGACGAGAACACATTAAGCTATTTCAATTGATGTGAACGTATTGGAACGATATTAAGATGGCTATGGTGTAATCATTTTTTTTATTTTTTTTATTTTACCTTAGTAAAACATAAAACATACATTCATAACTGATGCCCGAATGAGCAAAAGCTCGTGCTCGGGCACAGCAGCAGAAAATAGTGACCACTGGAAATTACAAAACGAAAAATTCAGGGCAAAGCGACGATACATATAAAAAAACACACACACGTCATACACAAATACACTCACAAAACAAGGCAAATAGTAAATAATGTAAATTAAAAGCAAAACATATATATTAAACATTATGTGTCAGAGAGGAATGACAAGGACGAGTAGCCAAAATGAATAGCAAAAAATTGGGATATTGTAAAATGGGTCATGCATTAGTTTGAATAAATTTTATAAGTTTGTTTCTTGAATCTGTGTAAATTTAGTTTATATAGTTCAGGATGAGCTCTTATTAGTGAGTTGTATAATCTTGGGCCGAAATTTATACTGTGATTTAATCCAGCAGAGGTAAAACATTTGGGTTCATAGTATTCAAGAATTTCATGGTATCCAAAGAGGGTCCGTAATAATAGTTTGTGTTTTTAGTGCAGCCTTATACCCTCTATTTAACTTGTAGAATGTTCCAGGATGAATGTATATTGCCAATATCAGTTACATATATTTATTAATTAAAATTACAAGTTATAAAAATATATCACTAGATTGATTTCGTCACTATTTTTAAAATGATCAGCATAGTGTGATATAAAAAGTTAAAATGATCTTGTCAGATTGTAACAGCTAGAGAATATAGCTTCAGTTATAAAATGTGTTCAGTTATAAAATAACCTGCTAAATAGGTTCGTCGTACAGGCGTACATTTATCTAAAATACACTGCGTTAAAACTCATTATTGGAGTAGTCCTTGTAGGCTAGGTGGTTTTTTGATGGGCAAGAAATACCTTCTTGTTTCTTCTCTTGAAGCTAGTGTCAAGATTGTCTTTGCTGGATAAAAAACGTTGTTGTTTCTTCTCTCGTAGCTAGCTGAACTGTTAGGATCTTGTTGTTCCGTTAGTGTGTTGTGATTCTTACTATCTGGTATTGGCAATCTTTGTTCATCGCTGGATTCAATAGTTGGAATGCATTTCGACCTCAATTATCTAGGTCATCTTCAGCCCTTAATGTTGAGTACTTGGTAGACATACCTCAAGTGTACTCATACCTCAAGTGAGTAAACTATTATTTGGGTTCATATAAAATAGAATTTTGATTCAGTCTGGTAAGTTAGTGATGAGGATTATTGATTTTGAAAATATTTCTATTCTTATGGATGTAAGTCAGTAATTTGTGTTTGTATATTTGTTTAATGTTTAAGATCATTAAATTCCGAAAATTTTAGTTTTGTGGGGTAATCAGCAGGTTTACTCAGACATATTTTAATGATCCTTTTCTGTAGAATTTCTAAAGGCAAGCGTTTGGATTTAGCCATTCCTCCCCAACCCAATATGCCATATTGTAATATAGATTCAACTAGTGCTAAGTGAAGCACCAAATAACTGAATAATAATTACATACTAATTACCCAATAATTACAATTAAAGTAAAGCAATTTCCATTAATTCGGCGTTCTGTAATAATAAAACTATATTAGATTACGTCAGTCTTAAAATTAAGTTCCATTGTGTGTGTGTGCGTGTTTGTTTGTTTGTTTGTTTGTTTGTTAAACATGACTAAGAAATTAATTTTGAAACCCACGTCCAACGGTGTAGAAATTTTAAAATAAGAGAAGTTATGTGTAAACTAAAATCAGGAAATGCTTGTTTTTTATGATATTCAAAGACGTTTCTCTTCTTGTCTTTGTCCAGAAATTTAAAAATAAATATTTATAAGAAAATTATTATCCTGCCGTTTCTATTATGTGGATGTGAGACATGGTTCTTTACTCTTCGGGAAGAACATAATCTGAGAGTGTTCGAGAACAGGGTGCTAGGAAAATACCTAAGAGAGATGAAAACGGGGACTCGAGAAAACTGCATAATGACCAGTTTCATAACCTGTACTCTTCACAGAATTTCGGGATCTGTTTTCCTATTGCCCCAGGTATTTTATTTAAATCACATGTTTAACAGAAAACTAATAAGTACATTATATTTATTATGATTGTATATATTTTATGGTGGGGCGTAGGGCCTTCAGGAGGAGGATTCTGTTACCTAAGTGAATTTTGTTACAATTATTTTCCGAGAGAGGGCAGAGTGACAGGTAGTATCCCATCGCCCCACAAACCCCGTCCGGAAACTAGGGTATTACTTGGACGTGAAAGGGAAGAAGAATTTTTATCCAGAGGCTCTAATTAGGCTAGGAGTTCTTTTACGTGCAGTGTCTCTCCTGGTGGACTCCGTGCGCTGGATTTTTTCGTCCTGAAAAATCAATCGACCGTGGTCGGATTTGATCCCGTGAACTTCGTACACTACCACTAGACCATCACGGTCGACTCATCGAATATAGTAAGGGTAACTAAATTACGAAGTTTGAAATGAGCAGGACATGGGGAGGAAATTCTTCTCAAAAGTATTGACTGGGTGACCCAAAGGGAAAATACCACCTGGAAGACGTAGTTGTAGGTGGAAGGATAATATTAGAATAGATTTAAGGGAAGTAGGATTTGCAGGGATGGTTGGAGTTAGCACAGAATAGAGTTGAATGGAGGACTCATCCTTAAATGCGTGAGACTCATTTCTAGTTTATAAACCTGTTCTGGACTGCACAGAAAATATTAACAGAAGGCCAATAGTTTATTTCGTGTACCGTGTATTGTAATTTTACATGTCATTAAGATTTTTTCCCAATTCCTTTCCATCGTTTACTACAAATTTAAGACAAACCTGTGTGTCCCATAGGATAGTCTATGTTACCAGTTCTAGGGGGTAAGTAAGGATCTTCTCCTTTCATTTAGAAAATAACTGTAAACACTGCATTTGCTGCACCTTCCATCGCTAACCATTGCTAACCATTGCTAATGTTGCCACATTTTAAGACTTCATTACTCGTACTAACCAGCGAAGCAAAATTCTCGCATTTTTAGTGACACTTTATGAAAATAAATTGTTCACTTATTTTGAAATAAGTGTGATTGTGTTTAGTAATTATTACGAATGTATACTTCTGAGGATTCCACAAAAATCCATGATAAAGCAATGCATGAATAATGAATAAGAATAATTTTCTCTAATTGCGAAATCTGTTAGCTTTTACCGTAAACTAATTGGTCACATGCCATCCTAAATGTTGATTATAAATGCTTTCCGCTGCCTTTTACATGAATGTATCTACCTCATCCCTTATTATTTCACTGAAACCAAAAACCTTTCTTTTGAAGTTCGGAAACACTGAACCGCCCGAGGCTCTAAGCGCAGGTTTTGTGATTGATGCTTTCCTTGTTTTGCAGATTAACCTGTGAAAGTTTTTAGAGATGTTAATTACTCCAGATTTAACTTTGTTAATCGTCTCTAAATCTTCTGATTTTTTAAATATAATTTTACTTCAGCAGCCTATAAACTATATAGCAATAACTGTGTAGTCTTTATTGTACCTCTGATCAAATGGATGAAACGGCCTGAAGACCTTAACTCTGTAAGTGAATAAATAAATAAATAAATCAGCAAAACCGCCCAGAGTGTATAAAACTTTTCAGACAGTCCTGACCGCCGATCATAATGATTTTAATGGATTAAAGAGATGAATATGTAATTGTACTCATGTACATGTAAAAATAAAGAAATTTAAGAAATAACATAACGATGGTGTTGAACAACAAACCTTATACGTAACAAAATTGACAAAATATGATTTCATTTGATCCTCATTACCAAGTCTTCTGAAAAAGCATCGCATCTCAAGGCATGGTTGCAAACTTGACAAAATTACTTTAAAAATATTCTCGTATTCCAACAAGATCTTATTTCTCTGCTTCTTTCACGCATGTCGTTCACTGCCTTCGAGATTCTTATGCTGTTAACTCGCACGTCAGATGTTTCCCTCCATTCATTACATTAGCATTCACTCTCTCCTGCTCTATTCCCAAGATTCTGAACTGTTTTTCACCCTTATAAAATTGAAGTTTTGGTCATACGAGGTTTCTGTTCAATACCATCGATATTTAAATCTTAGATCTATAACTTGAATAATTTTTTTTTTTTAACAAATCCAGCCTAGCACTGCCATGCTTGTTCTGAATATTTGCTACTCGCCCTTGGTATAGACCTACATACTCGCTTTTGGTACAAGCACTCGTCGGAATACATATTTTGGGTTCGGCTGATGTCGGTCTTTATTTAAAATACAGTAGATCAGATTCTACAAGGAAGTAAGCTGGGAATGAGGTTGTTTGGTCCACGTATTGCTTTAATTTCACTATTTATAGTCCCTTCAAGATGACATCATGCCTAGGATTTTGGGTCCTGAAAAAATCCATCAATTTTGGCTTGTTCCTGTTTTTTGTTTTAATTTCTTTTAAGAAAAAGAGAAAACCTGTTACGGAGAATAAAATGAATTGGAATCTTAATAGGATTTTCGTGCTTAACCGTAACAAGATCCTTTAATATTCTATCGTCCATTATAGAGCGCTCACTTAGAGACAAGCACTGCTAGCTGGCAACCCTGAAGGGTACCAGATGTAGAAAGAAATTGAAATGAAAGAAGCAGTATTGCTAAGAGAATAGAGTTTCCCGCAGTGCTGATGATTATGTTAATGACTGGTGGGGAGCTTTATTGCCGCATTTCTTTCTCTCACCCCCTCTCTCCCTCTCATGCAGGATGCACTGGTAGGGTTTCGCATTATCACTGTATAGGCTGGCCCTATATTGATTTCTGAACTTGTTACGCGGGCGGTCGCTAGCGTGTTTTTCTTGAATACTGGAGACCTACAATGTAGCATCTGGGATGTAAAACAATCATTCTGCAGTATTCGTCACAACAGAAAGGGAAAGGGAAAAGTAGATCAGAATCACTTCCTGTAACAAAATAGTTTTAAGCTGTCTGAAGTGTTAAGGGGACACGCTGATTGAAAAATCACATTTAGGGAGAAATTGTTTCTTTACGCAAATTTCTTAATATATTACGTTTAAAATACCAAAACGATTCGATCTAATATCTAATTACATTTTTAATAAATCGAGGAAACAAGCTCAAATTAATTTATTATTTTTGTTTTCATATTACAAAAAATATACATAGTCGCAAAGAATTATAGAAAAGCAGACAGCGAAACCAAATTTTATTTTAGAGTGTCCGAAATAGATACTTGGAGTTATTTCTGTACCTATTCTGGACAGTATATTAAAGTTTGTGAAACTCGAATTTTACTAAAGATACAGGGTTTCAAAAATACTAAATATATAAAAATAAAAATAATTAAAAGCTAGAAAACCAGTCGCATCCAAATTTTGCAAAAACTTACAAAGTCATGCTTTAAAAATTTATTTCAGATCGCTTCAATAGAAAAGAAGTTAAAAGTTACGAAAGTGTCCCCGTAATACACTGTCTACAAATTACACTTTACTGGGAAATAATCGTCTTTAGTACCATTTAGTAAGAAATCCCATGGTGCGGCATAGATAAAAACAAGTCATTCCGCCCACTATAAATTGGATTGTAGGAATTACTTAACTATAAAATTATATGCAATTATCCAGAAAGAAAAAAGTACCGATATTTAATGAAATTGAAAGAAAAAGTAAATACTGGTTCATCAGTTTCCTAATATCTCACTCAAAGTTAAGTGATCATATTTACTAACTTAAATAAATGGGCTTACGTGAAGTAAGAAAGGTCAAGATACCAAAATTACGATTTTTTTTGCATCCCTACCTAATATAGGTCTATGATGAAAATTAACCCACTTTTGAGTAAAGTGTACCTGAAAAATACAGAATTAACATGGGCAAGTTGAGACAGAATTACTCCCCTAAACTTGAGATGCCGTTTGGTAGCTCCTGAGAGAACTAGGCACCGGTTTGCAGAAGTGAATAGATAAAGGTGACAAGAAATTTGGAATAACGTAAAGTTCTTTGTTGTATGGATGGTGTGGAATTAAGCTAGGAGTGCTGAACCTAGTTGTGATAGGAAGGTATTCAACGAAAACAACTAGAACATTTTAACTCGCAGTTTCATAAAAATATGTAAATACTGTTTAATACTTTTAAAAACCTCAGTATATTCCTGCTTTATGAATGTAAAACTCGATAAAATAGCGGATTTATGTTAATGCGCTACAACGCAGAGGCTTGAAAAACAAAATTTATGAACAGTGTATTTTATACAATGCCGTTCTGTGTCAGTGTTCGAAGCAACGTCCGTCACAATCGGAAGCTGTGGACCAAATAGATTTGAATAGAGAAGAGAACATATTTCTGAGGTTCACGTGATAATGCGAGTATCGTGTCGGATCGATTTCTGTGGAATAAAAATGTTATAATCCGATTTGTAGTTAGCTCTGAGTGCACTAAGTGATACTGTACTCCAAGTACTGTCTCTTCTACAGGTAGTTAGATATGACCTACATATTATTGTGCAATGAAAAGCCATAATAACCATTGCCTCTCTGTAATTTTAAAAACCTAAAACAACCTTTTCATAACTACCTGATCGCATAAGATATTGCTAAAATACTTGTATAGGCCTACACACTAGAAATGAACACAGCCGAGGAAAAAGTGACGTTAAAGTGATATTTTATGTCACCTTTTTCCTCGTCTATGTACATCCATTGTATCCTCCTTAAGGGATGGTATGCAAGATGGTATGTAAATCTTGGATTTATTATCAGAAACTCAAAATATTGTAGTATAAGTACATTATTTAGACTATACAGAACCATTGTCAGACCAAAATTAGAATATTGCTCATTAATTTGGAATCCTACTACCATTAAATACAGGAAATTGATAGAGTCCATTCAAAATAAATTTCCAAAATATACGTATTTCAAACAGTTTAACTACTATCCTAAATTTGAATCATATTCAACTATGTTACAGTATTTCAATATCCCTGAATTATCACACAGACCAAATATTCATGCATTGTTGTTTATATACAAATTAATTAATAATGAAATAGATGATATTAATATTCTCAAAGAAATATGTTTTTATGTTCCACGTTATAGATCTCATAAATTGCATAATCTTTTTTTATCCCAAAAGTAAATAATGACTCTCATAATAATTCTCCTCTTTATAATGTACTCCGACTATACAATCAGTTCCACAAAATGGACAATATAGATATTTTTAATACTAACAATAAGCGGTTTAAAAATATATGTGAAAAAAAATTGAAAATTTGAAGATAATAATTATTAAATTTTGCTCCATGTCATTTTCTTTACTTGAATCTTTCTGATATGTATATTTTCCTCCAAAACTATTATATTATTATTTATATTATTATTTGTTTTTTCATATTATGTTCCCTTGTGTAATTGTCATATTGTTTGTGTTTCTGGTTTTCTTTTCTGTGTGTTTTTTTTCTTTCTTATTGTTATAGCATTAGCTTAATTATTTTGAATATCACTTTAAATATTTAATTTTAGAATCTGGTGTATTAATATAAGCGAGAATATTGTAATTGGGCATTAGCCTGTAATTTCTTAGTACAATAAATAAATAAATAAATAAATATTGGCATAAGTCTTGTTCAGACACATTAAAAATCAAGATGGCAAATATTTGTAACAAAATATTATATTTATGGAGATAACATGCCAATCTGCACTCATATCTATATTATATTTTCCAATGTTCGGTGTCCCGAAGCATTTTATTTGGCTCTCGAAGACAGCCTCAACGGCCGAGCTACCATAAACCAGTAAATGAATTAGACGTTTTCAAGAGAATACTGGGTCATTACGTACGTGTAAAGTATCAATCGAAAGATTTTCTCTCCTGTTTAACTAAGTTTCACATAGCTGAGTTAGGCCTATTATACGTTTTTGTTTTTAAATTACAATTACCACATATGCTGAGTATTTAAAACCTCAAAAAATGTTAGCCTATTTTGAAAAACATAACTTATTTTAACACATTAAACATATATAAGTAGCGTAAGCTACTAGTCTAGACGTAAAAAAACTTGTGATACATATTTTGGGTTCGGCTGATGTCGGTCTTTATTTAAAATACAGTAGATCAGATTCTACAAGGAAGTAAGCTGGGAATGAGGTTGTTTGGTCCACGTATTGCTTTAATTTGACTATTTATAGTCCCTTCAAGATGACATCATGCCTAGGATAATTTTTAATACATTTTTTTACAGTTTTAAGAATTTTTAGCAATACTTTTGACTAATTTAATGTATATATGTATCACAAGTTTTTATACCTCTAGACTAGTAGCTTACGCTACTTATATATGTTGAATGTGATAAAATAAGTTATGTTTTTAAAACTAGGCTAAAAAGTTTTAAGGTTTGAAATACTGAGCAAAGGTGGTAATTGCAATTTAAAAACAAATTGTATAGCTCAGTAGGAAAATGAAAATAATTGAGATATCTATTATACATATTTTGACTAAAAATATTAAAATTAAAATGTCATTTTTAAAAGAGTAACAGTACGTTTCGTTTCGATATCTCGTTCCCAAGCCCATAACGATTAATCCAATGAACAGTTCATAATAGTGAAACAAAGGATAATTGGTAGCTTTTATGGTCAACTTTGAAGCTAAAATTAATGTTCAATCTACACTAAACTTCAATGTGAGTAGCCTATATTTCATTTTAAACACTCTTTACTTTTTATATGCCAGTATTAATGTACTCACGGATTATTTACAGCTTGAATTTTGCTTTTCGCTGTGCTATGTTCTTTTACTTGCAGTAAGTCTACAACACGGGCCCCTCAGCTTAAAGTCCCTCCCGGAGGGCTCCGTACCCAGGATTTTTTTACGTCCTGAAAAATCCATTCACCGCGGTTCTACATAAGATTAAATTAAAGAAAGTAGTGTGGATGAAAATTATACACAAAAAATAAAGAGGAATGTATAACTAAACCATATTCAGATAAATAATCTGCAATTTATAATTGAAACTGCATTAAGTAGAGTACAAAACAGACACTTGTGTACTGCTTGCTTGTCCGTATGTTTTTAATATTCGACGTTATTGTTCGCCCTATTGAGCCGTGTTACAGGAAATTGGATTCTGTGTGTTTGGCTCTGCATTCAGCAACAAATGATCGGTGTTCGTTACAGAAAAGTGACGTATATATATAATGAGTTCGTTCTCCCTTTCAAACGTAAAGTTTTCGCAAACCGAACCTGTTTCGTGAAAATACGTACAAATTCCTCATTAGTTTCTTGTCGAGATTTTGCAGTTAGAAGGGATTGAATTAGAATTGAAAAATGGCGTCGAGTGGATACTGTTAAGCTCGACCGATAAAATTAAAAGTATAATCCTTTCACTGGTACTGTATTTTGACCTACTGCTTTGGTGAAACACTCACACATAAACTACATACCTACCCTATTCAGACTGTCGCGTGCTGGATAGGTCAAACCCTAGTTTTCAAACATAGATTAACAGTTCCAGCTACTCATTTGATGTAAAAATATTTTATATTTAATCTTAATAAATTTTTGAAACTGTATTCCAAAATACATTGACGACAGTGTAAAGGAATACAGAAATTGCTTTCCTGAAATTGATAATGCACAGTAGATATGTATACTATTCATGTGTACGTCTAAAACAATCATTTTGGTTTTGGGTAAATTTGGAAAAAAAAAATGCTATTGAAATGAGATTTCTGTAAATTTGCTACGACCCTACTTACTCAATAATTTAGTATTTTTAACTGATTTCTACCTTAAGAGTAACTACTACTCTGGGCTTTGAAAATGTATACAATCCGATGATTTTAAATAGCTATTAAAATTTGTTAGACAAAATTAAAGTAATTTAATGCATGAAATATGAATGTATTTCTTATAGGAGAATGAATCTAGTTCATATTTCTTGTGTTTTGTTCGCTTTCTAATTTTCTCTCCTTCGTACTTTTGGATTTTTAATTTATAATAAAATAACGGAATTTATTTATGTGAGTGAATAATAGTATAATATGCAACAAGCCTGTCAATGGCCACTCTGTCCTTCGCGTCAGCTGGTTCTCGTAGTTCTTGTCTTCTACGACAGTTGGCAGCTCATGGTCAAATCGTAGCTTCTTTATAGTAGTTTTCTTGAAACCAATGAATTAGACAGCACGAAATTAATTAATTCATTTTAGTATGATATTAAATTTACAAGAACAGAATTTATTTCATTTTAAAGACAGGTTGTTTAGTAGGCAGTTTTCAGTTGCTACTCCCAAGGTTTCAAGATCGTTCCGCTTTCGATAATAATCGATACCACACCGATCTAAAGAAAATCAGTTTCGAAATGTGTATCATTATGATACCGTTGCGTCCCACACAAGAACCTTATTACTTTATGGGCGAGCAAACAATATTTATGAGCTTTTATAACTCTCTATCAAATTCTAATTTAATTGAATTCATACCTTCAAGACAGTTAAAACCAAATAGCTATAAAACACATTTTTCTCAGCTTTGGATATTTATTCTACATAAGCCTTTCAGTTTCATTTGCATCTGATAATGATGCAGTGTAACCGAAAGACCTAGGCACAAATAAGTGTCTTAGTTGAGAAATAGTACATTATTTGACGAACCTATTATGGCATTTACTAAGACGAAAAGTTTATATGAAGCGAGCAAAGTGAGTTTCATTCTTATCATAAGATTATCCAAATTACCATTATGGGCTAGTTGGATACGACTGTTTTTGTTCAACTGCAATTAAATGTTTAAATTTTGGGTGTTTAGATTACTTCGTAAGTGCTAAGCAAACGACTATCGGACAACAGGTCTTAGTAGTTCTCGTATCTTCCGATAGATGGCAGGCTACTAAGCTTGCAGGCCGCAGGGCGTCTCTTGAAGCTTTAACGTCAAACAATGCACATTAAAACACACGAATTGAACTCAATTTAGTATAATATTAAAATCAACACGAGCAGTGCTGATTTTATTTTTAATACAGGTTATTTTTTACTCAGTTTTGCTGCTTTCAAGGTGTTGAGATCGTACCATGTTTAACAATAATCGATATACCTGTGTATGAGAATTTTATCTTAATGGATATCATTATGATGACGGTACTTCGCATTATAGGTAAGCGTATTTTACTGTAGTATAGCCGAACACAATATGGTATTACGTAACTATTTTATTGATCGAGCTCAACGGTGCTGAACAACATGAATTTAAACACGTCAGGACAGATAGTATACTGGTTTTCAAGGGACATTACAAATCATAGATAAAGTAAATAAATGCTGTTTTGAATTCCATTATTCGTAGCGTATTGTGTTGTGTCATGTAGGTCGGATTCCAGCTAACGTGGTATAATACCTATATGCAGGTAACTTAGTTATCTCGCAAAAATACAATAATGCAGCGTTGTTTGTAGTGAAATTTTCACACACAATTCTCGCATTCTGTAATAAGAGGTTTTTGTTTTCTGTTCATTCGACTGTTGCAAAAAGTGAAATGCAACGCGAACACTATCGGTTATTAGGTATTAATCCCGATTAGCCGAATCTTAAAAAAGCACCTACGTAGAAAAGCTATGAGATATGTTGATCCTTTAGTCATTGAACTCATAGATAAAAAATGCATAAACCTTACTCCACGTTATGATTTATCAATTGCTCATTTTTTAGACGTAGTATTGACATGCGCCGCTCAGAATTGTCCGTGATTATTCATATGTCGTGACTAGGTCCCGGATTCTTTGGTTTTAAACTATTTTGTTCCTAGCCAGCTAACCGAGATATTTTAAAATAATTATCCACTTCACTGTCATGGCAGTCACATAGTCCAATCTTATAAAACCTAAAAATGACTAAATAAGACGTTAACAACTAAAAAAATGGTTAATAATGGTTTTAATTAAAGAAGATAAAAACACTTAACAGTTCTAATAAAAATAACTTTTTAATTATTTGCCTAAATGCGCGTCATTCCAATTGTTACCAGTACATTTGTAAGGGAAAATGTAGCAATTGAATTTTTTATTTTGTAACCCCACAGTCCCGGTAAAAGAAACCCTCAGTGATCCGAAATCCCCAGTATTAGAAGTAAACTACAAGCATTCTTAAGCAGCTTACAATTGCAGTTTATGTAAAGTGTTTGCTCAAGAAAGACGCTAAAATTAAAGTATTCTAGAAGTTGGTTTATTAATTGAAAACTATCATGGTAAGTTTATGTGGTGGGATTAGAAATTACAGGGTAATTCTAAAATTAATTGTGTTCTGTAAAATACAAACTGCTATTGAAATACTAAGCAAAAATATTTCTATAGTTTTGAGGTTCACAGATCTCGAAATTTTAAATAAAAACCAAATTAAGTGATATAAATAATCTGTTTACTATGTTTATTAAGGTGAAACTTGAAAAAAGTCTGAAAATGATATAAACTAAAATAAAACTATTTTAATATGTTTAAAAAAAACTAATTCAGGCTTTATAAGAACCTAAATTCCGGGCCCTAGTCATGACTCATGACGATTTTTAAATGATGGACTTTCTGCGAGTGTAATGTAACTGACTGACTGTACGAATTAGTGGCCCCAGACCATTGGGGACGTAGGTCTCTGAATCCCTTGACAATTTGTAAGTGGGTTGGTATCCCCAGGTATTGAAGTTTTTAAGTATATATATTTATACTTTCCATATTATTTCATTCATATTTATTTACCGGTACTTGCCATTCAGCAATTTATTATTATTATTATTATTATTATTATTATTATTATTAAACTCCATGGCGCTACATCCCTTGAGGGACTATGCCTGCCATTCGACTGCTGTGTCATCCACCATAGGCAGTTGACAGGATTGGGGGGCATGCTGGACTCCCACGGCCGTTATTGATGGCTTACCTACCTCAGAAAAATCCGAGAAGGCACCGGGGATCGAACCTGGGCCTGCGGATCTGTTGCCAGCGACGCTAAACACGAGATCACACAGCAGCTTATTATTATTATCGTTATTATAATTATTATTTTATTATTATTATTATTATTATTATTATTATTACAATTACTATTACTATTACTATTACTATTACTACAATTTCGTAATTCTGTTACTTAGGTTTATAGATTGCATTGTTGGTTGCTGAAAATCGGAGAAGTTTGCGCATAAATATTTTTCATAAAAGTTTTGCTATCATAAGTACACTTGCGTCCGCACATCCTCTGAAGAATTGTCAAATTGTTTAATGTAAAAGTCACGTTAATGACCAATAAATCCTATTAGATTGCACCTCTGGTTGCTTGCAATCAGATAACGTTTGTGCAATATTTTGAATTGAAATATATTTGGTATTGTGGAAAATGTTAAACAAATTAATTTCCGACAAGTTTACAACTATTCGAAATATTTTATAATTAATATTGGTTTAATATCAGTTTTCACTTTTCAGGTATTGTCCCCCCCCCCCCACATATTTGCTTCGGGCCGGTGCGTCCGGTGTGGATGCCATACTTCTAACGCAGTTTGTTGGCTTTTTCATTGGTCGAATGTTTGAACCATTATATGTATGAATGACTGATGGTTAACTGTATGACAGGTTTACTTATTAGATGGTGAACCGTAGTCTACTATAGTTCGGCTAGCCCAATAGTTAACTAGTCAACTGACATATTAATGTCAGTTCTAACAGCGAGTCCATGTCTTCTTCTCCGCAATACTGATATACAAACAAAGACCCATGAAACTGAATCGTGATTATTCCCTGTTTTAATTATCATTGAAAGTTTCAAATTTCAGATGGACTAGGGATCTCGCATATTAAATTTCAATTCGTTATATGACTTCATATTCGTGCATAGCAGTGGCGTAGCGTAAGTTTCTGCCTCCCGGGGCAGATGCCAAATATGCCGCGCGCTCTCTCGCACAAAATATATTAGTATAAATTTTATCTTTTTTAGAGGGAGGAAAATATTAAGCTGCAAACAGATTTTTTCTCAAATTTAAAATTCTTAGAAACTAGAAAATAAAATTTAATTGTGAAAATAAGTTTTGAATTATAATATGAATAAGTTAGGGCCTATTGTCTAAAAGCGTTATTTTTAATTTAAGAAAACTTATTGTTAATGGAGAATTGTGATAAATATTATTAAAAATCTACTTAGTGTTGCAATATGATAAAAACTTTTTACCTACAGAAAATGTTTTTAGCAACAACTTTCAAAATAAAAATAAATAATTCTTTTAAATATAAATATAAATAGGTAATAACATATTTATTCTTTTATTGAAAATAAAATACTAAAAATAATTATAATTTATACATTATATTACAAATAAAAATATAATTTCTTTCTTCATCTAAAATTTTATTTTCCTACTTTTCCTCCTAGAAAAACATTTAATCAACATCGATTGCATCAGTAATTTCTTGCTTAATAGCCAAATTAGCCAGATTAGTTAATCTTAGTATAGGCTACGCCTACTCACTGTCGATCGTAAATAATATTTTATTCAATTCAATTTATAGGAGTTTCTCTCACAGCTGGCATTGCTTGTGTCAGTCGTGAAGAATATTCGAAGCAATATTATTATGTTATCCAGGGTAACTTCCAGCTCAAATTGCATAATCAATTTTAAATAATCAAGTAGGATACGTGCTGTAAATTGAAGTGTTGGGAAGCAACGTCCACTAGTTTGGCTGGCTTAAGAAAGGCAAATGTTTTCGCCAAATTCCGTAACTGCTTAATCATGTCATTAATTTCTGTAATAACCTTATCTAACGTCATTGGTTGAATTTCGGTGTTTCAGAAAGTTGTTTCGATGAAGGACGAAAAGTGTGTCTTTTGCGAAGCTTGATCACTTCTATTTTCCCTAATACTAATTCAACGCTAGAGATTTTGCCACCCCTAGAAAAGTGCTGCCCCTACGCTATGTTACTCATGCGGAGGAATAGCACATTCCTGCTGTAAAATATTCAGGTCGTATGCTTTTAAAATACAACAAAACATACTCACAGCACATGCCATCCACTAAATGTAATATCTACAGTGTCACATTATTTCCAGGCAACATCATCATATGGGGGAAAAAATTAAATCCTGAATAATTAACAACGCTTGAATACAAATCTAGGCGTCGCATTTATTAGCGTAATGATAATGTTGCTGTTAAATAAATGTATATGTGGCTAGAGCGGGAGAACTGAATGCCATGCATTGGTCGAGGTATTACTACTACAATACAAATGTTTTGTATGCAAAATGATGCATGCTCAGTTATCCATGTAGCATTAAATTGTTTAAAGATAATCACCACAAACATCATGCTTTCATGACAGCTAATTTTTAAACTTTTGTATTTTATTCGCTTATAAATGTCACTATAAGCTATTTTGAGTAAATGTTTTTTTTACCAGTGTTATTCAACTTGCGGCCCGTGCCATATCTTTTGCCGGCCCTCAAATAAATACAGTACTGAATTTAACTGCTTAAGTTTGGACCGTCTGCAAGCAAACACCAGTTTTAACTAAAAGTAAAAATAGTATTCTTTGTATACTACTTTGTGTCAGGTCTCACATTAAATTCGAGAATGTTACTATGCTTTGTGTTATTCATTAACACTGCAAAATGGAAGACAAAATATAAAACACACATGTATAATATTAAGTAATCCTTACAATTATTATTGTAATATAATTATGATGTGCTGCATTTGTATTACATAAGTATAATGTTATTAATAAATCAATGCGGCCTGCTAGTCTTTGACAAAAAGAAAATATCCCTTTAGTTACACTGATTTAAATTAATTTGGAGTAACAGTACTTTGAGATATGAATACCTTTAAGAAGAAATCCAAATTTTTATTCATTATTTTTCTTTTACGAAAAATATTATAATAATATTAATGATTTAATTTCAACTTTGTTGTTTATTTTATTTACTGAAATAGTTAAAATAATTTAAAATGTTGAAGCTTGCTTTAATGAAATATTAATATTTCTATATCAACAATTTTTATTTTTATTTTTTCTGCTAAATCAGACAGTGAAGTTCAGCAATCACACTGATAAGTTTTAATATTGTACGACAAATGAAATTAGATTAGTGACGTCATATTTTGAAAGATCGCATGTTTAAATTCTCATGTAAGCCAAAGTTAAGTCTATTTTCTTAACATTTGTTTCCAATATATTTTCAAATAGCCTATATGAGGTAATCGGAATTTTTCACTAGGCCCAATCCTTTGGTGGCACTGTGGCCTTGCGACCGCTCAGCCTCTAACAGATATGAGTACCAGGAGCAATCCCGGGGATAATGGCGATCGGTGCATAGGGGTTACAATCTTACTAACCTTCATGTGCCTAATGTTTAGAAAACCGAGAGTCTCAATATCCTAATAGTACAAGGGCCTCCGTGGTTTGTACAAGGGACGCTTTACTTTACTTTTAAACTTAAAACGTATTCAAATTCATGACAGTCATGAAAATTTATTATTATACCCTATAGGTCTCAAGATTTTGCACTATATGTTCAGAGATAACTGGCTTAACGTGTATTGAAAATATTATGTTCATTGCTAATCTGGAAAGTACTAACATTTGCTCATTTAAATTTTAATTATAGTATTGCTGTCAATTTTGGTACTATAGCTCGACTCTTCTACAAATCGAATGAACAGATTAACTCATTTTCGTCTATATGATTTAAAAGAAAAAACTAAAGTGTCTCCTATACAAGCCATGGAGGCCCAAATGGTTCCAGGATTTTGATGCTCCCAGATTTTAGACATTCGGCACGTGAAGGTGGTATGGTTGTCAGCCTTGAGCACCGGCCGCCTTTACCCCCAGGTTTGCTCCTGGTACTCATTTCTGTTAAAGGCTGAGCCGACACCAGGGTCATATTGCCACCAGAAGGATTAGGCCAACTGAAAAACTCCAGCGACCTCATCGGGGATCAAACCCGCGATCTTCCGGTTTGTAGCGCAGCACCTCATCCACTACCCTACGGCGTACTCCCGTCTATATGATTAACTCCAAATAATCATCCTTTATCATCTGCATATAGATATACATACAACTAAACCAGTGCCGATAGAAGAGAAAACTTTCCTGAAAACTTTAGGAGCATGAGTTTCCGGTATAGTAAATTTACTTATTTTAATGGTAAAATATTTTTATTTGTGTTTATATTTAGAGAAAGATGTTATTTTATAAACATTGTTAAACTTTTTCCCTACTTACACTTAAACAATCACAGATCACAGTGTGTAAAATACGAAATCCGTCGAGCAGCGTACATTTTAAATATATTTTGTAATCTTCCACAAGTGTAATTTGTTTTTCAATAATTATGTAAAGAGCAGATAATTAACAACTCTCATACTTATTTACACACACCGAACAACCAAATTTTTATATATTCTGCGAATTCATTTCGCATAATTGTGGGGTTTTTTTTAGCCTTGATGTAAGAAACGTTTCTTTTCAAAACTTCACGCTTATCGCTGTAATCAGAAATTATAGTCCCTATATTTTGATATTAAAAATGTCAAATGACACTGAATTGTCATAATCTAACCATATCCATTGAGAATATTTCTGAAATAGTACAGGTATGGAAACGTAACTAAATTTGGAATTATAATTTTTTTTCATTTTATGTATTATATATGCATATGTATGAATGTATTATTACATCATGTGGGTATCAGTAAAATTATTACACTCATATTTTGGTTATAACTAAACACACACCATTCCAAGGACTTGTATGGTAAAACCTGACATTATGATTCTGATATATTGCGGATTTTACTCCCAAAATTCCTTCAAGGGAACGCATTTTCGTTCAGTGATTACCATAAAATTACCATCATTTGATTTTAAACCAGACCACTTCCCGCAACAAAAATAGGTTTATCCATGTACATAAATATTCTGAATTCATCCTAAATAGCCACATATATAAGGTCAGAGCTAAACTTTATTCGATTAGGGTATGTTTAAAACACAACTCCGCGTTGATTATTATTTTTACTTTTGTCTTGCGTATAATAGGGGTTACAGTAACTGCACATTGTTTTATCAACGTATATTTCTTAGAAGAAATATCTTGGTCTCCACTTAACGCCTAAACACCTATATTTTGACTTTTTTCTTTAAACTATTTAACGATTAAAAAGAACCAGCGTTAAGCTTTGAATCATGATTAAATATGACTTCGAAACACCATTGCTTAGTAGTAGACCCGATCCTCTGGAAGTTTATATTCAAGCCACGAATAATAATTGCCAGTATATTATCTATATGTAATTTCAGTTTACTCATCCCACTTGGTTTTAGGTTTTGGAAAGCCTGATTGCAAGGCTTGTAGGCTGTATAGAATTATTGTTTTCAAGTTCTATCGTAAACATTTCTACAAGGCCCTGAGTATTGTGCAATAGTGCACAAAAGTTTAATACGAATGTTTCCAGCATTTGGAAAGGTACTGTTTTCCCTACTTCTAATAAATATCATATACTTTTATATCTTTAAAAAAATTCATAACACCCTTTCAATAATGATGGGGGGCCATTAAAATACTGTGAGCCATAATTTTGACGTGTTTCTTAAGCTCTGCTCTTATCCAAGTGGCAAGTTAGAGCTACGAGGGGTCTACGAATTTCACCTGTGGCATATAAAATACGATATGACTTTCCATGTATCACTTTTTCGCATATGTATTAGGTAAAATCTTAATTCCGATATTGTTAACTTTGATTGTTGAAGGTGAAGTTTCTATAGTGTAGGTAATAAAATTGGTCTGTTATAAAATCACCCCAGTTTTACAGTGTCCCCGGGCAAGAAAACCATATCCGGGATCATCTGTACCAAGATATGTGTAAAACAAGTTCTGTCCACTGGTCTCTTCTGCTCTTAACTCTTGTTTCATACTGATCGTCGTGTACTTACGTCTACAAATTTCCTATGCTTGATAGGCATTTAGAATACATTTTAGAAATATATAAAAAGGTTACCGAAGTGGCTGGTCAGTCATGCGAAGCCCATGAGGTTGCTCTCCGTGCTCTGGTCAGCTAGAAGAGCGTCGTCTGCCAGATTGATGTAGGTAATGAATGCCATGTCTGAGTGTGTGGAGGAAGACTGCAGAATGGAGCGCCCGGAATATCCGGAATCGCTCTTCCTCAGCTGTGCGGCGGCGGACTGTTGCTGCAGTTTGAGCCGTTGTTTCCAGCATCGCATGCCGCAGAACGTGAGACAAGTAGCCATGATGATGCCTATTATCACACTGATCACGATTACGCTGAGGTAGCTGCGCTCAATTCCTAGCGTCAGCAAAAAGCTCTCCATTCTCGTCGTCACCGTTATGGTAGATATGATTAAGGTGTACTCTTCCCTCTGAATACATAATGAGAAAGCGTACGTGGTTCCAGGCTTCAATCCGTTTATTGTATAAGAGTGTATCTTAAGACCCACGGAGAATGTCACTGACTGAGGACTGGAGGTTGTCGCGTCGTCTCCGTTGCCTTCAACAATTTCTTCGTATTTGAGCATGTAGCTATTAGATATTGAGTTGGACATGTTCCACGACAATGTAACAAAGGTGGAGGTGATGGAAAGCGCCAGTAAGTGAACATTTATGGCCCGAACATATAATTCTACTGCACGAGTGTCCACTCCATAATCATTCCTTGCCACACACTTGTAGGTACCACTGTCTTCCTCGTGCAAGTAATGGACTGTGAGCGTATGATCGGCCACACATAAACGGCCGGAACATTTACCATTAAAGAGTCTTTGTCCAGTCCTGGAAAACCAATTCACTTTTATATCTGGTGATCCAAGTGCTCGACAGTGGAAAGAAGCATTGTTACCAAGGACTTCGCGGAACGTGGCAGGGAACAGAGGGATAATATATGGAGGACAACTTGAGGTGGTGTGAGGTAGGAAGGAAAGGGACATTAAGCTCCCATTATTAATCTGAGAACAGGACACTTCATCTTGAGTCATATTTTGGAGCCAAGAAAGGCTACAGTGACACACGAAATTGTTCTTGGCTACATGTAATTCTGAAATGTCGGGAAAAGCTTGCATCATTTCTTGCTCCACAGTTATCAATGCATTGTTGGAAAGATCTAGTGCTTTGAGTTTGGGAGAGTTAACTACACTTTGAGGATGCACATATGTTAAGGATGGATTGCTCCGAATTTTTAATTCTTCCAGGTCTATTAAGTTGAGGAACGCTTCTCGGTGTATCAGGCGAAGAAATTTGTGGTTTGAAATGCTGAGAGAAGTCACTGCTAGACTCACCATAGTGTTAGGCCCGAATGTATGGAAAGAGTTGGCGTCTAGTATAAGATGCTGCACATGTCCCAGGCGTTTGAGAGCTGCGTTAGGCATTCTCCGCAATGAGTTCTGTGCCAGGTTCAACCGTCCAGAAATATTTATACCCTCGAAGGCACTTTCTTCGAGTCTGATGATGTGGTTATTGGAGAGATCGAGTGTATGGAGATTTCTTTCAAATACAAAGCTGGGTATGTGGGACAGAAGGTTGCTGGACAGGTATACCTCTTGCAAACTTGGAGTGTCTGTGAAGAAATGCGCCTTGAGCATGGACAATTTGTTGTGGCGCAGATCCAGAACTTTGAGTGCAGGCAACATGAAGCACATGGGGTTTATTGTGTGCAGACCGTTTCCTGACAGATTGAGATTCGCCAACTCAGGGAAATCACGGAAAGTATATGGCTGTAGAATGTGTAGATTGTTTAGGCTTAGGTCAAGTATTCTCAACTTAGGCAGCGTCTTACCTGTGCCTGCTATCTCGTTTATGCCATCCGAAGTGAGATCCAGCAGCAGCAGACCTGGGAACCGTCGAAGAGCGAAGAAGTCCACGCGTCGGATTGTACTGTTGCAGAGACGTAGGACTTCGACGGTGGGACTCAGCTGGGACACTAGCAGAGGCTCGAGTCCCGAACACGTGACGGACTTGGCACGGCGTCCCACTGTGGGCTCTTCGTCGCTGCGGCAGGCACAGGACTCGGGGCAGGTTGGCGAAGTGTCTACTACTGTGAGATTGCATATGATCCCCGTCGCTCCTGCGAGGAAGAGCAGACACTGCAGGAGCATACTCACGTGGTGTCTGCGGCCATGAGAGTGTGCACAGTCCTGACTACCCGCGAGCAGTCTAGGAGCCGAACTGTCAGCAAGAGTGAGGACGGCTTCAGTCGCTGCCGTCGTCCCGAGCCACGCGTGCGCTTCTGCGCAGACGTCCCGACGCTCCGCTTCCCCTGGAGATGCAACAAGTCCCACACATCATTATCAAAATTATAATTCGCTTACCTGCCCCTCGTATACCCCTATTAGTCACTGAATTCTCATAACAAACATATAACCTAACTCCGTTAAGTTTGTTCTCTGATTAATGATTATTGTTTTTAATATTAATTGTTGGCATTAAAGAGTATTGTTATACCTGTGCTACTACTGCTTCTAATAGTATTACCCCAGTGCTACCACTACCGAAATTACTGCTACAATAATAATTGTGTGTTAGGGTTATAGATTCAAAAGCAACAGAAATACACCTCTGTGGCGTAAAAGATGCGTTCGCTTCTTTCACTCAGCGGGCCTGGGTTGGAATCCTGGTTGGGATAAATTACCTAGGTGGGGTTTTTTTCTCACCTGTCAGACAAATTTCGGGTAACTTTAGGCCCTTGTAGTCCCCGGATATAATCTGGCCGTCATTATGATCTTCATCCGAACCACGCTTTGTTCAGACCGAATGCGTGCGTGAATGGTGTGTCTCGTCTTATATGTTCGTGTTGTCTCAGAGGTGGTCCGGTATTGGGCTGATCTCTCATCCGGGGAGGCCCTCCATGTCCTTGTCTAGTCAAAAAAGTATGTATGTGATCCATAGATAACCCCTCTCCCGCCAGATCGCGACCCTGTAAGGCCCGAGTGGCGTGGGTCACTGAAATATCCTTAAAAGGAAGAGGTAGAAACTAAAGTAAAGAAAGAAAGAAGTGACAGAAATAATCAATTAAACCTACGTAACAGAAATAATGATTGTAAGTTAATATTTGTTGGTATACTTTATAAGCTATTATATAGATATTTCTTTTAAAAATCTCCCGAGGATTTTGTCACGAAATTTGAAATATTAATTTACGGGTGTTAATTTATGTAACTTATATTTAACATGTATTCAAACTTGTTTATTCCATTGTACATTGATCCAGGGAAATAATACGACGTTAAAAATGTTACTGTTACATAACAGTGACCTTAGTTTGTTATAATAGTAGAGCAGACTGCACTATTTCAAGAATTCAATGCATTAGGACTAACAGAACCATTAAATAAGCAAATTCTTATTGTATGTAAAGTGAAATAATATTAATTCCGTTTAACGAAAGTAACTCATAGATACAGTACAATAAATAATGATAATCTGAGTATTAAATTATGTATACAACAATACATCGAAACACAAATGTAAATAGTTGGGAAATAAAATTATAGTTCAATGCAAACCGTATGAAGGTATTCGATAGCAAAATATATAAGATTTCCTCCAGCTCATGTAGTTAATGAGAATAATAATAATAATAATAATAATAATAATAATAATAATAATAATAATAATAAATATAATATATTTTATTTTAACTGACTGAGTTAAGATCTTGAGGCCTTATCTTCCATGCTACCATAGTGATAAATTTATATTACAAAGCACTAATAATTCCTTGACAGTAATTTCAATGCAATTACAACAATTTCTTTACGTAATTAATACAATAATATTTTTAAGTGAATACCGATATAATAATATGAGATAAGAAAAAATGAAAGGTTATAAAATATATACAGATATCATAGAAATAGAAAAAGAAATAACAATATTTATTGTAATAATAATAATAAAACCCTATATTTGTATTGTTACAAATAATAGTTAATATTTTATGAACGTTAGAGAACGCTATTATTATTATTATTAGCATTAATATTACGTGTTATTCTGATTTTCTGCAGTATTCTATAGTGCAGATTTTTGTGCAATGCACTCCAAAAAGACACGGGTTCAATCCTGGATGGGATCCACCGTTATTACAGATAACCTAAAAATCTGGAGACCACAACCTGCTAGGACGCTAAGGGTCTCCACTGCATGCATAGGGAGCACTTTATTGTGGTTTCTTGTTGTTCACATAGAATGATTTTTTAAATTCTCACTTTACAGTAATAATAATAATAATAATAATAATAATAATAATAATAATAATAATAATAATAATACGAGGTATATTAATAAAGTAGTTTCATTTTACTTTTTTTTAATTGGAATGAAGTTACAGGATTTGTTTTGCAATACTTTGAAATTACACACTCTAACTTATTTTTCCACATAGTTTCCAGCCACTTGTCTCAGAGATACGAACATTCGAAATATGTGCTGTATTCGCAAGTCCCGTCGGTTCTGATTTACGTTCTGTGATAGGACTTCTGTGGCAAAAAACTGTAAAGCAAGTGAAATTACGGGCCAAACGTAATGAATGAAGTTGGCGTAAGACGGTGGTGTCGTATGTGCATAAATGGACGAACCAGTGCCCATGCTGGAGAGAGAAATGGTTGGCCAAGTATCGTGAACGCAGATCTCATTTGGATGGTTGACGAAACCTCAGATTCACCATCTTGGAGCTTTCTGATCATTTACACATATCTATTGCACTCTTTTATACAAAGTAATTACCGAAGATTTGGCCTACCGGAAGCATTTTGACGACGACGAAGAGTTTAAAACCAGCGTCGTAAGTTGTCTTCAATCGCAGGCGGCCGAATTACTACGACTGCAAAATCTCAAAGCTCGTCAAACGCAGGACAAGTTTCTCAATGTGACTGGAAACTACGTGGAAAAATAAATTAGAGTGTGTAGTTTCAAAGTATTGTGAACAAATTCTGTAACTTCAATCACATTAAACGAAATACACGGAGTTTACTTTATGAATAACCCTCGTAATAATAATAATAATAATAATAATAATAATAATAATAATAATAATAATAACAGTTATTTTCATTATTGCTGTTTTGAAATCATAGTTCTGACACTAAAACGAAACAGAAAAAATGTGAAAATAATAAATCTAAAGTAAAATAAAAACATGTTAAACAAAAGGAGGAATATTGTAAAGTACGAAAGTCCAATCATCAACAAACATGATTTTTGGACATAGGACATCATTATTTACGAACTGTCTGGTAAAGCACGGGGCACATATGTTTTTATAGGTCGTGGAAATTGTAAAATACTCAAGATACGCATTTTTCCTGTAAAAAAAAAAATGGCCCAATGATAATATTACCTCCGTATTCCATTGTAGTTACTTTAAAAAATTCAATTAAAATTATGGGATTGTGTTTGTTTCTCTTTTGTTTTATTTTTCATGTATAAGAAGGTTAATTTGATTCGCAGTGTACTCAATCACTACGTAATATATTCAGATTCAGTAATTTAGATGTACAGAATGTTAGGCACAGAAATATCTTAAATAATTACAAATACTAGTCTATTCATACACTTCCTTGGATATAGACCAGTCACGATCGTTTATCTTATAATATGTTTTCTAGGCCTGCAAGGATGCGATTTTACCTGATAAAACGTCAGCTCGTTACTGAACACGTAAGGCATTAACGTGCCGTGATCAATGCGTCACGTGCTGCTAGTGAACAAAATATTTACACATTACCGGTATTTTATACAAAATATCTCGTTTAGAAATTGAAATAATGTAAATTCAAATTGATTAAAAATACACTTTCGATTCGACGCAAACCAGTTCTTATGCTTTTATGGCGTTCTGATGCTGAAGCACTTCATCTTGTGGTAACGCACTATTGGTAGCATTGATCAATTGGAATCGATTGATCGAATCGATACATGGGCTGTTCACTCATTTACTGTGCCGTGATCTCATAGCGGGCAGAATACTGACAACAAAATAAGAAAATAATTCATATTTACATTGTGTGTCAAAAGTAACTACATGTGGCAATGTCAACTATTGAATATAATTTTGTTGTGGAAACTATAATAAATATAACAGTTTTTCAAAATGGAAATTTACGACGACGTCTTACCCCTGGAATTTTGTGCCCTGATATAAATTGTAAACATGTAGTCGAATGGTGCGAAACGAAGGGGTAAATTAATTCTTGCTAAACAAAATAATAGTAAAAAAAGCGAAGCGTATTTTAATAAGACTTTGTGTACCTGCAAATTCTTGTGGAGAAAGTTCCTCACGTCTTGGAGAATATAACAAGGTGGTGTGATGATCGATACGCGAGACAGTTGTATTATCTTGACGAGATGTCGCGATGCCACTTCCAGCGCCCCCCCCCCCGAGCTCCGCGACGTTCCAGTCAATTGACACGTGTGGGGACCCCTCTCCTTCCCCTCTCCCCGCCAGGCGATTCCCCTTACCCGCCTAATGTCAAACAGCCTCTCTTGACTCGTATTTTACGCATGGGCATAGTAGTGTTTGAATCCGGTACTAAAAGTTGATTACATCTCAAAATTATGTTAATATTTGTATTGATTATTATTTAATTATTAGTTGACATTATTTAATTATATGAAAGTTTATTATAATTAAGGCCCGGAAGTTAATGCTGTATCAGAAAACAAAATATGCATGTAAATAATTATACTCTAAAGTTTGTAAAATAAGCTGCGAACTTGACGTTCTCTTGTTAGCTGAATTATATTATAAATAAGAAAAATAGTAGAAGTTGTATAAACTGCTTTTCAAAACTTTATAGTAAATAAGGCCAATGCAAGACATTTTAGTAAATTGACTCTAACGAAGTGAATCGTAGCTCCAATATTATACAATCAGTTTCGAAAACAATAGGTTATTTTATATCAATTACTGTACAATTGTTTCTCAAAACATTCGCTTAAACAAATGCTGTATGCTGAAATGTTTGAATTAATAGAGATATGAACAAAATTTAAAATCTGTCAGAAATTTGCCGTTAAAAGTGTGTCAAATTAATAAAATATGTAAAAATATTCAAAAAAAAGGAAATATGTTTCATCATCGCAAACGTTATAAAATATGCCACTATATGCAAAATGAAACCGTTAATTTTCTGTTATTTCTTTCATATCCTTTACACATTCTAACACTAGCATGTCAAACACTGAGATTGACTAAGTTTTCAGTTAAATACCTACTTGTTATGAAGTCAGTATAATATAATTACGTCAAGGTATTTTTATTGATCTATAAAATTTAACAAACGATAAATTCTGCATGTCGATTAATCTGTTTAGTGGATAGAATGTGTTTGTTTTTTAATGCGGTTTTATCGTGGAGATTTGAAACTTCGTATCTATTTCTGCATTATTTTGGTCTTTTTTCGGTATTTTCCTTTGCTAGGCACTTTTACACAACCGTATGCTTGGCTTGAATCCCCTCGGATTATTCTGAGTTAGGGTGGTCTGTAACGGGGTGCTCTTAGCCTTGTGAGGACAACTGAGACGCTACTTGTTTCATTACAGGAGTAGCGGCTTCTGTCACGAAGTCTACCAATAATTGCTGGGGAGTTGGCATGAGATGCAGTTCCTCCGAGTTGATTAGATAGTATGAAACCTGCTCTACGTTTAAAATTCAACATTAATAGTAATGAGAATAATTACTACTATTTATATAATTATATTAGTGTTGTCCATTCTTCTGATCCATATATATGATATTTTTATAGCTTACATACTATTAAAATAATTCACTACTCACGGAGCGCCAAGATCATTCTCTACAGATATCTGGCTCCAAGAATATAACCCGTAATAATTATTAAAACAACCAAAGAATTACATAAATTGATATAAAATCAATAAACTCGAGGGAACATCTATTGCCATTCTAAACGCCTTGTCTGCAACACGCAGTACGTCGATGTAAAAGATGTTGCCGCTCAATTGCAAGTATCGTAATAGTGGAGCAAACCCATATTCTCTAGTTACTCAGGATACACATGAGGGTCCACAGAAAGAACATTTTAAGTATTTTTTTTTTAAATCTTACTGGAGAGCATTCTTTAACTTTAAGTCACTATCACAACTGTATATGTTTATTTTAAAAATACTATGTTACAACGGAATACATTATAAAAAATTAGTTATCACTGAGTTATCCTACTGTTTTATAAACAGTTCTGCTGGTACTGGACATAAACTATTCTAATGTGAACAAAGAAAGTGAAAACTAATGCTAAGTTTTGACTCCCGCTCAAGAGATCGAATGAATAAATTAATAATTATTAGGCTACATCACTATATAAAGAATTAGTACGCCTAAAAAAACACATATAAACGTGTGAAAAGCTAGTCTCTGAAATTTGTCTATCTTCTGCTATATCGTGGTGGTTGGTGGTGCCGTAGTTTTATTAACAATCGCTGATTCAGATATTATGTATAAATTAACAGCTTTAAACAGTCACAGATTTCTGTACAATTCGTTCAAGATCTGTCTGTTGCAATGAGATCACTCGAAAAGTTAAGGGAAATTAAAATTAATAATGTAGCCTCATCACCAGGGCCCGGGTTTTGATGACCTAAAAATACTTAAAATGGAAGAACAAAAAATAGAAAAATAAACAATAAAAGACCCACAAGTTTGTATGAAAATTCTAGTTTATTCGTCAGATTTGTGTTTATTCTACATTTATGTTGTTGGCCTAATTATATAGGCTTGTAATTAGTTAATTGGTACATATGGTTAAATGAAAAAAGCGAACATCATCTTTCTGTATCAAAATTAAAATTATGACAAGATGTATTTATTTATACTTATTTAGAGTTCTCATAACATTAAATGTGAGTAAATGCATAAATAATCTATATAATGCAAGGATCAACACAAAATGAAAAAATAATGACTTTATATTAAAAGAATTCAAGCCTGAAGTATTAAATGTGAAAACTTCCTAAAATGGGGGAAAAATTACCAAATAATGACATTAAACTCTAAATATGACCTAAAAATTTTAAACTGGGGAAAATGACCCTGAAACTTTTAATCTAGGACTAGGATCTAGGACTCATGATCAGTGTATTTGCACTGATGGGAAACGTCCACGATGTATCAGTTAAAAGATGATCGTCATCAAAATCGGGCCCTGCTCATCACCAACATGAATCTTAGCACGTTCTCTCCCGCATTGCAATTCGTTTAGCATTTTCTTTCCCTGTACCCCATTTCTTTTTCTCTCTGTATCTTGTCACTCAGCAGGCTCTTTTCCTTTCTGAAGTACTAGAAAGAAAGCTTACTCAATAAACTAATGGGGCCTTCAAAAACAAAACAAAAAGCTGTAAAAAAGTTATTTAGCACCCTTCATAATAATATAGACGATTTTCTTGAGACAGTATAATAATGTCTTTCATATTACGTTTATGTATGATTTAACGTGAAACAACTGAACCGTTTACTGAAGAATTCGAAGCGTGAGGCTGGGACAACTGAAAACGAACTCTCTGCAATACGGCCTCTTATTCCATATCAAAAAGTGAAGTCAGAAAATTACATTTTCCGTGCTTAAGGCAGAGGAGCGACGTGAGTGCGTCTTATCAGATTTTTTTATTCCCGTGGATTTCTGTCACTATTGTTGATTTTTGGAATGAATTATATCGATAATTAATATTTCTAACTTGATTACGTCAATTCCCATCACCGAAAATTAAATAACAGAAAGGCCAAGATAAATGCATTCTGAAATCAAATATTGAATACGAAGATGCATTGTGAATTGTAAAGAAGTTTACGTTAATAAACTCGCGTTGCTGTTTTGTGTAAATATATTTCGCTCAGAATTTAATTTGAACCCAACAAAAGACTAGATCATTTGTGGGGAGAAGGGAAGGTTGAATGTACTGAATTTTTAATGTGTTTACTGTATTAATTATTTATTTAATACTACAAGACAACAATGCTCCACATACACATTAGATGTACAAATTAAAATATAGCAATGTAATTAAAAAGGAAACTAATACTAAACTTAAAACAATCTCATAAACAAAATAATTAATTCTAACTAAAACTAAGACTAAAACAAATAATCAAACAAACAATACAAACAAGTTAACTATTATTCAAGACAAGACAGTGTCATTTTGAGAAACATAGACATAAAAAGTTTAATAAAACATAATATAAGTAAAAATCACATGCAATTAAATCCAATTTTTAACTGTTTTTGAATTGTTTATAAGTGATACTGTGATCCAGCTCTATTTTAGCTGGGAGTTTATTGTAGTAGGAGCACAGCCTCAGAACAGAGTCATTTTTATGCGCAAAAGTTATAGGTGACCCATATTGGAGTAATTGACTTTTCTGAAATTTGTTTTACTTTTTTCTATTTATATACAGAGTACAATGTTAATATCTTTCTGTGCCTAAAGTTTTTTTTTTCCTTCATTCATCTCTGTCAATCCATATATTTTAGCTCCCTTTCTTTCATACCTGTACCAATCTGCTGCGTCCATGAGTTTCGAGGCCTGCCTCTGGTTCTTTTTCCAGGTGGAACCTTGGTAGTCTTTCTTCTTCCATTCTTCTTGCATGTCCACATCAATTTAATTGTTTATACGTTACAAAGTTAAAAAAAATTGAATTCTTTATATTCATTTTTTTTCTCTTTTCACCGCATTTCTTATTATTTTAAACGTTGAATGTTTCACTGATCACAGTAAGAAATCCATTTCCATTAATAACAATTTTTACTTTAAATTTAGATTCAGTTTCCATGTTTCAGCTTTATTTACTATGATTATAAGATTTTTTTAAAGTTTTAACAACTTAAATAGACTCTTACTACATTCTACTATTACAGTCGAAGGGGAGGCAAAATGACGTTGTGAATTGCGTGTGGCTCACGGGCCGCCGATTGAGCCACACTGATTTAATGAAATGAGGATATGGGTGATTATTAGGAACAATTACAGAACTCTAATCCTCCATGGAACAGGGATGTGGAAGCTGAATGGTAATGATCCTGCAGTGAAATATGTGGAGCATAAGCGTATTTAGTACAGTGGGAAGAGATCTGTCCTAGATGAAATGCATTCTGCAGCGCTCTGAAGTAATACAAACCCTCTGTGTGGAGCGACTGAACCGAAGATTATTAAGTGAATATTCTGCATTGTGAATGATAATATGTGAAGCGCGGACTCGCATTGTGTTGCAGTGCTACAAGAAACGTGTAATGTGGCAATAATTGAATCCAAGTGGTGCTGGAAATGGGTTAATTCTGAAGCGTTCTGTTGGAAACATATATCTCCTATAGGATAACTCAAGCAGAATTAAACGCTCTATTTAAACGCCTGAATTCTCTGGGAGCGTGAGGCTATTGAATAAACTGGTTAACTACATAGAACGTTTGAGAATATTTTCTTCCTGGTCTTATTTTTAGGCTTAGGGCACACATACTGTTTCCGTTGAACGCTACAGGAGAATATTTTAGGAAAAAAATCCTCTTCTCAAGGATTCGAACCCGTGACCATTCGCTTTCCGGCACATGGTAATGGCACTGTGTGCCAGTATGGTATTCTGGTAAAGAACATTAAAATTTGTTATTTGTAAAACAATCCAATTTTTAGAAAAGGATTATAAATTATAAAAGTTTGTTTTATTTATTATTTTATTTTATTTATTAAGCCTGGTAGAGATAGGACCATAGGCCTTCTCTTCCTTCCCCTTTAACAGGATTCCAAAAACTATAATTATAATAAAAAATAAAAGAAATAAAATACGATATGGAAAAGAAAATAGCACTCATATTAAAGTTAAGATACGAAATTACTTATAGTTAAAATTGCAATAATAATAATTAAAATTACAATAAAGCACTATACAATAATAAAAAATAAAATCTAGCACTTATGCCTTTTTACATTATTTACAGCCTTAACCAAATAGGGGTAATACTTTTTTATATACACAAAGTGATAAGCCTGAGTGAGTTAGGTATCCAAACAGTTTTTGTTTGAATTGTCTGAACTATTAACGGTCCCTGACATTCATGGGCGAAGAGTTCCATAATGGAATTGAGGAAATGGTGAACGAATTGGAGTAAAGATCTGTGTGCTGGATGGTATTGATAGCGTTATGTTATTTTGAGGTCGGGTGTAGAAATTATGATTCGAGGCAAGCGTATATAAGCATGGTAATAAATAGGATGGGTCGAGGACTATAGGATTTGAAAGAGAAGCAGAAGAGAACGAAAATCACGGCGTGTATCTAGTCGAATCATTACTAAGTAATAGAAGTTTGCAAAGCTTACTATAAAAAACATTCAAGTAAAGCAAACATAGAAAATATTTCCTTTAAGCCTTCCGTAAATTTCCACCTTAGTGGCATTGTGTCCTTTTGCTGCGGTATGCACATATATGATGAGCTGTAAGTCAAATTTCTTTTAAAAGGATTGCCGATTTTGCTCTCCGCAGATGTAAGATCATCGAGACAATATGTTCTAAATTGAATTGAAAGTTTGGCATGCCAACCTGAAGAGAGTAGGATGTAGGATGGAATTTGCTCTGCTTGAAATTCCTTACCCTTCTTTATTAATTAGCTACGATCTTTAGCGCCATGTTCCCTTCACGACAAAGAAAAGAACCAACAACTTCCGAAACTTAGCTCTTCTTCAAGAATTTTAACGACCTCCTAAATACCGTCATTTAGACGTTAAGTAATAGTCAAATAATAATAGTGATAAAAAAACGTTTCTTTCTGTTCAGACTCAAGTTTGCCCCCACAACTTATTCAGGACTTAAAGTTTTACAACTTTATTGATAAAAGTTGCTTGTACGGGTATTGAACGAATTGTTTTGATGATCACTGTGCAAGTTCTACATAAGCATTGAACAAATTCGTAACCGATCAATGTTGTTTAACTAGTCAAAGTTTTCGCACACATAATATGCAATAAAAATCATATAAATATGCACGAACAATAAGGAAACGTGCACAAACAATATAAAATATGCATAAATTAAAGATAACCCTTCACTCTATTTTGAAAGGTATATTTGTATTTCAATTTCTTTATTATAAATAACGATATAGGCCTAATTCTTTAAATTTTCGCAGATAACTTAAGTTTGTTTTGTTCGACCTTACTACAATACGCTTATTACGTGTGACGTAACGATATCATAATGATATTCATTTCGAAATCGATTTTTATTTTAACATTGGTGTGGTATCGAAATTATTATCGAACACGGAACGATCTTGAAACCTGAGAGTACCAACTGAAATTATAATACTAAACTAAATTCGTTTCTAGTTCTCGAAATACGCTGGTTTCAAGAAAATGACAAAGAAAAAGTTTCGACTTTGACCGTACGCCATGAGCTGCAGTCTGTCGCAGAAGACAAGAACTACGAGAACAGCTGATTGTGGGCAGTGGTCCCCGGTTTTTTTTATGATTCTAAAATCTCAAAACTTAAACATTTAATTGCGGTCGAACAAAAACAGTCGTATAGTAATTAACATGGTCGTACGAAAGTTAAGTTATGAAGAGTCGTACCGTAATAAATACCTTTTTAGGCTAGTAGAATGATGTACTATTTCGTTTATCTTCGAAAATATAGGTTTAGTTAGAATTTCATACGAATTTAGTGGACATTTCATGAAAGCTTACTTCCTAACTGTGTAATTTTGACTCGCCTAGAAGAATTGCTCAGTTTTTTTTCACTGTATTCAAACCTGTATTGTTTCTTTATGGAAAAACTCACTGTTCGAGCTGTACAAAGCCGTAAGCTGTGTAATGACTTCAGCTTAGCTGGCAAAGTTAAATATTTCGATTGTTGTAACGAGGCATGCGAAATTTTAAAAGAGAGGAAAGGAATATAAATAAATAAATATTTTAATAATATAGACAATACATATTAATATAACTGTGCATTAATTCCTTTAAAATAAGGTTTCTGTACTTGTAAAAGAAAAGAGATGACGAGGTAAGCAGGAGAGAAGAGAATCGAAAACGATATACAGTAACTTTGCAGTTATATGTCAGATGTGACCGAAACTCTCTCTCCCAACGGGTTGTGGTCTTGTAAACCCGGGAGGTAAAACCCAGGGAAAGAAGGAGGAGGAAGAGAAGAAGAAGAAGATTCAGGAGACCAAAACGTATATTAATGTTGAAAACTTCGAACTTCAGGATCGAGCATACCTATTTAACAGGTATATTAATTTGCTTTTTAAATAATCAAATGCACACATTTGCACGGGTCCGCATGGACCGTACATGCTTATTCAAAACACAAGAAAATGATATAAAATGAATAATTAAATAAATAAAATATAAAATATCACAAAAAAATATAAGCCTAATCCTCACCCTCCACCCCCGCTCCCAAATTTGCCGCTTTCGCGTACCTGAGCTGTCTCGCCTTCATTAAATCTTCCCAACGTTTTCCTCAACATTTTTGTCCGCCAGTAACTCCAAACATATTCGTTGCTCCCTATTTGATTCCATAAAAGATAGTAGATATTTTTCCCTCCTATTTTCCAAACCTCTACAATTCGCCAAAATATGAAACCAAGATTCTTCCCTCTTACATATAGGACAAATTCTCATTCCGTTTTCATTTGTGATCTTAATCATTCGCCACGCACCAAGTCTAATCTAAGCAGACAAGCATCTCTTGCTACGAGGACCAACTGCATATGACAGAGCTTCCTCTTTAACCAGAAGAGTATCATTAATAAAAGCGTAGGGTGAGTTTACATGTGGTTTTAATTTAAATCAGCGAGAGCTAAATTCATGTAGCTTTCGCGGAGAACGTAGAAATTAAAATATATCGATGTAATTATTACTCAATTCTGTGCAGGGCCACTGCAGTTTTTTTGCAGTGTTTTATGTGTTGTTTACGAGGTGTGATTGTGAATACTGTCCGGCGTGTTGGAGAATTTATATTCGCAAGAGACGGGGGTGATCCCACTCTCATACTTTGGGAATACATTAACCATAATATCCATTACACTGCACTGGCACAGTATGTTTAAATTCACTCTCGGGGGATGGGAGGGGATATTCAAATGTAGAGTATTGTGTTTTAATCTAGCGGCTGCAATGTGCAGTGGCTAGATTGTTCACACTTACACTCGCCAGCATTTCCCTTTCCAACTAGTGTTATATTGTATCTGATCTTATACTGTATTAACAAGGAAACGTACTTGAAAAAATAGAGGCTGATTGCGATGAAACCCAAACTCATAGTATTTATTGAACACATTTAATTCGTTATTAAACAATAGAAACTTAGATATAACATAATATGTTATACACACACATATATGTGTGATTGTGTGTATATGCTTCTAACGACGGCAATATTTTAGAGTGGCACGATGCAATCGCTTATGGATATTTATGGATGTCTGTTTCCTTCACTGCCCTACATCTAGTACCCATAATTTCCATTATACATGCATTCTATACCCTACAATTTCATTTGTATATTTAAAAATTTTAAAATAGTACGACATTTTCAAAGAAAAAAATAGTTTCCACGACTTACGTCCCATCCTTCATATTTACGTCACGTATTGTTCGATTACGTATTGTTACCTATTAGATACTGAAGGAATTTTATAATTTTAACATTAATATTGTGTATATCAATTTATATAATATTAGCGCTTTTCCATTATTGAAAATAATCGCCACCTTTCTTTACAAGCGATCTTGTAAGGACAATAATCGAGCTTTTGAGCCATAGTTGTCTCGTATGGAATGTATCACGTGATAATTTGCGTATTTAGCGTCTTGGGAGAACGTATGCGTTGTATGTTTGGGTAAGGGTGCGAGTGTGTCAATGTGTGTGCTTCGTGTTTTGACTTGAAGCAAGGGAGACATTGCGCCACATCGTCATGTATTGATCTCTAGCAGGCATGTCTCATTAGGCCCTATAGTCAGTGACCACTATCGTGTACCTCATGTCTCCCTCAAGTGACTGTGCGTTTCTTCAACACTCTTCTACGAAGAATTTTAATATCTTCTCTTTACTTGTAAAAGCAATAGAGGTCAGCGCAACAATGGTCTAAGCCAGTTTTTTTTAAGTTTAGAGAAAGTGCAAGCTAAAGTTCTACGCTTGTGATGTTTCATACACTTTGAAAAATACAGTTTTGTTAGTAGTAGGGTGTTTATGATGCTTGGTCGAGTTAACAACAATGTTACACACTTTACTGTTCAGATTTTTCAGAGATATTAACATTTTTATGAGATCCTACAGCACTGTTTTCTTGGTTAGACCATTGTTGCACTGACATTTATTTCTACTTGACAGAAAAAAAATTCAATAAGTTTTGTACTTTTACATGTAACGAAACATTATTTTAAGAGTAAAGGACTTGTATTGGTTTTCTTCCAATGATTATTCCCTTGTACTCACAAGTACATTCCCGCGACGCCTGGCTCAGTTACAGAAATCGGATTTTCATAAAATTAATTTTGAACGGGCAGTACATATTTCAGAAGATTGTTAATAGCCTCCAGTTTCTTTGGATTTATTTATTTTGGTTTTCAAAATTTTGTTTGTCCTTAAAACATACAAGGGGAAAGGGAATAAAAACTTACAAGAGAAAAAGGAACAGATTAATGACTTCAAAACTACATACACCAGACGTGATCGGTCCAACCTCAATGTAGTAATAAAGCTCACCCCTAAATCATACAGACAGCATCACTAGCTAGGCTGATCACAGACGCACACAGATACTTTTTGTTTCTGAAAATAGTATGTTTGGATTCAAGGAACCTCAAAACGTGTATTTATATTAAAAACTCAACTTCGAATTTCGGAGTCGAACACAATACTTCCTCTACCTATAGCACATATGGTACGGGCAGTGGAAGTAAAATATTTGCTCACATTTAAAAATAAATCCTATTTTCAACAAAATTTGCTTTTTGTAACTTCGACGATCGAGTCGCGGCCCGTAGGTTGCAATCTTCAGCTCCGTTTAAATTACTTCTCATTTGGGAGAGAGAATCCACCATTGAGATTTCTGAAGGAACGTGCTATTGTTTATATCCTTTGAAGTACAGGAAGTTGAGCGAGGCAATCAAATAACAGCAGTTCTAAATTTAGCGGCAATTTCTCGATTTGGTAATAAGCTAATAACAATATGACTCCACTTTAACGATCTCGCCACTCAACCTGGCCCAGTTTTGTTTAGAACAAAGAGTTCATAGAAAGCGGACTCCCACTAATCCATGATTTCACTAATTAGATTCATCTGCAGTGGCTTCAATTCTCAGCTTAGTCGTAGCGAGAACGCCATACACGTTCACTTCTACGTTAGTTCTAGCTAATAACCAGGGTTAGGGAACTTTATGAAAAATCATGTTGTTAATAATGCACTCTATTAAGAACTATTTAAAGTATTTACAAGACATGAAAGAAATAACACAAAATTCATGGTTTTACTTTGAAAATATTTGTATATTTTGTAAGTTTTCCAATAATGCATCATATTTGCTTGAAATTAAATTATTTGTACATTTTTTATCAACTATTCACATTCTTAACGGCATATTTGTGACAGGTTTTAAATATCGTTCATATCTCTGTTAATTCAAATATTTACTGCATATTTGGCTAAGTGAATGTTTTGAGAACCGACTGTAGAATAATTTACAGAACATAGATTAATGTTTTCGAATCTGATTGTATGACATTAAAGCGACGTTTCATTTCATTAGTTTTCAATTGACTAAAATTTTTTGGCTTTGACCTTGTTTTATTTAAAAAGTTTCGTAATGTAAATTATACAACTTCTACTATTTTTTGTAATTTATAATATAATTCAGCTAACAAAAGAACTTAAAGCATTAAAATTACCTAAATTATACATCATAATTCATTGCTACCATAGCATATTTTACAAATTTTAGAGCATATTTGCATGGATATTTCGTTTTCTGATAGAGCATTAGCTTCTGAGCCTTACTAACGTAAACCAGGGTTGGGTGGTTAAAATTATCCATTAAAAATTCTTGTAATATGCATGCAACTATGCACAAATTTTGCTTCAGCGCACATTTTGCAATGTACCCATGCAAAATTCAATTTATTTTCTTGCCCTTTTCTACGGAAAGAAAATAAATTATGAATTTTGTGAATTTAAAATATGAAATTGAAATTTTAAGTCTATTCGCATTACTTGGATTCACTTTCGTCATTACAACAATCTGCTCTTTTTGCTACTCACAAACTCAAAGCTCTGTTTCCTATATGTGTAGACCAATCCTTGTCGTGTGTAAACTATTCCATCATGACGGGTAAGTCCCTATTTTCGAGATACATGAAATATTACTTACCTCTTACCCAGCCGGTCGAGGCATTCACACATTCTTAACGTGATTATCAATGCTTCATTAGCACGAGTGGTACTGATTTTATGATACGGCCACCATTATACGAGGGGGAGTCCGAAAATAAGTTTCCCCTCTATTTTCCTATCCAGGAAATCGAACAGCAATGGGGGAAACAAGACATCGTTTGAACGCAAAAGACGCCCATACACCATCGTGATTTCAATGACATTCTGTTTCGGATTGTGATGGGGGATGAAACGTGGGTCCACCGTTTCAAGCCCGAATCGAAGGCCGCATCTATGGAGTGGAAACATCCGTCATCAACTGTCCGAAAGAAGTTCAAAACAACGCCCTCTGCACGTAAAGTGCTCCTCACAGTGTTCTGGGACACCCAAGGGGTGGAACCATCACTGCTACGCGGTACTGACACACCCTGTCGAAATTAAAGGGGGCGATTCGGAAAAATCGGCCTGGCCTTCTCCAATCTGGCGTTTTGTTATTGGATGACAATGCGAGACCACACTCGGCGACGGCAACGGTTTATGGAGCAGATGAAGAAACTTTTTATCGACGTGTCATGGAAGCCTGCGAAACCATTCGACACCATCCCGGAGTATTTGAAAGGGTGCGATAGTCCATGATTCAAAGAGTGCATGCATGTCTAGAAGCAGGAGGAGGACATTTCGAGCATTTGTTATGAGATTTGTGTGTTGACGTGTTATGAGTTTGCCAATATGTCGAACAGTTCCTAACGAGAAAACAAAGGATTATGGGACCTATCTTCATATGAACTTTTTTTCCTTCTTTTGGTGTAAGGAACCCATGGCCGAAGTTGTAAAAGTATTTTTGGAACACCCTGTATATGTGAATATTCTACTGTGTTCTAGATTTCTGTTTATAATGATATGAACAAAAAATATTTTTAGTTTATATAAATCTATGTAACAATTTAAAATCTTAAGTAAAAAAAACTAAATGTCAGGCACTAGAGAATTATTCTATCTACAAAATAGTGAAAATTTAGTGTTTCTATCTTTCATAGTTTCGAAGTAATCATGTTCCAAGTCAACATTTCCAAGAAAACTATTTTTATAAACAAATTATATATAATTACAAAAGACTTTTCCTTTGAAATGTCTTAATATACAACTGTGTAATATAGCCTATATACAAAAATTGAGAGTCCTAATGCTTAAAAATAAAATTTTCATACCTAAAGGTGTACACATACCTTAAACTTATCCATGAAGTCTTGTAGTAATGGTTTCTTCTGTTCTTTCCCAGACGATTCGTACAAGAGGCGATGGACTGTTCTGCAGTTAGGGTAAGTGACCTCTTTTAATTGTTACTGTTATTCTTATTCTTATCAATATTGCCATATACACTAATACTGTATTGCTAAATTACCCCATCAATATTTTACTTACGATTATACACGTTATCGGTCCAAATCAAGACAATTACGGTTGTCCTCAACGCTCGTTTCCACGGTACAGCGAGTTGAGTTCCCGACAACGGATTTCGAAGCTACCTACAGTACAGGCTGCCTTTTTTAACTTTACCGCTCCATTTTATTTCATAGTACAAGCACTTGCACATAGACACATAGATCAGAAATCAGAAATGATTTTTCATTGTTAAAGCACAAGTTGTTTTCAAAAACATTGCGTACTCATGGACATAGGCGTTCTAGTGTACAATAAATTCTTACGAACAAAGCATTCTAATGAGGTCTTATGCTTTAGTAGCAACAAAAGACTTGTTATGGACAACGGAGAAAAAGTTCTTACGGAGAATGGGTTCTTATGGGAAATAAGTTCTACCTTAAGTAGGCTAAGACAATATGAACAGTAGAGTTGTAGAAAATAACTTCTTATGGAAAATAAATTCTAATGGAAAACGTAACGTTAACCTCTGTGTGTCGCCTTTAGAATTCCTTGCACCGTCATGTCAGAGATTGTCAAAATATGCCACAATTTATAAACAAATTAAATATTTTCTTTATTAGTCGTTAATTAGAATTACATACAAAATGTGTCCAGTTTTACTGTGTTACTGCGTTACCGAGTTATAACTTAAGAACATGCAGTTTCCTAATCTGAACTCTCACAATTAGTGTCACTGCATTACAATTTGTTTAAGTTCACTAAATTTAAATGAATTCGGAACAAACTTAGTAGTACATTCTTGAATATTAGTCCTTTGTCAAAAGGTCTATGGTCTATTTCTAGTACTACCTGAAAAAATGGTTATCCAATTTAAAACACTAAGCAGAAAACAAATCAGCCTACTGATGGAACCATTGTTCTTAATCTAGTCTAATCTTTTGATAAAATCTTTTTCTCCACCCTCTTTCTCTTTTTCTCTCCTGCTTATTATTATTCTTTCACTGCTATTCATTCTTACAATTTTACCTCAGGAAAGCTTATAAATCATAATTTAAGGGATGTGGACCCGGACTGAGGTGCGTCGGCCTGTGTGGACCAATTGGTAAGGCACCGGCTTTCTATTCTCACGATCGCTTGCTCGATCCTTATGAGCTTGATGCTATTGTATGTGCATAAATGTGGTAGTCCTATTTCTGCTATTAAAGAACTCTACCAAGCGATTAACGTGACCATTTCTGTTGATTTAGCCTGTCGTACACCTCATGAGCTGCTGATTATGTATAGCTGAGCGATGGTGGAATGGTAGAAAGCAAGATAAATGCTTCATTAGTGCTAAGTTCTCCACAAGAAGTCCCACGTTAAGGGGAAGAGATAAGTCCACTTTTTATAATCTACCAGGACAGCATTTTAAAGCATGTGAAAGGATGCGTGTGCATTGCTTTGAAGTTAAAACACCAATTTCTGCCCTGAGCTATCTGTACTATTAGAGCTTGATTTACAAATGTTCAATGTAGCACCTTTCGTCACACGGTACACATCAACCTCATAGTCTAATTCTTCCCAAACTTTGGTCAGCATGTCACGTGTCATAGGTTCAATTGCAGCAACAATCCTTCTTCTAAAATCTACCCAGGTCGACAGGTAATGATGGTCCGTACACATGGTTCTTCACGTACCCCACAAAAAGAATCGGGAAACCGTGAAGGCGAACGGGAGAAAACCATGTCATCTGGACTGGCAAATTTCAAGAAATTTGCGTACGAATTGCGACCCGTATGAATTGTGGTAAGTACGAATTGCGTCCCAGCATATTGAGAGGAACGTCTGAGTCTGCGGGCTGGTAGTAAAGTATAGATCAGCCTATTAGCGTTATCCAGTAGACACCGCGGGAGGTTTGATGAATAGTAATTTTTCCAAAATCTGTGCTTTTAGTCAATAAGTTATCTACACCACAATTTCAATGTCCTAATGTAGATTTTGCAGTAAAATTTGAAGATTAGGCAGTTAGTTTAAAGGGAATAACAATGGATGAGGGTGGGGTCTTCCAAATTCCCAGATTGTCGAAGATAATATGATCAAATAAATAAAAAAAATATATTAAAAAATTCATCGCCGCTATGGACAACAACCAATGGCTGCGAGTACGAAATTATCATGATAGAATTTTAAATTACCTTTTTGTTTATTAATTATTTACTTGAAGACCATTAGTTTAGGTTTTTTGGTGTTTATGTTCAATGTTGTGATATTTATTAGACCTAAACAGATGTATTTGGTAGCTACGAATTCCAGTGAGATTCATCGTATGGTAGGGTTAAAGTTCGCTAATTCGTATATTAAATCGCATCAGACATAGCACTTTATCACCTATCTTAATCCATTAATCTGATAATGATCGTAATGGATCTATAATTTAAGGTACGACATAAAGAGATCTGAACCAACCATATTTCTGCTAAGAATCTTAATGTAAACAACAGAAAGTAATAATCAACCAGGGCCGCAACTAATACGCAGTCTAAAAAAGTTGTGGCCGCAACTAACCTGTCTCAGCCCGCTAAATTATTAGTTAGGCCGCACTCGTATCCTTCCTTTTATAATTGTGACATTGTGACAATGAAAAAACAATAAGAAAACATTGCTCTCACAATATGAACATTTCACAGTCCTTTCATAGCACGTAAAAAACATCCACTTTCGTCTACAAAGCTATGTCAACCAACTAAACTCCGAACAACATTTTGGGACACGGTGTTTAAGAGTGTTAAATGTCAATTTTCCAAGCACGTGCCAGAAGGGGAAAAGTGCGAAATATTTGTAGGGTTTTACTAATCTTATCAAAATTAATCTAATGAAACCTTATCTAACCTGGTATAATCTAAGCCCTTCACTATGCCGCTTACGCCACTTTACGCCATCAAATAACTTACTCCTGACATACTAAGGTTGATTAAATTCCAAACTCGGTTTTGTCGTTCCATTCCTTTTGTAACTTTCTTGTGACATGAGGGAAAATATAATATTCAGATTCTATCCATAATCAGAGACGTCAGTTCGCGTAGCGATCTGCTTGTAATATGACGGTCTCCTCACACCCTTCCACCGTACTCTGAAGCTAGAACTCTGTTGTCTCCTCAGCAGCTGAATGCATAATTAGAATAGTTCATGTTGTAATAGTAATAACATCCATTGTACGCCAGAGAGAAGATGCCATTGCAACTCCACGTGTAGCACGAAAGATTGCACACACGATAGCACTTTTATGCTCATGTTACTAAATTTGGGGGTGGACGGAATAGAAATGTCTTCAAATAAAGGGACGGCACAGTGTGTCCCATCTGTATTGTTCGCTTCAAATAAAATTTGTGTTTGCACGGCCGTTGAAAATATTTTTCTTGGGACTTATTTTACAAAAAGGGAGTACCATAAGCATGAAGGAAAGTTTCTTGTGCTGTGTTATTGTATACTTGTACAAGATAAAAGTTTATGTCCAATGAATTACGCTATTTAAGACGAGTTTTAAAATGTAGATTAACCCTTGCACTGTTGCTGACCTATAAAATCGTCACACCAAAAAATTGCATAAAAGCATAATTATTATTCCACTAAAATATTTAGCATTTCTTTGAAACTCATGATCCACTGATGACTGCACTTGAATGCTTATTCCAGTACGTAAATTCAGCTCTGAAGAGTCAGACCGTTTTGATTTAGAAATGACATACCTCCGCAAGTGATAATTCCGAATGAAACGAAGTCTTGTACAAAGTATAGTAGTATTATAAATTGTCAACCGTGAATGATACCAATTCAGTTGTCGCTTTAAACAAAAAAAGTCATACAGTTCTTCCTTTCAATTTCATTGTTTCAGGTCATCCAATGAAATTATACCTACAGTGTACACACAAATACGAGAACTGAAACCTGCCACTTTAGCCCAGTGATGGGCTCGCGACAGGAAAGGAAGAGAAAAATAGATTTCTTACTCGATTGCTTTTCCTTCTATTGCATGACTACGAAGTGAATTTTGTACAAGCCTTGGATGTGTTTATTATTCCTTTTACTATGGACTGCAAACAGTAAAAACGGGCATTCAGCACAAATTACTTGAGTTGCAAAGTAAAACTCAATAGTTGTTCCTTAACGTGTCAAAACTAGAATTCTACATGTCCTTGCTAAATCAAGTTTCCAAATTTTTATTTCTCTTGCCCAGAAGGTCATTTCTATATTTGCATCTTCATATGCGCGGGAGAAAGTGTTTTCTTCTTTGAAGCTATAGAAAATGGTTCGCATTGAATTGTTCTTTTTCTTCTTGAATGTAAAAAAGTGCTTTATCTAAAATATAATATAAACATGCACTATAATTACATAGGTATACAACAAACAGGCCAACCTGATCTGTTTATGTTTTCTACATTGTGCTTATTGAAAAGACGCCAAACACCATCACATATTAGGTTACATTCTATAAATTAGAAAACGGGGAATAATACATTTTCAGGGAAAAAGAGTTGAAATTCCTATAGTAAACATAGAGAATGTAAAATTTCCAAATGTTTGACCAAATATCAGTACTTATAGGCTTAATCCTTAATGTTATTCATGTACGGCGTGACAAAAGAATCCGCTCATAGAAACGCCCCTATTGAATAAAATATTATGAAATAGCAACAACATAATATTGTTAAGGAGAAACTAGCTTCCAACTACTTTATAAGGCGTTTCTGCAAGGCATCCCATTATAAGGGATAGTATTTTTTAAATCTGTAAGGGTAGGGTTGATGTTGAAATTTTTACTTAACGTGCCTTCGTATGTTGGATCCTTTTAATTTGAACACTACGCAGCGCTACACTGTCAGCCTATCAGGAAGCACGAGATTTATTTTATAGTTCCCGTGATGGATGCGCGCTCTCGTAAAATCAGACGGCTAATATTACTGTATCCACAACAGCACTTACCGTAACGTTACAGTAATGAAGGCGTAATCGCTTCCGTGTGTAATTCTTAAAGCACATTGGACATGTTATTACTGCATGGCTATTGTACAGTCAAACCTAGCGCCAGGCCTTGGTTCAAATCCGGCTTGAAATAATTCGTATTCTTGATTAAAAACGTGTCAAATACTCGTGCTTTAGGGTCATATCTACATTGAAATTTTAATGATAGGACAATAGAACTATACTATAACAATTCTCATGTAAATACATCAGCTGCTTTTTCCACCGAAAGGTCTTAAAATATAGCCCTTAATTGCGCACATAAATTATTATAGTATCTGCTGGTTGGATTGTACCCAATTCTTGTTTCATGCTGTAGTAACGCATACGCTTATAGCTGTATTGGATAATGAAACGGGGTCGTTCAGCGTACCGACTAAAATATCTAAGTTGCCGATATGAGCCACTGCGCATGCCTACCGGCATTCACAGGATAGCAGGGAATGTACTGAAAGTTTTTCTAGTGTCGACTGTTGACTTAGCCCATTTCGAAACCCAGAATATGGTTTCTAATCGTATTGTTTTATGACTGAATATATTAATTTAAAATATTATAAAATACTAACACAAATTATATTATATTCAGCTACAAGGGTCGGTCCGCTTTTTCCCCCCTACCCGTACATTAAGCTATTTCTAAAGAAATTTCACAGTAATTCGACAAGAGTAAGTTAAATATTGCGAGTTTAATCAAAAGGTACGACCATGTCTGGACTGAGTAAATGCCGGAAACTTCCTAGCATAAAACCAAAATGGTGGGCGATTGTACCCACTCTTTATAGAGCCTTATATACCCTTTCTCAGCAACGCTAGCGACAGGACTGTCCACCTGTGTGGTGCATATTGTTGCTCGCGTTGGCACTTTTTTTTTAAACAGACAAACCAAACATATATAGTTTTCACACTCTATTACCGGAAATTTCCTAAATGCAGTATCACACTTGATGCAGCTTTTAGGGAGCCCACTATATCAGGAACGTAATAAGGAAATAATGGGCAGGGAGTTTAATGGTATCGGGTTTCCATCACATTGTGCGCCTGTCAGGCTTGCCAACCGATCGCTTTGTTAACCAGGCTGTACTAGACAATAGTAATAAAACAAAAGTCCCAAAAGGCTTTGAAAATTTTGACTTCCACATCAAAAACCTTAGGTATCATATTTCTGTAGCTGCCTAAAATATGTTTCAGTACGTTGCTAATAGGCATTAGTTAACGGCGTATAGGAAACAATTGGAGGTTTTCCGTGGAAACACCGTCGAAAGAAATAGCATACTTTGTGAAAGTTGTTATATAAAGAAGGAAATACATCATCTTCTTCTTCAATCAAAGATTATGCATTACTGCATGTTCCGGCCAATTATGTCATTTGGTCTACCCATCTTGCATTCGTTCTTCCTATGCATCTTCTTCTTCTTCTTCTTCTTCTTCTTCTTCTTCTAACTTTATGGTGCAGTGATTGTTTTGTTATAATATCTTCAGGTTGTCGGTTTAATTGGTCCATCCTTTTTTTCTCTGTCATTTAGATTAAACACATTCAGTTCATCTTTAATATTTTCCTTTCTTCTTTGATATTATGTTTGTAGCCTGAAACTGGACGTAAAAATTTCATTTTAGCTGCCTGCATACGTAAGCAATCCTTCCTAGTTAAAACTTATGTCTCTGCACCATACAATAGAGCAGGTACAGTCATTGCTTTATAAAATTTCAGTTGTGTATCCCTACGTGTCTTATTTTTTAGGATTCTTATAATAGCGTCACACGTATTTTTATGCCGATACTTTCTTCTCTAAGTCATATTTGCCTAAATAGCTTATCTGATATCCGAGGTAATAAAAACGTTTACTTGCGCTGTTGTTTTGTTATCATATATTATCTCATAGCATATTTACCACAAAGGGAAAAAACCACGTGGAAGACCTAGACGTAGGTGGGAGGTCAATATTAGGATAGATTTAAGGGAAGTAGGAAGTAGGACAGAGTAGGGTTGACTGGCCGGCTCAGGTAAGCGGGTTTCATAAAATATATAATATTCCTTTAGCTTGCTGAGGAATTGTCTATTTCCAGTTATTAAGTAAATGCCTAGCAGTTTAGTTTTCCCTGCTGAAATACTCATTATACTCTTTCGTAATAATATTCAGATTTTAAAAGGCCTTTTGTAAATTGTTGTCCGATCCAAATATTAGATTATTAATTTATATTATTCATTTAGATTATAAATTAATCATATAAAAGATTATTAATTTTGGCGTTTGGAAATCTAAAACCAAAGGTGTTATCTGGTTTCCAAATTCGAATAATATCGTACAAATATAGATTAAATAAGACTGGAAATAAACATCCTTGACGTGCTCGTTGGTTCGTTGTATTAAATTGATTGCTGAGATTTCCATCTACCTTTATTTTTATAGTGGATCCATTATAAAAACTCTTTATTGTTTCAATCAGATGTAGAGGTATTCATATTTTTTAAAAATATTCCATAAATTTGTATCTGATAATAAAATTACTAAAATAGAGTTAGATGTAATGACATACGGTAATTGCCCGAAAAATATAACATTTCGGACATACTCTATTTTACTAGGATTCAGAGCATGGAAAGGCAAATTAGGGACTGTACCTAACCCATTTTGCACAAAAAGTGGACTTAGTAGGTTTTACTAGTAATAGCACTAATCCTAGGATTAAATGAAAAGTGCGTATTATGCTAGATCTCAAATCTCTTGTTCAACATCAACGTTATTATGGCAAAACAGTAATAATGATAATAATAATAATAATAATAATAATAATAATAATAATGATGATGATGATGATGACAATAATAATACATTCATACTTACATTATTCTGTAGTTATGCTGTTTTCATAACAAATCTACGGTCCAAATTCATTCATGATCACGAGCTTGGCTCATTCAGGAATGTTATTTGTAAATATATGCTGTATATTTCAAATGTTCTGTTAATTAATTTTATACTAGCTTGTTGGGCCCATCACAGAATTCCGGGCTTCTAGATTAAATTTTAATTTATGGAAATATATAAACAATGAGGCATCTGCTAATTCCGCTGGTAATAGTTAATCCGACTTTTCTTCCTTCAATTAAATTTATGTTTTTACTTAACCCACATTTTGGGTCTTTATATCATTAGCTATATTCTCAACACAACGTTCTTCTTCTTCCCTCTCTTTCTCTCTTTCAACGCCTTTCTCGACTTTTTTATCATACGTTGTTATATTTCAGCGATACTCTTGTTACCCAGTTTGCTATGGCAACCGAGCATGGCCCCTTGTATTAATTTCACAATTGAATACGGTCGACACGGAAACACTAGCTCAAATATTAGATTAGATTAGCGTAAAATAGGAAGCCCGGATTAAACTTTCGTGTCAGTAGAAGTTTGCCTTTAAAGATAAAAATGTGAAAATGTTTGAGTTCAATACTGTGACACGAATTCACAATGGTTCTTTGTAGCCTACATAATACTAAATTTTCAGAGAAATAATCCAGTTATTAGTGGTTTTTTTCGGAAGATGCTTTTAAATTGACAATGTAAGCGTAAGTGCATGTCACATCCTCGGACGCGTTATCCGAAAATTTCACTTTTCAATACGGAAAACAAAATACCTCAGGTCCCATTTGTCTGATTGCATTACTTTTTTCTTTGTTATAATCTTTACAGAGTGGACCACAGTGGTTAAGGTAGGAACACAAAGTATAAAATTGTCATGCAAATAGTACGAATTACTTATAATATCGAAGCAGTCCATTAGAACATAATCTGTCATTTAAAAAATTGTAATTGGCAATGACAACCTCACTTTAGGCTATAACAGGATTTTTATTTTAGAGAAATTCAAAATATAAATTATATAGGCAATTATTAAATGTGTTATTTACCATATTAAAGTTAATCGCCTGTAGAATGTGTGTGAATTTTTTTTATATAAAAATATGTCCAATCAAACCCAAACTATTCAAGATTTTATTAAACGTGGATTCGCCACCATATGAGCCCCTTAAACTTTTTTTACTTATTATAAGATAAAACGTGTCTTCTGTTCTGTGGATTTACTTCTGTTCTTGCTGCGAAAATCCTGCTTTTCTTTCGGTGTTTAGAAACGAGTATTTTTTTTGTGATTCTGAAAATACTGCAAGAAGTTACAATGTATACTTACGGAATCTTAGTATTAAAGGAACGCTGACGACAATTAAGTACGTTAAATCGCTCACTTTCATTCACTGTTTGTTTCAGTTCTGCTGCTAGTTAAGTCTGGAAGTATTGCCCTTTAAAAGTCAAGCCGAGTTTAAACAACTTAATTTATTCAAGCATTAGTTACAGCTTCGTTCGGAATTAGTGACAATTCTTGAAACGTTAATGATCATTCTTCCTGTCTTTTTCTTTGTAAAGCTCTGACTGTGAGTTAAAACCAAACCTGACTCATTTTACACCTCATTGCACCTTTACAGAGACTGTAATCAAAGAAATCAAGTCCGTAAACCGCGTTTCCTTAAACGACAAAGTTCTACGTCAGCTACGTCAGTACAGTACATGCTATAATCAATCCAAGTTAGCTTTTTTTGTTTTAGATCTTCATTCTTGACTACAGAACGTGGGTCACGCAAGTTGACAATTTGGCAAGAAGTGAAGAAAATGAAGATTGAAGTTTTATTTCAGCTGCTATAATGCATTTATGTATGCATTCATTAATAGTGTTATTAATAGGCTACAATTTAGTGCACTTTAGTTCGTAAAACCGTAACTTTTATTTAGCGACGGTTGTAGGCCTATATTGCTACGTCACTAATTTACCAGAAGTATTTTCGGAAGGAGTTCTTTTGTGCACGCAAATCTACACTCATCGGACTATGGTAGTGTATTGTATAGAGGCCCTGAAATTTCGAAGTCCCTAGTTCTTGTGATTTCAAAGAAAATGTTCCTTATGTAGCAAAAATATTTACTTATGGGAAACGAGGATCAAAGTTCTGAATTCACTATTTAGTAGAATCCTGAATATGTTTCCTAAACTATTTGAACAAGATTTAGAACATTTTGTTTTTTACTTTTTTTTACTCTTTGTTGTTACATGATTTTACTCCTTATGATACCATTCGGATTTTAGTGTACTTATGTTTTTAATAAAGTTACTATTTTTAAGTCTATTTTTTTCAGTTCGGTAGACTATATTTTGCAATGTTTTACTTGTAATTAATATAAAATAACATTATTTACAAGTTCTGAAATTTTGAAGTCTCTAGTTCTTGTAGTTTATGAAAAAATATTCCTAACACAAGCAATAAATTAACTAACAGGAATTGAAACTCAAAATGTATAACTTTTTATTTTTTTAATCTTAAATTACTCATAAGCAAGCTAGAGATGAGATAATTACGTCATTTGAAACAGGAAAGTCTATACTTACATGATGCATAAAAATGTATGATTTCTTCATTATTCATTTTCCGGGTGCCCTTAAAATATCAGAATAAAAAAGTCATATGCTGTGCATTTTGTGCCTTGTTTGAAATTAGTATCTCCCATTGTAAATGAAATAATTCTACTTTATACCGATGTACATTTATCAAGCAACACAATTATTTCCATATTATGTCCAATTAAAATAATTTACAAGTGTCAGAGAAAAATAAATGTGTTGGTATTACGGCCATTTTGATCTTACTAGTTTTAAATAACACAGGAATTCGAACAACCACTTCTTTCGTCGGACATACAGTGTAGCATGTGCGAAACTAAATGATATGCGTCATAATTTTGAAATCTAGTTTCTCGTACCCATTGAACGCTGCGTGGCAGCTGGTTCGCTATATTCGTACAGAGGCCGGCTTCAATAATTCAATTTTATGACTCATGAAATGACACCACTTCTATATATCACCAGTATCGGCAACAACAAGCACTTGTCGGCTGTGCAGGATATTGTGTCACGTGTTCCGTGTGTTTGGCGTAACACTACTGATTTTAATACGGTGTTACTAGAACCCTTTTTTTTTTAAATGATATTTCTTTTCTTTTTCCTTGCACTCGAGCAAATCACTAAATGTTGATTATTTAATTTCTTACTTACTAACTCAATGAAAGTAAGCTAAAGGAATATTATTTATTTTATGGAACCCAGAGATGGATGTTCTATGGATACGTATAGAAAGCAGAAAATCATGTTGCAATCTGTTATTTCGATAGTGATTTGCTGATAAACACTGAACACTACTAGCTGCACTAGCTGTGTTTGCCGGTTACCTCCTGAAATACAAACACGATTTTTTTTAACTGATCAAGTGCGACAAACTATTGGTTTTGTATTTAAACCCAACCCTTTTCTTTACATCTTGACATATATTTAATAGTGCCATCTCTAACTTATTTTCTTAAAACTATAAAATCAAAAATTTTCCTACCTAGACACATCCATATAAATATGACATCAGTTATTCCTTAGGCCTATGTAGTATTATTTAAATAAATATTTTATAAATTGCAAGTGCATACCTATAGATGTGGATTCCATTTGGCAGAACAACAAATAACACTTCACAACTCACACACTGAATTCACACTTCTGAAGCCACGCAACGTGTTATCAGACTCCTTACCAACCCACAACATTGAACTGCTGCAGTTGCATTTCCTTTTACAGGAGAGTTGATAAAGGCTGACTTTAGTGTAGAGAGGTTTTCTGGGATGAAGATCCAACAAAAATAAAAAGTTTACAAGCAAAAATTTTTAGTTTTTCCGTCTAGATTTCAATTCTGGACCACTGTGTAATGAGGAGTTGAGGATTGGAGGATTTGAAAAAAAAAAAATATATATATACTTTCACTCATAGAAGGGAGAGAGTGGCATGCTTAGCCAGTCGGATATTAAACGCAAAGCGAATACATGCATGCAACTGCTGGGCAAGGCTTTGCACTAAGGCCACTTAAAACAACATCGCAGTAATCAAAATGGAGAATTACAAGTGCTTCTAAGATTGGTGGGACTAATCAATTTCCGAATCCTTGAAGAAAGTAAACAGAACTTCAAGTGTTTCAAGTACGAGTAATTAATTGCAGCAAAAACTTTCTTGCACACTTGTCTTACCTGAGTGACCCAGCTAAGATTTTGATCAAAATGGAGCCCTTAATACTCCATGCGAGGTAGACTGTTTCTTTTAAAAACCAAAATGGCCAATTTCTCTACACGATAATCATCATCATCACGGTTTTTTTTATGTATAACTACATCTTCCTTATTCTCAATCTCCAAGCCTCGCTATCCTCCTATAGATTCTTAAGAATGTTTTTCTCCTTCATGTCTTCTTGTATCCCATTAAATCATGTCTTCTTTGGTTCGCTTCTCTTCTTTCTGCCCGGAGGATTCCATCTGAAGATCTTCTTTGGTAATCTCTCCCCCCCCCCCATCCTTCTCAAATGACCATACCACATGAGTTGCTTTTCTTTAATTTAATCTATTATAGTGTGTTGTACTTCCATTTGTTTCCGAATTTCTTCATTTCTTCTACGCGATAATCATGTGAAAAATAGTAAGAATTCAATGTATATATTTTGAAAAATATCTGTTTGTAACGTCATGGTGAAAAAATACAAAAAGATGTAAAAAGGAATCTTATTCGATTTTAAGGTATCAAAAAGAAAAATGTGGGAAAACTAAAAGTAACACGAGATAGATATTATTATTATTATTATTATTATTATTATTATTATTATTATTATTATTATTGTTGTTGTAAAATAAAAATAACATCATTTTTGTGGGTAATGTTACTGCGATAAAGGACACAATCTGTACTATCCTGTACTAATTTAGCCCGGTTGCAATGATGAATAGCGAAGTTGAAATAAGGAATGGCTTTGAATGTGGACATAGGACAGTTTGGTTCCTGAACGGGGTTGATGTGAACTGAATGGTATGAGCATTTCTATTCATGCCCTCGGTTCTCATTACAGCTGTTTCAATGTGGCAATTGTCCGCAACCACGCAGATACCCTGAATATTCAGTTATACAACCGCTCTGTCAGACTAATAATGGAAGCACGTGCTTTCCTCTTCCCATTAATTTCACAACAACATTTTATGTCCACTCTACAGGGTGAGCCCGAAATACTTATATCAAAATAATAGTCTACTATTTATTTTTCACGCTTTGTATGGAAGAATCTCCTTCAAAAAGGAACCAAGCAGTCAAACAAATAGTCACAAATAAATAAACACAGGGTGCTAATGAATAACACAAATATTTTACCTGTGTGTAGAGGGGGCTTGGACAAGGAACTTTATTAGGAGATTTTTGCTGTATGACGTAAAATGTGCATGCTACAGGGCATTAAAGTCATTGCAATTTGGTGATCATAAGTCAATAATGAAGCGAAATAGGGTTAAAATTTTCATTAAATTGACTCCATGCTTTCTTAGTGATCGACAGAAACCTGATTCTTAATCGTTTATCAACAGCTATATCATAATTTAGTATTTCCATAATCTGCAAAATTTACAGATTAATCACATGACTGGCAGTCACTCCATTAGTTTTGTTATTCATAACTCCAGTATTAACAACGAAGTTCCTTTGTTTTGCTTTTTTTTTTTCAAATTTTAGAAGTCAGTGGCGGCAATGCCATGGGAAATTTTTTGCTGTAACAGGAAAAATTGAATCCATCGAGCAAAAATCTCCTAATAAAAGTTGCTTGTCTACTTCCGCTCTATACACAGTTAAAATATATCTGTGTTATTCCTTAACACTCTGTATAATATAATTAGATCATAAACAAGTTACATATTTAGTTTCCAAGATGCGTAGAATAATATATAAATTTCTTTTTTATTATTTAATATTTCTAAAAAATATTCGATTTGGGATTAATCTTTTTTTTTTAAGTAGAGTACACTATCATGTACGGAATAATTGGATGGGGAGGAGCTTCGAAAACTATTTTTCTTCAGAAATGTATCGTTAAAATTTGTTAGCTAAACCTATGGCCTGTCCTTCAAAATTAATATTCTCGAAATTTATAGTACTTACCGTCCATCAATTTATAAATTGATAAACGTATAAATTGTATAAACGTTTTATTCGTGTTTTTTATATTTCCTTCATATTTTAAATAATTGTTTTTAATATTGGTTTTATATTCATATATATGACGATTCTTTTCTGGATTGACCCCTACCACGAGTAGGCCTACGTCTCCGGAGTATTGGGTTGCTTGAGTGAGGTACTTTTGCCGAAGACGAAATTAGTAGGCTAATGCATATTTTCCTGTAGAGAGTAAAGGGACAGGTGGTAGACCTGTCGATTTAACGACCCTGTAGTCTAGGAGGATGCTGAGATACTACTAGTACGAGAAAGGTACAGGAAATCTTGTACCGGTGTGTAATTTCGGCTTAGAGCTCTTTAGTAGACTATTCCTAATAAACACACGGTTTATAAAATAAAATGTATGATTAAAACCAACAGCTCAACAATATTTATTTTTTGCTGCTTATGCCTTTAGACATTTGTGTTTCATCCTCAAGAGACATGCAATATACAATACCTAGATTTATAATAGCTTAGTTTGTAATACTATGTTTATTTATACAGATTTTTTACAATTCTTTTAATTTATATTATTTTTAATAGCATTCTTATAGTCCTCTTTGTTCCGTCTTTATGTTTCTACAGGTTATGTATCATATTATAACTTAAAATTATTTATATAATTAAAATATTTTTTTTAAAAGTGGAACGTATATGGAGTTAGTACATGATAAAAAGAATCTAAATTTAAAAGAAGCCCCGGTATAACCAATCTGTATACTTAAACATTATAGTTCACAATCTATAATAAATACAAGACCTTGTACATTCCAGGTTCCCGGAGGATAACATAGGCCTACGAATATCGAAAGGCTTAGAAAGCACAAATCAAAATGTTTGAGCTGATGGTTTTAATATAATATTTTATTTATTTTATTTTATTAATCGAACTCAGCGATGCTTTATCGTGTATTTTAATATTTTTACACGTTTTATATTCTTTCCAGAAGGACTTAGTGTTCAGGTTTCTTTCTCCCTGAATAATCCGTCGACCTCGGCGGGATTTCAATCCACGAAGCTTGGGATTTCGTAACTATTAAATGTTAAATGTTCTATGACATTAATATTTTTGTTTTAATCCAGTTGCGGGCCCGCTTCATTAGCACAGGTTAATTTAATACCTGTAAGATATCCTACCATAAAATAAATTACTCCGCAGTAAGCTTTAGAATTCCTGAAGGTTGTCGCTCAAGAATTTTTTGGTACATGAAGATGGCCAGGTTTTCAGCCTATCGCACCTATCGCACCAAAGTCCTCTTGGTATTAATTTCTTTTCTTAAGATGTCCTAGGCTTCTTGCTAATTTAGTTTAAAATAGTGTTAACTATGCAAATTACTGGCATAATAAGCCATTTTTAGATTTTCGAGTAGTGTATCGCGAATATGTTGAAGTTTCAATTAAGGTATTTTATTTCTGAAAAACTTGTTATTTTACCAAAAAGCTATTAGAATCATATGGGGAGATTCGTTTATAACACACTATAAACCATTATTTATCAAACTTGCAATTTTGACTCTTATAGCACTCCTAGTTGACTTGTTAAGAGGCAGAGTGGCTGTATCTTCTTGTAGCTACACGCTGAGTGGATATAGTAACGATTAGAATGACACGTCGCCTTTAGGCCCACAACTGTGTCAGGTAGCTGCATTAATTTACATGCATGAAGCCGGAGTGTTTAAAAATGAATAGTGGTGCATGCGGGGCTGATGCAATTAGTATGGAGACAGTATAGAGATGCCGCTGCAAACAAGGAAATTGCCTCTAACATGATTAGCAGCAAGGAATGTTTACCCGCAACTTCCTCTATCACAAACTGAATTAGGAAATTTGATGTTCGCTCCCCAGTCATAGCACACATCCCACATGAGGGAATGAAAAATGGAGCGGAAGCCGTGAATGTGGAGGCATGAAGGCCAGACCAATTCCCAACTTACCCGTTTATGATTGCATTTGAACACTTCGGGGGAATAACGATGGAGGTTCATTTTTTAATTATCTTTTATCATGATGTCATTTATCACACCATGCTGTAGATGTCATGTATATTATTACTCGTATTATTATTTAAAGTAATGGAAATTTGAAAAAAAAATCTGGGAGAATTGTTCACTAGAACATCTCAACGATGCCCTGCACATTTCGAGAAATTCTATTCAATAGTGTCTGGGTTGAAAGCTGAAAAATGTTTTAAAATTTCCTTTGCGAAAAATGGAGCAATAAATTCATCCATAACTTAACTTTCCATATGAACAGTTACTTCGGTTGACTGCTGATCAGTTGTTCAGTAATCTATGACAATGTTGTGCCTATCACACTTTTGTTTTAACAATCAACTCTGTAGAGTGTAGAGTATTCTTCACATAATCTTTTGCTATGACAAAAAATATGTAAATGCAAATTTTAACTTCTTTTTATGATATAACTCCCCCACGACTTAATTTTGCAAACGCGCCTCTGTTTTATAACGGCTGCCGATCAGCTTTCGGCACCCTATTATACCGTTGTTTTGGACATATAAAACAACATTTTTTCAATTATTTTCATTTTCGAACTCAGACATATAAATATTTATGTGTGTATATATATATATATATATATATATATATATATATATATATATATATAGTATTTATATTTATCTGTGTGTGTATGTGTGTGAATTAAAATGGTTTTCCACCTAAGCTCAATTATAAAATATTAAATACACATCCTAGTGTAAAAAATACCTTACTATAATATCACATTATAAGTAAATTTAATAGTGATTTTTACTAACTTATTATTTTTATATAAATTTTATATTCCATACTTGTAACATATGTTACATATATTGTAATAACTTATTATAGCAATGCATTTTTTAGTTAAGGATGTTTATTTAATATTTTATAATCGAGCATAGGTGGAAAACCTATTAACACACACAGCCTATATATATATATACCGTATATGTATATATATAACTGCATTGTTTAAATACTTTTTGCTATGATAAATGAAAACTACATTTTTATTCCATATTTTTGCTATTTTCGAGTCTGAAATACCAGACATGAAACCCAAACGCTGTAATCGTAAGATTAGTCCCTTTCGGCTGGATTTGAACACTTAAGGATCGTTGTGCTCAGAGAGCAGCATGTATTAAACATTCATATTCATTTCTGAATTCCTCCTTCCTATTATTTTAATATGAACATTCGAATTTCGCAGCAGATTGTATTAGGATTACACGAGGATTCACTTGGCTTTGAACTTTTTCTTATCTCTGTGTACGGAATCGCGGAAATTAGGAGTTCAAATAAGAAGGCAACGCTCTTGCATGATACAATTTAGATAAACCCGAAGGAAATTGGATTTTCATGTGTTAGATAATCTCTGAGCTTTTGTTCGAGGTAAGCCTGCGTGCAGAAATAAAAGAATTCAAGGTGAGATGGGAGACCAAGCTTGGCGGGGTTGGAGTTGTAGACAGTTATTTGATTTAATTCCAAATCGATTTAGCGGAAACTGATTTCATTTTGCACCTCCACCAGGTTGCGTTCTGCCTTGTTCACTCTTTCACAATATACAGGGTGTACATGAAATAAATGTGTACATTTCTAGGGCAAAATGATCATTTTGCGTAAATCATCTAACGATTAACCAGTTCAAAACTGTGACATCTCGAAATGTTTCATTTTTTTTAGATATTTATAGGCCTACCACTAAATACCCCTTTCAATGCGGTTTCGAATTCAATTTTGGGATAAGTCACAGGTCCATGCAAAGAGAATAATATCAGTGACTGGCTTATAATTACTCTCCTCGAAAATGTTACAAATAAAAGTGTTAGCTCTTACTTAGTATAAGCACCTTGTGTACGAAATAAATTATAAACAGGACCCGGTTTTGATGACATGTCATCTTTTAACTGGAACATCATGGATGTTGCCCACTAGTGCAGATATTCTGAACATGACTCCTAGATTATATAAAAGGAAATGTTTAGGGTCATTTTTTGTCATTTTCCCCCATATTTCATTTTTAGGTCATTTTTAGAATGTAATGTCATTATTTGGTCATTTTTCGTTATGTTACGTCTTTTTTCCACATTTCATATTTTTAGGTCAATTTTTTTAAAATATGAAGTAATTATTTTCTTATTTTCTGTTGTTTCTTATATTACATGGAGCTTTTGTACATTTACTTACAATGAATATTATCGGAACTCTAAATAAGAATAAATAAATAGATATTGTTATAATTTTAATTTGGGTACAGAAAGACTGTTTCATGTTGCATTGTTCATTTACTGCTATGTACCAATTAAGTAATTACAAGCCAATAATTGGGTCAACAACATGAGTGTAGACTAGACACAAATCTGATAAATAAACTAGTATTTTCATACAAGTGTATGAGTTTTTTTCTTAATATTTGGGTCATTTTTTGTATTTTCAAAGTTATTTTATAGCTCATTTTAAAAATATTTTTAGGTCATAAAAATCCAGGTCCTGGTTATAAACAAAGTCCTTAGAGCCGTTTTTGATAAATTAGGGAAAAATTAAAATTTCTTCATATGAGGTACGAGAAAGTCATAGTCAATCTTCTTGTCACATTCCAGGAGATGCCTTACCTAAGTGTAAAATTTGTACCTTATACAATTATTCGTTCTCAAGCTATGCTTACCACAGACACAAACAAAGACATGTTTCTAAATTTTTTTTAGTTCACGGTACCTCAAAAGAGACTAAATTTCGTGGTCAAATACAATGATTCATCTGCCTATGGTACCTATAGTAAGGGTAGTAAAAGCAATAGACGAAGTTAAAATAAGCTTAACGCCCTTCGTAAACTGACCAAAGAATAAAGTATTTAGACCTTTTTCATTAAGCATATAATAGCAATTATATTTTACAAAAATGCTATCTTTCAATATTGTCTAATTTAATCTAAATTCTTCATAATATAATGTGATGGCAGTTATTTTTATTAAATTTCTAAATTTAAGAAATAACATTTTTATCATAACATTCATAAGTATTTGGCAGTTCCAAGTATGCGTAACTTGAGAAAGCAAATGTTGCTGTTGTAACCGTTCCAGATGTCATATGGAAATGGTATAACTTATAGGTATGTGAGATCGCCTCCCAAACTGTTATCCAATATCCCCCATCCCAAACATACTACAGAAATAGTTACATGTGGTATGCATTTAGATGGGATCATCTCTAAGTGTCTTTTCACACTGGGTTACTTGTGACGGTCACCAGTATTTGCAGTGAACACACCTAGGTCACTTGTGATGGTCACCGCTAGTATTGCCAATAGTAGCTACATGATAAAACAATTTTGTAATCACTTTTGACGTCCCAAATGGCAGGTTGACATTCCACTTCACTTATAAAATCTTCAGTATTAATCAAATCTAAACTCATGGCTGGATAACTAGTTTCGCTGAGCTCGATTGTACAAATGAATTATGGATATACAACTTGCATTGTTGGCAATCATAAAATGCGGTGACCATCACAAGTGACCCATTGTGAACACTCCCATTTAAGCCAATTCTTCTTCGCCAGTGACCGTCACAAGTGACCAAGTGTGAATGTATGTAAATCCTACTTCACTGTAATCGTTATTAATTTGTGCGAAGAAGCATTCTTTAATACAGGTGATAGAGACCCCTTGTGGTTCAGGAGGTTAAGGCTCTCAGATTTTTAAACATTTGGCATGTGAAAGTGGTAAGGTTGTCAGGCATACACACCGGCCACCTTTACCCCAAGTATTACTCCTGGCACTAATTATTGTTAGAGTCTGAGTCTACCCCAGGTCCACAGTGCCAGCAGAAGGATTAGGCCAAGTGCAAAGTCAAAACGAACTCATAGAGTTCAATTCTGTGATCTTCCAGTTTATAGTGCAGTGCCTCTGCGCCACAACGTGGAAATGTGTTCAGCTAAACTAACTTTTTTTTTTTTTTTAATTAACTCCCTAAGCATGAGGACCAGGAAACATGCCATCCACTTCTGGGGTCTATGCATCCAATAAGCAAATTGTTTTGTCTGTGAGTCCATCTTGATAACTGCAGTAAGAAAAGGAAGTAATGTTGAAGAGTTAGTGATGTATTCAAGAGGATTCTTGACTGCAACAATTGAATGACATCATAAGAAGTGCCAGGAAAAAAAATCCGCCTTGAGATAGTTGAGGTTGAATAAGATTTTGTATATAAAAAGTTTGTACAAGAAGAAGTGTCATTTTCAGACCGTGTCCTATTGCAGAACTGAAGTTTTCTCAAGAGCACCCAGAACAATGACTTTAAGAACTACATATAATGGGCAATGGGACTACAGCTATGATGTTATTGACAAGTGATGATCAAGATGATGAAGTTTTCCCACCAACATGCTGATTTATAATTTTCTCATTTTCAGTATACAGCCTACACATTGATCTTTTTTCCATACGAGAGAGTAGACAATATTTGTCTATTGTTCTAAGGAATGGTTGTATATCAGAATTGTTTGAAAGTATTACTTGTAGGCTATATTCTCAAGTTAAGTTTAAGTCAGCGGTATTAATTTGTGTGAGTATATGGTTTTGTTCCAATTGGTTTTGAATATTCTACATCAAATGACTTTTTCTCGAAGAGAATGTTACTTTTTTGGTCACTCCTCTGGACCCTTGCACTGGCCATTTGTAGGCTAAGCTGGAAAAGTAAGAGTCAGACTGAAAAATTAAATGCCGGGATTTGAACCACAGTTCTTCGGCTCTCTGTCTTGTTTCTCTGCCAGTTGAGCACTACTGAAATATGTGAGTCAGTTGGAGAATTTAATGTTGTAAAGACAAGTTGCCATGATAAATAACTCAAGGGGCAGAGCAGCAGCACGGAGAACTGAAGAAACATGGTTCAAATCCTGGCTATAGCATCGAATTTTTCAGTCTGACTCTACCTTTTTTATAAGGATTATATACCAGGGTAGAAAATAATGTTCAGCGTAGCCAGCATTGTGGACAAAAAATGTATTGTTGGATAGTGCATCGCCGCCGTTACTGTCTGAGTGTTCATGTCTCTTTTCTGTTATTGCATCTTGAAGATAAAATTTAGGTTTATAAATAATGAATGATAAAGATAAACAAAATTCAAGGATTTAACTTTTTCAGAATTTTATTTACTGATTATGTGTAGAACTAATTGCAAATAATAAAATAGCACAGTGTAAATGAATAGAACTATATTATTATTCTTTTTTTTATGTACAATTTAACAAACAGGATTACACAGAATAAGGTACTAGTACATATTAAAATTAACCCTCTACTCTTAAGAAGACAGGTCAGAGTTATGCCAACCATAACATCGGTCTGTGGGACCTTACAAGCTCCATTTTAACATTTAAAATGTTTTATTTAAAGATTTAATTGCAGTTTGCTTTACTGTTAAAATAGTTTTATAAATTTTATTGCTATATGATGGATACTGTAATGACAGGACACTAAAAATAGCAGAAGTATGTGAACTAGTCTAATTCTGATACGTAAAATTTATCATTGATTTCTTTATAAGAAATACCAGACATCTACCTATTTTTTTATTTCTATGCATAAATTTTATATTTTTACTAATATTTGTGTTTAACATAAAGGTTCATAACAGCATATAAACTAGCCTAATTCTAACATGTTTAAGACAATTTTCAATACAGTAAGGCATTTTTTCTTTCAAAAGAGAGCTCAAAATACCTAAATATTCTACTTCCTTGTTATTTGCAGTCTTTACATATTTTATAGGAACATTCCAAACCACAGTTATTGTTTATAATATAGAGGTTCATAACATCATAAACTAGCCTCATTATTCCATTGTGTAATCTGAACCTCATGTCATGAGAAAGACATGAAGAATCTGTCATTGCTACAAAATGAATTAAATATAATTACTTCTCTACTATTAAAAACAAAAGACACTTGACATCACAGAAAGTAAGACGTACTACGATATACCAAAGTGCAGACTTTGCAGTTAACGCTCGATAATAATGACAAGTGAAATTTCTTCACTGTACAGGTGAACATAAAAATCTGCACAGCACATAGCTAAAAGCACATGATGCCAATGTTAACAGTTTTGCCAATATATAAAGAAATAAAACTGATACCAGTCTGAGAAACCAATGTTTAGAGAGTAGAGGGCTAAGACCACTTATATTATTTGAGCAAAATCACAAAATCCCTAGACACAAGTCATACGGCTGCATTATTGTCTGTCTTATTAAAAGTTCATTACTATTATAGGTAATACAAAGTAAACGTCAGGTGAAAGCTATTTATTAAAGGCAGATGTGTACAATCATAGCCCTAATGTTTTGATATTATTGGAGACTTACGACTTATGACTTAGCATTAAAATTATTAACAGCCAAGATTTTCAACACCCAGTCACAAATTTAACCATGGTATTTTTTTTAACTCTACCTATTTGAATTAAGAAAAGGACATTCAGATTTAAGACACCAGGGTTTGTTTTCATAAGTAAAATGAACATTCTAAAAATAAATTCATTTTTGTACCAATATTAATCACTCAACCTTGGAATTTTCATAGTAGTGCCCAGCTACAAAACATAAACACAAATTTTTAAAATTAAAATGTTATATAATTATAGATAATATATTTAATCATTACAGAAAACATTACTTTCTTTGAGCACGATAGTTAAAGAGTAACGATTATTAAAAACTTTTTGGAAACACACAAACTTATGTCCATCTAATGCTTCAATGAACATAATATTTTAAAAATTTATTGGTATGCTTTTATTGTAGGATTGCCAACTCTGAAAAATAAAATTACCAGCACCCTATCACAAATTGCCCTTGACCAAAGAATTCCAAATTCAGATCTGTATGTAAACAGAATATGAAATGTGAAACTAAATACATAAATATTCAGCATTGGAGATTTGAAAAATTTTGAAAATATTCAATATCTTCTCTTTTCTTGTAATCCCACTATATTTTATTTACTGTTTGTGATCAACATTCATGAAATGAATGAAGAAAATGGGGGTTTTAATAATTATCAAAACATAGTAAAAATAACAAAATATAAATTCTCTATAGTAGCTAAAGGTTTGCATGAGAAAGTACGAAACTGAACGTTATATTTTGTTTTGAAATATATCTATATCTATATATATATATATATATATATAAAATTCAATACGAGTAATTTTAAATTTTCCTTTATAAAGTTCTGATGAACATTTGGAATTTATAATTGTTCATAAAAATACATGCACCAGAAAAAAATCATTACTTAAAGAAATAACAAAACACATTGACTCTTATCCAACCTAGCATAGGGTATATCTAGTTCATAATTATTTGATATTGTTGAGTATTGGTATATGTAATACTTTGGTTGTATTGATTCAAATTCCTCTTAATTTTAAATGCATATTGAAAAATGTATAGGTTTAACTACAGTTAAGATGATAAAGAGTCGTCTACAATGGGCATCGTATGTAGCTTCAGTCAAAATAATAATTGCTTTTTTTTTAATTAATACCTTAGATATTACTTTTCCATTGCCCCAAATATGAATGCCATACAATATTATGCTGATAAGAAAGCATAATAAGCATTTTTGGATAATTCTTTGGTACAAGATTCTTTAGTCTCCTACAGTAAATATTAAAATCTGGATCATTTTTTTGCAGACATGATTAATATCAGGTTCCCAACTCAGTGTGGGATCCAGTATACAGCCATTTCATAAAATATGGGAATTTTTCCCTCAAAGAGAGAAGTTATAAAATTATTGTAATTGGGTGGTCAAAAATAAGTTTAAAACCTCAAATTCTCTGAATTTTAAGGACTGAGGTGTATCTGAAGTGGTTTCATGTGTAAAATATGTCGATTTACTTATTTATTGCATTGAGTTACATTTTTTGGCCATTTTTAGCATGATTTTAACACTCTTTAATACCAAGTAGTCAAGAGTAATCAGCTATGTCCATTTTCATTTGAGAAAATATACATCTTAAGGTACAATTTGGTATAAGATTAACTTCAGAAAATATGTGTGGTTAATTACTATGTAAAATAACAAACAAGGGAATTTTTGTCCCACCCGTAACAGTGATAGTTTTGTTAAATTATTATTGATGAGTTAAATAAATGTTCTGACAACCTGGAAACAGTTTATAATTTGTATTTAATTGCTCATACCTTCATTAATAACAACATTAAGACCCTAACAGTAGTAGCAGAACAGAAAATGAACTTTTGTTTTGCATCATTAAAATCAGTGTCCAAATTATGTCCCACCCGTAACAGATTTTGAAAAACAAATTTAAAATATTTAAAATAAATTTTAAATATTTCTTTGCATGCAGTGTGGAGGAGAAGGCATTGTAAATTTTACAGAATGTGAAGAACCAATTATTCTAGTTTATTATTTATGATATGTAATAAACAAAAATAGCTTTTATAATTTGCTAGAATGTCCCACCCGTAATTATGAAATGGCTGTATAATACCTAATAATTTTGTAGACATTTGTGATGGAGATAATGTCGTACAGAAAAGATTATGTTTTATTCTTATTGAGACTAAAGCCAGTGCTTGAAACCACTGTGATGCCAAATCAATCGACTGCATCATTTTTACAAAAAAGTCCTCTATATTGTCACCACATGAAAATAATGTTGTGTTAACCTTGACGTGCCACACTAATTATTTTTACCAACTTCAGAATAATTCCCATTATGGAAAATCTTTGGCTACAATTTGATAAGTAACTTTCAATTAGGTTTAATTCACTGTCTCTAATTTCATAATAACGGAATTTTCTAATTAATATGTCATGCATTATACAATCAAAGGCCTTTGACAATTTGCATAGTAAAATTTCCATCCAATTGGCAACTCTATGTTACTGGATGACAGAAGAATTTTAAATAGTTGGTTTTATAATGAACTTAAAAATTTATAAAAAATCAAACAAGTGACATATGGTACTATGCTTGAAGACAACTTGTTTCCATTGGTTCCGATTGGTTGTGCAATTTACAAGAAGGAACCATATCACAACATGAAACAGCTGTTATACAGAGTAAAGTATGACAACTTTAAACGCCAGATTTCCAGGGATCTCAAAGTAATTGCCATGTTACTCAGACTACAACTGGGTTACACCAAATTCTCTTGTTTCTTGTATCTATGGGAAAGCCGTACCAAGGCACTTCACTACAAACAGAAAGATTGGGCTATGCGTCAATTAATTGAACCTGGAACACATAATGTTATGTATGATGCACTTGTCAATTCCAGGAAGGTAATACTCCATGCTCTTCATGTAAAACTGGGCCTTTACGAAAAACATTGTTAATGCCTTGTATAAGACTGGGGAAGCATTTCAGTATGTGCATCAGAAATTTTCAGGTCTAAGTGAAGCGAAAATAAAGGATGTACTTTTCGTTGGTTCACAGAAATGTAATCTGTTCAAAGATGGACATTTCAATAGTATACTCACAGGCAGGGCCGTAGCTAGGTGGTGGCAAGGTGGGCCCCCGCCAAGAGCGCAGGTACAAAGAGGGCGCAAAATTAACCATGAAAAATCCTGCATTTTTTAGACTGATGCAATTTATCAAGCAATAAAAATTCCACGTTAATGGAAGAAATCTTTCAGGTTATTAAAAATTACTGCACGTGAACTATCTGTAGTATTATGCCAATTGTCTACAAAGAAAAAGCAGTCATGCAACGTTCTTTAATTAACACGATTCTTATTGACAGAGTATGAGAACATAAATCATGAACATTATGGAAAGATATAACGACAATAAAAATTTAAAAAAGTATGTTATTATTGAGATGAAAATGGTTCAACTATTCGAAAAAAATACTTTACCTATGTTATGTATTATGTAATTTACTTTGATACTAGATTTTATCATTTAATTATTTTTTGAATAGTTTAATCGTCTGAAAATAAGGTTTTAGTACCTTGAAAGTCCAACACTTAGTTCATTTTCAAATTGAGGTTTAGGTTATCTTTGATAATAACAGTGTTTTTATAATAAAATAATAAACAATTTTACAGAAAATAAAAAAATAAAAATTGTTCAGATCACCCCAGTATTGGTGCGAGGCGATGGGCTTACCACCTGTCCCTCTACCCTCTCTCGGAAAATAAGCATCTCAAAATTAGTATAGGTAATGAAACCTCCATTGGAGGCCCCTTCGCCCCACCTGGGGATCATAGGGTACCAGACAGACAGACAGACCCCAGTATTGGAGGGCGCAGATTTGTCAAAACTCTCCAAGGGTGCAGAAGGACCTTGCTACGGCCCTACTCACAGGTGATGAGAAGTTAGCTGGGATGCCTTTGTTTAAGTGTGCAGCAACTTCCTTGGAAATAAGAAGGCAGAAAACTACAAAGATCTAGTGGAAAATCTTCTGCAATTCTATGAGAGAGTGGGGTGTAATATGTTTTTAAAAATATACGTCTTAGATTCCCACTTGGACTTTTTCCCTGAAAACTCTGATGCTGTAAGCGACGAACATAGGGAACACTTCCACTGACAAATTTATGAAATGGAAGAAACATATAGTAAGTGGAGTGAATAAATGTTAGCCGATTACTGCTTGACACACTTGAGAGAATCACCAGCAACAGACTATAGCCTACATGGCAGGAAAAGCAATTATGACTTTAGTGATCTTCCTCTGAGGAGAACAGCAATGTAAATACCGGACATGCATTAAGCTATTAAAGGAAATTCTGAAAAGTTGAAATATCATAACTAAGAACTGGAGTTAAACTTGAATATCGTTATGTATTTCGTGTTCCTCACCCACGAAAACATAAAGATTAACTGTTCTCATTACTGTTACAGAAAAAAGGTAAATTTTGTTTATTAGTATTATCAGAATTACAGTTTCACTGTTTCTTTCACTATTAATTCCTCAAATTTTGTACAAAAAATAATCAATAAATTAGATTAATGCAATTTAAAAGGAATTTCATACCCAAAAATAATAAACGTGTATGAAAATAAAGATGCATGTACAGTTGCCAATTTTTGGTTGCCCTACTTTTCATCCAAGCTATCAACTGGTTATTTTGAGAGTTCTAAGGAAGAAATTTTAAAAGTCAAGAATTTACCTAGCATAGTTTACTTAAAATATACAACATAAGGCTTCCTGATATGATGGCAGAAGAAAATGATGCTATTTAATTATAAATAGGGTTCGGATGTTTATGACATGTCATATTTTTATCCTGACCTCCATTCTTGCCGCAAACAGAAATTAAACATGAATTGCACATTTGTTATCCTAGTCGAACCGATTTTATTTTGCATATAAAGTCATATTTTGGTCATTTTCATCATCTTGGTCATATTTGTAATTTAACATCATATTTCAGTCATAAATTCGGTAAAAGAGCACAATTATGTAGTATGTGCACTAAATTGTCGACTTTTTTCTGCTAGAAAGAGTCATGAATATTTTGGATTTACTGTAACTGAAATGTGAAGGGACAATAAAAGGTAACAGCACAATTACCTCTTTCTCCTTGTTGTTAACAACTTCCAATAGACATGATTTACAAGATTTTTAGTTCACATTTGCAGTGGCATCTGGAAACATTAACAGATCAGAAGTTCTTTACAAATAAAACTCTTAATCACCTGCAAAATTGTTAAAAGTGATTACCTGATTGAATTAATGTGATGTAGTAATTTAGTGTCATTAAACGTTTTAAATTTGAAGATTTATTTTTAGAAAATAAATTCTTTTATGAGGTCATATTTAGGATTTTTGGGTCATATTTAGTAATTTTTAAGGTCATATTTGGAGTCATATTTTCTACTTTTTTAGGCCATAAACATCCGAACCCTGATTATAAACAAATAACACTCTAATAAGCCTAGATTAGAACTCTTGCATGGATAAGTCCAGAAGAAATTATTGGTTCATGTCCTGCGGTGGATGCAAAGTTTCCTTGTATGACTAGAATTACGTATGGTCCTGGTGAAAATGATGTCCATGAAGATTCTGTAAAAGAATTGAGATCTTTTAGTGAAACATAATATTAGGAAAGAAAATATAAGATGGTCATCCAGAAAGTAATACCAGTTTCCGTATCTCAAGCACTCAAAATGAGCACACCCGGAAAATTCAAGTTCAAATAGTTTCAGCAAGATGGTTTTCATTCTGAGTTAATTCTAGTTCATCCTCTGTGAGTTTAAATGATCAAAAATGCACAGAATGGTATGATGTGAGATCCATGACATGGTTCCTTAAAGCAAAAATATTGCTGCCATGTGACATTCATTAACAACTTGAAGTTGTAGACAAGTCATCTATGCAATGATGTTGTCAAAATTTTACTGCTAGGAGGAATTATTTGTTGTATCGTGTCAGTTTTGTCAAGGAGGATACACATCACACAATACATATTTAAAATAATGGTTTATTTATAAGGTGACCATGTGGAAAAATAACTTAAGATATGTAGGCTATGTGTAAATTGAAAAGTTTTCTTTGAAAATCTTCATTGGATATTTGGTAATTCTAGAATGAGTACTATTTTCTGGATGACCAGTGTACAACAGAACACATTAATGGTATTGCTATTGATCCATGTATGGGCGAAACATTTATAACAGGAATGTAGGCCTACACAGTAAAGGAAAAAATTGTTATTAATAATCCTTATGTAAACATCTAAATGTGTGCAAGTTATGTTTTGCACTTCCTGACGTCATGGTTGAACTTTATGTAACAAATCGCAATGCTTGGTAGATGTTAGCAATTGAATTTTTAGGTTATAGGGCCTACACCCACTTTACGGAAGATGGTTAGGGAACATTGTTGGCTGCTTTTATGATATTGTTAACTTTGCTCTGTCTAGCTTTGCTCTGTCTAGATCATGGGTCATCTTTTCTTAATTTTACTCATGATTAAAGTACCGGTATTCCCAAACAAGTTTAATGTAGTACTGAAACTAGTATTTTCACATTTACCCACCACTGACTCAATTGACTGGCCAGAGATGGCACTGATGGATTCCAGGCATATGTCTTCTTTCTACATAGTGAGCAAGAAACTTCTTTCTAAATATGACATGTCCATGATGTGTCATAGCAGACAGACCTAACAATTGTCATGGCAGTTCGTTCCTGTGTGACCAACAAGTGCGACTGCCATAGACAGTAGAAGTCCACTGGTTTCATCTTTCGTTCACACTATAAAATAAAGCTAATGTACCAGTACTTGTAGATGTCTAATCTTCTATAATATTATAATAATACAATCTATTATTATGATGATAATGAATTTGTAGTGTTTTATCGACCACGGCATTATAGTTACAATTTTTTCTTTTAACCAAATCTGACCATGTTTGTGATGTAATAGTACAGAAACATTATTATTGCGATGTGCCAAGAATGCATGGTCTGCACAGTGGCCTGGAAGCAAGTCATCGGCCGGTAAAGGCTCATGTACATAACCCCTCAATTCAAGCACATCGATTGCTTGTGTTTCTTTTTGACACAATATCTATTTTGGCAACTGTTGTTGAAGGTACATATGTTCGCTTTGTATAAGGACTGCAATTTCTTAATTTTGATATCAACACTGCTAGCACTATGGCACCATTTCATTGTACATTTTATTTTTATCGGTCAACTGCATCTCATAGCCGTGTTCTGCTCACATTTGAACACCTTTCTTTGTACCCCTTGTTTCCATTAGCAGCTAATGTCTAGAGATGGATTACACATCATGTTGGTCATCGAACACTTTGATTTAGCTGACTGTATAGTGCACATTCTTCATTTGTTTTCATTGCGATTTAATAAGTTTAGATAGAAAACATTTAAATTGTACGATAGGGAAACGAAATCTCAATATATTAAGAGAAAAAAATTCCCTCTTGACACTGGGATTCGAACCCTTTACCATTAACTTTTCATGCCTATGTTCTACCAACTGAGCTAACCAGAGTTAATTCACAATGCCAGATGTATTCCCTTTCCTATGATAACCCTCAATGGTGACCAGATTTCACTTCTATTAAGGATATTCGCATGAAAGGAATTAAGATGAGAATGTATTAAAGGAAAATTCCCTTTGATATCAGGATGCAAACTCTTGACCTCCGAATCCTTAATAACAGTAAATGGCAGCACTAGCTCAGTGGTAGAACAATAGCACAGAAATTCACAGGTCAGATGGAATTTTTCTTCTAAAATATTTTCATGTAATGTTCAACACAATATTCTGTGGTACTTATCTACAAAGAAAACTCGTTTTCAAAATTTTTAAGATATTCAATTTAAAAATGCTCCTAAGATAAATGTGTATACACTGAAAGCTCCTGAGTTATTTGTGTAATACACTGTCTACATAAATTCAATGATACCTCTTATCAGGTCTGAAGGAAACATGCAAATAATTTTAAATAAATTGATAATAAATCATGTCTAATATGAGAATGTAAATACATATAAACATATAACAAAAGCAGTAAAATATCTCAGTTTATTTACTTACATAGACTGATTTATCTACTTTCATAGACTAATGTCATCAAATGGGGTTCATCAAGTGAAGATCATATGTTCATTCTCGGCGTTCCTCTGAAAAGAAATAAAGGTTCCATTTGAGAATCTCAAAGTTATACTTGGAATAGTATTTCTAGTGAATAGTGTAATTGATACAATTAAAAGTTACATTATTACAGAATAATCAAGTAAGTCATTTTTATCAATATAAAACTATTATGTAAGATAACTTTTGTGTAATAGAAATATATATTTAACTTTCTCGTGTAGATACATGCTTTCAATACCAAATGTGAAATTTTCAATTCTAACTAATGTAATTGGTCAATGAAATAAGGCATTGTGAATTGATCAGCACATCAGTAAATTACATTCTATTCCTATCTGTTAAAATCAATTCAGGTAGTTGTGCTGTTATCAATATCACCAGCATCAATCCCTGGCAGTAGTGAGAGAAGCTAATGAGAGAAGGAAGTGGGGAAAACCAAAGGTGGTATACTATTCCAAGACTTTTTTCTCAGTTTGAAAAGAACATACCCCTCCCTTACAACATAATTATGTGATATACAGGAAATTAGGTAAACTCTTGGTGATGTAACTTCATCTTTGAATAACCAACCCTGCTTTATAGATAATCGCCAAGTAGGAGCACAAAAGTCGAAAACATATTGTACTGTCAATTGACACAAAATTATTTATTTTCAATAAAGATATTTAAGACCTATTTTAACAAGATAGAAGTTACAGTTTTCTTACCGAGAAATATTATAAAACATTAGATCGAGGGGTATAGTCATAAATAGGGACCTGATTTTTAGGTTTTTAAAAACACTGTTTTAGGTTTTCCATTAGGTGAAATAGTTTTTTTTAGGTTTTTTGTCCAAAATATCGTTTTTGGGTAGAATAATTGGTTTAATGAATTTGAATGTGCTCCATAGTATTCAATACATAATACTTGTCAAGTTTAACTTAACAAAATTGAATTAAATTTGTGTAAACTTGCTTTAGGACAATATTAAAGAATCGAAGAAAGAAAGCATAAACAATCAAAAGAAGCAGTGAAAATAAGATTGCCTCACATATTCTGGTTACAGTATATCACTAAATATCTTTCAAGATTCTCAACTGTGAAGTTCTTCCTGTTATCTCCTAGAATACATTTGAAAGCAGAAAATGTCCTTTCAACCTCACATGACATCAACAATGGTTGTTCGTACGAATATTTTAAAAGGAATACGCCAGTACTCTTACACTTTCTCTCTAGATACTGTCCATCCTAGACGACAATGGGTTGAACGAAACGCTGGTGGTATTAATTTCAACCCGACAAAAATTGTCTCTCCGCAAAATATCGATTTCTCAACTGACAAACAAAAAAGACAAAAAAGTAGCCTAAATTAGATATTTTAGGTTTTTTTATCCCGTATAGGTACATTTAGGTTTTTATACCCCATTTAGGTATTTTTAGGTGCCACAGAATTAATGTGGGTGAATCCTATGGACATGATTCGAAAAAGTGTGTGATCGCTTTTTGTTTTGGAAGTAAGGAAAAAAATAGGTAAAAACCTAAGAATCCGGTCCCTAGTCATAAAGTTGGCAAAACAGGCCATCACAAGTTACTGGTTCTTCTATAGTGAAAGCTTACCACTGGATGAATGTTCATGAAAAGTAATTATATTACAACACAGATAATAGGCTTACTCTTTGCTACAAAGGAACATTGACAATATTTTAAAAGATATGTGATTTTCAGTGACAGTAAGTTGTTTTACTAGTGAAACCAGTGCTGTTAAGCCATTGGGCCTTTGAAAGCAATGCCAGTATTCCATACCGGTGCATACTGTCTCACTTCCCTGACTGCTTGTAACTATTTTCGAGGCAAATTCAGAATGTTAACAGTTATAGGCTGTTATGTATATAATAAAATAAAAAAAAAGGCATTCGATACTTAAAGCTTTTGCGGTGGTGATTTTATATCAAGGCTTCTCGGGATTTCAGCCTGTTGACAAATTTGAAGGTGTTTGAGCTGGGACCTGAGAAAAGACCGTTGTCTCACCCACTACAAAACCTGAATCTAGTAGTTGGACAAACACAACATGTTAAGGCGCAATTCCACTGAAGCAACACTGAACGACATGTGGCATGCTACTTGTATCCTAGTGTTGCCTGATTGTAGGCGTGCGACAATGTGCCACAAAAATTCCATATGCCGCATGCGGCATTTGTCTCCCCATGTCGAATGCGCTTTGTCGCCTATGCGTGTAGCATGGGACTAAAACGATTCAACTGAAGCAACTTCAGTCTGGTGCAACATGTCTTTAATAATACCATATACAATACCCATATTTATATACAACACCATGGGCTATTAAAATGTCTGAATAGCTGTCAAATTATTGGCAGACACTATTTAATAAATTACCAATAATTTATCAAAATTTACCTGTAAATTTCTTTAAGATAAGAGCACATGACTGGTTGGCCAGGAATCCATCAAGAGGGACTTTTGGTATAATTGATTTTAGTTACTCCACTCTTGAGAATCGTATCAGAGAATTGGCATATTCAAACCCCATTTTGTAACATAGATGAATTTTTTTAATAGTAATATAACGTAACAATGTAATCCTAATATTGTCTTATTTCTATTTAACATCAATCAGACTGGACTATAATCCTTATATTTTTATTTTTTTAAATTATTTTTTTATTTTCTATATTATTGTGTCTTGAGAATGCGCTAACTTGGTCTATTGACAGGTTATGCAATAATTGTAAAAATGTAAGATTCTTATGGCGTAATACTTAGCTTGCTGTCACTTTGCATAGTTTACTTTACCTGACTTTGTCTATCGGGGGGGGGGGGGGGGGCTCCTGTTTCCCCTGCAATACATCATTCTACCAGTGCTCATTCATCATGATATAACCATTGGTTGCAATAAAGGAATTATTATTTTTCAAGCCTAATTTCGAATGTATATATGTAACAACTACTTTCATTGCTGCTTCCCATTTCAATTGAACTACTGTATTGGCAATTATTGGGATTTGAAGGAAAAAAATTATTAAGTTTTAAAACTTTAAGGAGACCCGATATACAGTACTAGTAGTTGTTTTCTTTCTCCTCCTTTATGCTGACGTGGCTGTGATTTAAATGCTCTGCTCTATGAAGACCCTTGTTTGTTTGTTTTCATAGCTTGTTTATGCAGGTGCAAGCAGCCCATGTCGCATGCTACATGTCGCCCCGATCCGCTGGCTGTTGGATAGCGACGACACTGTTCGACACGAGGAATTTTGTCGAAGGGCGACAAAGGCGTCCTGGCGACAACAGTCAACTTGTAGCATGCGGCAAGGAGACCTGTCGTTTGTCGCTTCGTGTTGCTGCAATTGAATTACTGTGTGTAGCATGCGGCATTGACGCATGCTACATGTTGCCCAAATGTTGCCTCAGTGGAATTGCAGCTTTAACCGTACACTTTCCTCAGACCAAATTATGACTGATACAACTGGTAGCACAGGTGAAGGACTCTCTTGGACTCTGGACTCCAGGCATCTTTGAAATCCAATGGCAATGTGGAGCAGTAAGCCTATACATCTGGCTGACTGGCCAGGGCCAGCCCATACCATCGAGGACACATACAGTGAACACAAATGCTGCGTCAGAGTCAGACAACTCCACTGGGGTGCAGTATCTATTTAGAGAAGAACCACCACATCAACTTCCAGGATACAAGGAACCTTGAAAAGCAGACCACCTATTGGGGCCATGTCATGACTAAGGCTCTGGAAATAAAACTTGAAAGTAATAATGTCAACAGGAACTGCGATCTTGAACAAAGTCAGGCCTGGTATCCAGCGATAAATTTTGTCTGCTCTAACAAAATCAAACTAAATGAGGATCATTGCATTCAAACTCCCCCAACAGTGGCGTAGCCAGAAAATAATTTTGCGGAGGTTCAAAAATGACAGGAGACAAGAAAGGGGGGTCCAGGGCTTCACCCCCGGAAAATTTTTAAGTATTAAACTAATGAAAATCACATTTTATGCTGTTTTAGCACTGAAAAACTATCTACCAAATTTGTTTACTATACTCTAACGCATGCCATCTTAAACAAGCAATCGTTACCTAAGTTATAACATTTATTACTATTTATAAGAAAAGTTAAATAACATATGGAACAGTGGAAACAATAGGCCTACTTTTACAAATTCAAGGTTTTGATTTTGGGAGGGGTCCGGACCCACTGGACCCCCCATTCCCTACGCCACTGCCCCCAATTCTGATCAATAGCAGCTTCACACTTAACTCTTCAGTTTTTCGCTCTTGATTTACCACACTAGGTACAAAAACAAGCCAAAAAAAACTTGTCAAAGGGTGTTGGAAACATGGGGCCAAAAAAAGTGTAAGAAATTGGATGGGAAAACTAGAAATTATTAAAAATAACAAGCATGAAAAAACACAAACATAGAGAAATATTCTTTTGTTAATAGCGATATAAGTGACTTTACCTGAAAAAATCTTTGATGGCCATCCTGACACACAGAAGAGATTTAGGTAAAAAATTAATAAAAGTTCTTGACATACGTTATTGGTATCTTGAGTGCAATTGTTATGTTATTAAGTGCAATTATTATATAGACCAAATTATTATTCAGTATATCTTATTATCTTGTTTAAGTATTATCATTCTCTTTGTGTAGGCTGTAGTTTAATATAATATACCAACAGGCAATGGCCTAATTGAAGTAAATACACAGGCCTACATGCATATATATACACATTGGCTTAAACACACAAATATTAAAAAGAAATGAAGAACCAGGATTTTCGGTCAGCTATCCAAGGATATAAGCAAGGCAAATTCAATCTATCAATAAACAATCCACCAATGATTATGAGTAGTATGGCATGTGGTATTTATACTTTCGTGAATCTTATGTCCATATGATTTGCAAAGCACAAAAAACTATCAGACTACTTCCCATTTATTTTATCAAGAGAAAAACATGGCAGAAAGAAACAAGAAGAGTTGGAATTGACTGCATTTTACCCGGATGATGTTGATCAATGCAGTAAAAGTGATACTAAAGGTTGAATTTCAACTATGGCACTTCAGTTTCATAGAAGAAATAGGCCTGTGCTCGCCCAGGGGGACATGTCCCCTGCGCCCTTTGCCTGAAGCGCCTTGCCATCCCTGGCCCTTGTCCTTATGACCCCAGAAGAACTATAAGTTATTTGTAACAGAACTGCTGTGTAGAGAAAATAAAGGTTGAAATATTTTGAAATGGTCCCAATATGTCTTACTGGTACCGCCTCATCTGGCTCTTACTTTAAATAACAATGTGAAATAGCCCAAATTAACGTGCAGTACTTCTAACTGTGGACTGTGAAATCAATTTTTTAAAGAATTGTATTTTTCGTCACTGAAAGGGAGAGTAGAGGGAAGATGTAAGGTGTACTTTGTTCAACGCCCATCCTAAGTTGCAAATTAGGCTTCCACATTGTTATCATTCATGTTGCTGAATTGAGGCGCTATAGGCCAAATAGCTGAATGTCACCAATTCTTGAACTTGACAATTTGTTGCTTCTAAAATTATATGAGGCAATAGACTGATTTAAGTAGGCCTAAATTAATCTATGTCATGGGCAATTTGCTCTATATGCTGCAATAAGGCTTAAACATGTCTGTAGTAGTTTTGCTATAATAGTTTATACAGAAACTCAAGTAGGCCTATTTACTACAGACATCTGAAGATTTATCCATAATCAGTGAATAGGTCCCATCACTTATGTCAGTGGCGATTATTCCATATAGGATGTGAGGATCATCCTACACTTCATAATTCATCTACATAAATGTTTACTAGCATTCATTGTCAAAATTAAAACAATAAAATGACAAAACAGCGTTTTTGTAGAGCACTCGGGAAGGAAGTTAGCGGTTCTGTTTTGAGCAGGTTGGTATTTGTGAGGATGTCCTCAGTGTATCCATGCCGTTGTTAAAGCTCTGGCAAGTGAAGGGGGAAGGGAAAAGGCGGTGAGAAGCCAGTTTCATATGGAGGAAGTTGAGGACGTCTTACAGTACAGTCCTTCCTCACGTTCGATAGCTTGTTTTCTAAGAGGGGAGTGATCATATTTTTATTAATATTTATTTATTTCTTTTCTTGGTTTATATTATAGGCCTAGTTATTATTAAACTTTACAGTGCTGTTTATATTTCAATATAAGTATTCCTGGAGCAATATCAAGTTTGATATCAACTATTATATAGCGGAATAGCTAAAATTATAGCGGAACAACTGTTTCCGCAAACGACAGTTTTCGTACATGGTTAAATATTTTGATATTTTACGATAAAGCATTATTGTATTAAATTTACATCTCAGCCTTTATGCATTTTTTACGGCGACGCATATGTACGTCAATAGCAGTGAATGGGTTAATTAGCTCTCTCCACACCATCCTACACAACTAAAAAAACCAAGAGTCGCCACTGACTTATGTGTTCTATTAGTTCGGTCAGCATGGCCATACATTATATATTTGAAATTAACAGTTGCTACACGTCCACGTTTGAAGGACTCCACTCAAAGTGCAACAGTTCTATAGGGCAACGCCCTATCACCTAATGCTTCTCATAGCTCTGCGTGACACTCACGAGCATTTCTGCATTCAATTTTTACATGTGCTCGCTGTTCAATTTTAGTGACATCCATTTTGGAACACAGTCTCTAGGATACTAACGTTTGCATGTGTTGTCTACTGGACACCAATTCACTCAAACATCATCTGGTGGTCGCATCCAGTAAGTTACTGTGTACACCATGTTTTCAAATGTATATAGTGCAATAACCACATATGCGGTTATTCGGAATATATAAAACAGTTGCCATGACTTCCGAAATGAACATCATACTTAAATTTTTCTTTATAATGTTTGAATTTTGCTTTTCACACAACTTTATTTAAAATATTTATGTATTTTTAAACGTACTTAATAAAATTAAATTAGAAGGATCTTTCTGTTTTATAAGCTAATCTATCACCCTCTTGGATAGATTTAACACTGCCACTTGTGATCCAAAATTTAATTTAGTCTATTCAATTCTTGAAGATGTTTTAAATACGCATCCTTCTACATGGGTAAATAAAATATATTAAAACATTGTTCCACTACATATTCACAGACGAATATTACATCAAGATGCATGCATACATTTCATTTTGGTGACAAATGCCAATGGGTGCATTCATCGCAAACCGAACTAACAATACATGATGATCGAAAGATCATTTCTGAATGAGTACTAGAATGAAACTTCTATTTTCTATTTTACATAGGTAAATTTATGTGATTTATGCAATGAGAGGTTATTTTCTTTATTGATTATCCAAAATAATTTGTAATATAAAAGTAAGTGTTTCTTATTAAAATTCTTTGACACTATATTTATGAATAAATCAATTGTAATAGCAAAATTAATGTAGCAGCCCACGCATAAGTATAAGGAAACAATACAATATCGTAACATACTTTACATGTGTCTGCCATCTTGTCCACTATAACGTTGAGCATTATGAGAAAACTAAAATTAAGAAATACACGAACAGGCTCAATGTATCAATCAGGTTCTTTTGCTTAAAACTAAAAAAATAATTATAATAATTGCTGCTCAGTGTTGCAGCACTGGATTTTAAGAAGTTGTTCTTATGTATTACTGCCTCACTAACAAAATTGTGACTCTGTGATTTAAAAATTTGGGAAGGGGATTTCTCAGGTATACAATGCTCCAAATGGAGGGTTAATTAGTAGAGGTTATCTTCATCATAAATCTGTTTTAAAAGTTGGAATGGCAGCAACTGTCCTAATTTCAAGAGGTGATGCTTTCTGATAAGCATGTACAGGAGAACTCCAACTATCCTGATTAAATGGGACTGGACCCGATCCGGAAAACGAAATATCTAAATAATTGGGTAGATCTTTAAAAAGGTAATTTCTTAAAAAGAAAACTAAATTGAATGGTATTGTACCTACATAAAGTGTCAAATCTTGAACACATGATTCAGAGTCGGTTGTTTTGCTGACAAAATGTCGAGTTTATCTAAATCTTTTGCTTTTTTCCAAATAATCAGGCCTTAAAGAGGGTTTCCCAATACCGAGTCTCCAAAACCCATTTGAATACGGCCTCAAAGCAATCAGGATAATTGACGTTTCGGATAGTTGGATTTTGGATAATTGTAAAAATCTGAATAATAATTAGCGATATGCTTTCAAATGCTAGCTTCACCATATTTAAAATATAATTTGTCAGCTGTTTGTGTACAAAATAGTGATCTGAAGGGTTCGGCTGTTACAACAAGCAGTGTTTTGGTGGTTTTCATATTAGTTACAATTTATAGCAATAAATAAATCACAAATTTAAACTGAACTGCTGTGTAACTTATATTGATACATTTAAGTAAATTTGGTTATGTTGGATATATTTCTGGAATACTCTCAGATAGCCTACATGTAATGTTTCAGTAGATATGATGTTTGATATTCATCGTATGGATGGATATGGATCGTATAAAAGTTTTATGTTCTGTGGAGAGATATAAATCCATTGTATAGGAGCTACTGCTGAAAGAGGAAGCTAAAGATAGGGTGAGATAGTGAAGTCTGCAGAGTCCTAGAACCTGCCATCGGATGGAACATTTAATATTATAGTAAAGTGTTCCCTATTACAGGCCATGAAGGCCCAGAGGGTTGCAGGAGGTTGAGGCTCCCAGATTTTTAGACATCGGCACATGAAGGTAAGGTTGTCAGCCTTTACCCCCAGGATTGCTCCTGGTACTCATTTCTGTTGGAGGCTGAGTCGACCCCAGGGCCATTGTGCCCCCAGAAGGATTAGGCTAATTGAAAAACTCCAACAACCTCATCGGGGATCGAACCCATGACCTTCCGGTTTGTAGCGCAGTGCCTCAACCACTATGCTACGGCGTACCCCTTAATATTATAGTAGTGACATTATTAATAATAATAATAATAACAATAATAATAATTTAAATATTTCAATAAAACAATATATTTTCCTTATCTAATTTTTACCCTCTTAGACTAAAATCCCATTATATAATCTTGATGGTCTGGAAGTTATAATAAAGCAAAATGTCAAGAAAATTGTTGATCTTCAGCCTGACTAATTAACAGTAAATGGGAAGCTCCATTGCGACATTTATCTGTAGCTCACGAACTATCAGATTCTGATGATCCATGTTTCCTCCAAGTTTTTAACTACAAAGAAGAAGTACGATACAGCCTTGCTCGTTTAGACTTATCAGTAGAAATAATAAATGGTCATAAAAGTTCTAGACAACACAGAAAGTTAATATGTGCAAAGTCTTTTGATGAAAGGTCTGACATGCCTTGGCAAGGTATTGGAGTGTCCCATTTTAAAGAATTTCCTGCTACTAAGAACTTCGTGGCATAGAAGATGCATTACATAAGCCGAATGGACAGCCATGCTGTTGAATTTTAAGTATGAGAACCTATGTGGAGTCGTGGTAATAACAGTGTTATTTAATGAATTTGTCTCTTCGCATAAATGTGCAAAGGAGGCAGCTACACCAAGTCATGTATTCGGATCATGTCCACTACATTTCCTGCTTGTTAATCAGAGACATCATCCAATAAAACACCATTGTCGTGTCTCCTGACCAGACTTGAACTCAATCCAATAATAAGAGACTAGCTTACCCAGGGCTGGTGTGGAACACGAATTATAAGGACATCAAATGCCTACTTTAAGTCATGAAAAACACTAGAAGAAACCAGAAGCATCGGAAAGTTTCAGTTCACTCGATTGTACATGCTACAGGCAGATCAGAATCTATTCATTTCATAGATAGGCCTACTGTATCATAGCATTCAAGAAAGAAACTACAATAGCTTATACCGGTATTCTTGATCCAGCCTTCGCTATGAATCCAATGGCACTGATCAACCTAGAAATGTTGACGTTGCATACCTTGACGTTGCATACCTTGACGTTACATACCATTCCTCAAAGAAAAATATCACACACGTCGTCATATTTCAGTGCATGGTCTTCCCTTTGGATCCATAGGTACAAAATCACTTGGTTGCACAATTGCAAAAACTAGGGATCGCCAATGGTAACTTGAATATGAAGAAAATGAAAAAAAAATCATCATAATCTAGTAAATAATTTTGTCTGATTCTTTAATTTGAATGTAAGGATTCATATGATCTTTTATTGAAAGTCTGCCATAATTGCGGACTAGAAGTCACACTACTTCCAATCTCACCTCCAGATTAAACAATATTAACTCAGGACATGGGCGTCCGCAGAAATTTTGTCAAGGGGAGGCCAGTGAACGAATCACTGCCACCACCACCATCACTATGCTACTACAACTACTTTATTATTATTATTATTATTATTATTATTATATTATTATTATTATTATTATTATTATTATTATTATTATATTATTACTATTATTATTATATGGTCAACATTCTTTATTTACTGTAGCTGGAGTATGGTCATGGATACAAAGAAAACATCTGATGTAGGCCTACACACTCGCATGATTTTTCTTACACCTACAATTTCTACTATTCATATAAAATATAAAATACCATATCTTTATTATAATAAAATGTTGGGTATAAATGGTTTCAAGTTTAGGGGAAGAAATTATTCCTACAAGCTCATAATATCTAGTCAGCTATTGCAGCTCCTTTTCATCCAAACAAGACGAACATACAACAGTATTTGGAGACTTAAACCTCACTTCAAATTAGTTGCTTATAGTCATTTCATTTAGAGGTTTATGTCTAAACAAAATTTCCAGGGAAGGGCAGCGGCCCTACCCTGCCCCCCCTTTCCGGACGGCCATGACTCAGGATGGAATTCACATAGGTGACCATTATCATCATTCTAACTGCCAAACGAAGCATAAGGGTGGCTCTGCGTGGTTCGGATTTCACGTTAAGCTATAGGTACCTCTACCACTACAGTAGTCAATATTGGGAGCGTCTCCCTATTCTATGGGACGGTTAAACAACACGTTCACGACCAATCGAGGAAATATGAAGAATTAACAGCACAATGGAAGCGTAAATCTAGAAAACAGTTCTAAAATGTCACACTACTTACCGCCTTGCTGCTGTAATTCACGCAAATAGTTACTTCTTAATCTGCCGAACACTCTCCTTTCTTGTGCACGGACTGAGCGACGGTACTTATTTGCCAGGCGAGCGAATTTTTCCCGATGAACTGTGAGATCGTGAATTCGTCTGGTGAATCGGTTCGCTCTTTGCAAGCTAGAACTTCCACCTGACTCTCTGAGCTCAATCACTATTCTATCCAGTTTTATTTTCAAGGCATCAATTAACTGGATGATGCTTCGGCATTTTATACTGATCTTCCTCTCGATTTCCACGAGAGCAACAATGTCTCTATCTGTTGACATTATTGCGTTATAAGTTTCTGTTAGTCTTCGAATTTCTCTGTTCTTCCTGCTTGCTTTAGCTAGAAGCTCTAGTGTTGCGTCCATTTCTCAGAACAAAAATCTTAAGTTTATCTTGGACAGATATCAGAAGGCCTTGTTCATAGTTGAACATTCTCTTACTTTAGCGACGTTGCTCGATGTTGGGGGTGCTCGATGTTGCATAACTCTAACGGCCGAACATTTGATTTTTGTTTTGTTTTTGTCATCGGCGGTAAATACGAAACTTCTCTAAAGCCATGTACTTTCATGTATTCTTTGCCGTAGTTTCAAGTGTGATTTCAGTTCCCAATGAAATGTGAATTACACTGGTATACAATAATTTTGTTTAAGAGAAATTTGTTTACAACTTTTAGTTCCCTGCTATGAATAGACACAAAACTCATCTTTCATTTCATTTCATCACTTTTTTTGTAGTATTTTTTTCGGAATTCCTATGAATGTCAATTAATTGAAATGATTTACTATGTAGGCCTACCATTGCATAATTAAAGTATTACATTAAATAAACCATTCCTTTAGTTTGAATTTAAGTATACAAATGGTCTTTTATGGAAATTCTGTCACATTCGCGGACTAGTGGTCACACTACTTTCAATCTCACTTCCAAGTTAAGCAACATTGACTCAGGTTGAAATTTGTATGGGTGACCATACCACCATTCTGACTCGCAAATAAAACATAAGGGAGTCCCTTCGTGGTTCGGATCTCACACACCACCTCCATGACCAATTGAGGAAGTATGAAGAACTAACAGCACAATGGAAGCATAAATCTAGAAAACAGTTTTGAAATGTCATACTACTTACCCTCTTCAGCAGCATGTCTAGACAGAGGTCTATCATTGTTGAGCCGTTGCTGTTCATGGATTATGTGTAAGCGATTGAACTTATCAGCCAGTTGCTCGAATCTATGCGAATGCTGAGTTAGAGAAGTAATCCTCGTTTGCATCTGGTCGGCCACTTGGCAATTTCTGCGCCCACCTAATTTTCGGAGTTTCCCAATTCTTTGACGCACTCTTGTTTGTATTCTGCCAATTAGATTTACGATGCTGAGACATTCGTTGATAATTAATCTCTGAAGCTCCTTAAGGGCAGTAGTATTCATATCTGTCAACAAAATGTCCAGGAAAATTCTGGTTAATTTCTTAATCTCAGCGTTCTTCCTTCTTGCTTTCTTTAACAATTCCAGGGCGGTTTGCATTTTCGCAACAAGAAGTGAAGAATTGAAGTGTCGCTCGTCCACAACTTCGGCTGCTGATTATTGCGCGTATCTGAGGTTTACTACTGCGCTTACACTAGTAGAAAGGGAGGGGCGATGTAGGAGAACTCTTACGGCCGGACCTATGATTCCTCTGGTTGTTAGCAATGGCGGTAAAACATCAGACTTCTTTAAAGCATTCTACTTGTATATCTTCTTTGTTGTAGTTTCCAGTGTAATTTGAGTACTAAATGAAATGCGAATTACACAGGTATACAATAATTTTTTAACCCGTTATGTCCTAGATTAGATTAGATTAGATTACAAGGGGGTAGTATAAGCCTTTTGCCGGCTTCTCGACACTGCGACCTTTATAGATCTATTGTGAATACCCTACTCTACTCTTTTTCTAGCAGTCATCACCACACTTTAATTTAGGCTTTTTAATATAGCCTTTAATTTTCCTGGGTGATGTCCAGTCCTGAACCCGGGGGATTTTTCGTTGCTGAAAAATCCACTACCCGGCCGGGAATCGAACCCGGACCGCCAGGGTAGAAGGCAAGTATGCTACCTATACACCCATCGCGGCGGCCCCGTTATGTCCTATAACTATTTTTCTTTTTTAAAACCAAGATTTCTTTTTGTAACGTGACTAAGGGAGTCCAAAGGAATATAAAATTCTAGTCATTATACTTTCTTTCCCTTAATGTGCCTAAAAGACATGTTGCCATACGACAACGCTGGGTCATTCCGGGAAAATCTGTATAGGGAGTAAAAATAAAATTAAATAATTTATTTATCAAATTCTGTGTTGTTTATCAATACATTGAAGGTTACCCAACATTTTAATATTAATTTGAACATGTCTACTTTGTTTAATTTGTGTAAATATTAATAAATATCACCACAGTTTCACAAAATTTGACCAGAATGTTATCATCAGAAAGTTTATGGAACTGTTCGTGTGGATTCAACTTATTGCAGTCTGGTGAAAATAAGTAAAATTACTGGTAACTTTATTCATTCAAAGGAATTTCGTGTTCTTATCATACTGAGGCATGGAATATGTAGATATACTTCTGTGGCTCGACGCAAGCGTCTACTGAAAGATGTAGTGGATGGTTCAGTATCAGAAATTTCCAACAAATAGTTTTTTTTATATTTACTTATTTACTATTTCACAATTTTCTTTCAGTTGCCCAGGTCACAAATTATTATCTGAAATAGGCCTAACACTTTTCATCATCTGCATCTAGCTCCACTTATTATGCAATTTTCTACGTCGGGGCTTTCAATGTAATACTTGGAGTTTTTTGATCATATGAAATATTTCATATAAATATAAGAGTGCATCCTTTAGTGACAAGCCCCTAAATTAAAAATAAAATCGTTCTTTCACTTTTCTAATTTTGGACACACACTTAATGCAAAACAAATACTCTTTCGAATGCCCCCCACATTAGCATCCCTGTGAGCCTCATCTGACTTCATTGAAGGTATTGTTCTGAAAAGGTTCTGGGGTCTTGGGTATCAAACACAGAATGTCAAGACAAACGAGGACACATAAGACATATAAGCATTCATGAACCACAGATTATTGTCTCTGTTGGACATTACATGAGGATATTATAGGAGAAAAATTCCTCCGACTCTGGGACTTGAACCCAGGACCTTTGGCTATTCGCGCCAATGCTCTACAAACTGAGCTAAGACGGAGTTCAATTCACAGCGCCAGATGGAACCTCTCTCCTATGACTTATTGCCCTAATGGTCCACCTCACAGAAAGACAAGCCATGTCATATGCAGTACTGTGAGGCACACTAAGTAGTGATTTTTGTGACCGGGCTCCCACTGTTATTGTACAGTTAACATTTAAGATAGACATATAAGCATTCATGAACCACAGATTATTGTCTCTGTTGGACATTACATGAGGATATTAGAGTCATAGGAGAGAGGTTCCATCTGGCGCTGTGAATTGAACTCCGGCTTAGCTCAGTTGGTAGAGCATTGGCGCGAGTAGCCAAAGGTCCTGGGTTCAAGTCCCAGTGTCGGAGGAATTTTTCTCCTATAATATCCTCAAGGATACATAAGGAAAAACTATCAAGAAATAAATAAATATGGCAATGGGACCAAAAACATTTGAAGGAACTACTAAATTTGAAAATTTCTAAAATCACTTTTAGAGTAAAAGAAGACGTGCACACACGTTTATTATTGCTATATGACATCTCTGGGACAATTCGGGTTAAGGGAAATTGTTTATATATTTTACTTCACTCCTTTATTGTCTCTTCATCTGTGTGTTAAAATAGTACATAATGCGAAGAAAATATACAAAATTTACTTAAAATAAAAAAAATCTAACTCAGTCTAAGGCATAACCGATAGAGATACGACAAAAAAAATATAGGACCAAACTTACAGATCTCTCAAAATTCGTTACCACTGGTGCAATCGGTCTTTTGATACGACTTACCGTTTAGCTACTATAAGCCCCCAAGAAGTTTATGTTGCATCCGTCATGATACATTTTCAGACGGCAAACACGAAAACTAGATCTGATACAAAAAATAGTGATATTTCTGAATCAGGAGACCTTATTTCGTTAAAATCACTTATTAAATGCTTTACCGCGAAATGGAGCAGGGTAGTGTACTTGCCAATAATTACGGTTTATTCTTAGTATCTCCTGAGGGAAGCCATTAGGTCGATAACTAGTAAATATACATTTTCAACAGTGAGTTTACTCATCCATACTTCAACCCATTTGAAATGAAACTGCATTGGCTATAAGCAGTATTTACGAAACAAACTATGGAACATGATTTTAATTCGACTCCTAGTGTTTTACTACCCCTCAGACACGAACCCCATAACAATAATTTCATTAAATGCATATATCCTAGATTCCACTTTTCCGATAATATTCTGAAAGATCTATCGTTTGCTTCTAAGGATAATGCTCCATTATTTTCTGGGAACTGATGCAAATATGTCCAACATCTATTCGTTTGAGACGACATATTAATAATTTACCTTTATCATCAAGGTCAAATCAGTCTTCTACCACAGAGTATGGTTCGCCGTCTGCAGACCATACATCCCTCAGAATGCACTGAAAAAATGCAAGGAACTGAATTTAATCATTTACCATCAGCACTACATTTTCAAGAGTTGAACTGTCATCTCAAGACTATTACATCATAATTATACATTCCTAATGATCTTTTTGAAATAATTGGCAGAATATATCAACCAAAGGTATACTAAAGAAGTAGTAATCGGACCTACAAAACTATGAGTCTTACAGAAAGAGATACACAAACATTCCTGACTGTAACATACGCTAGGTCAAGAAAAAATCCAAATAAAATGTAGAAACAACATACACTAGAGATAGATAAATGCAAAAAATGTAGCTAGTATGTTTCTGAATTGCATAAAAACAAACATTTCCTGATTTTAGTCGATACTTAACTTCTGCCCTAATATTATTTGTATCTGTAATTTATTGCTCCCATATATTTGAATTTGTCCACTTGTTCGAATGCTTTATCGGCTATTCTAATATTTTTAGTGCATTACTTTGACGGTTCATTACAACATACTTAGATTTTTCTTTATTAATTCCCAATCCAACATTCCTGCAAGCATCGAAAAGACTTTCTGCATTTCTCCAGATTGTGTTTATGTCATCGCCCAACAGACAGATATCATCTGAATAAGCTAAATTAGGTTGATTGCCATTTAATTGTACGTGTATATTGTTTTCTTGAACTTTCCTATTGGGATATTCGAAAGCGAAATTAAAAAGTAAAGGCGATGATGCATCTTCTCGCTTCTAGCTACTGAGTGCCGCTTGCTTTACTTCAAGAAGGCGGCTGAAACATACAGGGAATATTGGGTGAAATTCTTACAATAAGAATGACAGCACATCAACATTATGGAGGATTATATTACAATTGGGTGACCGTACCGGCTCAATTGTCAGATAAGAATATTTAGGGTGAACGATTATTTTTACCAGGAAACAGAATAAACCCCCACAATCCATCATTATTATTAATATTATTGCTATTTCTGCTTCACTGCAGGTTCAAGCCACATTACGAAATGTCAAATTACCAACTCTTTCTGCTGCATCGTTTAACTTTGATTACATCCAGAATGTCTCATAATATCTCCTGTCCAGTTAGTTATTCTTTGAGAATATTCTAGGAGAAAAATTCCTCTGACACTGGGAGAGAGGTTCCATCTGGCGCTGTGAAATGATCTCTTACTTAGCTCAATTGGTAGAGTAGTGACACGGATAGCCAAAGGTCCTGGGTTCAAATCCCAGTGTCAGAGGAATTTTTCTCCTATAATATTCTCATGTAGCCTAATGTCCAACAGAGACAATAATCTGTGGTTCATGAAAACATGTAGGCTATATCCATCTAGTTATTCTTTTCCTTACAACTTCCAAGATACATTTCTTATCATCCACTCTTCTTAAATCTTTTTCATTAATTAATCTGTCTGTCCACCGAATCTTATCCATTTTCGACCAACACCACATATCAAAGCTCTCTACAGTAGAATTCCAACTATCCGAACACCAGCTATCCAAATCTCCAATTATCCGGATCGCTTTGAAACCAAATTCAAGTGGTTTTTGCAGCAGCAAACGCTGAGAAACCCTCTTTCAGGGCCAATTATTTGCAAAAAAGCGAAACTTTTAGCCAATTAAAAAGACAGTTTGTCGGCAAAACAACTGACTCTGACCGATATGTTCAAGATGTGACACTTGATGTAAGCACAGTAGGCCTACTGTACAATTTTTCCTTCATTAAAAAAATACATTTTTCATTATTTATCCGATTATCCGGATACTTGACTATCCGGATCGTCTCCGGTCTCAATTAATCCGGATAACTGGAGTTCTACTGTAAATATTTCATTTTCATTTTCCTCGGCGTCCATGTTTTACCTCCATATATATAGGAACACTATATGAAGCATTTCATAAGCTTCTTTAGCTGCAAAATCTAGTTTTGCGGTAAATAGAGCTCTTTTTATCGTTAATCATCGTCGTTAGTGTAGTAAATATTTTTTCTCGCATTTTAACAAATTTACGGGTATCTCGTAATCTCCATTCTTTCATTTCCATTCTTTCAATTCTCTTCATTATTCTTCTTTCATTTTGTATCTCTAATGGCTATTTCCACTTCAGGCTTTTAAAATGATTTGTCCTTTGTCATATTCTACTTCTACCTCTAATAATTCTAATTGATGTGGCCAGCTTTCCAAATCTTTAATATGCGCCTCTCTTCTGTGATAAAAGTTCCCATGAAGTTCTCTATGTATTCATAAAACATTGGTTACTGTACATTTTACATTTATAAGGCAGTTGAACGTTTATTTGGAAAATGAGGTAATAAACATTTCAGGCATTATACACGTAAGAAAAAAAATAGGCAGATTATGTTCGCAAAATTATGTTTTATTTTTAAAACTTCTTAGTAAGTTGTTTTTAAAATATCTTGAACAATAAAATATAGGCATTTTGCCTAGCATCCTGTCTAATGATGATGGTAGCCTTCAGCAACGGCTTCCAGCCGTCTGATTCAGGACCATGTAACCGGGCACGTAAATTTGATTAATTTTTGTAGCATTAAGTACTGGTACAATGAATTTAATGTCCATATTTTTATATATATATTAAAGTATTAACGTACAATTTGGACTGCGATTTAACGTAATTTGGACTAGATGGAAAAATCAGTTCCTGAGTTCGCGGTTATTGACTATTCTTATTTTTAGGGAACTTCGTTAATTTGACGTCAGACTGAAAAGACATTCCATTTTAAATATAGGCTTAAACATTGTCATATTAAATAAATTTACTACTTATGCATACATTTTAAAACTGAACTGTCTGCATTATTTTGCCTGCGACTAAGATCTGGTGGAGGGGGCAAATGCCAGTGTGTTGTATTGTGCTACGAGAGACTAACACTATGCGAGCACAGGACGGGAGTACTTAAATGTCTCAGATTTCATTGCAGCTAGCCAAAACAAATCCACATTCCTCTTACCTCCACCCTTTGTAATTCCAAGTATTGGCATGTGAATAAGAGTCACTATAAGTTCACATATTTTCTGTGCAGATCGACTGGGCATAATACTGGTAAAGAATTAAGAATATATCGCTACTATTAACAAATCTCCCCCACATGCACATCATCATCAATATCGTATTATTATTATTGTTATTATTATTGTATTTCTTTATTTTTGTTACTGACCCCTGCGTGGTCCCGTGATTGGCGTTGTTATCTACGGATCCGCATGTCTGGGGCTCGATCCCCGATACCTCCTCGTTTTATATGAGGTAGGGAAGTCTGGAACGGGGTCCACTCAGTCTCATGATACTAACTGAGAAGCTACTCGATAGAGAAGTAGCTGATCCGGCAAATAAAAAAAATGAATAACGGCCATGGGAGTCGGCGTGCTGGCCACATGCCTCTTGGTCCTGCCATCTGCCTATGATAGATGATGCAGGGGTTGGTTTGTAGGTCCAGTCCCATAAGGGATGTAGCAACATGGAATTTAGTTTAGTTTCATTATTACTTACTGTGTCACTCTTGGTGTCTCGATTGATGCATTCTAGGCTCTGAGCCGATTTATTGACGCACCAAATTACCACTAAAACTATCATAATCGTCATCATAAGCATCATACTCATAATCGTTATTAGGGCAAGGCATTTAATGACCATAAAATAGTGAAAAAATACAAAATAAAAAATGCATTTAATAACCTAAAAATAGTGAAAAATGACCCAACATTTTAAAAAAGTTCCCAATAAATGTACCATTATTACTTATAATTAGTTTTTAAGTAATGAATTGCTAAAATCAATTTATGACAGTGCGTTATATATGAATTTACATTATAAAACACACTTATTTTGTTACTAAAGAAATAAGTAGATTTATGCTACTTGGACACCCTTAGCGAAAAAGAAATTATTTCTGAACTGGAATGCCCATCAAATTGCCCCTACGAAAAATGAGGCATTTAAAAAGAAAGAAAAAAATCTGTATTGCTACAAGACAAACTGTGGTGTTTGCATAAACCTGAATTAAAATTAACTAAGAACAATAAACCTGAATTAAAATTAACTAGGAACACTTGGCGGATATTCTCAAATAAAAACGATTGTCTGTTCTCTGAAAGTAACGATTTGTACATCGAAAAATATCCTCTCTACCTACACTAAAACGTGATCTAAAAATGCCAAATATTACCTAAAAATCCCGAAAATGACCTATAAATTGCCAAAAAACCTATCTCTAGAAAATTAAAAATGCAAAATAATGCAAAAACAAATTTCCCTTATTTGATAAATTATTTCATGAAACACATTTATGTATATTCGAGCTATATTTTAACCTTCATATAAAGAAGATGCAAAATCATCAAATGCCTTGCCCTAATCATTATCATGATTGTCACATTAGTCACAGCTTCAAAGCCGGCCGAGGGTTGCTTTTGGGAGTGAAGAGCACTGCTCCCCTGGGAGGAACATCAGTTGTCGAGCTTCGAGCTCAAAGAACTTACAGCTTGACATAACATTTGTAGTTTTCTAGTCCTGTGATTGCTAGTTTCTTGCAGAGTGATTTTCATGCGATAAGCCTTACCTCAGTCACTCAGTCAAGAAATAAGTGTAAATAAATTCACATGAATGAATAAGATATAAAAATATCAATTGTACTGTGTACGACTCCAGTCCTAATTTACAGAATTTTTAATGTTATGATGACCTTTTTTTCCTAGAACTGTTGTTTACACTATTTTACCCACTCCCCTTAGGCCTATTAATCAGTGAAAAAACAACTCAATTAGTTGTAAGCAGACTAATCCTAACTCCTTCAGTCCCAGGAAACATTTTCCCTATTCAGCTACAGTACAAAGAATATGGTCGTCCTGTGGAGCCGACACCAATGCAGAATGACTTCCAGCCGTGTAGTGATTAATATTGTCCACAGTAAATACTTCAATTAAAAAACTGAAAAAAGTGACACTATTAGGAGACCGCAAACTCTACCCCAAAACCTGTACATAATAAGATAGATTTTCGAATTAATAAACAATGCTGTTGTATTCTTTTGTAGAAAAACGATGGTATGGGAAGACTTCATTTGATGTCCTGTTAATTTCATATGATTTCCTGTTTTCAAGAGTTCTTTTTTCAAGTATTCTGCTAACTGGTGCAGCTGTAGGGAAAGGGCTCTGATCAGGAAATAAAGCATTTTCGGACCCATGTTCATATAGGCCTAACTTAACATAATTTCACCCTCTATATGCAAGGAATATTTCCCAAAAGTTTTGGTCTATCTTTTTATTACACTCTGTATAACAGTAAATTTGTGTAGGCTATATAAAGAGGATTCCATGTTAAGATGACTTCAGGTGTGTGGGGGCAAAGAGAGTTAAGTCCAGATTTCTTGTTACTGAGAAAATTGAAGTTAAAGTGCCTGAAGAACTCTGAAATTAAGTGTTTGACTAACGGTGGCCTGCACCAACCAGGAGTAAACTGAACTAAAGTAGTAAATCTAAGAAGGAAACCTGAAGTAAACAAAAACCAGTACATCTGTCTCACTCTAGCATATTACTCCTATGACTTAAGAGTGAGACAGACAAATTGGTTTTTGTTTTCTTACATTAACTACTTTAGTTTAGTTTACTCCTGGTTGGTTCATGCCACCCTATATGTTAAAAATTTTACTTATTCAAAAAGAAATATGTGGGAATTGAGAGTTGATTAACCTTAACAGAACTTAATAGAATTGTAATTGTTGAAAACATTTCGTTGATATGTGAACTTACTTCAGTATGCCCGACTGGGTTTTGGATGTTGAATGTTATAAATAAATGTTATTACGTTTCATTAGTCCTAGTGCATTCTTTAATCATTCATATTTCTGATCCAGGAAATGAAACAGAATAACTTAAAAGCAGAAAAAAGTATTCAGTGCCACATCAGCACTCTTCATAAAATTTTCATAGAAGCTCCAGAAACTTCTGGAAATGAAGGGCCGAAGTTTAAGGAGATATTTTCCTTTCTCCTTTGAATGAGGATTGAGACCAGAATAATTATTCTCATCCTTTGCCGAGGACCCCCCCACACTCTTAGAGTAATTAAGGGGAAGTTAAAGAAGAAGAAGAAGATAATTATTCTCCTTTGAATCAGGACTGGGACGAGTTTTTCTAGGTGGTGTGAGCTTGCTATATTCTCTTCCTGTCCTTTGAAGACAGAGCAGAAAACAAAATTCTTATGAAGTAACATTTTGAAATTGTGTTTGCTTGACTTTCTCTCCTGCTTTGTCAACCTTCCTCATTTGCATTTCTTTTTCTTTCTTTTTATAACAGAGCTGAGAATTCCAAAATGTCTTCAGTTTCCATTTCTGTAACCAAGAATGTTTCATCTTACCACACTCAGCCCACTCATGAGGGTGGTGAGTGGGTGTACTGTAACACTTTTTCTTCTTCTTGATGAGACTGTGATCACCATCACATTCCATATGTGTATGGTCTTGACCAAAAGCTTAAAGCCGATTACATCAACATGTGGAAATTCGACCATCATACATATAGCAGCAACATGGATATTTTGATTTTGTTGTCCACAGGTATCCGAGTACCTTGTCACGTGCTTCACACGTGGACTGAGATTCACCAGACACTTGTAGAGGCAGGAAGCTACCTTGTTTGCTCCTCTAGATGTCATTGCCTCATTTCACATAAAAAAAGAACCATTGACCCTCTTCACAATCATGGACCGTTAAATTGTAAATCCAAAGTTGTCTTCTAGAGAAGGCCAAAGGGCTGCTGCCACCGCAGTTAGTCGGCACTGCTGCAAGTCAAAGAAAATTGTTTTTCTTCCGCAGTCGTCCTCAGGCAGCTCTTGGTGTTTAGACTTTGCACATTTTGCCATTGCTGCTTGTTTTAAATGCTCTTCATATTCTTTCCAACAGATGATTATAGAGATATGTCAAAATAAAATTTACCTCTAGGAAAATGTATAGTCGGGTAAAAAGGGTTAAGTCCTTTCTATATAGGAATTATCTCATGTGTACTATGTATTTACATTATACTGTATTTCACATTTTCTGTTGATGTTCCTTTAAACATGGACATGCTCATTCCAATCCCACATGGGGTACCTAATGAAGGCCATTGAGAAATGATGGGTGAAAGCTCGAGCATCATAAAACAATAATAATAATAAAACCCGTCCACAGTTTTTTTGAGTATTACACAGTTTTCAAAGCTTTCAATTGAAACTTTTTTAAACATTTAATAATTTCTTAAAATAACATTTGGTCTTACTCATGAAAGTTGATGCAAAGACTTGAGAAGTAAATTTTAACCAATACGATCCGTTCTCTAAAAAAAATAAAAATAAAAAATAAATATATATAAAAAAAAAATACTGGTTGATGGTTATATTAAGATATTGAAATGAGAAAGTGTTACTTCTAATGACAATTCTGACTACTAAATTGTTTACCTTATAAGTGAACTACTGTAAAATTTTCCAAGCACTGAAACATATATACTTTACATACAGGCTACAACGCAAAACAAACAAAGCATTTTTTTTAGTAATTATATTAAATTATTAAATTTATACTGGATGGAATGTCAATTTTTTTTAATACATTTTCATTTTAAAAAATCACATGCAATGAGGACTAAAGGAATATGAAAGGATTGTAATGTATTTAACAAGATTTTAAACATTCAGAGAGAATGCACAAGACAAATAATCGGTGGCCAACTAATATGTAAGTTAGGTGTACAAGTGCAGATGATCAACAATTTCGGGTGCGAAAACTTAAAAATGTACACGACCATCAGTTTGTAGGTAACTGTGTGCAAAGGAGGACATAAAATTGCAATGTATACATTTTATTATACCCTCATTATCACCAAAGAAATCATATTCTAGGTCCATCCTGTTGTCTACCTATGTTGAATCAAAGAGCATTTTTATTCTCACAAGAGGATTTATGCAAGTGTCCTGAGATTTTTCAATTATCGTAAGTCCGGTGTCAGCTTATGGCTGAAGAAATGTGTATGTTCCATTCTCTGCGCTTGCAATTGAGTGTGTAAGAAAATGGAATCTACTCCATCTTTTCTGTCCACCCAACAGGTTGGATAATGTGATGTCTGTTACAGCTGATAGAATAGTAGGTGGGCGACTGTCTATCGTGTGCATCCTGCCTTAGAAGGAAATAGATTATTTTTCTGAAAAATACTTTATTAACAAAAATTAATTTAAACAAAACATTGTACTTTATAATGATGAACACTTCATTTTATTGGATGTCAATAAATGGTTTAAACAACTGTAGTTCTTTATCTGAAGAACATAGAACATTAAACTAGAAGTGATGTTCACTCACAGGACTTCAGTGGAAAATAGTTATGCTTTTTATCTTATAGCTTTTTCTTTCTTTTCCAGTCTATCAGTAAACATCAGCAAAAATGAAAAAAATAAAAAATAACTGCTAACCAGGGGCGTATCCAAGATTCTTTTTCCGGGAGGGGCTGTGATAAGCCTGATACTATTATCACTAGGGCTCAGAAGTTGATGCCCTAAAATGCCTGAAAAATTACCTTAAATTTATGAACATATGACATGAAGAATTGAAAAATGACTGAATATTTCTAAATACATATTTTTAAAAAAGAAAAATACAGTGGTATAATCATAAATAATAATAAACGAAGGACAAGATTTAAGTATTTTATATTACTACTTTAATATTGTTTTATTTTATTGTTATGTTTACTATATTGATGAATGCCTCATAGCTAAAGAATTATGAGATCGCTTTGTCTGTAATGGCGGAAAAGTTCATTCTGAAGACAAAATAGGGAAAATGCAATGAAAGAATGAAAATTTGTTAAAAATTGACTACCAAAGAATAAAATGCTGCAAATGAAAAATAAAAGTAAGCTATTTTTGTTCATTTTGAGCCGAGACGAATTTATCGTGCACTGTCTACGATGTTTCAGAGAACATGATGAGATTTCATGAACTTCCGAGCCCTAATTATCACACAAAATTACCGTATGTTGAATCTTCACATGTTAGAATAATGTAACTATGCAATGATACTTAAACAAAGCAAGCAGGTTTGTTTGTTGATGTGTATGTCGCAATCACACCTTAATCTAAAATAAAGGCATTAAAAGTTGAGTCGTAGAAAAAATTAGGTTTTCTTGCTTTCACACTATTGGAAAATTTAAGCACCATTTCAAACACTGCTCGCTATAATATACCCGAGATGCACCACTGCCAGCTTCATCAGCTGCTAGCATTAGTAGCTAAGCAAGCTAACTATGTATTTAAAAAATGATGGAACATAAACAGTGAAGCAACTAACTATGTGTTCATAACTTCATGCAAGCTTGCCAGCTTGAGCTGCTTAGGTAAAAATTTATGTTAGGCTTTATTTTCTACATCCAAGCAAAGTAGTGCTGCAAATCTATTTCACGATTCGCCTTTCACATTTTATGAGTCAAGATCTGCAATTGAACTGTCTACTATCTGAGAAATTAAAGTGCCTTTATGTGCAACATATTAGCATGACTTTATGTTTCAGGGGGCTGCAGCCCCCTCAGCCCCCCCTCTGTATACGCCCCTGCTGCTAACAGCACCACTAGGTGGAAATGAAAATTTTAAACTTTTACTCTATAGCGCTATGCATACATTTTCAATTCTTAACAGATATCATAACATAATCACAAATTAGTAGCTTCTGTAATGACATCTACATAAAATCAAAATTATACAGCTTGCACTTATTGAGCAGTATTTAAATGTTTTGTGAATAAAAAAACTTTTCTGCAAACACCATAAATCTTTCATCAAACATACATTATTAAGGACTGTAGCATCACAAGCAACGTTTTACAGGACTGCTTTCCTCAGATAAATAAATTTACATTTATAAAAGCTTAAAATAACGTTATTAAAAAAGAAATATTGTTAAGTTTGCTGAGTTTTGGAAAAATATGTGATTAAGCAGGAAGTACACCTCTATGATGTAACCTGAGAAATGTGCTCAAAAACATAGTTTTAAATCTCGTTAATGATAATTTTTTTATTCTATTGTAGCATGCTGTCTGTTTTGCTATCTCTTTGAATATGGAGATGTTACCATTCCTTATGACCGATTACATAAAAGATTGAAGAATCTGAAGATTCTGTGTTTTAAGGCATTTCTGTTTGAAGATTACTATCTGAAGTCATTTTATAATACCTGACTTTTTACTGATATGACTTGCTCTGAAGATTTTAATATTAATGTGAATAAGGTAGTATATATTTTCAGTGCCAAAATTACTATAAAATAACACATTCCATGACATATCCATAAAAATAGAAGTTATACCAATGTCATCAATTTCATTTCGTGAAAAACTCATTATTCCTAGGTATTACACTTTTCTTTTTTAAACAACTTTCCAATATGCCCTGAAAATCTGTACTGAAATGTCTCCACCACTCTATATTTCTACCTGTATACAGCAGCGATGGGCAAAATACAATTTACGATAACAACTGTCCCAACTACAGTTCCAATGCACACCATTATTTTTTCTAATAACTCTGTTAGACCAGTAATACTAGTCTTTATGTGCTAGTTATGAACTCTGTTTGATTCAAGTCTCGCTGTACACTATGCAGGTTGCGTATCCTTTTACTTATCAGTATATGCCCATCATTGCTGTACAGAGTGAATCATTTTTCCTTTAATAACATTCAAGACATCTAAAATAAAGTGACTTCAACTCAAACTGAAAATAGAGATTTTATAGTTTTTGAACTAATACATAAAATCAGCTAAAGTAATAGACTAAAAATTCATAAAAATTTGCCTTTTATGTAACAAAAGTAATCATAGAAGTATGCTATGTTTAAAACGCAACAGACAATTTTTTTCATAAACTTTTGGAAACAATTAACAAAATACAATATACATCACAAAACAAGTAAAGTTAACACATTGTTGACCAGCATTGGTTTAGTTAAATAAATCTAGTAACCAGGAATTTAAAATTTTTCTGGGTGAATTACCACCTGTAGGACTTAACCACTACATCTATAAAACTTGAAAACATTTTTATAAACAATGGTAGGATTACTCATTAATATTTTATGAATTACTGGGGTGTAAGTACTTTATAGTTCTTATTTAATCTTGTCATACATAAACAGTAAAAATAGTTATTTGTATATTGTATGAGAAATAAAATAACATGGAAAATGTTTCAATAAATAATTTGTTCTGTGGAAACTATTTCTTTTAGCACATTATATTTACAAAGATAACCATTCAGCCTCATGACATTCATGAGAAGTATTCTATCGTCAGTGGTAGGGAAAGTAGTGGAATATGTAAAACTTAAGCCAATCACGCAGCATAAACTATCTAGAACAAAAACTACGTAGCCAATCAACAATATGTTGAGGTAAAAAATTACTGTCATACTTTGCATTATGAAACAGAAAATTTAATAGTATTAGCTGAAAGCATAACCAGAAAACATGTGGTCTTAATGGCAATTGTTAACTTTACTTAAAACTAATTTTATAACCCTTGTTATATTTAAAATAAAATTTAAGTTTCAGTAAACAACAGTAAAATTAAGGTTAACATTTAAAACACGATAAAACATTTTTAACACCAATTAAGATAACGTCAATTCCTTTTTGGAAATATAATAGTACATTTTCTTTCCTAAAAATATATAATTCTGGAAATGTGAGAAACAAACAGAACTAAGAAACGACATCTTTACCTTCATGGAAACTGATATTGCATTTAAGCCAACCACTTCCACTGATATGTTATTTACATTGGGGAACAAAATATGTTTATAAAATGGCACATTTCTTCCAACTTACCGGTAATAACTTTCAACTGTTAACTACCATGCATTAAAGTGGTTTAGGGATTAAAGACACAGATATAAATATCTCTAGAAGTTCTAAATCTAACATTTTTGTAAAATCACAGTGTTTGTTTAACTTTTTGTTTTTATTTCATTTAATAAGAACTTATTGCATTTCAGATCAAAATAAAATTCTATTTATAATGGAACTCCAATCATCCAGACTAATTGGGGATCATGCCAATCCAGATATGCAGAAATCTGGATAATTGGGATAAAGCTCAGGAATATGAATGTAATTAAGAACAATCTAATACCGCTGTAGGAACCACTTGTAAACAGCAATATCAAGTTCTTAGTTCTTTCCTTTTTCTTCACTTTCCTTTAGAAGCTCTTGTCCTCACTTTCTAACGCACTCACAAAGTTTAAAACTTTTTCCCTATTAGTTTTAATGTCAGAAATTGTAGAAATTCCTCCACAATTTTTTAGCCAGTTGTTTACTAGATATACCTTTATTAAACTGATTTAAAATGCCAACTTTACCACTCAATGAAAGAACTAAACATTTAAACTTTGCATCCGTTTTGAACCCAAATAAGGGCACACAATGAGTCAGAGAAAGTATGATGGATAAACACAATGCAAGACAATAATGCAATGTGTCAGTGTTGGCCAAGAAGTCTTGTCGTGCCCTTACAGCCAACAATCATGTCATTGCTGCCTTCAATGCAGTGGCTAAAAACACCCAACTAGGGTACACAGAGGCCAACTACCCATGCTCTTATTGTTCTCAAAATTTACAGTACAGTCAGTTTTTTATATTTCCCCCAATTTGGTCGGATAATTAGGGATCCATATTGTTGGAGATCTACTGAATTAAAATTATGTTAAAGATAATTCATTTTTCTATTATATATACCCATTATATATATTAAACAAAATTTAAGTAGATCTTTTAAGAAAACAGTAACTATCTTAAACCAATTTCAACAACTTATTTTCATGTAAGTACTATAACTTTTTAAAACCTGAATGTGGAAGTACTGAACTAATACAACCATGTATAGCTTTGAACATTGGATAATTGATTAATTTTGTAAACTTCATGCCATCATACTTGAGGGGTCTAGTGCAATAACCTGTCATATCCACTTTTTCAGTTTTTGAGAAAAATGATAAAAACCTATATTTCTTCTCCAAATATTTGGTGTAAACTGTTCAGTTCTGATATATGCATAAAACTAACTAAACTAGTAAAACATGTCAACTGAAAAAATTATGTACCACCCTTAAGTTATTTTCACAAGTTTAGTTTCCATACAGTAAGTAGATTTTGATATATCAGCTATTAGAAAACGAACATCTCTGTTGTTACTTTTAGCTGATATATCTGCAAAGATTCACAATAATGGAACAACAGCATGACAAATTGAAACAACTATGAGTGCAACATGATTTCTTTAGGCCTAAAACAAGGAAAATTACGTGGTTCTTACTTTTGTATCTCCATTTTTGTAGAAGTCAATTGTGAAAGCTGGATGGTTCTTTTAAGGGAATTTTCAGGGGTAATTGGTGTAATTGACATCGTGAACAAGCACCAAGATCTATCCACTGGTCCATTTGTACTGACTGATGAAATGGACTTTAAAATAACATTCAGTCGTTGGTGGATGGATGTGGCAGAAATTGAATAAGAGGCAAGAACATTTTGCCTTGGATGTGACAGGTTTTGAAACTAACTGCAATCCTTGCCATGCTATTTAAATGGGATGTGGTTCAAACTTGAACAAGCTTTTTAATGTATATGGCACATAATGAAAATTACTCCAACAACCGTAACATAACTCATCTTATAAAAAAATGGATATGCTAAGTTTCGATGCTAGACCCTCACCTATTTAAAAAAAGGAAATGTTAATTTGAATAAAATAATTGAAGTTCAGAGAAGAAGAAATGTTAAAATTAAAATCTTTGTTAACACAAAATAAAATATGGAAGACATTAAACTGGAAACCTTTTTAAAACGAGGAACATAAAATGTTAATTTGAATAAAATAATTAAAGTTCAGAGAAGAACAAATGTTAAAATTAAAATCTTTGTTAACACAAAATAAAATATGAAAGACATTAAACTGGAAATAAACCAGTGACCTTAGCATAAAACACTGAAACAACTAAGAGATAGCATTAGTTTTTTATTCAGATTTACCAAAAAACTAACTTCTTTTTTCCACTGTTAGTTAGATTTTGAAATGTTCCTCAGGACAACAAATTCATGAACACATACCATGGATTTTTAGACCAGTTATTGCTATCTTATCTTGGCTCAATCCTCAATATTGGCAATAATAATCTAGTCTTACATTCAAGATGATGCAAATGAATGTATTCATTAGAATTAAAGAACTCTTGCTAAGGAATAAAGATTACGTTCTGTCCCTGTACGGGAGTGTCCTTTAGAGTCAATATAGCTATGACTGCTTCCTCTCTCTCAAGGGGGTGTCAGTAGTGTTTCTTGTGTTTTTCAAAATGTGCACGGAGGAAAATCGTGGTATCTTTGTACAATAAGAATTAAGTGTAAATTCTTGTTTCCCATAAGATTAGATGTAGTTTATACAGAAAAAATTAAATTACATTAAGAGACATTTACAAATATAATATCCTATTCAAGCAGTTCAATATATTAAATTGTCCATTAAATTGTCCAACATGAATTCTACAGGCAACTAAACCCCACTATTATAATGTCCCGAACAGGTAAGTTGAGCGAACATACGGTCCAATGAAAATATTCTCTATTTAACATGCAAGTCAAGCAAAACATATCATCAAAGAGAATCTCACCAAAATTTGCATTGGAAAAGTGGAATGTACGTGAACTAGTACTAATTGTTCAACAGAACCCGCAAATCAGAAAGCAAGTGCCTAATTAACTGTTCCACCCAACCCATGCTCCATGCACCACTTTTAATTATACAATCTGTAAAAGTGTTTTAAAAATTTATACAGTAGAACCCCACTTATCCTAACTTTGATCAACTGAGACCCCCATTAACCGAAACAAATTTATTTTTCCCATCCCATTGTAATAATTTCTAAGATATTTGTTTTTGGAGACCTGTACAGCCTTCAAACAGATGGGATAGAGAGATAACAATAGTGTAGTTTCTTGCAGTACAAACATCGCTACCTGTCCTCCTCAACTGGTCATAAATACTATGTCTATCAACTTTTATATAGAATTTTTTGGTGAACAATAAGGTTGGTACCGCATAAAGAGAAAGTGAGTATCCAACTTCCAGCAATTGATGTAGCTTAAATCTCTAAAATTATTTGTCACCAGTCAGGTCTCAGTAATTGTTTCCTGCAGTTTGTAATGGTGTACTTTTTAACGTGTGAATAAGGTGTTCTCTCTTTGTTTGGATTATTTGAAAATTTAACTATCCAAAATGACCCCAACACAACTGTTTCGGACAAATGGGATTCTACTGTGGAAACATGAATTACCAGAAGGAAGAACTCAAAAATGAAAAATTATCATTTTAATACTACTTTCATCCAAATTTGTATGGGTGCTTTTTCTTTCAGGCACGTAGCATGTACATTGTAACAGCAATCTTTATTCCATTACAACAGTTACCATGTTCTAATTTTAATGAAATATTACATGCGATATTAAGAGGATTCAAAGATCAAATTAGTATTATAAAAGTATAAAACTAGTAGAGCCTACAAGACCACAAATAAAAAACCAGTAAAATACTCTCTTAACCTTCTGCATACCAAGCAATGTACTGCAGGACTCCAACATAACTATTTTATTATTTGTAGCTGTTACATATAATTTATATTTTTCAGACTTTGTGACATTGTTAAACCCTCCCACTAAACACACTCATTGCTGAATTTTTCAAATAAATATATTGCTATGATAAATAATAATTGAAATGTTTATTGGCGTACCCTGGTATCCTGCTTGAAATTCCGTGTAACAAGAAAGCATACACGTATAAATGCACATTACATAAAGTTGTGTTGGTACAAGTGTAAATTTACTGAAGCTAGTTACAGATGAAATATGATTTAGATAATGAAAAAGATACAAAAGAAATTATGCAGATAATGCAGTTACGAAGACAGAAAATGTGTGTAAAAACTGCATTGATTGGAACTGCAAATTGTGTAATTGCAGTGGACAGTAAACCTGCAAAATTTTAAAATATCTACTACATTTTTTAACTATAAAATGGAAATTTAAGGGGAAAAAATTTATATGATTTCTAAAAAAAATTTACGAGAATTTACTTAATTGCATTCACAAATCATGACTTTCTACAATGGAATAAGTGCAAATCGCTTTCAGTGTTCAATGTCAGGCTGTTTAGAGGTCCTAACAATAGGCCTACACTTTGTGTTATTTTATTAGCTTGGTATGCAGAAGGTTAACAAAAATAACATTAAGAAATGTCTAATCACTGTACTGAAGTTTCGTGCTGTTCTACATGGCGTTTAAAACTCTGTTTCCGGGGGAAACATTTTCCACAGTACCGGCATTGGAACGGTTTGACCCCTGTATGTATGATTCCATGTGCCGTTAGCTTACTTTTGACAGCAAAACCCTTTCCGCATACTTCACATCTATATGGCTGTTGACCTGTGTGCACATATAAATGAGTCTTCAAATAATTGGGGCGGAGAAATCCTTTTCCACATACTTCACATTCATATGATTTTTGTTGATTATGAACAAGCATGTGCTGTTTTAAGTGTTGCTTGCTTGCAAATCCCTTATCACAGATTTCACAAATGAAAGGTTTTTCCTGGCTGTGAGATACCATGTGCACTTTCAGTTTTGCTTGTAAAGTAAATGCTTTACCACACACTTCACACACATAAGGTTTCTCACCTGTATGCATCATCATATGTGTTCTTACGCTCCCAGCTTGTGTGAAGCCCACACCACACAATGGACACACATGTGGTTTCAGTCCTGTGTGTACGACACCATGTTTGTGTAAGTCCTCACTTCTAGGGAAAGCTTTATTGCAGACTTTGCAAACGTACGGTCTCTCCCCGGTATGAATGCGATGATGACTACGTAGATTTGACTTAATTCTAAATGCCTTGTTACAAACATCACAAACATAGGCCTTCTCACCTGTGTGAATAGTATAATGATCTTTTAATTGGAATGTCTTTTTGAATCGTTTCTCACAGATGTTGCAAAAATATTTTAGATCAGGCTCTCTCTTACATTTGGATTTCTTTGCTTGCCCTGCAGCAGTTTTGTTTTGGGACTCTGTCGCTGTTGAGGTTGCATTAATGGTGGTCACCCCAGCTATAGCTGCATTTGACCTAAAAGAAAAGGGATCTATAAATAGGCAGTTATCAACACAAATCATAATCTTTAATTAAAGTGAATTCTTCATTATTTGTGTGCATATTATCCAGTTTGCATGTTATTTGTGCATTTTTTGTGAAGTCTTTGTGCCTGAACTCTTATGAATCCGGCTTACAGTACATGATGGATGAATACACTCTGGGATCGAAAAGTTTCTGGAATATATTTTTTTCGCCAAAATGGATAATGTCATATGGCCTATTTCTAATTAAGACATATGCAGCATTTATGACGTAAAGGTTTCACAGGACCACAGTCATCGTTGTTATTGCCAGGCAACTGACTTTTGTTGTTTATGTGATAGTTGTTTGTCACATTTCACAACGTGGGATACAGAACAACATGCATATGTCAAATTTTGTATTCTGTTACACAGATCTTCTTCAGAAATAGTGTCTTTTCACACTGGGTGTGGGAGTGGACTCCGAAGTGGTCTCTCTATTATTCCGGCAGCCTAAATCCTCATGCAAGTCTGCAGTGACATCACACGGGAGTGTAGGACTCTCCCCACAGCTCATAAGGGAATGAGCCAACCTCATATATACGAGCCTTATACATACTAAACCTTATATAAACTAGCAAACTTGCTGTTTATAGTTGTAACAATTTTTCCTACATTTTTGTGTATATCTAGGTTTAAAAACATCTCAAGCTTCCTACCCTGCTTTTACATCATATGATTCAGCCCCTTTCCAACCCCTCCAGCAATTCTCATGACTAACCATTACTTCATAGCATATAATATATGCTATTTAGAGTTATATTTGTGTCTGCTTATTCATGATTTCACATATATTTGACAAACTAAGGTTATAACAATTTTATAAGCTGTAAAGAATATTACCACATGAAATTTGGCTGTTTCTCGTGTTTGTAAGCAAAAATAACACACCTAGCAGTTATATAATCCCTGAAACAATCATTACCGGTACACAATATTTTGAAATAAAGACTTTTGTGTTTTTGCAATGTTTTGCAAATAAATTTACTATAAATCTGGATTACTTGTGTTTTTTGATAATCCATTAACACAAATAGTCAGGTATTCACTGCATTTGATCCAAGTTTTAAGAATATCTTCTTGGGCTTGCACCCAGGTAAGAGATGTTTCACCAAAGCTTTGGGAGTTTTTCCTTAACACTTTCAAAGGTGAATTTATATTTTGAAATATGTTATACAATCATTAAGTGAAATTATTTAAGCTTGATATCGATGAGGAAAATTTTACCTATTGCAATACCAATAATACTTATATCCAGTGCTTTTTTTGTGTTAGTACGCAGTACCGGCACCTTTTTTAAAAATAAAATTTGGATATTACTCAGTGTTTCTGTCACAATTCCCATAAAATTATGCTTTATTTAAAATCAAGCTTGTTTGTTGGTTTTGTTAGATTTCTGCATACATAATAGCCTACATACGAGCACATGATAGTTTCTGTAAATTGCCGTGGCTACTGGACTGCAAGAGGGTTGGGGTGGGTTTTCCAGGCCTCAGCAAACTGCTCCTGTGGTCAAGGCCATTCTAACGGTATAAGTATTGCACCAAGTGCAGTTAATACTAACGTAGTAGCAAACAAGTAGTAAGTAGCTAACTACCATAGTTAATCAGGGGTTAGTACACGTTTAAATTTAACTGGATTCGTTGCTTACATATAATTTGAAAAGAAAACCCTTGGTTTGTGTTGCACAGAAAAGTGAATTCATAATTGTTTAGTACGGTTGTAGGAACAAGAGGTGCACGTTGTTCACAAGTAGAGAAGTGAAATGAGTAAATAAGTAATTATTTTGTACCGGTGCGTAATAAAAGAAAGCATGTCGATGTTTTTGAAGTATCTCATAAACCTGTCAACTGTGAATAAACTGAATCTGAAGAGTACGTCACAAGTACCGGTATTTTTATTGCAATTCAGGGGAGAAACATTTCTGGCCATGATTGTTGGACATTAACTCAGAAAAATGACGTCTGGGATAAGTGTGGGAGCTCCTGTGAGATTCAGTTAAAATGTTTCTGTGAGTACCGCCACTTTTTTAGTTAGAAAAAAAGCACTCCTTATATCTCTGCTTTTGTACAAGTTTTTTAGGTGATGGATTTATATATCAGTAGCAATGAAAATGTTAATCTGATATGTGTATTACATTCTTATCTTAATTAATTAAAATATATTGTACAACCACCATAATTTTAGAAATTCATAATAAAAGGACAGCCTTACCTTGACCTCCTAAATGATGCAGGCAAGTGCATAGAATAGTAACAGGGTTGGAAAATAAAATAGTAATTTGTATCAGTAATTCGTGAATCACTTACGAGCCTTTTAAGAATAAGCATGAGTTTTGTTGTGATCATAAAATTACATTTTAGCAATCATGAATTAATTATAAAGAACATCTTGATTAATGTTTCATAGCAAACATACATTATCTTGCATTAACATGGTTCACAAAAAAATCTTCCATCTAGAAACAGGGACAATGATACTTACATTGCCTCATTGTATGATTCTTCCTGTACAGTTGTGTTCTTCTCTATTTGCCCCTGTAAATGTAAACTTAATAATTAGTTACTATAATATTCCTGAAACAAAAAATACAATACTTTCTTGAATTAAAGACCTTTATACTTTTAGTTCTGCTAGCTTGCAATTGACTTCCCTCACTTTGTGTACAATATCCCCATTATCTTCATCTCGCTTGGTAAACTTATCTTAAATGTTAGGAGGAAATTTACATCCAGTTCCAAGTCAAACTACATATAGGTAAGCTAATGCTGATTTTTTCAACAATTTTTTTTAGTCCACATAATACATCAAATCTTTGAATTTATCAGCTAAGTAATGTTAAGTAATGATAGATAGGGTATGTATAATGTAAAAAATCTGATGTGAAACTTAACTTTCTGTGCCCAAATAAAAGTTTGCCTCTTAGTTTAATGTTGGCCTATTAAGTATGACGTAAATTGGTAATACAAATGAAGAAAATATTGTTACCACGTCATATTGTATCCCCAAACGATACTGTACATAACCCAACTAAAAACTGTTTAATGCACTCATGTAACTTTCTTTACTCTAAGCATGGCCAATAAGTTACATCTTTCCTACTTCACTTACTTCACATTCTGAACTAGGATAAGAGGCTATATTGCAAAGAGTATGTGTTTAGTTCTTTCAACCCGATGCATAGCTTTATTGTTCACCAGGCAAGACTGCAGACAGTGGGTGGCTTATAACTAACCTTCAGAGAATTTTTTCGGAAAAAAAAAAAGTTTCAAATAAAAGTTTTAGCTCTTGGTATAAGCACCCCATGTACAAAATTTAAAGGAAATTGTTGTAGACATTTTCAAGAAATCACAAAAAAATGAAATCTTCTTCATGTAAAGTCCCCTTAAAAATAAGAGAAAATCATCACCAATCTTCTTGTCACATCCTCAGAAGGTAGTTATTCCAAAGTGTATTTAGGCCTATATGATTTTGCATTCTGGAGCTAGGCTGTTCACAGACATACATACACAGACATGTTTCCAAAAATAGTATTTCTGGATTCAAGGAACCTCAAAATGTGTAATTATGTTAAAAAATGAACTTCGAATTTTGGGGGTCCAAAAAAATACTTCCTCTACCTATAGTACATATAGTACAGCAGAGGAAGTAAAACTAAATATGCACAATATGCAAAAATAAATATGCACTTTTTACTAAAACTGTATTATTTCAGTAGTCTCCTATACATGTGTATTAAAAATACTTTATCTTAAAATAATTTGGACCTGGGAGCAAAAGACATTAAAACAAAGAGGGTTTTTTCTTTTAATACTTAAAGAGGAACAACTGAACACAATCTACTATGGTCAATATAAAGATACATATAGGCCCATTACTATAAAACTTTTTAAAAATTATAAGTTTTATGTTTTCGTCTTGTCTCTTCCCATATAATACAATGTTAAAAAAATTAATGTAATTTGAAATGTTGAATAATTACATAAAATTTAGAGGAAGTTTATATAGTGAAGTTAATAAATATATATTAATACTTGAGATGGAGATTTAACATACATAACTTCATTTATTTCAAATAAACCTGAACATATTTCGAGCCAACATCCTGACTCATCCTCGGCTAAACTCCATCTGAGGCAGGAACAACAGCTGTGCCTCCTGGTGGGTGTTTAATTAACCTCTTGATAAGATCGTCATCGGCGGGTATGTCAAAATTCATCAGCTGGTCCCTGTTTTTGTGGATATAAATTTTCTCCCAAACTGTGAGCTGCTTATGTCCCTAGACATACTTCTTTAATTCCGGCTCTAAACTATTTCATGATCCTTTTCCCAAACATGTGCAGCTATTGCTGATTTATCAGTTTATCCATATTTTATAGTCTAATCTGTTCTTTTGCCCTTATACCTAAATTCCTTTCAGTTTTTCCAATGTATTTAAGATTGCAGTCTTTACAATTAAATTGATATATTTCTGATTTGTGTTGTGAGGGATTTTATCTAAGTTAGAAGTATGTCTAGGGATATAAGCAACTCAAAGTTTGGGAGAAAATTTATATCCACAAGAACAGGGACCAGCTGATGAATTTTGATATACCCGCCGATGACGATCTTATCAAGAGGTTAATTAAACCCCCACCAGGAGGCACAGCTGTTGTTTCTACCTCAGATGGAGTATAGCTGAGGAAGAGTCAGGATGTTGGCTCGTAACATGTTCAGGTTAGTTTGAATTAAGTGAAGTTGTGTATGTTAAATCTCCATCTCATGTATTAATATATATTAAATAATTACATTGTTTATGGTCCCTTCAAATACATATTAACCAAGTTCGACTGTATTGCTGAACTACAGTATTTACAGTTAAGTGACCAGAATTAAAAAGAATAAAGGACACATTCCTCTCTTTTCTTACTTAAAAACTTACAAAATATAACAAACCTGATATGATCAACACAGGGTTGCCAGATGTTAAAGGGACATAATCACAGCAAACTAAGATTCAATCATCAACATGAAAACAAAGTATATTAAATTATATTTAAAACAGTTTTTGAGCTTTTAGATTGTAAGTAGGATACAAGTTAGAAGTTTTATAAACTTATAATTTTTATTTTTAAAAATCGGTGCAACAGAAATGTATTATTTTTATGCTTCAGCCAATCTACATCATTCTGACCACTATGTGCTATCGAACTCCCTTCCTTAGAGTATAAATAAAATAAAGTATAAAAAAATAAATATTTACAACCTGCTTTACAATCATAAAGTAAGTTCCCTGGGGTTGTTTACAAAAACAAAACACAATTTCAAGGAAATATTTATTGCAACAGACACAGCCAGTGTTCAGCTATTTTTCTTTTAACATATTCGCCACCAGAATTGAAACATTTGTCTTACCGTGGCACCAACTTTTGAATACCCATGTCGTAGAAATGTGCCGCCTGGGATTTGAACCGTGTGACAACCACCTTCTCCTCTCTGTCATTCTTTGTCATTTCATGAGGTGTAGGAAAAGATGGAAATCATTGGGAGCGAGGTCCGGGCTTTTGGGTGGATGTTTAAACATCTCCTGCAGAAGTTCAGCTAGAAGGTTCAACCTGGAATTCACTCCAAATGATTTCCATCTTTTCCTACATCTCACGAAACCCCGAAGAATGAAAGAGAGGTGATAAGGTGGTTGCCACATGGTGGTTCAAATCCCAGGCGGCACACTCTACGACACAGGTGATCAAAAGTTGGTGCCATGGTAAGACAAAATGTTTCAAATCTGGTGGCGAATATTTCCTTGAAATTGTGTTTTGTTTCTGTAAACAGCCCCAGAGAAACTTACTTTATGGATGCGCCTTGTAGTTCGGATGAAGCAAAGTGGCTTAAAAGGTGCAGGACAAGAAACACTACCATTTCCAGGGTTTGGAGCATATGTTGAAACATAGATATTGTCGATAGAAAAATGTAGTTTTGAAATATGGTACAATATGTCCTATGAAAGAATGTTAAAGGATATGTGACATTTCATTCAAATAAAGCACTGTCCCTTGAAATCCAGGATGCCTGGTTAACATAAGAATATGTAACACAACTTTGTGGCCACAATTTGAAAAGAAAAGGGATTTTTTTATTACTTAAAAAGGTATAAAACTGGACATGTTTTGTGTCAAAATAAATATAGGCCTATGTTTCATACAGTTATTGAATTATCTACTATTCAGTGACCCGATATTCAGATTAATCAAGGAAGCATTTTGTTTCTTTTCTTATCTAAAAATGGACAAAACAGGGCACATTTAGTGTGGTCAACATAAAAATTCATAGCAAGTGAATACTTGTATTATTTCTAAGCTCTCTTCCGGTTGCTACTAGAAATTTAACTTTTAAACTCTTTAAAGGCTTAGTACTGATGAAACTAAAACAAATCTGCTTCTACAAAAATGATGAATTTTTTGAGGTAGCCAAAAACTTTAAATAATCTTTCAGTACCTACTATTTGACCTACACATTGCACTTTTTATTTATTTATTTATTGTTTTGTAGTGTTGTATTGATCCTGTATTTCTTTGTATTTCTTTGTATCTCTTTATATTTCAATGTATGTATTTCTAATATTATTCTTGTACCCTTGTACTATAATAGTTTGTTATATTGTTGTTATATTGTATCCTATACCGCAGAACTGCGGTCAAAATGGATTAAATAAATATGAAATATGAAATATGAAGCAATAAAGGGGACATTCTTTTAATTTCTTACTTATAAAGGAACAAAATGTCACATGTTTAGTGTGACCAATAAAAGTGCAAGCATGATCACATGCCTTCCTAGCTGGTTTGATCCCTACCATGCTAATATTTCTCTCACTGAAATTGTTTAAAAACGTTTGAATTAAAGCAAACAGAGAAGACTGAACCAATTATAAGAAAGCAACCATGCTGTTCCAACAAGACACCTAATCACCTTAAATTTTAACTTAGTAATTAGATCTGAATATGAATAATCACCTCCTCCTTTACAGTGATAAGAACTTCAGGCTCTAGATACTTATTAATATCCTCAGCCATCTCTAAGCTCCCACAGAATTCTTCCCGGCACCTGTAATAAATGTATTAGGATAATAAAATGTAATTATGTGTCTACCTAGGTATTTTTATTTTGGAGACAGTACAAAAAGGAACTAAGTTACTACTGTTTTGAATGCACTGAGCCAAGTGTACAGTCAACACAGCACGAACATTATCGAGCTGCAAGCCAATTTATTATCAATTCTATCGCACATCCTGCCTATCACATGGTGGCACCAATAAAAGCTCATTTGTATACTGTCCACAGCATTTGTATTTTAAATGTAATCAATATTTATTTTCTTTTTATGTTATTTGAGAAATCCGTGTGATATAATGTTTATTGTGTAGTAGGCCAAATTGATTTGACAGCTTCTACACTTTTTTTTTTTTTGAAAACGGTGGAATAACACTATAACGCCGATATTTGTAATACCTGTGATCATTTTTCTCAATAATAACGATATACTCATGCAAATTTCAAAAGCTTACCTAAAAGTTTAGCAATTCCTTTTCATTCAATACTTCGGAACTAGGTTATGTTACATTTGTTTACACTTTTTGACTTTACTGTATATGACTCTCTTATATGTTTTAACATTTTGTGTGACCTTTCTCTGCAACTTCCCATTCACATTTCCTATTTTAACCATTATGAAGAATTCTAGTACTGTTAATTATATATTTATTTTACGACACTATTGTTTTGATACAGGAGCTGTCACTTGGATACACGTGATAGATGGATACACTGAGAGACTATTTTCCAAAGTTTTTATATTGCTACTACAGCTTCCGAAAAATAAAACATAATAAAAACATAATATTTCGATGTAGCCGGATTTCTTTATTGATCAACTTGGGAACAATTTCTTGTATACGTAATTTAACATTAATTTGGTTATTGAATTCATTAACGTAGCGCCTTACAACGAAGTGCGCAGCTAGGTTGATAGATGGCAGTAAGCCTATCGCGGGATTTCACAAGATCCTACTCATCTTCGATCAAACAAACCATGTTACCATGAGCAAAATTTGACGGTAGTTACATTCAGCACTTGCAGGTATAACATTAATAAATTCATTCCTTATTTAAATATGAACTAGTGGAACTTATTTCCATAGATAGTTTATTTAGCTGCAAGCCTTCTTCCTAATTTTTCCCTGCCCTCACCTGTCTTGTTTGAAACGTGGTTTCTTATTAGAGTTACTGGTAGTCCTATAATAACCTGAAAGTTTTAAATGTTTTAATAATTGTATATGAAAATAAAACTGTGGATGGGCGTATTCATGTTTTGTTTGCAAATCTATATACTTTGATGGACATTCATCAAAGTTCGTACACCGGTACCAGCAGTGGCGGACGCAGAATTTTTTCGGGGGGGGGGGGGGGGATTTTAATAAGTAGAAAGAATACTAAACAAAATTAATTAACTTACATATATGAGTAGTTTATAAAACTGGCCACTTAGAGTGCATATATAGCCTTTTTTTCAAATTTGGGGGGGATATATCCCCCCTATCCCCCCCTGCGTCCGCCACTGGGTACCAGTACTCTACTTTCAGAAGAAAAATTTAGAGAAGAAACTATTGGCAAGGTACTACATTCCCTCTCTTGTTACTGTATTAACTCCTATCAGTTAAAACCAGGCGACAAATTATAGGGAGGCTACGTGTCTGGCTTTATGTTTTGTTTTAAGGAAAATTCCGTTACCCAACTTCCATTTGGAAAAAGCAAAAAAAAAAAGTTGCAGAATTAAAATTACTGTAGGCATAGATATACTTTGTTTTAAGGCAATGATCTGAAATTGAATTAGGTAAAGTGAATAAAATAAACTATAAAGAAGCTATTAGCTATGGTACATATCGTAGAACACCAATGCCAATAGGGTTAGCATGTCCAGCCCAGTAATACCAAGTTCATCATAAATATTACTGAAGATCCTGAATTGAACTGATGATTGGAATTGTTAGAAACACCACCGTCTCGAGAATTACACTGCCTGTCCTATGCTTAATTTTAACATGGAGTTCAGAGTATGGTTCAATTGCCTAATTTCTCCAGTAGAGGCGACACAGTTCACACCCAGATAGCATGAAGTTCCAGCATATTTCAGTTTCCGAGTTTATACGTCAGAGGGCAACACAGAGCATACGGTAATGTAAAGGGCATTGCTGCTGGGTGTGAAAGGTGCTGCCATCTGTAATGTCGCCGAGTACGCAAAATTAGCCGTATAGGACAGGCAGTGTATACACGAGTAATACAGTCCAGAAGGCAGTGGTTAGAAAAATACAAATTATATGTTGAAATCTCAGATGACAGGGAATTCTACTTGATTTGTAAAAACCAGAACATTTAGGCATCCCAGCAGAACCCGATGGGGACAAGGGGATTTGACTCCTGTCTAGGAACGTTACACGTCTTCTTTGTGCACGGTTGAGGAGTGATTTTTCAAAACTCAATAGAGCATAGAAACGTAACTTTACAGAAACTGTGTTTTTCTTCCACTCAATCATTTTTTGTACTACTTTCTTATCCAGCTTCTTGAGACTGTTTCCAAGAGCATTGAATTGTTTTCATTATACTGGGCAGGTAATAATTCAAGTTTTTCAGATATTTAAAGAGAACACATTCATAAACTATAAAGCTTTGACATAGAACAGTAATTTGCTACTACATTAAGTTTTACTTGTTTTTAATAAATTCCATGATTTATTTTTAATTTTTACATGTTTTCCTTTATTTCATATTATGGTGTAGACTTAATTGTGTATTAGCTGTAGGCCTACATTATAGCTTACATAAGTTCATTAAAAAATAATGAACACGAACAAAAAATATTAGAAAATTAATAAAACAACAGCAGAATGTTATTTGATGTATTATGTTTTTATCTTTTTTCATCTTTTAAACACTTTATTTTGTGTTAAAATTTGATTGTTCATTATACACCAAACGAAGAACATGAACAAAGAAAAATATTAACAAGTTTATAAATCAACTCCAAAATTGTATTAATTGTGTAAAATATAATCTTTTTCATCAATCAAAGATTTTAAGGCAGAAATCTTGAATGTTAGCCATCTTCCATTCTGTAGACTGTTTTCAAGGTTGTATGATTTGCAAGACATTTAATTCCCAGCTGTGGGGAGCTTCTTCAGTGGCTTCTTTTATTCTCACTTTGCAGTCTGAAAATGGACCTATACCAATAGTAGGCCTACTTCTTTATCATAGGAATGTTATTGTTGTCAATTCATTTATGCTTTCTGTAGACTTATTTTGTTCTTGATGGGGTGGCTAAGCTGAGCCAATGGGAGCTTCTCTTGTGATATTTACGAGTTATTAATGCTGGAATCCATAAACAGTGTCAACAGAAAGGAAGAATAAGCTCCAAGATTCCATCCATCTCTAGCTTGTGAAAGATATCTAACACCTGCCTCACAAATATAGAAAATGGTTAAAAAGAAATAAGTAAAAGCAACTTTTGATTAAATTAATCGGGAAAACATTGTGAAGTGTATATTATATATAATCAATAAGAATATTCTTCTTCACACATATTTTGTAAGTCAAAACTTACCAAAAGGACGATCGTTTCGGTGAGTGACTTCTCAACTCAGTTGAGAACAGCTGATGATGGTGAGAAGTCACTCACCGAAACGATCGTCCTTTTGGTAAGTTTTGACTTACAAAATATGTGTGAAGAAGAATATTCTTATTGATTATATATAAAAGCAACTTATTTTCCTTCACAGGTGCCTGCAATACCTGATGTAATGTACCAACAACAATGGATTATTTTCTTAGCACTACATTCCACATAAATAGGCCTAATAGTGAGCATGTGTGTTACCCCAAGATTTGACTTCAGCTGATTTTGGATTTTCTTAGAATATTGTTCTTATAAATGTTGTTGTTGTTGTAACCTATGGTTTTATTGGGATATAACTCCAATACAAAGTTTGGTATCTTTAGACAACATAATTGCACAAATAACAATAATAATATACAACGAACAGTTATTAGGGAATGGAGTCCTGGTTCATCTTGTTCCTAGCTGTCCAGTATAGAGCTGGTAGATTGCCTTGTTTTTGCTGAGTTGGGCTGAGTCCTGTGCACTGAAGCAGGTGCTTCGATTCCATCACCAATACAGCAGCCTTACAGATGGTGCACTCTTCTGTCGGGTATATTTTCATTCTAGCCAGATGTGCAGCTAGACAGTCATGTCCTGTTTCCAGTCTGAAATTTGCTACAGCTTCCTTCCTCGGCCTGCTCTTGTTTTTGTCCCATAGGTCATTTATTCTTTCCCACTTCATTTTAGTCAGTTGAGTAGTTTCTTTCTTCCATTTTTCATGGGCTTTGTTTGAGATTATCTTCTTTATCGAATCAACTGTCAGAGGTTTGGTTTTCATGTAGGTTCTAGTGCCTTTGGCCAATCTATCTGCCTTCTACTCCTACATGTGCAGGGATCCATTGTAAAGAAATGCTTTTCTTTAAAGCTCTTAGTTTTGTTAATAGGTGTTTAATGTCTTGAATTCTAGATGAATGGGGTTTGGTATTTGAGGATGCCGCTTGTATAGCAGCTAGTGAATCTGAGAGTATAACTGCTTTTTCAAATATAAATGTAATTGTAATATTTAACCTGGCATTGATCGAGTTCATTAGGATCCTGCCATTGGTCGACATGTGAGCACAGGGCTGCATGGTGCAGTATGTGAATATTATTTATGGGGAAACTTGAAAAATAAAGTGTATAGGTCAATTTCCCATACATTAGAAGAACTTAAACACAATACCACAAGAGAAATTAACTCTATCTCGGAAGCTGAAGTTATGCGCATGAAATAAAATTTCCTAAAAACGTGCCAGTGTTGTGTGGATGCAAGAGGAGGACATTTCCAACATTTCTTGTGGTGAGGTACATTGTTATTTTCATTGTAATTTTAACTGTAAATGTGAGAACCTGAATCATTACACCGATCGTGGCTTTATTTGCATAGATATTTCACCCGATCACTCGGGAGTTGGAGCTGTGTCCGCCGCATCGCAGAAACGTGCGTCATTTGCCAACTCTTGCATGGGACTCACTATACCTTGTTTCATTTCTCATGTGTTACAGAATTATCAAGAAAGATGGAATTGGATGATGTGCTGGAATATTACAGTGAATTTGAGAATGGCAAGAGGATATACCTACCTCCAATTTCATTACCATCAGATATTCAGAGACAGAGGATGAAAAAAGATAAAAATCCACTTCTATGTTACAGTTTACAGCAGCAAGCAGAGGACAATGTTAACATTGTACTGTGAGTATTAAAACATTCTCTTTCACATCATGTAGGCCTAACAAAAGCTTATCACCATCTGCTGAACCAAGGGGCGAACAAAGTAACAGTAATATTATAGATGTACTGCATATGTCTATTTGTTGACTATTATTGTAATTACAATTCTTCAATTCTTCTCTATTTACTATTTTATTGAATGTAGAACTCCCAGATTTTTGTCTGTCACACAGAATCCGTTGAACCCACTAGATGAAATGACTAAGTTAAATGAGAAGAGCAGACATTTTCTTATTTCTCTATTCATTTTCAACTGATTTTGAGACCTTTGGAACATGTTGCTAGTTGCTAATATAGCCTACAGTTTAGTTTAGTTTATTGTTCGTAATATGTACAAAACATACATGAACATACATGAACATACACGAACATACATGAACATACATGAACAGTGGTTCTAATTAGTAGGTTTTATTAACCTAGGTCTCAATTTTTTCTTTTTATCATGGAGTCTGAAAGAAGGGGTCATTGGACCCATTAGATAATATGACTGCCTGGTTTCTGTAAACTCGCGAAGTACCTGTGGGTAAGTTCTCCAATGGACCATCAGAGCACTAATGATATAATGAGGAAAACAAAAATATATATATTACCATGTCGGGAATTGACCCGTGGACTTCTAGAACTGTAATTTAGCAAGCTGACAATGAGCTGTGGTGAATACTAAGAGTAGACCTTGAATAACGCAGATATAATTGTTTCTTCCGATGTTTCAATACTGCAAGTCAATAAGATGGGTTTTTGCAATATAGGCTATTATAGGTATTAATTAGTTCGGAATAATATTATCTTCATATAAATACTATTATTGTCAAGATCTAATGCGAGAGAGGAAGGAAAAATGAGAAATGTGAAGCTAGTTTGCATACGCAGTGCTACCAAATACCAGCAAATACAGTCATTACCAATAATGTAGGCCTACTTTGCATAAAAATTGAAACAAGAAATATGTACAGAAAGATTATTTTTGCGATGTGCCAAGAATGCACGGGCCACATGGTGTCCTGGAAGCAAGTCATCGACTGGTAACAGCTCATGTACATAAATCCTCAATTCAAGTGCACAGATTTCTGAATTAGGCCTGCAGTTAGAATAATCACCTACCTTTGTCATAGACGATGTTGAAAATGATCTCCATCTACCGCCACACATTTGTAACATCTTTTAAGAAAGTTTGCATTCACAAGCATTCATTCTTCTTGTGAAATTGCTGCAATTTCTCTTCTTATGTTCTCTTTCAGTTCTATACAATGCATTTCATGAGAAATTTCGTGGTTTTCTGCGCTACAATATCGCTTATTTTGTGTCGATACATGGCCATGTAAAATGGAACCACATGAATGGCATCATGTTTCTTTTCTTGCAGGTCTGAAGTTTTCTCTCTGGCAGAACGTCGACTTTCTACTCTAGTTCCATTAACTGAGAAGAAAAAGGAGTCTACTTTGCCTCGATTTGTTTTCCGTCGAATGCTGGAAAAAAGTGCTGAAAAGAATTGGCCTCCTCCCATGACTGAATCGTGGAAGAAGTTGATTTGGGAGGTGAGTAGTTTGTTCTCATTTTTTAATGCCTATTTAGCTCATGAATAAGTAACCAATTGTTTGTACGGATACACAACATTTCATCCAATAACCTCTGTATTTCGCCTTATTTTTACCATTTATTTTTATCATAACTATGTTCATTTGTTTTTGTATGTGAATTCATGCCAGCATACTGAAATACCTTTATAGCTTTTTTGACCTAAATGGTTAAGTGGTTAATTTGAATCATACATTGGTAATCTGTCATTGCATTTTATCGTAATAATTAGGCCTACATGGTGAACATTTTCCGCTTTTGTACATTTTTGCCATTGATGATATTGATTACTTTTTTCCTCTAACTAATGACTTCTGGCTGCTTTGGCTCAGTGTAGATTGATTCATCAGCCTTGTTACTAACATGTTCAATCACTTTTAAACACAAAAATCTGTAGCAATAAAATCCTCTTAAGAAGCTTATTCATGCTCACTAACAAAAAACATTCTGCACTATCAACATAACTATTTGCACAGATTCTTCAATTGGTGTCTGTTGAGAATGGTGGTTTTTTGGGTAGAAAATCTGTGCAAATTTTTTAGGCTTAAACTGTTAAGCTAGTGGACAATTTGAGTTTATGAAGATAATACCCCTCTCAAGACAGCCAGGTGTTCAGGGACATTGTGTATTTATATTCAGATTGGAAGTTGTGTATCTGTGCATATTCAAGGGAGCTTTAGGTAGCATTAAAATAAAATAATATAAAAAATATTTTGCATTTTGTGATTACGTCTGTGGTTAATGAAATAATGAGGTTGAAAGAGGTTCTGCAGAATGACAACAGTGCACTGAAAGATAAGTTTCCTGGTTGGCAAGAACCTACATCATGCATATAAAAGTAAATACACTGGCAAAGACACTGTTGTCTTGCTGTTGCCTTATTTCAGAAAGTATGTAGTCCATGTAACGATCTTTGTATTTAATTTCCATGAAAACTACCATCTTCATTGAAAAACTGGAAACGGAAAATTGATTTCTTATTCTTTCATCTGCTGAAAAAATTACGACAGAACAAATAACAGCTATTGCTTAGTATGCGAAGGCTTTCAAGACCAATTTCATGATACTTATTGCGTTCAGGGACAGAACTTTCTTCCTGGAAAAGCACTCACTTGGGACAAATATGGTACTGAAATTATTTTTGTTTCTACCAAAATAGTATTTTGTTAAATGGTGTACAGTTATATTATGCATACGACCATCTGTAAGTTAGTAATTTGTTAACCAATCCTAATCATTATTTTGTAATTCAATATGAATTGTCTTGTGACCATAAAATAATATTAGCACTCAGAAAATATATTAAATTCTTGTTCGATGTTTCTTAGTGAACGTACTTGTATCTTGCATTTCCATAGTTCACAACAAAATCCTACTTCTAGACATACGGTCAATAATACTTACTTTTCCCCATGGTGTGAGTCCTCCAGTTCAATTGTGATGTTGCTCTCTTCTTCCATTTGTACTTCCTCGTAGTTAGGTAATAAAATTTCCTGGAAGAAATAATATTAACCTTGCATATTTTTCAATTAAAAAACACACTTCATAATTTTGGTTGTGTGTGTCAGCTTGAAAATTATTTCCCTCAGTGTACTTGGAAGATCTCAGTTATCCTCATTTCACTCAGAAAACTATCTTAATGTTGAGAGGAAAACGAGGCCCAGTATCAAGTTAAACTCGTACTTTTAGTATGCTATTGATGAATTTATTGATGTTGTTAGTCACTTAGTGCAGGATTTTTCAGAAAACTTTAAATCCACCTGATCTTTAAGATGTGTTTCTTTGAGGGTAGTAGAACTCTTAAAGAAATACCGGTATCTTAAATGTGTAAAACTTGTCTGAGGATGTAAGACTTGGAGCTCTCACAGTGCTGATTAATTATTTATGATGTCTTCTCAAGTTATCAGCTACATTAATATTATTAAGTTTGAACTTTTGGCCCTCGTAACTTCTTAGCCTTCATCAGGAATCAGCCGACAGCTCTAGTGATTTCCTCACACCCTGCAGTGTCCCTTTCAGAACTTAAAGATAATATCACAAGAGAAATTAACTCTATCTCGGAGGCTAAACTTATGCACATGAAAGAAAATTTCCATAAAAAGATGCCAGTGTTGTGTGGATGCAAGAGGAGGACATTTCCAACATCTCTTGTGATGAGGTGCATGGTTATTCCCATTGTAAATTTAACTGTAATTGTGAGAATCTGAATCATTAAACCGTTAGTGGCTTTATTTGCATAGATATTTCAGTCGATTGCTCGGGAGTTAGAGCTGCCACTAGGCAGAAACCCGCATGATTGGTCAACTCGTACATGAAACACACTGTAGCTATTTATGTACCAAGTAGGCAACTCAAAGCAAAGCTTTAGCAGATGAATCTAGTATTTTGGACAAGGCAGAGCTGAGTCTTTAATATGGGATGAGTCCGCTAAAGTTTTTGCTTACATGGTGCATACAATAGTTCTGTAGTTTTACTACTAATGAATTCAGTTTTTCATTCATTTTCAATGATCCTGTGTAAAGAAAGTAAATAGATACAGGCTAGTGCTTTTACTAATAGTGCATTTAAATAAACTTGGCTTGCTGTGGATTTGTTTCTTTTTCTTAAAATACTGTAAAAACATCGTTAAGTAATAATTTTGATTAACTATATACTAAGAATTTATTTACTTAAATTGAAATTGCACATTATTTTTATCATATTTTCTGTAACAAAATATACCTAGGTATTATGCCTTATTAAAAGAAGTTATTAATATAAGAACTCGCTCTTCCCAGCTCACAGTGTGGTTTAGGGGAGTAAAGCTATGGCATAGAAATGCAGTTTTCGCATGTTTGAGTCCACTTCTGATTACGATTAACATAAAATATTACCATATTATCAAATTATTTCTTGAATACAAGAGTCAGAATGACAAGATTTGTGATCCTTCTTAATAATACTAACCTATACACATAAAAAGATATAAAAATAAATTTCACTGGAAGACACTGTAGGGACATCTAGATGCCATAGTTAGAACTTGTTGAAAGAAGAGTCTTCTAAATGTTCCCATGGCAACTTTGGCATCCTAGGCCAGTAAAATTACTTCGTCCGAGCTGTTTTAGAGATTGTGTAATAAAAAAGAAAAATTAATGCATAGAGATCAGACCATCTAGGGGGAATGTGTAAATGAAAGTACAGGCTTCTTCTCCTTGCTACCTATTTGAAATGTACACAGTATAAAAAATGAATTAATGGTGGGTGGTGAAGTGTCAACGAAGTTCACCTTGAACATTCTTTTATATCTTTGGGTTAGGAATTCCACAGAATAACTATCCTGATATTGAGATAGTGAAAGAAGTACAAATTCAGTAATGTAAGGGGGAATGGATAAGGTACAGTTTTGATGAGATCTTGTTCCAAGGTCTTGATATTCTGATAGGATGTGAAAACAGCAGGTTTTTTATTTAATTTTTATTTATTATTTTTAAAGCGAAGTAATTTGTAGGGCATTGAATTAGAAATTAGTTTTCTGCGTTTGTGAAGAGGTAGCTGTGACAGGAACTCAAGAGGTATCTACTAGTGAATAGGGATAAGAGACCAATGTTTAGAAATTTGAAGCAAAACCTAGTCACCCTAATCTTTATTTATCTGCATTAATGAATGTCATCTTTTCCAACGGGGGGTTATTACCGGTAAAAGTATGAACAGTTCCACCTTATACCCCCGTTAATATTTATCTATTTTTTTGTATATGAATTACCTCTTCCAGCTCAGTCAAAATTATTTGCGGTTCAAAAATGTTTTCATTATCATCTTCATCATCTGTCTCCTTGCCCAAGAACTCTTCTGAGCATCTGTAATAAAAACAGTTTAACCCTTAATATTTTTGTGATAAAGTACCTGTGTATAGGCCTATATCAGAACTAAGTTTGCCTATTAACTACTTTGTTGCAAGTTAGAATACATGAGGGGTCTATTTGTAAACCCAGCCATCTCCATTTTGATAAAAGTTAGAGATGCTAAATGAACACCGCAGACAATATTGTTGTTATGAGCTCCAAGATGAATAAAATAATGGTTTATAATATGGATCAAAACAGGGTGCTTTAGGGCTGTGTTCACCAACACGGATAAAATTTCTCGGTATCGTGGATAATAAAAACTACGATCAATCCTTTATCTAAAACAGTCAATCTTTCGGGTTTCACCACGTAGTTTGTCACCTTGGTTTTCAAAAGCTTGGTTTTTGTTTACTAATTGTCTGACACTTAAATTTTTCATAATAGTAACCAACGTCATCTGGCGGTTGTTGTGTGAAACAGCGGGGGGAAGACTGTCTTATTGGCTGCGTCCGGACGTGAAATGTATACGTTGCCATAGCAACGGAAAGTTACCCCTCACGCTGTCTCTAGCTAGTAGTTCTACAAATGGTCACTAGATGTCTCACTGTTTTTGGGGGCATGGCGTACAGCAGATAATTTCGTTTTCCCCTTGAATCTTGTGCAGAAACTAATGTCGTCATAAATTTCCAAGTACAGCATTATGTTCCTTTATCCATTAGGGTGTCTTATTCTGTGTTCTGCTTCATATTCCTTGTCACTGTGATCATCTCTCATGTTGATCAGATGTTTCATTCGCCTATGCGCCATCTTGATGTCGCAGTTAGCTTGGTTTATCCTTTTTGCTTGGCCGATATTTCACCGGTAAAGCATTAGTTTGGATATTATCGAAAAACCAAGTTACAAGCTGGTGAAACGCAAAATGGACAATATCGCAGCTTTTCAGTCTAAAAACCAGGATCAGACAGATTATCGGTGTTGGTGAACACAGCCCTTAGGGGATAATGGAAATCAAAAATAGAAAGTAAAAATAACTGATCTAACTCAGGGCCAAAAGATGAGACTTAGATAGAGGCCATCTGGGCCTGTAAGTTAAAAGCATTGCTTCTTTTGGAGGCAGTCCATATTAGTTCTTGATACAGCTTCAGGGATGGAGTCTAGGCAGTAGGCCTACTGAGCAAAAGTCCCCCTTCTCTATTGAAGTTGTTGGAATGGGACTTGATTTCAATTGCCTCTTTTATGACATAGTCCTAGTGACCTGTTGAACTGTGCATGATCGTGGCTCTGTCAAACAGGATTCTTTGGCCATTCTCTATGGCCTTGTTGTGCCACCACGTATTTTTCTGGAAATAATAACAGCGTGTGGCACTGGTGTTCCTGTAATCTCTCCTGAACTGTCCTTCCAGTTTGCCTAGTTTAAAAGCTACCACATTTGCAGGGGATCTTACAAACTTCTGGAGTCCATAGGCCCCATTAGTCTTTCACGGGCCATAAAAATTAAAGTTGCCATGTAGGTGAATAACATAAAGTTTCTTTGCAAAGATTTTTTGAACATGAACATAAAGGTATTCCACTCCACCTTATAGGTATAACAATGCACATAGTACGTAGTGATGAAACTTATCAACTACAAAACCTAAAAAAACCTTCATATGGTATCTTCAGTCTGCTATGTGCACCTATGATGGCCAGGGAAGGAGAAGAAATACTGGAATTTGCGGCATTAGAATACTTACGTACTTTTGATTAAATTAATCGGGAAAACATTGTGAAGTGTATATTATATATAATCAATAAGAATATTCGTCTTCACACATTTTTTGTAAGTAAAAACTTACCGAAAGGACGATCGTTTTGATGAGAGACTTCTCACCATCATCAGCTTCATTGCCGCACTTACCTGAGCCCACCATTCAACTCTATTCTGGGCTATCTCTAACCATACCTCGTAAATCCTACTTCCCTCAAATCTATCCTATTATTGTCCTCCCACCTATGTCTAGGTCTTCCAAGCGGTTTTTTCCCTTTGGGTCTCCCAGTTAATACTTTTGAGATGTCTTTCCTCCCCCATGCATGCAACATGTCCAGCCCATTTCATCCTCAGTGATTTCATTACCCTTACTATATCGGGTGTTGAGTAAAGGTTATGAAGCTTGTTGTTATGCTGTTTTCTCCAGTCCCCATTTTCATCTCGCTTAGGCCCAAATATTTTTCTAAGCACACTGTTTTCGAACATTCTCAGATTATGTTCTTCTCAAAGAGTAAGTGACCATTGTCTCACATCCATATAATACAAGCAGTGGGATGATTGTCTTATAAATTTTGATTTTTGGATTTCTGTACAGAAGACAAGAAGATAGAGTTTCTGAACTGCATAAAAACAGGCATTTCCTGATTTGAGTCTACACTTAACTTCTACCTTAATGTTATTTGTGTCTGTAATTATTGATCCCAGATATTTGAATTTCTCTACTTGTTTGAACGATTTACTGGCTATTCTAATATTTTGTAGCACATTATTTTGACGTTTCATGACCATATATTTAGTTCTTTCTATATTAATTTCCAATCGAACATTCCTCCAGGCACCACTTTCTGCAATTCTCTTGATTGTGTTTATGTCAGCATCCAGCAGACAAATATTATCTATATAAGCTAAAATTGGGTGATTGATATTTAATTCTAGGCCTACCAGTACCTACGTACCTACCTACCTACCTACCTGAACTTTCCTAATGGCCTATTCCAAAGCGAATTGAAGTGGAGAGATACTGTCCAAGAGGCCAAAAACCACCCAGGTTTGTAGCATCAGAAAAGAGAAAGAAAGAGATATTCCAAAGTGAAATTAAAAGTAAAGGCGATAGTTCATCTCCTTGCTTCAAGCTCCTTTTAATGCTGAACCTATGTGATATAAATTTTCCTACCCTGACTCTGCTATAGGTTTCATTTTGACACATTTTGATCAGCCTAACTAACTTCTTTGGTATCCCAAACTCAATGAGGATATTGTACAATTTGTCTTGCCTAACTGAAACATATGCTTTTTCAAAATCTACGTGAACAGACTTATTATATTCCCACTTTTTCTCCAAGATTTGGCGAATTCAAAATATTTGATCAATCCACATTGGTGATCTCCATGATTTTGTCCACATATGGAGTTAATCTTGACAGAAGGATATTTGACAAAATTTTGTATGATGCTGATAAAGAGAAATTCCTCGATAGTTATTACATTTGGCCCTGTCTCCCTTTTTATGGATCGGTATAGTAATAGATTATTTCCATTCCTTTCTCCAAATCATAAGAACGGGTTTATGGATCTCTGAGTTTAATCTATCACCACCTGCCTTAATTAATTCTGCTGGAATTTGGTCAATGCCTGGAGATTTTTTTTTGTGTACCTATAGCTGTTTCTACTTCTGTTAAGAGTTGGTTTAGCAACCGACGGCTCTGCTGTGAATATTTCACTTTCTACACATTGGACATCAGCATGTACATTTAATAATTAAATAAAGAAATTTTCCATCTGTTCAGAATGTTATTCAGACCGCCGGCTTGGTCTTGTGGTTAGTGTCGCTGATTACGGATCCGTTGGCCCGGGTTCGATCCCCGGTACCTCCTCGGATTTTTCTGAGGTAGGGAGGTATGGTAGGGGTGTACTCAGCCTCGTGATTCCAAATGAGTACTTGATAGAGAAGTAGTGGTTCCGGTCATGGAAACCACCATTAACGGCCGTGGGTGTCAGCATGCTGACCACATGCCCCCCAATCCTGCCATCTGCCTATAGGTGGATGACGCAGCGGTCAGGTGGTAGGCCTTGTCCCTTCGGGGATGTTGCGCCACGGAGTTTAGTTCAAAACGTTATTCGGAGACGCAAGTGTATCATTGTCCTGAATTACTGTGTTTTTTCTTGGTTGAAAACCTTTCTTGAAGTCGTTTATTCCTTTGTAGAGATCCCTAACATTTTTGTCTTTACTACCTGGGTATTTACCACTAATTCATTTTCTTTTACTTTGAGATAGTTTTGTTTCTTTGTTCTAATGGTTCTTGAGGTTTCTCATTTAGCATTGTTGAGATTTTCGACAGTAGTTTCATTTACATTCTGCAACCACTGTAGTTTCGCCTGCTTTCCTGCATTTACTACCATATTTTACGGACTATAAGACACACCTTAATTTTTAAGCAATTTTTTTAAAAAATAACATTTTTACCATTTTTATTATTAGATTGCAAAGCCAGACTAAAAAGAAATTCATATGAATACCTTTTATTTATTTCCATTGCGAAACTGGCTACTAACAAAAACATTATAATGTTACCAATAAAACAAATCACTTTCAATTCGAGTTCACTGGCACTGTAGATTGCAATGACGCATCATAGGCTAAACAATGTTCTGGGTTTGTGGTGACGGGACGGGAGGGAGACAGTATTAGCAAGCTTGTGAATCCCTGCAACTCATGTTCGTCGCATCGGTGCACTGCTGCTGCCAGTTGAATCCAATGTTGCCAGATAGAGATAGGTTTCCCGTGACATCGAATATATGGCAATTTTTAAGACTGGCGGGGATTTTAAATCAAACACTGGACATTTTTATATTAATTTCAAGTATAAGATGCACCTGAATTTTGGATGCAATTTTTTGAAGAAAAAAGTGTGCCTTATAGTCTGTAAAAGATAGTAATTTCATGCACTCATCATTGAACCATGGTTTATTTGATTTCAGTTCAAGCGGACCTCATTTTTGTTTTGCGGATACTTTAATAATGTCTTTAATGCTTTCCCGGGTTTTATCGATAATCATATCATCCCTAGCTTCTTGTTCTGCAGTGTTTTATAGAACTGCAAATCTATTTGAAATCTCGACTTGGTAAGCATTCCTAATTTGGTCTTCATCTGTCCTTTTCAGATTGAATCTCTTTATATCAAAATTTTTCATAGTTCCTTTGTTTAATGATAGTTTCTCCCGAATAACCACAACTACCAGATAATGATCTGATTCACAGACATCAGACTGCCTCCTTGCATCTATTAGCACATGGTCAGTTTGATTATGATACATTCCATGTGGCAAGGTCCATGTGTATTTATGAATATCACATAGTGGAAAATTTTTACTCTTTAGGATTAAATTTTTACTGCTGGCAAAATTCATTAATCTAACCCCATTGTCATTGCTCTGCCAGTAGAGACTTTCATTCCCAATTGTTGGCTTGAAAATATCTTCCCTTCCTGCTTTTGCATTGATATCTCCTAGTACAATTTTCGGAACTCCTTCAGAATAGCGTAGCCAGCCATGCTCTGCCATTAGCGACCGTGACCTTCCGAGCCGTGGGGAACAAAAGAAAAACGATCGGTGCAAGGGTAAAATTTCCCGTCGCATTAAAGATTCAATGTGAGACATAATAAACTCCGCGCTATTCAGTATATTGCTCCTAAACTAATACAAATGTTTCTAACCTAACATAACCTGTCACTGACCTAGAATTTGGCTGTCACTACTTCTAGAAGACTTATTATCCTTCCACGCCTTTCGTAAAACATCGTTACATGGCACAAACCCCATGCTATGCAGAATACTGCTGCTAAACTAACATGACTGTTCCTAACCTAACATAACCTGCCACGGACTTAGAATTCTTAAAGCAGAAGCTTTTTTACCCTTCCTCATCTTTCATAAACATCGCTATAACAGTCGTTTATCTGCCGAATTCAATCCGCATGTAATCATGTTCGTAATATTGGTGACATTGTATACTTGGTCCCACTCGGTACGGCCCGGTTGTGACGGCGGTCACCTTATTCTCAAGTTTAGCGCAATTTTCATATAATATGCTGGAGATTGATCAAATGTTTGTCCTATTTTCTAATAGAAACCGTCCTTGTCATCATCGTCCTTATCCTCTGTTGTGCATGGAAATTCATAATACAATGTCACACACTGTTCTCTTAGAATAACATAAGAAAGTCAGTCATTAATAATCTCTACTTTCTTATGGCTGAATTGATTCTTCTTTGTATGAAGAACCTGGTCCCTAATTGATGGTTATCATTCCCATTCCCATAGATAAATGTGTGTGCATCTGTCTATATTATACCTTCACCATCCCATCTAACTTCCTGTGCTGCTACTACTCCTCGTGGTGCGACATCCCTGAAGGAACAAGGCCTACCACCCGACCGCTGCGTCATCTACCTATAGGCAGATGGCAGGATTGGGGGGCATGTGGTCAGCATGCCGACACCCACGGCCGTTAATGGTGGTTTCCATGACCGGGCTGCTACTACATCTAACCTGTATTTTGTTAATTTTCTAGTTACTGATTTAAGTGCCCCAGGCCTATACAAGCTCCTAACATTCCACATTCCAAACTATACTTCCTACAATTTTTAGACTCCCTCGGTGTAGTCCCTACCAGGAGATCTGAACGAGGGACTATTTTACTTCTGGAAAATTTTACACTGACAGAAGCAAAAAATCAAGTAAGCGTTACTTCACAATTTTTTTTACTGTGAGAGGTTGTCAATCTCATGCCAAACCCCCAAGCTGGTGGACCACCTCATGTCTTCTGTTTGCGACTACTTATTCAACATAATTATTTGCAGCTACCCTCCATATCTGGAGGCCGTATCCTCTATCTGTTACCTGAGGATGCGCCATGTTGTGGTGACAGAGATCCACCTTTTATATATATATATATGTGTGTGTGTGTGTGTGTACAGGTATATACCTATACACATACATATATACGAAGCATGGGGGTTGAATGCATGTGCAAATTACTTTATTCCTGGACCTAAGAACAAACACTCAAGTCAGGATTGTCCAGAGAAATTAAGGAAGGATTCGTACAATTGAAAATAGGATATTGTGATATCATGTCTAGCTCTATCTCCTTGACATTACAGTTTTAATTTCTACTATATGAAACAATGTTAAAAACGTGTGCCTAGGGGCAAGGATTATAATTTGGTGCAAAATTTGTTAATAAAGAATACATCCTGTAAATCTCATACCTTAAAATACGTAATTCATGATAATAAGATATAATTGATGGCCATGTTATCGACGACTTAGAATTCTGGGTAACAGATTGACCAACATAACAAACCTCGCAGGAGATATAATGTGGCACATTTTTGAAACGCATGAATTCGATATGCCCTACTAAACTAACACCACTGTTCATAACCTAACCTAACTTAACATAACATAACATAACATAACATAACATAACATAACATAACATAACATAACATATCCTAACCTAACCTAACCTAACCTAACCTAACCTAACCTAACTGCTACTATAATAGAATCTAAAAGGTAAAGGTAAAGTGATCCCTATACAGGCCATGGAGGCCCAGAGGGTTCCAGGAGGTTGAGGCTCCCAGATTTTGGACATTCGACACATGAAGGTGGTAAGGTTGTCAGCCTTACACACCGGCCACCTTTACCCCCAGAATTGCTCCTGGTACTCATTTCTGTTAGAGGCTGAGTCGACCCCAGGGCCATAGTGCCACCAGAAGGATTAGGCCAATTGAAAAATCTCAATGACCTCATCGGGAATCGAACCCGCGGCCTTCCGGTTTGTAGCGCAGCGCCTCAACCACAACGCTACGGCGTACCCCATAATAGAATCTACTTGCCACTATTTACCTTAATGCAAGAAGGACAGTTGGTATCCTGCTTTGCATTTGGCATCCTGCTTCGCTCAGAACCATAATATGGCTGGTGTGTTTTATGCATAATAAAAATGAATTAATTGAAAGTAGGTAAAAATACATGATAAAGTTTAAAATACTACTAGTTTCACCTCTTAATCAAGTCTTTCAACAAAAGTAAGATCATTTAATGATGTACTATAAAACAAGAAGTTACCTGAGGCAGCTTTCAACATTCTTGTCCATTTCTTCTTATTCTCTCTCTTATATGTAAGATTTTTTTTACTAATTCAATGTATTGTGTAAACTAAATCTCAATTAAAGGACTTAAACTTCCTCCTTCCAGCCAGCACATTGACCATCTGAATTAACTTTTCTAAATCTGCAAGTCCAAAGTCCAAGTATGTGAGCAGGTTTCCCAAAAATTACAAATAAAATATGTTATACTTTTTTTGTTTGAATTCTTAGTATCCATGCACATGAAGGCAGTAAGCAGATAATTAATGTGAAAGTATTTGCTATTTTTCACTGTTTGAGGCAACTAAATAATAAAATAGTTACTTGCTTTTTAAGATCACTTTCTCATTTTAAAGTCTGAATGTTGTCAGCCCTGTGAGGTATGCACATTGTTGTTATTTGGTACATAATTTACTATTTAAAATATATTTACTGTCTTCTTAAGTTATTAGTTATTTAAGATACGTCTGCTATACTATTTTAGGCCTACTAATAATAAATGGTGCAAATTGTTCTAAATAGTTAAGCATTTTTCCATACCAAGCCTGTTAGGTATTAGTTCTATCTCCAGTATTTAAATAAGGTTCCATTTTGCTACCAGTGTAGCCACCCAACAAATTTAAACATCTCTATGTATGGCCATCCATATGAGAAGGGAGTGCAAAACAACTGTGTACATTTCACGTTTTGAACTTAAGGCACAAACTGCTACCTACAGTACATGTCTTTTCTACAATTTCCAATAGAGTGTAGTTAATATTTCAGTGCTAGATGGTACAAGTGTTGAGGTTAGGGAAAGTGATTGCCTTACTAGTCTTGATCGCCATGAAGTTTGCAGTCCTGATTCTCGATCACATGACGCATGTGCAACTCGCTGCCATTATTCTTTCCTTCCAACAGCTATTTTCTATTTCATATTATGTCATTTATAGGTGAGAAAAGTGACAACCTAATACTCATTTTTAGGCGAAAGATAGATATATGCTGCGCACCGGCGAAGCTCCACCCGCTCTCGCCCGCCCGCTCGTTTCCCCTGCTGATCTTCGCTTCTGAGCCAATGCGCACGCTACTGCTTGCTTCCCCTACATCTCCTATCACGGCTATGTACTTCATCAGTGACGAAAATTACAACTGTACCGTAGTAAAATTACTTTATTAATTTAGTAGGGCATTCTGAATTCTCCCGAAATTCTTGTTCAGTGGCAGTTAGGTTATAAACAGTGATATTAATTTAGGAGGGCATTCTGAATTTGGTATTAAACTTGAATAGCCCGCCGTCGTAAACTTAGCTAAAGTGCACTTATACCGGTTTTGTTAGGTTAGCAACGTTATGTTAGTTTAGGAGCAATATACTGAATAGCGCGATGTTTATTATGTCTCACATTGAATCTCTTCTGCGATGAAATTCTAAATCCCGCCTTCCGAGGCGGGTCGCGTTAGACAGTTCGTGGGAGGAGCCTAGTGCCCAGCATAAAACTATTTTTTCCCACTCATTTTCCCAGTTTTTCGGACACTTTCTACAAAATGTAAATTACTAGATGGTTTTATGGTTTATGAAGAACACAAGATAAAAAGGTAAAATCCAATCCTAGAGGTCCCGTATTTTAAAACCCCTAATATCACGCGATTTTTTAATAATAGGCCTATATATAGTTGTGTGGAGAGATGTTGTCTTGGCGAATGATTCGGTCCAACCCACCCGCCCTAAATGATACAATTTCTTTTATACCAGGATCTAGCGAAAAGTTGGTTGTTTCTGCCATTTTTCGGTCCTCTATTTTTTTTAAAAACTCGTGATTGGACGTTAGAGGTGTGACGTCATTCCGCCAAAGCAGCTAAAATTGTGGGTCAATAGGTTGAAAGCCTCATGGGAGATATAATATGGCACATTTTCGAAATATGAGAATTCAGTATGCCCTACTAAACTGTTAATAACCTAACCAACCTATCCTAACCTAATGAACCTAACCTAACCTAACCTAATCTAACCTATTCACCCCTAGAGTAGAATCTACCTGCCACTACTTTGCAATGTGCAAGAAGGCCTAATTCTATTTTCAGAAAATTTTAACCCTAAAATGGTAGTAAACACTTCATTACATAGTATAAAATGATGGTCATTAAGTTTTGAAATTATTTTGTTAAGTTACCGTACTATATAACTTAGGCCTAGACATAATTTTATTTTCAGAAAATGTTAACCCTAAAAGGATTTAAGTAGGCCTAGATGTGTAAAATTGCAAATCCAGGGACATTATGATAAATCAGGGGACAACCAGGGGATAAATTGTTCAAGGGCAGAATGATTAATACAGGTTCTGTCCCTGCGAAACGGGGACTTTTGGTAACCATAAGTTAAAATGAACTTGTAGGTATCTTCAACACCGCCATCAAGGAACTAGGTACGGTATATCAAGGAATCTTGTAAATTATTTGAAATTAAGATTCACTATATCCGGTGAAGAGTACAGGTTATGAAGCTCGTCGTTACGCAGTTTTCTCCAGTCCCCATTTTCATCTCTCTTAGTCCCAAACAGTGGTGGCTCGTGTATAGGCACTGGGAAACTGCAGCACCCCCTATTTCCACTTGGTATTATCGATAACATTTAATATAATAAGTCTTTCTTCTTTAAGGGGGGACATACAGCTTTCGGTGAAATTCGTAGGAGAGAAATAGGTGAATTTCATTATTTTTTCCTCAGCAATAATTTGCTCTACAATCTTCCAATCTGACATACTCTTTATTGACTACTTCTACAATTGCATACTATTTTCAAAATTAATCAAACTGTTACAGTTATCGTTACAAAATGCCAGCCATGTTTCTTGCACTGAAATGCTGTTTCCGTGATAATATTACAAATGGCAATATTTTTGAGTGATTCCTTCAGAGCAGTTCAAAATTGTTCAAATAGTGTCATCTGTTGTCTACATCCTGACCCCATCAGTTCCCTGTTCTCTGCCTTGCATTAACATTTACTATAATGCTGTTGTGTTGTGATATCAAGCCTCCTCAGGATTGTGTAAATCAGTCTAAACTTCAAGATATACGTGGTGTGCTCTTGTTTTCAAGGAAATTGACAAATTGGTTGCCATTGTTTGTTCATTTATGATTACAAAAGAAATTTGCATTTAATTCGGCACCACCAGTTTGTACAGTGAGTAACACATTTGCATTGAAAGGGTTATTTTCTCCATAACCAGAAATCCAAGGCTACTCCCTTCTTAAAGCTTCATATTTTAGTCCCCAGCAGCCTTGCATAAAGAATGCATTAATTTTGTACCTCTCTGTGCTATAGAATTAATAGCCTAAGTTCATTGAATTTAAATTTATCATAATTATTATTGTGCCTAAATGTTTGATATGGTGTTTTTGTTAAAGTTTTTTTTATTGTTTGGAAAGATGTTTATTTCTTCTCTTTTCTTTTCGCTTTCTGAACATCAGTGTCACCTTAGATTTTTCTAAATTCAATCATATTTTGTTGTTTCTTGCCATAACTCTTTTCTTGAGTGGAGTGTTAGTGTAGTTCTCTGCTTCCACAATATTTTCTCATGCAATTAGCAATATTACGTTATCTGCAAATGCTGCAATTTTTGTGTAAATTGGAAACTTTATATTGAGAAGTGGTATTATAAATTCCACTAACCAGGGCCACAACTAGACCTTTGCGGACATCTTTTGCTCACTTCTTTTCCTTTCAGGAAATTGTTGGCCGACAAATTCGCAGTCCTTTCATTGAACTAGCTATCTCTAATTTCTCATATTAATTTCTTCATTTCAGAGAATACCTAAGAAGCTGGCTGCAAGATTTCCAGATGTAAATGCACAGCTAGAGAGAGAAGTAGACTACATGTACAACAAAACATTGCAAAGTCAAAGCATAGCAGAACGACTGAAGCCACTTCCTTCAGAAGAACGTCATCATGTTATTATAAAGGAATATAGGTAAATTGCAGAATATCAGAGTTGTGTTATGAACAATGGCATGCAGTTATTGTTTTACATTTTTGGTTGAAAGTGATGCTTTTTTTTAGCACACTTTGATGTTACTTTTTATGGTTTTGGTGTTATTCCTTTCATGTATTTCTTGCCTTTTGACCAAGTTTTAATACATCGAAGGAAAATTCTATAGGGGAAGCTTACTTGTTAGTACAGTACTACCAACACCACTCAACTCCCTAGGAACTTATTCAGTCTCATTCCAACACAAAGTTCATTTTACATTTACCTGCTAAAGTTGTGACTCGACTTTTTGAACTTACTTCCTGAAGTTAAAACTCAGAAAATACTTGCTTAAGCCTTCAAAATATGTACTAGAGTAGTAGCCGTATGATGCTTGCATGCTCTCGTGGTTAGCGTCGCTTGCTATGGAATCGCAGGCCCAGGGTTCAATCTCCAGTAGCTGCTCGTTTTGTTCTGAGGTAGGGAGGCTTGGAACTGGGGCACTCAGCCTTATGAAATAAACTGAGAAACTACTTGATTGAGAAGTAGTGGCTCCGGTCACAGAAAACATCACCAATGGTCGTGGGTGTGTGCATGATGAACACATGCCCCCAAATCCTGTTATCTGCCTATGGTAGATGGTGCAGCAGTCATGGTAGCCTAGTTCCTCCAGGGATGTAGCACCATGGAAGTGTTTATCATTATCATTATTATTATTATTAATTAATTAATTTTCACCAAATAATAGTGAACAGATATATACATGAAGTTAATGCTAAATTGTGAATACAAAAAAGGGGAGAAAGTAACTCTGCATAATTCCCAGTAATGTATCTAATGCTATTAACGAGTGCCTTAAGTATCTGAATATCTGGATTCATTTCCATTTGCTTACCGTTAATGAATATTTTTATATAGTAATGTGAGAAGGGGAATTTTAACAACTGTTTGCTTCTGGTGTTGTTTTTGTGAGACTGCTGTATGTTGTACATTGAGCAAAATTGGTGTGTATATAGATTAGAAGCTCCAGTAGATAAACTGACGGAAATTTTAATATTTGTAGAGTTCTGAAGAATGGCCTCAATGATTCTGTTTCTGTATAGTAGGGTGACCATATTTAAAAAATGAAAAACGGGACACTCAGGCGCAACTTGCAGATTATCGAGAAAACATAACCCATAATAAGCTAGATGTTATAAATATTCTATTTAACAATTAAATTTTAATTTAAACCAATCAAGTGAACAATTCTTGTTTAAACTACATCATCACTACAGTCACTGCCAGAAATATTCTAAAAAAATTATATGCAAGATAACCTTATAAGTAGATTCCAAAAATACTTTATTACATTACTAAATCCTTTCCTAAGTCCTAGTTTAATTGAAGATTTTAATGAAAGAAAAATTGCTGATGTGAGCATGCATTCAAAACTGTACATACACAGAAAAACTTTCATGAAAACGGGACCTTAAGAAATTCATTTTTAAAAAGGGATTTTTGCATCCCATTAAGTTTTGTCAGGACAGCGGGACCAGTCATTCAAAAAAGGGACAATCCCATTAAAAACGGGACTCTGGTCATCTTACTTTATAACCTTACATATACCTTTATATACCTTTATAACCAGTGCATTTTCATTGTAGTGAGGCTTGGTAAAACCCCAGGTAAAAACAACATCAACAGGGACAATGTGACCCAATGAGAGATGGCCATTCCTACCAGCCCTTTTCTTCCTCCTCATCGTCAAACTCACAACAGGCCTCCCATCTATAATATATCTTTTCCGATTAATGCACTTCCTCCCAGAAGATGGAGCAGATCAAGCTGCCGAAAGCTTTGACGCAATAAATTCATTCACCCCACTGGAAGCCTGAGAAACTCATTCATCTCCTAGTGAGTCAGGTAAATTGGGAGTTTCAATTCTGTCACTATGTGTATGGTACTATAGCTAAGAGAGGGGAAAGCAAAATGTATAACTCCATTGTCTGTTCTTTTATTAACATGTGAATTTGTTTTGCAGGGAAGGGTTCACAGAGAACTATCATGAATTTTTGGCTACAAGAGCATATATTCAACAGAGATTACTCTTAACACATGGCCTGATGGTGAAAGTTCTGGATACATCTACCACATTTGTGCCTCGTCTTCTCAATGACTTCACAAAATACAGGTATCACTGATAAAACTATAAATCACAGAACAAAATCTTGCGTTACGATTCTCACCAAGTCGATTTTATTCACCTAACATCAAATGTATGTATGTACAACATCCTGTACTCTGCAGATGGGAGTATAGGGCCTCTGAATGGAGGTTTCGTTATTGAAGACAAATTTAGTTAGGTGTATTTTTCTTTAAAGGTCAGAGGGACAGGTGTTAAGTTTATTGCTCAACAACCAGCTAATGGAAGCTAAGGTGTTACTGGGAAGTGAAAGGGCCGATGAATTTAGTCCATAGCCTCTGATTTCAGGCTTGGAGTTCTGTAAATGGGCTGTAAATCTGTGACATGAGACACTTCTTATGATCCCTTGTGGAGGACTTCATGCCCAGGATTTTTACAACCTGAAAATCCATCAACAGTGGCCACATTTGAATCCATGATCTTGGATCTACGTGCTGGCACACTACCTCTGTACCACCAAAGCCAACTGAGAGAGGGGTCCCTTCGCAGGCCATGGTGACCCTTAGGGTTTTTAGACTTTGATATGTGAAGGTGGTAAGATTGTCAGCCTTATACACCAGCAGCCTTTACTCCCATGGATTGCCCCTAATATTCATTTCTGTTAAGAGGCTGAGCTGACCCTGGGGTCGTATGCCACCAGAAGGATTGACTGAGTAAATTGAAAAATCCCAACTACCTCTTCGAGAATTGAACCCACGACTTTCAGTTTTTAGCCCAGTGCCCCAACTCCTGTGCAATAGCATACCCCTAATACCGAATAAATAACTTTATTTTGAGATGACATGAAGGCCTTTTGGTGATGTGAAACCAGTAAGAGAATTAATTTTTCGAATATTCAGTCTGTTTAAATAAGAAGCTCTATATCAGTCATAACAATTTGTTAATTACCATGGACTGAAGAGCATTAAAAGAGGAAAATTAGTTGTAAGAAATTTGGTAGAAGAAGTTGTGAAGAAATGCCTCTGCATCACCTGATTACAATGGCACATAAAATAATTTTGCGGGGCTTTCAATGCTTTTAGTTACACACAATATACTTCGAATTTTTGTACCATTATATTGAGGCACTTTACAAACAACAAAAAAAGATAGTGATCATGTGTTTTACTGTGAAATAATAGTACTACGAGTATTCTCTTATTCCATACAATACCAGTATTAACCTAAAAATCCTTGAACATTTTATTTAGGACTCCCCTAATAAAACATCTATCAGAAAGTGAATAACTACAAGTGCCCATAAACCTGACTGGCCCTCACCCACTGGGGGGAAGAAGAATATTCAACAAAGGATCTGTTGTTAACTGCGAAAGAATGGAATATTATCAACAAATGTAGCCTACTTATGAAAAGACATACCATACTTCACTATAAAGGATAGAGAAGTACTATGTTCATACATATGTTTTATCGATAAAACGAATAATATTATGACATCCAATAACATAAGTAACAGATGGCAACACAACTCCAGAAAGTAGAAATCAGCTGAGGATATCCACAAGGGTGGATGAAACAGATCTGTCCTGAGAAAATTAGGTAAAATTTAGTGAAGTATGTATGTAAATACAACATTTTTAAGTGTAATCCAATAACATGTTGCTTTGATAAACATACCAGTGAGTAGCAGGAAAATTAGGCCTAGATATTTGATTAAAATTCTTACCTATTGCAGAAGACACTTTGTACATGAGATTTTGACTTGCTGTGTTATGGATGTAGGAAGAATAAAAAATTAACATTATGTTAAAAGCGCCCATTGCATAATGCTTGTGATTGAATTAATAATAATACTAAAAGTCAGCTAGATTCAGGTTGCAGTAAGTGAAATAGTACAAACGCCCTCATTTGTAAGAAAGTCATGTGTTATTCTTGTTTAAATTTTGTATGCTTGCAGAAACCTTGGACCAATTACTTTGATCAGTTGGAAAATGCAAGTGACTAACGATCTAAGAAAAAGTGAGAATTTGGTTCATCAAGGAATGTACAGTAAAATAGTGAAGCTTCTCCTGAAGCAAGGCTGTCTAGATGACGTCCCAAAAGAATACTGGCCTCAGTTCATAAAATGTACAACATACATAATGGTCAATCAGGTAAGAAATTCTACAGCATCTTTACAATGACAAATGATAGTTGCAGGCTGTTAGTGTTAGTAATTAGGATTCACACCTTCCTCTCAAAAGAACTTCTCTTTCTATGCTGAATGTTCATTGTTTTATTGTTAGATGTAAATTCATGGAATATTTATTTCCAATGTGAAGCTACCTCTGAATAGGCTTTCTAGAAACTTTCACTCTCTTGGAGATTCTAGTACAGTAGAAAGCCGATGATTTAACAATGTTCCAAACTACTGGTGCTGTATAAATGTATGGTATAAATGTATTTTCCTCCTACTTTTCATAATTTTACAACATTAGATGTCCTATATTTAGTGTAATAAGCTATGCGTTACATTTTCTCTCTTAGGCTTATCTTCTCCACTAGAATTCAGTTATTAAATTTACCCTGGGTAAGCAAAGTTTGTGCTTGGTGCATTTGAGAAACAATTATGCAAATTGCATTTTTTAGAGAATAAATTAGTATATGAAAAATAGAAGCATTGTTGTGTGATGCCTGTAAAGGAACCATCCACAAAGTAAATTTCCCTGGGGTTATTTACAGAAACAGAACAAAATTTCGTGGAAATATTTATTGCAACAGATACAGAAAGTGTTCAGCTACTTTTCAACATATTCACCACTGTAATTGAGATATTTGTCATACCGTGGGACCAGTTTTAGAATACATATATCATAGAAGTCTGCCACCTGGGATTTGAACTACTGTGTGACAAACAACTCCGCCTCTCTGTCATTGGAAAGATGGAAATCACTGGAAGCGAGGTCTGACCTTTAGGGTGGATGTTTAAACACCTCCCAGCCGAACTTTTGCAGGAGATTTGCTGGGAGGTGTTTAAACATCCATCCTACAGCCCTGACCTCGCTCACAGTGATTTCCATCTTTTCCTATATCTCAAGAAATGACAGAGAGGTAGAGATGGATGTCATACAGTGGTTCATATCCCAAGCAGAAGACTTCTACTATACAGGTAATCAAAAGTTGGTCCCACGGTATGACATGTCGGGTGGCGAATGTGTTGAAAAATTTCTGAGCACTTGCTGCATCTGTTCAATAAATATTTCCATGAAATTGTGTTTTGTTTCTGTAGTGGACCCAGGGAAACTCACTTTGTGGAAGGCCCTTTTACGTACCTGATGCACATAAGCTATACAAAAAGAAATATTTTTATAGCCAAAGGCTTTTGAAACATAAGGAAATTCCATACAAGTGATATTTTTTATTTTATTTCTAATGGCAGGTTTACATGAAAAGAAATCATTAACCTCTGCTACCTAAGAAAAAATAAATAAATAAATAAATAACATAACATAACATAACATAACATAACATAACATAACATAACATAATGCTTACAAAATACAATACCAGTGATATAAAATATTAAACTCTTTGTAGTTACACAAAATTTCAAAATAGATACTGGTATGGCAACATCATGTGCTTCTTGATACATGGTCTTGCACATATGCTGAAGGTCTCTCTGGATGTAATAAAAATGCAGTATGCCTACTGTACACTTTGTGATTTCTTATCTCATGTGTTCATAAATGCAATCAATTAGTTTTGTTTTTATCACAAAGTTACAATAAAAATGTTCAATTCTATGCATTCTTTCTTCATAAAAACATGGTTCCAGCATGGAATTGTTGGGAAGGGAATATGGGATGAAAAAGGGAAAATTATAACCACTTATTTTGATGTATGAAGCATTGTTATTAACTCTGTTGTTGATTATTTTATGTTCATGTTGAAATATAAATGAATGCTTCTTTTTAAAATCTGGTCTCTGGTTATTAGATTATAGAATCGATGAAGAGAACGCTTGACAATGTGGTGAAGATGACAGGTAATATTCACAAAGTTCCATACCTGAAACTGGATCTCGTGTATGAAGAAGGTGAAGGCATTCTCCTCATTCCAAATAAGAAAGCTGTTATTGCTGCATACCTTCAGATTGTGGATGATGTAAGCATTGATTTCACTTTTTTGTTGAATTATTAGCAATAACAAAATTAGAATATATTACCGTATAGTAGATTATATTATGATATACTGTAGTAATAGGTGGTAATTTCTTGGGAGGCCCTTAATATAGCAGTCTGAGTGAGTAGGTTTTCTGTAGATGCTAAATTCCAGTTTATTGTCCTTGTTTATAAAATCTTTAGTTCCAGAAATGGGAGAAAGTTGTCAGTTTGCACTTCTAGTGTGAAATTTATTGATGTATTCAGAAGTTTTAGGGAGTCTTGGATATGTCTGCAGTTGACTATGGCAAAGATGTCTTCCACATATCTGTGCCATGCTTTAAGCATTGTGTATCACAATCCATCTAATTATTATATTTCTATAATACTTTCTTCAGTGTGCAAACTTCCTATATATTATAACTTATATGATAACTTTTAAGTAGTTTTTTTATGCATAATCAGTGTTTCAATTTGAAAAATAGTAGTTTTGTTAAAGATTGCAGGGATTGCCCAGAAGTTGGACCCCCTAGAGTCATGGGTGAGTGTACCAGTGCCTGTTGGGTATATTAGTGTGAAAATACATGAAGAACATATTGAGGCAGCTAAAAGGATGATGGAGGAAAATCTTGAGCAGTTGTATGACCCAATAGAAAAATATAGATTAGAATTAGGTAAGTAGCAAAAATTGATTTTTTTAATTGGTTTTGGAGGGAGATAGTGTTTAACATCAGAATAAATTTCTAAAACTCTTGAATATCCTTATGAGAGATATAGGCGTAATTATGAAATTTATGAATGAATGATAAACTTGATCTAAACTGATGAGGAAAACTTGATACAGGTGATTGTTACACCAGAAGTTCTGTTCTTGACTGTCTTGTAGAACTTCTTCAGTGGCTAGTTTCCTTAGGTCTATTCTGTTTGAATTCTTGGCAAGTAATGAGTGATAGGCCAATGATATGGCTGTATTTATAGTGGTGGGAAATGGCTTGGCTGATACTTGATAGGCAGTTGCTTATTACTGCTACCCTAGGCTGACCACTTTTTTTCCTTCCAACAAAGAACAGCAACAATTTCAAGGAGGATTTCAATGAACACTACCGGTACCTATTTGTGAGGAATTAGAAAGCTTAAACGTTAAAAACATTAGAAAATATTATTATAGTAAATATATTATTATTTTTAAACAAATTCATCATTTGAGTTTTCATTACACTTTCAGCAACTTTGGAAAAGTTGTTCTAGCAGTGTTCACTTAATTAATATTTAAAGGGGTACTGAACGAAAATTTTTACTTTGTCTTAAAATAAAATATGATTCTCGCTAAGTGCAGAGTCGAAAACCATTTCTTTTTATGTTCGCTCATTCTCATTCTGTGAACAATTTAAATTATAGTGTTGCAAGGCTGTGACGTCACGCGGCTAACGCGCGGCGCCAATAGGAGTTTTAGTTTGGCTTGCTCCGGTACTGTGTGAAAGGTGCCGGTCTTGTATTCCCTAGTAATGTTTATTGTATAGTGTAAGTGAAGATGCCTGCGTGCAGTGCTTACGGTTGTTCAAATAATTCTGGTGTCCATAGAAATGCTGGTTACTATGCATTCCCTTATTTAACAAGAACAGACGTATGTACAACAAATGGGTTTCTTGCATGAAGCGTAAAAATTTTGTTCCAACAAAAAATTCTAGAGTATGTGGAAAGCATTTTAAAGCAGATTTTTAAATTTAAAAAATCAGAATATTGAAGGATGAAAAATTCAGGTGCCCTAGACTTAAAGAAAATGCGGTACCTTCAACGTTTTTAATAGGAAGTAAAGAAATTCCTTCTCCCAAGAAAAGGAAGTCTAATTACTTTAAAAAGAGGGAAGTGTAGGAATTAATTCATAATTCAATAACTGATTCTAAACAAGAAAGAGAAGCTACACAAGTTTATGAATGTATGCATGTAGAATTGAAGACTGACGCAGAAATACAGTGTGAGATAGGCACAGAAATTTATAGAGCTGCAAATTCTGTCTATATGAACTACATTGATGAACATGACACCTCGGATGAAAAGGATGAAGATTACGTCCCCGATGAAATCACTAGTGAAGGAGAAAAAGATGGCATAGAAAATATCAACTTGTCGGAAAAATATTCTTTTTTGTTTGTCCGTGTAAGTGCCCTTCTTACACCGTTCAGTATATGCCATGCATGTGGCGCTCCAGTTAATGAATGTAAAGTTGAAACGAGAGGAGTAATGTTACGAATAAAAACTCATTGTGTGAATGGGCATACATACGAGTGGTCTTCTGGAAGCATAGGTGGAAATTTAAAAAATAATGTGTTCAAAGCCTCAGGGATGTACCTACACGGATTATCATTTAATTATGTATCAGCTTTCTCAAATTCTATTAAGCTATTAATTTTTTTCTGAATCATACTTCTATAGGCTTGTAAAGAAATTTGTATTTCCTTCCGTGCACAAAACGTAGTTAAAAGATGCTATGAGTGATTTAAATTTATGTGGAGATGGACAATATGACTCCCTGGTTTCTCTGCCAAGTATTTGACCTATTCCATTATGAATTTAGCAACGAATAAAATACTAGATTTTGTAATTGTACAAAGAGGAACATGGAAAAAGCTGCTTGTGGAAAAATAATAAGCACAATGAATGAGAAACTCCCTATTAAATTGTTCCTAACGGACAGACACATAGGCATTAGAGCTTTAATGAAAAACAAATTTTCACACATACACCACGAATTTGATGTTTGGCACCTTGCTAAATCTCTAATGAAAAATATTAACAATTTTCCGAAATCCTGCATCATTCATGAATAGAAACAATCAATTATAATCATTTATGGTGGGCATCGTCTACGTGTGAGAAAGACAGTATACTGCTAAAGGAGAAATTTACCTCAATTCTCAATCACATTGTTAACATTTATAGCTGGGAAGGTAATTAGAAATACCATTCATGTGCTCACGATGTGCTAAGCGCTGATAAAATTAAAAATACTAAATGGCTCAGTAAGCATTCGAAAGTCTACCATGACCTATATATAACATCATTATGAATACCAGATTTTTAAATGACATTATGCATCTCAATCATTCTTGTCACACAGGAAGTCTTGAATCCTATCATAGCGAACGTCTTAAATATGTACCAAAAAGAACCCATTTTTCATTTGAAGGCATGTATTTACGGTCAATGATAGCAGCTCTTGACCACAACTTCCATCAAGGAAAAAGAGTCGGTGGGTCAGTGGAATTTTCTAAATCATGTGGAGATTGGGTTTATAAGAGAAAGTACGACAAGAAAACATTTGAGTGGAGGAAAAATATTGTAAGAAAACTGTCAATGATGTTAATGAACACACATCTCTAACAATGGATACTCAACAATAAAGAGTGCAACAATAAAACTAATATTATGTTGTGTTGGGGCTGTTCCGTGTGTAATGCTCCCTGTCCGACCCGAGCAAGCCAGGTGACGTCACGAGCGCTGCTATAGAGCGCTACAACTCGGAAACGCTAAGTTGGATCGAGTTTTTATTTTCGCCATAGTAATACACAATCAGAGATCTTACTCATTTGTAAATAAAATATATATGTAATTTTTTAGTTCAGTTCCCCTTTAAGTTCATATTATTGAAAATGTTGAATGTTTTTTTCATAAAGTAGAAGGGAAAAATTACTTTCTAAAGAATGAGTTCAAAATTTGAAAATGTAATTTTTTCGTCTCTGAGGTGTACTTTGCCAATGAAGCCAATGTATAAATACTTATTTTTGGAACATAACTTTGTGTTTTCCATTTTACAGTTGAAAAATTCTGTTCGTTGTACGACATTTCATTGAGAATGGAGATTGATAACTTTTTATGTTCGGAAGTTGCAAAGTTCAGTGAAAGTTGTAAGAAAATCAAGTATCTGAGAGAGTTTTACTACAGAATAATGCAGCTGACTTCAAACAAGTTATTTGATATTGTAAAGTGAGTATCTCTGTTTACATGTCATTGAGTACCAAACAGCTCTTTCAAGTATTATTTATATTTAGCCATTATTATGGCTAGGGCCACACGGGCTTCTTTACACGTTGCGGTTCTGCGTGAAAACACAGCGTCGGAAAGTCTGCAGTAGTCATGGCCACACGAGCTTCTTCTCATGACGAGAATGTTTAATGTAAACAAACACTTCCTGTTTATTCCGGTTGTTGTTGCAGGTGTTGGGTGCACGTAAATTATAGACGACTCATCATTTTTGTAATGCAGTAGCCTACTCTCCCATTCCCCATTGAAAATAATTTACACTTTAAATGCTTTTCCCCGTAAGTTACATTTTTCAATGCTTGTGTACTTTTTTCTCAGACACTGTTCAAGATAATTGCATCTAACTTTTGATAACAAATAAATGAACATTTCCTTGGAACGGAGCTTTGATTTATAGTCATTTATTAAAATTTGCATTAATAAGAGGACTGACTTTTAACCCAGATTTTATATCGAAAATTAGATTTCTTAAAAGTAAATAGTGGAAAGGAATTTTAAAAGTGCCTGAATAGAAAGTTATATGGATCCTTTAAAAGTAAGCAGTTTTTAATTAGTTTTAATAATTTAATAAAATGTTGGTCTTGTAAACCAATTAAGATGTCAAAGTTTCATAGTTATCCATTAAGTGGTTGCCATAGAAAACTGTGGCTATTAAATTTAAAATAAAGAAAACAAATAACAATACTAATGACACAAAGTGTATTATTAAGTGGTATATTATTACCATAGCTTACCAAATGAGTGTGAAAATTGTCATAACTGTGGCTGCAATACTTTCTAAAACTCGCATTCTGACCTACGTCCCCCCTTAAAATTGGTGGAATAAATTATGAATAATTTCGAAACATTGTACTTAAAACAATATTTCACTTAACGATATTAGTTTTGTTTTCATTATCCATCTCTTCCCAGTTTTCTCCGACAACAGCTGCAGTTCTTGATATCCCGGTTTTTGAAATCACGATCCTGGATATCGTACAAACAAGGGTGTTTCTGTACTTCCAAAATAATTAATTCACTATCTAAATGTTCCATTGTTATTGAGATTGATATTGAAATGATGGTGAGAATACAACTGCAACAGCTGCTTGAAAGGAGGTATGAGTGGCCACTCCAGTAAGCGTGAAAACCAACAAACAAATGAACCCCAGCCCATTCTCTGAGCGGGCAACTTTGAAGACGCAGCAAAATGACTTCTTTTCTGCGATGAATCACTCCCATGTGGCCCGTCTCACACCTGTCAATTAATCCATACATTTTGCTCTTTTTCCTGCAGAACCACACCCCGGAAAGAAGCCCGTGTGGCCTTAGCCTAAGGAAATATTAACCCATTAGTGCCCATAATTTTACATGGGATTGACGTCAGTTTGAATCTGGTAGGTTTAAGCATTGTGCTTGTAGCCATTCATTTTTCGTTCATTTATTGATTTCCAATATTCCAAACATTGAAAAAATTTGGAGTAGACTGGAGGGATAGAAGACTTATTCTAAACTTATACAAAACACAAACAACTGAAATAAATATTAATGGGAGCAGACAAGAAGCCAGAATAAGAAGAGGAGTGAGACAAGGCTGCCCATTATCGCCACATCTGTTTAATATGTTCATTGAGGAAGCAATCAGAGAAATGAAAAGAAAAGAAAGGGTATTAAAATAAATGGAGTCAGTATTCATAGCAGTCGATTTGCAGATGACATAGTTATTTGGGCTGATTCAGAAAAGGAAATGAATAAAATTTCAAAAAACTCTGGTCGGAACGTTCACAGTGGAGTGTAACAACATTTGAAAATGATGCGAGTTGACTACACACTATTGGTAAGTGGAGAAAATAGTGTGTAGTCAACTCGCATCATTTTCAAATGAATAAAATGCTTAAAGTTCTATCAGATGCACTGAAAAATTTTAAAATGAAGATCAATAAAAAGAAAACAAAAACCATGGTGATCGGAAGAACAAATGAAAATTTTAAAACCAACATACAGCTTGACGGTACAGCCCTAGACCAGGTCGAAAGTTTTTGTTACTTGGGTAGCATTATCAATAAGTTTAACAAGTGTGGCACAGAAATTAAGAGAAGAATAAACCTGGCTAAACAAGCATTTCAGAACAAAAAGAGTCTTCTCACAAATAACCATTTAAGCATGGAAGTAAGGAAAAAATTTGCCAAAACATTTGTAAGTTGTGTATTAACTTATGGATGCGAAACATGGACAATAGGAAAAGCAGAAGCCAAGAAACTAGAAGCAGCAGAAATGTGGATATGGAGAAGACTAACAAAGACGAGTTGGGTGGATAGGAAAACAAATGAAGAAGTGCTTAATGAAGTGATGGAAGAGAGATCTCTTCTGAATTCAATTAAGAGTAGAAGAGCAAAGTTAGTGGGTCATATATTTCGGCACAATGATCTACTCATTAACATTTTTGAAGGGAAAATACTGGGGAAGAAATCAAGAGGACGTCCTAGAAATCCATTTATTAAAAACATGATAAAGGATATGGACGTGCTGTCATATGAAAATTTAAAGAGAACAGCGATGAAGAGGAAGGCATGGCTATTAGAACAAGGCATTGCCTTTAGATCCTGATGATGATGATGATATTGATTTATTCATTTTTAACACATTCACTACCAGGTAGCTGCTAGCCTTTTAAATCTCCCAACTCTGCTTATTGCAGTTGAAAGCGATCCAACAAAGTAGAATTAACATTGCCTAATCGCAGTAGTGAGTGTCAAGTAAAAAAGTTAAATGGTTTAACTAAGTTCACAAGTTATTACATCACTATAAAATAGACAACATCCAATGTAACCCTACATGTGGCTGCAGAGAGGGGCATCGCATTACCTCAAGGTTTGGCATGTGGTCCAAGGCATCACTCACTTTTGGCTAGGGTGAATGGCAGCCCAAATAAGGCAGAATCAGATTCTGGTCCAGTCAGTGCAATGCTAATGTGCCTGTGGTAAAGGATGGGGAGGGACATGTAAAGTAAGTGATGTAATGGTAATCCTGGATGCTGACAGGGAACGTTAACACTGCATTGGAGAAAAAAATTGCTTTAGGTAGAAAAAACACAACATTGAAAAGTATTTGTTGGTTTATACCTAGGTATTTCCATTTTATTTCATATAAATAAGTAATAAGCTCCAACGAATTTTGATTAATAGAATGAGCAGACAGCAGTTTAATTAATTTAGTACCCTGAATTATGCTGACGGCCAGGAAAAGTCATAATACATATTATGTGGTAAGCTGAGTCTAATGGGTCTAATACACATTTCAATAATTCTATCTTGAATTACTTTTTAGTAAAAAAATTACTGAAATCACTACTGATAGCAATAGTCAATACTATTATCATTATTGCCTTCTACCTTTTCTGCTTCTTTTTCTTCTTCTTGGTCTTTATGTTGGTGTGTAGTCTTCATCTTTATTTCCATTGCTCTATTTCTCTTTCTTCTTTTTTTCTTTTTCTTCTACTTCTTCCATATCTTTTTCTGCTATTTTTACTATAGGTAATCCCATGAAAGATTACGAGTTCATCGATATATTTGCAAGAACGAAGTTCAAGCAAATTTGATGAAACTTATAGGATTTATTAAGAATATTCCATGAATAACAGATTTTGTAATGAATATTATTTTCTTACTTTCTTGACAATATTCTGTCAGCTGTAAGATCACAGCATGCTAAATGAATGCACACTCCATGAACTGATTTGATGAATTGATCCGAGTTCCCAATGCTATCAATAGTGCGTACCGAAAGATGAAGAGCGTCGTCATAGTTACTTACATCAAAACACTATAAAAGCAAACAAACTGGCTTGCACCAAATCGAAATTGTGATTTTAAGCAGTGGACAATTATATCATTTCAATTTCCAAACAAGTTATGTTGTATAAAATAATTGTTTTCATTCTGTTCACTGGCAGAATCTGACATATTAATCACCGCACATTGATGCCTTACGTGTCCAGTAATGAGCTGAATTTTATCAGATAAAATTGCAAGCTTGCAACCCTAGGAAGCATATTATAAAATAAACAATTGTGATTGGTCTATAACCGAGAAATTGCTAAAGTTGTTGGTCAATATCAAACACACGTCATATGAATGAAATAGTCACCATAATTGTCTTCATAAGTGTGATTATCATACTCATTAACCATTATTGTTATGCAGGGGGCTTGGCTAAGGGGTGTGCACACTTGCTTCACATAACAGGGGATGGGCCTGTGTGCAGGAATAAACCATGGTACATAAATACTGAAGAAATATCTTGATTTAAATAATACTTTTCTTTATTAAGTTGATAAAGTTACACATTAATGCTATCATACAAATAATAAAGTAAAAGTTCATCAGACAAGCAACCTATCTAACAAGTTACTACAATTTTCAATGAAGATGCACAATTGCTTGAAATTATGTCATAACTTAAGAAATGGTTAGCTAGCTGAAAGTTTGAATGTTAATTAAATATATAAAATTAATTGAATAAAATTATGAATAAAGAAATTGTCATAATACATGGTTGAGCTAAAAGCTTGAATATTCCTTAAATGGTACAAAATTAATTAAAGAAAGACCTGAGAAGTCACTATGAATAATCCTCCTCCTTCTCCTCCTCCTCCTCCTTTGCCTCTTCTTCCTCTTATGCTCATCCTTCTCATCTAAATTTCTTCATCATCATTATTCTTATCCTTATCCTCTTCTTCATCAATGCTGTATTAAACCCTGTAGGATAAATCACAAACTCTGGTTGTTAAGTAGCAAATTAAAAGAAAATATGGTAATTTATCATAACTAAAGATATATGAGAAATTGCTAAGAACTTGATTCCCAAGCTATGTTTTATTGCAGAGTGAACCAGATAGATGTCGTCAACAGCATGATGTTATTCTTCTCAGACTATTCTGATCGAATATTGAGTCAGATGCTGGACAGACATCAGGAGCGTAGTAGTAGGTTAGTATCTCGGTTTGTTTAAATGCTTGTGTCATTCGGTGTAAAATTGGAAAAAAAATTATGAAAATTTAACCTCCATGATTTGGCTTTCTATAATTATTTTAATATAATTAAAATATAACAAAATAACATATGTATTTTATTTTTTTAAAAGTATTATTATTGCAGTTATTCAAAATAAAAATAAAATTTAGGCTAACTCTATTTTTCGAATATGGAAATGTTATTTTGTTAAGCGCCAATTTTTGTATGAAATAATCTATTTGAATACCATACCTGGCTTTTTACTTGAACAGTTGAAATGGAATGTAATAACTGAGAGTTGATTCCACAGCTGCAACATATGTTTTGTTATGCTCTAAGAAAAATCCAAGGAGATACCAGGGATCAAACCTGGACCTGCTAGTGACGCTCACCATAAGACCACGCAGGCGGTCAATCTTAAATAATGGTACACTAATTTTGAAAAGTCATATTATTCTTAATTTTGTTATATTCGTAAGACTTCTTTATTTTATATTATTGCTTTCAGAATCTGTGAAAGGTTTGAGAAACTGGTTGTGAGAGCCCTTTCAGTACCTGAGGACACGGAAGAATTAATGAAGCTAGGTAAATACATGGGTTGGGCAACAACAGCATTCATTGACAAAATGAAAGAAGAAATTTTGAAAGTGATTAAGGAGCTGACGCATCTGATAGACATGACTACTTTCACGGAAGAACATATCTATCTGAACTCGCAAGCTATTCTCTGGTTGCATCAGATAAAACCTGTGTTCCAGCAAAACACTATGGTAAGTCACAGTTTCTAGTAATAGCAATAAATAATTATAATAACAATAGAAGACAAATTATTGGGTGGGCTTGAGCCCCATGGGCCCATATAAGTTGGCACCACTGCATTTAACTTCATATAATTAATTTAGTTGAAAACCTACCAAATTAGAACATAAGTTTAAGGCTCTCCTTAGAATGAAAGGAAAAGCACACGAATATGCTTTTGAATAGATGTGTCTATGTCTCTCGGCTTCAGTATTTTAATGATTTTGTTCTTTGTTGGCATTTTGAGATGTGACAACTTTCACAATGTGTTTCACACAGCTTACAAAACACATGAGAATATTAATCTGTGGTTCATGAATGCTTATATATCTATCTTGAATTACATACACAGTCTTGACCAGGGTCATGGTGATGGGATTTATTACAAATCTTTATTATTACAATGCTCTAAGTGCCCTTGTAAAATGGGGGAAAATAACAGATTCATAATGAATGAAAGGAAAACTGTGCAAACGGTCTTCAGAAAAGATGGAAGTCCACACCAGGAGACTTGATAATGTTCTGAAACCAGCCCCTTGAAACGGTCAGTTCATTCTGTAAACAGCAATCGGATCATACGGAATTCACTCTAGGATGAAGCAATCACAGCAACAAAGGCTATCTATCAAATAAAATATATTTGGCAAATCTCTCTCACCACAGCAATGATCTTCTTTAAAGCAAAGATAATGCCCATACTTAGCTATGGCCTTTATCAGACAAACTAAATATGAAAACTATCCAGAGTATGGAGGGAGTAAAAACACACTATCTGAAAGCCTCCCTGGGTATACCAAAGGCTCTTCTTAGGCTCCTTGTCGGCTGAGATCTATAATGACTTTTATAAATAGTTCTTTATAACAGGCCTCTAAATCAGAACATTTGTACACACTGTATTTTCAATTCATAATTAAATTATTTATTCATTAGTCACTAAAAATGCAAATAATAATTTATTGTGATCTTCCCTACATAAATCTATCCCTTGTTCTGTTCTTTCGTAATCCACAGGACCCATTTTGGGTCTTATTTTGGTCCTTTCAAGCTCAGCTTAAGTAAGGGTTCTTTTGAGTCTGTTCTAGCCAATTTTTATGTTACTTTGAGTCTTGATCAGGTACTTGAGAAACATTTCAGCTCGTTACTTTATCGTTTGATGTCTTTTTCTCTTTCTTTTTTTCTATATTGTTGTTAAATTTCTTTTACAGCTTTTTGAACTCTATAAAGGAAAATTTGAAGAAGAATTAACAAGAACAACTGACCTCTTGGTTAAAAGAGTTGAAGATTTGTTCCCAAGCCTTAGTGTATTGGACATGATGGATGATGCTAGCAGAGTTACTGAATATCTTCCTGTAAGTATTGGGGAAATGTTTTGTTGTTGTACTTGTAAGGTATTACCTATTGCAGTATTGCAGAGCCCCTCCCTCTCAAATTAGATGATTCTGAGCTACCTAACCCACCAAATGGTCAATGTGTTACATTCTAAAAGGGTTTAGTTAATACAACCTTTCAATATAGATCTAGTATCGCCATAAATCTTTGTTCTAATAAACAGCCACATGTATCTACGAAGAAAAATAAACTTTAAGGATCAAGAAATTTACAAGGAGGAAAATCATGAAGTAGCCTCCTCACTGGGCTTTTTTTTTAAGTCTTGGATTGATATTATAATCTGGTAGTAGCTTACTATGTTAATGAACTTAATTTTGTTCTGGTAAGGGTGATATTGATGTTCAAATGTAGATAAAAACAACCTTTGGTTTTTACCCTAAAACTTGTCTGTGTCAGAAACACACACTTCCATACCAGCATTCGTAAATAAAATACAATACATATTGTTCATTAAAATAATGCTTATCACACTTTACGTATATATATATATATATATATATATATATATATATATTTTTATTGAGGCCCAGATGTAACAGTCATTTATGAGATGTATTTCAGTTACTAAGATATGCCATCTTTTCTCCAAAAGAGAAACAATTTTTATGGTCCTTTAATGTCATGGTGATTAATACTGTGTTTGCTTTTTGTGACAATCATGCCAGTTTGTGCCAATTCATTTTTTTAAGGTTTATTGTACTTTCAGATGATCAGGCGGTTCTATCGTAAGCTGGAAGAATTTGATAAAACGATTGCATGGATCAATAAGGAGGAAGCTCTGTTTCAGTTTCCATACTCAACATATCCAGAACTAGATGAATTAAAGGTAAAATATTAACTCTCTTATTATAATTTTCATTGTTGAACTATAAAGTCTGAACCATAAAAGCTGCATGATTAAACCCAATGACCCTCCTATAGGATTGTTGTAGATAAGTATTTAAAACCCATGTGTTGCTTTAAATCATCGGATTCTGAATAATTAATCCTATTGCTGCAAGTTTCAATAAAATTTACTTCACCCTCACTGTCTGCTCACTGCCAGTCTTTGTAATGATCCTACCTGCCTAAAATGCCATGCCTTTATACAGAAAAGTGGACAGTTTTTCTTACCCATTTATATAGTACGAGGTGCATCCAGAAAGTAAGTTTCCCTGGGTCTGTTTACAGAAACAAAACACAATTTCAAGGAAATATTTATTGCAACAGACACAACCAGTATTCAGCTATTTTTCAACACATTTTCCACCGGAATTGAAACATTTGTCTTACCATGGCACCAACTTTTGAACACCTGTGTCGTAGAAGTCTGCCACTGGGTATTTGAACCATTGTGTGACAAACATCTCTGCCTCTCTGTCATTCTCTGTCATTTTTTGTCATTTCTTTAGGTGTGGGAAAAGATGGAAATCACTGGGAGCAGGATCCAGGCTTTAGGATGAATGTTTAAACACCTCCCTGCCGAACCTCTGCAGGAAACTTGCTAAGAGGTGTTTAAACATTCACCCTACAGCCTGGGCCCTATTTCATAAAAGTTACAATTTTACAGGTGACAGGTGACATAAAATTGTCTTACAGGTTTACATTTTGACAGTTGTGTTTTTCATAAAAGCTGACAACTTTACATAAATGTCATGACAATTTTGTAAATTTGTATGACAATTTTACATATTGTTGTTTCTCAAAACTTTTGAGTTTACAGGTAAAAGTCTGACAAATATGTCAAATTTTAGGATACCTATCATTTATGAAACATTAATTTTTGCTGACATATTTACAAATTTACAAAAAATGTAGAATTGTCATTACAGAAGTGACAGGCAATCTTTCATATGTAGGCCAACAGAGTAGGTTATGTAAATGTGTGGCTTAACTTGGCAAACTTTCTTGTGATTTAAACTTTATTAATAAACTTGCTAAATTGTCTTGTTAATAATGAACACTAGTAGTAGTGATATTGGTAGTAGTGAAAGTTGTGAAGAAATAGACAAGAAGCCACCCAGTGTTTTTAGGCAATGGATTAACCTAACTTTCAATTTCAGTGACTTTGTATTAAAAGAGAAATATAATTCAATTATTTTCGATAGTAATAATCGATTGCTTAGGTATCATATTCGATGTTGAGACACGTATGTGAGAGCCATCTACAGTGTACTAAAGTAATCTTTAGGTTTGACATAAAATTGTCGCGTTTATGAAATGGGTTCTTTTAGTATGACAATTTTCATTAATTTGCCTGTAATGTAAGGAAAAGTTGTAATACAGTATTTATGAAAAATACAATTGTCGTGACATATTGACAAATTTGTCAGACTTGACATAATTGTCGTATTTGTCACACCTGTAGAGTCTTATGAAATAGGGCCCTGGACTTCGCTCCCAGTGATTTCCATCTTTTCCTACACCTAAAGAAATGACAAAAACTGACAGAGGCGGAAATGTTTGTCACACAGTGGTTGAAATACCTGGCGGCAGACTTCCACGACACAGGTGTTCAAAAATTGGTGCCATGGTAAGACAAATTTTTCAATTTCGGTGACAAATATGTTGAAAAATAGCTGAACACTGGTTGTGTCTATTGCAATAAATATTTCCTTGAAATTGTGTTTTGTTTTTGTTTACCTAACCAGGGAAACTTGCTTTGTGGGCATGTCTCGTAATAGATATATGCATAATTTAGGTTAGCTACAAGGGGATTATTATATTATATTTATCACCATATATTGGTTGATCATGATGTCTTCATCACAGCTATTATCAAATAAATCACTGTCACTCTCACACGGTAATATATTAGAGCCTCTGGACAAAATTCCCTGGCCCTTTCACATCCTAGTAAAACTTAAGTCTTCAGAAATGAGATCTCCAGTCAGAGGGCCTAGTAGGCCTACTCATATCCGATTAGTTTCAGGGTATATCCTTCCATCACAGGGTATGAAGTGCACTGTTCTGAGTATTCTAATAATTTTTCATCATCTTTTCCAGCAAGAAATATCTTGCAAACACACTGTCATGAAATGTAGAACTTGTACTGAAATGAGATGGTCTGTTAATCTGTTTCGCTTGCACAAAACACCTCTTCCTGAAGGCCAAAACCCTCATAAATTAAGCATTGGAAAGAGAAAAGAATGTTTATGTTGATCTATATTTGACTGCCTAATAAAGATGTATGTTATTTTGTAAAACTAAACCCTCATTTGATCGGTGACGGGTAGCCAAGGGTATGAAAAATAAAACTGATTGCAGCAGTAGAATTCTTACTCAAACAGCTTGGTGCTAAGAGGGTTAAATCCTATGTGTAGTTTTAAATTGTTACAGCATTCTGAAGAATTAAATAAGACTGTTAATTAAAAGTTTTCAATACTTCATTTGCTAGTACATGCTCTCTAAAACAGCTGTTTGTCAGACTTTTAACACACTGAAAAATAGCACTTATCAGCCTAGGCCAAAGTAGCATTTTAGTGGACTCTTCCCATATTTCAGACTCAGCTTCAGACTCAGTCTGGAATACTAGATTCATCCACTAAAGCTTTGCTTTGCGCACTTGATGCATAAATAACTATTAGTGTCTTAATCCAAAAATCAGACAAATAATAAAAATAATAATTGTTTTGTAACTTACAATTAAAGATGTGACAATGTAGAAGTTATCAACAGGTGTGGAATGTCTTGAAATAAGTGTCAGTACATAATCCCAAAGAGTTATGCATGGTAGTACTTCTGTTTTATTCATCCCTTTGACAAACGAGAAATCTCTTTTAACTTATATTTAGCTTTTTTCCTTTTAGACAGCATTTACATGCTTTTCTCTAAGACTAGTTGTGTAGGGTATCTTCTATAATGGTTATTTTTCTGACTCCTACCTGAACTGCTCGCACTGTTGAGGCATTTATGTTGCCTCCTTCCATTCAGATGCGGACAGGCCAGAAAGAATATAGAATAGAATAGAATGTAGAATATTATTTTATAAAATAATTACAAAATTCTTTCTTTTCCAGGCTATGATTCATCCGTTTGGAGAGTTGATCTTTCTGATACACAAGTGGCACAGAACATATAAGCTATGGATGAATGGAGATTTTGAAATTATAGAAGCTGTTAAAGTTGAAGAAACAACAGAAGAATATCACAAGTATGTTACAGCCACAGAGTTCATTAGAATGCTAAATCTTGGATATATCACTGCAGTGCATTTGACATGTGTACTGATGATTCCTTTTGCAGAGAACTTCTAAAACGACAACAGATATACCGAACGAAGCTCAGACAGCAAACCACTGAAAATTACCCACGTAGGTTTAAGGGTAATGTAGAGGACCCAGAATTTGTGAATTTACCTGCTCCGATCAAATTGTGTCTTAGAGCCATTGAACATATTAAAGACTTCCGTGTAAGTATTATTCCAAATAGTGTCAATTCAAAGTTGTGGCTTGTCTCCTATAACCCTGCGTTAGTTGTGCCATATTTTTTAACGATAGTAGTTGCTGCCGACTGTGAGTCCACACAGAAATAAAAACAGATTTATAAATAAATAACAACAAAGTAACAAAGAATACATGTTTAAATTTACCAAGTAGCCTACATAGCCTATATATAACTATAAATTTTGTCAAAGTCTACTGAAATGTTAAGGTTCTTATGACAGCAGGCGCAGAAAATCTCTTTGTTGATTGCAGCTGTCTGGATTGTTAACAGCAATAAAATACTAGAGAATTAATACCTTTAACAGGCAATAAGGAATAAAATAGGCCCATAGGCCATCGGCGAGTATGTCTTGCACAGGTGCAGACAGAAAACAGTTTGTCACGCATATCTATGCTCCCTTTTGTCTTGATCATAATTTCCAAGGTTGTTGCTTACGTGGGACTGTCTGCTTGCAATTGTTGTCCTTACCAGTATCGCTACACTAGACCAAATGAAACAGAGGGATATTGTGATACTGCTTATTACAGGACGGTACTCAGGTCACATGATTCTTAACTCCAAAGAGCTTAAAGCGAAAGAAGAAAATACATACATGTGTACTGTACTACTGTGTACGACTACTGCAGGGTTACATACTTCATAAAAGAATTGCATTTTTAACTTACAAATTTTTTGGATATGCAAAGTGTCCCAGATAATACATTTTTACCTGCAAGTAGTTTACAAAACAACAGATGTAATATCATGTGTAATGTCTTTCAAAAAACAGTAGGCTATTTACCAATGCATTGCATGGAACTTTAACAATATTATAATATTATGATTTACACAAGATATCTTCAATATTAGATTTTGCCAAACAAAACTTGAATAAATTGATTTTTTGTTAGTTGATTGTGTTTGGTTCAGACAAAACAGTCACATTGATTACATGTTTGTGAATGCCTTTTAACAAGCTCAGTATGTTCTCAATCTAAAGTGCTTTCAAATAATTAAATTTCAATACACTATCAATTATTTATTACATATTATTTGTTAAATATTCGTTATAAATGCAACTCATAACATGATGTTCCCCTAGATAAATTCCAAGTCACCCATTACCTATGATAACATTGTTCTACACACCCCATTAAGTATTCTTTTTCCAGGCACTTAACATTTCTTGGTTATAACTTAGGTTATGAGGCAAAGACAACTGCGAATCTTACAAGTTTCACAAATGGCATGACCCATTGAAAAGGGTAAAATTTATAAATCCTTTTGCTTCGATAACTAGGTTTTGAAATTTTTGTTGGTGTGACTATTCAGTTTTTCAACAAAAAATTGTATGATATGACATAACTCATTTCTATTTATCCCTATTTATAAATTATAATTTAATGCTCACACTTTTTTACTTTAAAAGTGATTTTTGAATAATTTTTGCCCATTACCTGCAGCAAAATATTCCATTGGCGAAGATTATGTGCAACCCTGCTCTTACACAACGGCACTGGGATGAAATCAGTGAGATTGCAGGCTTTGATCTCACACCTGATGCAGGAACAACACTCAGGAAGATTATCAGTATGAAGCTAGAAAATCACCTTGATAAGTAAGTTTCATAAATCATTCTTCTAACATTTGGTTTTAAATTATGGTTTAGTTCCATTGATATTAAAATTAATGTTGTTTGTACCATTCAGCTCAATCAATAAATAATTGTAAAGGCTACTACAGTAAAACTGCCTAAATGGCCACCGTCATTTAGCGGTCATCTCTGTAAACGACCGTTTTTCCATGGAACCAATTAATTTTCCCATAAAGACTGTGTTAATATTCCCTCCCTTTAATGGCCACCTCGCACCATGGTCAGCTGCCACAGATTTCATTAAATGACTTAGATTAAACAGTTTGTCATGATCACTACGAATACTTTGTTCACCCTTGAAACTGCCACATAGGCTTGCCAATCAATGATTTTTGGAAGTCAGAAATCTGTTAACGCAAGTGCAGTTCAGTAGTTCAAAGACTGCCTTGGGTGGTGTGCTTTTCTTTCATGAATCAACCTTTTCCTCATCTGTACTCGTTGCATCAAATGTTGGCATTTGCTTTTACGGTCAGACAGATTATATTATTATTTATTGGGGATAAACAGTAATATGCACTCTCAAATCCAACCACATGGAAGGCTCTGTTGCCAAGTCTATCCAATAACAATAGTAATAATAATATAAAATTTCAGCATTTCTTTGCTTCTCGTTTCTAGCTGACACATAACAAGATCGTAAATACACTTCAACATGTGACTATTGATCAGCGTGTCCATCTTGCATTAATGAAACAACACTTCAAAGACCACACTGTTGGCAATGGGGAGTAAGAGAGGGAGGGACTATCATTTGATGAACTTTACCTCTCCAAAAATGTAATAACTTTAATTTAGCAGTCACCTGTACCAACACAATTTTTTGGAAGAATGACCGGTGACTGCATTAGGCAGCTTTCTGTAATACCTTAATCTCAACTTGTGTTATTTATTTTCCCTAGGCCATTTGGTTTCAAGGCATCTTGTTTTGTAGAATTACATCAAATAAGAGTGAAGCCTGTTGTAGTAATGTGTTGATTAAAATAATTAAAACTTAAAAGTTCTTAAAAACATCAGTAAAATTCACTTCGTCTTTCTTCTTCTACATTGTGCTTTATCCATTGGTATTGGCCAATTACAATCTTAAGACTCTGTAAAACATAAGTTTGAATATATAATAGAATCCAATTTAATGTTTAGACTCCACACATAATTCATGTTAATTTTTGTTTACTTTTTTCAGATTTGAAATCATAAGCATAAGTGCCATGAAAGAAAAGCAGTTGAAGGAGAATTTAACAAAAATGCTGCAAGAGTGGACAGAAATCAATTTCACTATAACAATATGGAAGTGAGTATAATGCAGTTATTTAATAAATAGTCTGGATAAACAAATAAGTAATTTTATTAATTTTCTTCAGTTTCCCATCGTGGCTCATTATTACAGGGCATATTTCATAATAGCATGTTTTATTCCCTGAGAGTAAAACTTATGCACATAATTAAGTATATGTTTCATGACATTTGGGAGTGACTGAGAAAGAAAATAGTGCATATTTAAGGGATTAGTGCAAGTTTCACTAATTAGTGTCTCTATATAGATCTCCTATGGGTAATTGTAATATATTCTTAGAAAAGCTAGAGGACCTACTAAATTTTCTTAGTAATCCTATATATAAAAAATACAAATTATTGATTGGTGGTGATATAAATTCTGAATTTGATGTGACAACAGATAAGAATAGTGTTAAGGAACTCATTAATATATTAAGACAGTATAATATGAAATACACCAATTCTATACCTACCAGGGGCTTAGCATGCTTAGACAATATCTTCATAAATTTCTATTCTGAACATGTTACCACCTCTGTGAAAGATTATACTTTATCAGACCATAAGTCAATTTTCTTAAGCTTCAGCATACATTCAATGAGCAAATTGAATATCAATAGTAAAAATGACTCAAAGATAGTGATTACTAGACCATTGAACAAAGTTAAAATATCCAATCTGAAAGAATCCTTAGCCTCCTTTGAATGGCATATTCATCTCTATAGACCTGCTCACTTAGGTAGCCTGAGCTCAGCAACTACATTTAATAGATTTTTCAATACTTTTATGCATCTCTTTGATTATTGCGTTCCAATAAGAAAATGTAAAGTTAATTGTACTAGGTTTAAAAGAATGGGCAAAAAATCAAATAATCAATGGTACACTCCACAGCTGGCAATTATGAGAAAGAATGTTTTGTCATTGTTGAGTGTACACAAGAGTCTCGGGACTGATACTTCTAAACTGGCCTTTGTTAATATTAGGAATAAGTATAAAGCGACAATCCAGGAAGCCAAAAAGTTTTATAATTCAAAAATCATCAAAACATCAAGCAGTAGTTGAAAAGCAGCATGGGATATTATAAACAAACTTTCCAAACCCAAGGTAACAGGTAATTTGACAGTTAGTCCGGATGATTTTAATGACTATTTCTTAAACTCTGTTATTGGAATCAGTAACTCTATTGTTAGACCATCAATCAATGCTACTGATTTACTTAATGAATTCCAAGCGGTGCCTGTCATTCACCCACAACAAAGTTTTAGATTTACTGAAGTAACTCCAGACATAATTATAAACATAGTAAAAAAATTTAAGCCATCTGACTGTGTTGATATATATGACATATCCTGTAACCTGGTTAAAGAGCTAATTCATAGCATTGTCCACCCTTTGACCTATTGTATAAATAAATGTATAATTGAAGGATTCTTTCCCCAGGAGCTTAAAATATCTAGGGTTGCTCCGGTTTACAAAAAAGGCGATAAAGATTCCGCTTCAAGTTACAGACCGATTTCTATTATCCCAGTTTTTGCCAAGATCTTTGAATATGTCATTTACTATCAGTTATCAAGGTATTTTGATAACAACAATGTGTTAAGTAAATATCAATATGGCTTCAGGAAAAGCAGATCGACCATTGATGCCATTGATGATCTAGTGAGATGTATTTATAAAGTCTTTGAAGACAAAGGTATTGCTCAGGCCACATTCTGTGACCTAAGCAAGGCCTTTGACTGTGTGGATCATGATGTATTATTAAGTAAATTGGATTACTTTCAAGAGTTATTTATTTGTTACGACACCTTAAATACTACGTTCCAGATAATCACATTAGATCTTCATACTTCGCATTTTTTCATAGTGTTATTGCATATGGAATAATACTCTGGGGAAACTCCTGTCATGTAAATAGAATTCTGTTACTACAGAAAAAAGCTATTAGAATTATCACTAATAGCTCACACAGGGAACACTGCAAACCCTTATTTCTACAACACAAAATATTAACAGTGATAAATCTATATATATTTACTGTTTTAATTTACATAAAGAATAGACAGTCAGAGTTGCAGTATAGAAATAATATTCACTCCCACGATACTAGGTCCAGTAGTCATATATACATTCCGTTCCAACGATTATCCAAATCTCTGAATAGTCATGAAATCATAGGACATAAACTGTTTAATAAACTATCTGTATCTACTCAACATACTCATATCATTGTATTTAGAAAAAGATTACATAATTGGTTAGTTTGTAACCCTTTTTATACCTTGGATGAATACTTCAATTGTAATAGTGTAATTTAGCTTAAAATATGTGTTATTTGTAACTTAGAACTTAGTAATTTAGCTGTAGTTTAATATTAATTCTATTTTTAGAACTTTGTCTATTGCTGTAATGGCCTAACGACAATTAAATTATTATTATTATTATTATTATTATTATTATTATTTAATTTTTCTGTGATACTCAAAAAATTCCGCCTTCTTTGTTGCTAACTTGAGGGAATTGAAAGCAGGAATCCAGGACTGATTCTTCAGGATGTAAGCAGAATGCTGCAAGGAGAGTCAGTAAAGCAATTCACAGCTTATTCTGTGAATGACATAACTTTTTTGCAGTTACGCCCTGTTACTTTGGGTGATGTAGTGAGGTCCTTCTCTTCATACAAAAATATTTTAAGTGATAAATGAAAGTACTTCCTCATAGAAGATTTCGGGAAATATTTAATTATTTATTGTAACAAGAACAAGTGAGACATGGTGATGAATTGATTAGGTTATGTTTAATTTTGATATGTGGTGTGCATGAATAATAAATTATTTGATAGGGAATGAAAAGTTAGCAGTAAATTTATGTGAGAAAATTATATTTTGTTTTCAGAATCGAAGTCCTTTTTTTATGCATGTCTTCCACTTTTTAGGGTATATTTTTTATGCTTTTACTGCATAAGTGCATGCATATATTGAAGCTCTTTAGTGTAGCCTATATGGATCCGGCCTGTACACATTATTTGCCTCTTGAAATTTAGCCTCAGAGCTGTGGTACTTCAGATGGATGGGAAGACTACCATCATGACTTTAATTCACTCACTCATTGCTCCCATGTACATTAATTATGTGTTGGAATGATGATAAATCTTTCACACTGGCCTTATGTAGGCTAAGCTGGAAAGATAGAGTCAGACTGAAGAATTCATGAAAAAAGAAAGTGTCCGCACGTTGCCATGGTAGCTCAAGTGGCAGAGCAGCTTGGAGAGCCATGGATCTGTGGTTCAAATACCGGCTATGGCAATGAATATTTCAATCTGACTCTAACTTACAATGATGTGTTGCTTAAACCATATATAACTTCCTCTTTTATTTCAGGGAGACGGACATAGCAATCTTATCACAGTTAGATGATGTGCAAGCAATAATGGATGATCATCTTATTAAAACACTTTCCATGAGAGGATCTGCATTTGTTAAACCATTTGAAGGTAAACATGGGTTTATTTTTATATTAATTTGCTGGCTGGCCACACTGAACCTGACAAAAGATCAAAATTCCAATGTTTAGTAGGAACAAACCCTCCTTGCATATTCAGGATTAACTAAATCTTGGAAGAAACACTGTTAGAATACATCTGTAGAATGGCATTCTATATTTTCATGTGTCGAAAAAGGTAAACCGTAATATAATGTAGCTTACATTTAACATTAGGATAAACTAACAAATTATGTGGGATATTTACATGACCATCTGCATAGCATGCACAGCCAACTGCAAAAAGGATGGGCCTTCTCATGTTTTTCAGAAAATAAAGTTCTATGGAGTCTTTCACAAGTGAGGACTATCGTTGGAAGTATTATGTCTACCTCTAGACAAAATAGAGTTCTACATGAATTCCCATAGTTTCTAGCATGCTCTTTCGTACTGTTAACTCTGTTCCCATCAAATCATATTTTATCCCGCTGTAAATGTCATGCGGAAAGCGGCTGTTGTTACAAACTGTATTTTGTCTATACTCATGATCGCTGCAAACCGTATAATGTCCACAGCTGTTTATGTCATGATGGTTACCCTGGATGTGAAATCAGCAAGGCAGTTGCATTCTGAGGAAAGATATCTGTTAAATAACAAGATATCTTCATAACATTGCATTGCGCATAATACTGTAGGCCTATTACAGAACAACCTTGAACTTTGAATTGCGTTTTTTCTCCAGAAATTTAGCTGTGCACCATAGCAAATAGCATATACAGTACATGTGAGGAGAAACTACAGGCTTGGATTATCATTTGTCATAATATTCAATTTTGAAAAGTTCAAGACAAGTTTTGTGACTTTATTTTTTTAAGTATCTCCCATAGTTTAGGCATATATATATTCTTTTTGTTTTGAATTCTGTCCCTCTCCCCAGACATAATACAGTTTGCAACAATACAGTTTGTAATTGAATTTACAGACATTGCTGTGATATTTGTTCATTGGCAGAATGTCTCCACTTTTATATCAGAGGTTGTGAGTTGTCAATTCATTAAGAAACATTGTTATGCTAAAAACAATGTGGGCTGTGAATAGGCTTGTAAAAATGCCAACTTCCTGAAAAAATTATATATATATATATATAATTTTAATTTTAATTTTTTGGCCTTCATAGGACCACTTTAGTCAGGTTTCTGGTTGAGGTTTTTCTTCTTTTTGTTAGCCCAGTACTTCTTCATCCTTTCTGACCGCAATTTTCTTTCTGCTTCTGGAACTACTCTTCCTATTCTCTGTTTGTTGATTTTCATCTGTAGTGTAGTGTGTTTGTCTTTCAATATCTTGAGTGTGTCTGTCTTGTATATTAAATCCTCTACTGTAATATGTAGCTCTGCCATATCTTCCTTAAGTTCTGTAATCCATCTTATATTTTTCTTACTCTTACTCTTCCATAATTTTTCTATTATTTTTCTGCTAATTCTATTTTCTGGTGTCCTTAAAATATGTCCCAAAAATGATATTCGTTTTTTTTCATTGTACTTGTCACTGGTTCTATTTCTTTATATACTGTTTCATTAGAAGCTAGTTTCCAGACTCCATTTACTTGGTAATTTTTGTTTAAACAGGTTCTTACTATTCTCCTTTCTACCTTGAGTACTCTATCTATTGCAACTGTGTTAGTTGTTTTGAATAGTGTTTCACATGCATACGTGATTTGCGGTTGAGTCACTGTTTTATAATGTTTCAATTTGGTTGCTATTGAGAGGCACTTTTCATTGTATGTATTCTTGGTAACATGCTGTGCTCTAACCAGTTTATCCATTCTATTTTGCCATGCTGGTTTCTCATTCATGTTGTAAGTGATTATTTCACCTAAATATTTAAATTTTTCTACAATTTTTATTTCTTGGCCTCCCACCTCAATTTTGTTTGCTAGCGGCATTTGAGTTAGCATTATTTCTGTTTTTTCAAATGAAATTTTTAAACCAATATTTTGGGCTATTTCATGCAGAGACTTAATTTGTCGTTTTGCTTCCTGAATATCATTGGCCAGAAATGCTAAATCATCGGCAAATCCTAAACAATTTAACTGTATATTGTCCTTTTGGGTTCCAATTTTTATATTTTTCGGATTGTTTCTGTACCATTCCCTCATAACGTACTCCAATGCACAGTTAAAAAGAAGAGGGGACAGACCGTCGCCCTGTCTCAGACCAGTTGTTACCAAGAAAGGTTCAGAAAGTTCTCCTCTGAACTTTATTTTAGAAATTGTATTAGTTAGAGTAAGTTCCACCAATTTGATTAGCTTTGGGTGAAGACCGAAATGTCTTAAAATTTTTATTAATGATGATCTATGGATGGAGTCATATGCTTTCTTGAAATCTATAAATGTTATTGACAGAGGCTTGTTACGTTTTTTGTAATATGCCATGACTAATTTCAAAGTTATTATTTGTTCAGTGCAACTTCTCCAAGGTCTGAAGCCTCCCTGGTATTCACCTAACTCTTGATCTAGTTGTTCTTTAATCCGATTATATAGTATTTTTGAAAAAATCTTGTAAGTGCAGTCTAGGATGGAAATACCTCTATAGTTATCTGGATTGCTTCTATCCCCTTTTTTATGAAGTGGGTTAATTATTGCTGTGGTCCATTGTTCTGGGAATTTTTCAGATATCCAAACCTTCATTAATGCCATATGGAGGGACGTCTTAGCCGAACTGCCGGCGTATTTCCACATCTCTGCAAAGACCTGGTCTTCACCACCTGCTTTGTAGTTCATTTCCTTAAGCGCTGTTTCCACTTCTTTTGCCGTAGGCGGGTTTATATTTTCTGGTTTAGTTTTTATAGGAGTATGTGTATCAATCAGTAGAAGCTTTTCCGGGTCATCACAGTTTAAGAGCTTGTTAAATGCTTCTGCCATGATTTCTGCATTTTCTTTATTGTTATGTGCTGTTTTTCCATCTTTATTCTTCAGTAATAATGTAGGGGGACTGTATTTTTGTAATTGTTTATCAAAGGCCTTGTAATAATCTCTAGAATTGGTTTTATGATAATTTTCATCTATATGGCTTATTAAATCTTTTTCATATTGTCTCTTGACTCCTCTAATAATTTGATTGAATTCTTTTCTGACATTCTTGAGGTTAGTGGCGTTGTCTTCTGTTTTGTGGGCTTGAAATTTCAACCAAGCTTGGTGCCTTTCCTCATGCATTCTATCACAGTCGGAGTTCCACCATGCATGTCTTTTCCTTGGATTTAATGGAGCTAGATTTTCTGCATTCTGTTTGAGAATTGGTATATATGTATATATATAAAGAAATTTTATTTTCCTTAACACAAAAACAAACAAATGCCATAAACAGCACAAATGAAAGCCCTTTTGTTGAGATTAATATCTTATTCCCTAGCTAGATATATGCCCATAAACTTGTAAGTAAAGTAATTAAGGATCTTTTATGAGATTTGAATGCAAAACCAGTATTGCTCACTCATTTTGCATTTAACCCTTTCACTGCTACAGCCATATATATTCATATATATCCACTGCTCGCCATGCTATTGTCGGATATATCCGATACAACACTTTGCATACCAATAGACGAAAGATATTTTCAGTGAGGGGGATTCCAAGTGAGTCAGTGTATAGTGTCATTTGTTGTCCACTTCCTGACACCACAGCTCCCTGATATCTTAATTGTGCTCCCATCTGGAGATAAATATTTCTGGCAATGTATTGCACCATCCATTGAACCACATTGTGTTTAACTTTGCTGTATTGTGATGACATGCAGCTCCAGGTTTGCTTAAATCATTCTAAACTTAAAGAAATATGGGGGTAAGTCACTAAGTATCAGCACTTTTTGTTTAATCTATTGTAGGTTGGCTGTACCACTTTGTGCTCATGCACGTCGACATGTTATACATTTGTCTCTGCTTGTGGAGTGTTTGACCATTATGCCTCAACGTGTTGCGCTGTCGCACATTAAGCATGACTGCACTGTTCAGCATTTGCACCAAAGAAGAACAGCTTTCAGTGATCCGTTTTTTTGTTGTCCGAAAGTTTATCAGGAGCTGAAATCCATCGAAGACTTTCCATACAATATGGGGGGCAATATTTTACCATGATGACAAAGCGTGTATGAATGGATTGAAAAGTTCAGAAAAGGCTGATGAGGAAAGAACAGGATGCCCATCCACATCCACATAAGTGTGTCTGTTCTGTAATTTCTTCCTCTTTTTGAACAGATGAAGTACGAGAGTGGTATTTCACACTCATGAGAATGATAGAGACCATTGACAAGTGGGGCAAAGTGCAAGCTCAGTGGTTGTATCTGCTACCAATATTCTCATCATCAGATATCCTATCGCAGATGCCAAAGGAAGGAGCATTATTTCAAGTAAGTTTGTGTTTGTTCCTATCATAAACTTCCATAGTAATTTGTTTTATTATTCACTGAGGTATGTTGTTAATAATAGTGCCACAAAGCTTTCCACTCAAAACAAGTATGAAATTCGAACTGCAAATGCAAGCAAGAACTCCAGTCTAAGAATTTTCTAATAGCTCTTCCTACAAGTACATTACATGCTACTTTTTGTATGAAAATATTATAATTAAATGTGTGATGAGAAAAACTAAAAGGGACCATTCTTCATAAAATTTTTTAATTGACTTTTGGAGCAGAGAACAGTGGAAAGAACTAGGCAAAAGACTAAGCCCACAGCTGGTGGAACGCGAACAAGTGCTACAAAACAAGTGACGTGTCAGTATACAATCCAGGAGGGAAAATACGCTCCTTAGGAGTAGCTCCCCGACGAGCAACTTACGAGCTGCCCTGCTGATGGCAGGAGGCCATAGCCCTCAAGGGATGTTAAATGCCGAGGCATTGCTAAACATTATGGGTCAATATCAAATACACGTAATGTGAATGGAATAGTGAGGAATATAACATAAATAATTGTTTGATGCTATGATAGAGATACATAAATATAGCCTTTTTTTTTCTTTCCAGGAAGTAGACAAAACCTACAGGGGTTTAATGGCATCAATTCAAGCTGATTCAAGAGTGACAACTACTGCAGGAGTGAAAAAAACTTATGAAACACTCCAGATCTGTACTATAAAACTTGAAGAAATCAATGATGGTGTCAATGCGTATCTAGAGAAGAAGAGACTGTATTTCCCAAGGTAAAAGTACTTTCCATGATAGCTTGAGCAAAACAAAATTTCTGTTTAGTGATGTTACAGTTTCTGCTTCTCTAACAATTGAGTGTGTGCTTTTTCTGCTTCTTTCTTTCTGGGTATACTGAAATATTTTAGACTTTTTTTTTTAATTTCAGATTTTTCTTCCTGTCAAATGATGAGATGTTGGAGATTTTATCCGAAACAAAAGATCCAATGAAAGTACAGCCTCACTTGAAAAAATGTTTTGAAGGAATTGAGAAGCTGGCTTTTGATGAGGACCTCTGCATAGAAGCTATGTTCAGTGCTGAAGGCGAAAAAATAAATTTTGTTTCTCAAATATATACCAAAGCAGCTAGAGGAAGTGTAGAGAAGTGGCTCATTGAGGTATTGTTCTTTTTATCCTGGGTATTTTCTTGAAGTTGACTGATATGGCTAGAACCTAATAAAAACTAAAATGTGACCATGCGAGGTGACAGAGATGATAGCATTGTGGACTCGCATGCAGAAGATCTTGGGTTCAAATCGCACTACCCAATCTGAGTCTTTGTTTTCAGGGTTTTTCACACTCTCATAGGAGAATACCGGATTTGATATAACATACCCTTGACTTTGGAATAGGTATATGATTAAGGACAGGCTAGAATGACCTAGCAGTTGAATGGTCTTTAAACATTAATAAAACATATTAAAATGAAATTTGGATAATTCTTGATGGTGGAAAGTGGATTACATGCAATTTTTGTGAAAACAAACCTGTAAAGCACATCATCTTTGCTGCAGAAAACTACAGTTGAAAGGAACTTGCCAGAACAGTTCATATAGCAAAACCCATAAATCGAGGTCTGAGATTGTTGAACAACTGCTGTGGCAATCATAAAGCCAACGTATAGCAACCATACGTTTGCTTTTGAAAAGAACACAAGGCTATCTGAACATCTCATATTTTTACTTTTTACAGTAGTTTGATAATACATTTTTAGTATGCTTATTAGTATGCTTACTGTTAAACTTTGACAAAGTTTCATATGCGTTAAAATGCAAAAATGAGCAAATGGCTCCCAGACTGAGTGCAAGTGTAGGTGTGATTGGGCATGTGGCAAGTCTGGTAGGATAAATACGCTTGATGGAAGTAGGCCTAGTTTTAAAAAGACCTGTTCTTGTAATATTGTATTTCCGGTATATAAGATGCACCCCAAATTTAACATATTTTTCAGGGGAGGAAAACATAATTCGCTACCTTCTTATAGAGGAGTTACCCACATTAGCAATTGAAATTTTATCTTTAACCCTGTTTGAAATTTGAAAATAGCATTTAAGATCTGTAAGTAGGAACTGCTCATTCAGTTCTGTATTTGTGGTATGTGTTCTGATAGAGAAAATCCATTTTTCCCTTAGATATTTTAGATATCCTTTCAGTATCAGGTAAAAGTGATATAAACTTTCTCTGCTTTAGTGAGGCACAACAGAAGTGTTGTCAATATTAAAAATAACCCTATTATATTGTTTCTACAAGCTTATAATGTGTCGTATGCTATTTCCAGGTGGAGCAACAAATGAAAACATCAATAAGAAGTGAAATTGCAAACAGTTATAATGAATATTCAAAGAGGGAGCGTAAGGAATGGGTGCTACAGAGCCCAGGACAGGTTGTGCTGTCTGTTTCAATGATTTACTGGACAGCAGAAGTGCACAAATTCTTAGCTCCAAATTCATTAATCTTCCTGAGAAACTATTATGAAGAACTTCATAGACAGCTGAATGATATAGTTGCCCTGGTACGAGGAAATCTTTCAGGCCAGGCTCGCATAACTTTAGGAGCATTGGTTGTACTCGATGTTCATGCCAAAGACATTGTTGAAGAACTAATAAAAAAAGAAGTATCTTCAAGAAAGGATTTCCAGTGGCTTGCACAATTGAGGTAAAATTTCTGTTTATGCCTGTTCATTGCTTCATATATGTTTACTTTAATTAATTGAATATAATGTTGTATAGTTTTGCTGTTTCGCAAACAATCAGCGCTGAAAGAATGTTTCCCAATGAAAACTGTGATCAAAGTTTAATAAATTTCTCTTTACTTTCTACTATATGGATGATGTTGAAAATCACACATTATTTATAAAACAAGCAGGAAAATTGGTATCTGGTGTCAAAAATATATTTTCTCGAATTATTGAATTATGACAGATACTGCCTTTTTACAAAGTATATGTTAACCATCAAAATGTTGAAATTCAGAGGAGAAGAAAATACAAGGAATATAGGGGAGAATTTTGGGAAAAATGAGAGAGAAGTGGATGAGAAAAATTAGGAAATAGATCAAGAGTAAAATAATCAAGAAAGGTGTGGTAAGTTAACAAGGAATCCCCATTCATACACTAAACCCAGGGGTTATAGTATGAGGGGATTCTTAGTGGGTAGTGCTAGACTTATAGATAAGAGATGTTTAAAGTGGATGCAGATAACTATGTATGTAAAAGTATGTGTAAATAAAATTCTATTCTATTCTATTCTACAAAGTATATGTGGATTTTGGCTTTGATTGCTAAAGCAGTAAGTGGAAGTTACTGCCATTTCTTACATTTAAGCCAGTATTTACTGCTTTCTGTCATTGTAGATATTGAAAAAATTGCAAAGCCAGTAACTGATTTTCCCCTACATATTGAACAAAAATTCACGTTGCTCCTTTTTAAGGTTGTATTACGATGCAGAATGTTGAGATGATTCCAATGATACCAAAAACTCCATGCTTTTAATTTCTGCAACTACTGCATTTTTCCTTAGCATGACAGTACATTGGTCTGATGTCAGTCTCTGTATTTCTTTATGCTGCAGGTATTATTGGGAACAAGATGTGCAGATTCATATTATTAATGCAGTAGTGAACTATGCTTATGAGTACTTGGGCAACACACCTCGACTTGTGATCACTCCACTGACAGATCGCTGTTACCGTACTCTGATTGGAGCATACCATCTACACCTGAATGGTGCACCAGAAGGACCGGCAGGCACAGGCAAGACTGAAACAATTAAAGACTTGGCAAAAGCCTTGGCTATACACTGCGTAGTGTTCAACTGCTCTGATGGTTTGGACTACATTGCAATGGGAAAGGTATGTTTGGCTTTTCTTCATCTCCATGGAACAGTATTTAACTAAGAAGTAGCGATTCTGTGAGCAGGTTACTTATAAAATATATTTTACTTCCAACCAAAAATTTGTAATGTAAATAACAAATAGGGGCAGCTATTCAGGGGGAGTAGGTGAAGTGGCACCTTAGAAGACTTATTTTTAAAGTTTATTTCCTTATCATGTATGTTGGTTTTTACTTCAAATGTATTTTCTATTTTTGTACTGCGCTGTGACAGTAAGTTCGAGATCAGTCTGGCCGACTTGGTGAAGAGTAGTTCTCCCAGTTCTCCCTCCACAGTCCATGCTATCCTACTTCCAGACTACATGTTACTGTTGTTATAGCAGCAAGCACGTGATCAGGCTGGCCAACTTGGAGAAAAGTAGTTTCCCTCCATGCCTTCCTACTACAAGGGTGTAGCTTATTCAAGTTGGTCTTTAGTAAGATATTGTTTAAAATTGTATGCTTTTACTAGGAGGAAAATTGCTAAAAATACTTGTTGGTCTAAATGAGCGGTGCTGGCCCTACTAGACAGTTTGAATCAAAAGTCCTGGTCCTCCTAGTGTTTTCTGCTTTCTGAATATCAATCATTTTCATTAGTCATTTTCATCACATCTTGCACAAACATTCCAAAGCATGAGCCACAAAGAAATTTTCTTATACTTTCCTTAAAAAATTAAGGGTACTGACAAAAAATAAAATAAAATAGCTTACAATTCTTTCAATCTCATAAGTCATAACTTCTCGACTTAAAGGAAACCATTTCATTTCTCCTGCACATATTCACAGACATAAGAGAGTGCTAACTGGTCAAAATGACCTATTTTGGTCCTTCTTGGTATTAGTGTTGGATATAACCATAACTAATCATATTTTGAATCTGAAATTTTCAGGGAACATTAAGTACAGAAATTCAACAAATGTCATGAGGAACAAACTTCATTTGACAAAATAGAAAGAAGATTAAACAACATTACAGTTTTAACTGGTCATTTTAGTATATATTTACCAATTGTTATGGTAGAACTATGAAATGGTTTCTATTTTAGCAAAATTTGTATTAGTAGCACATAAAACTGCCGTATCACAATATTTTTCATATTATAATTAATCATTTTTGCTGTGATTTCAGTTTTTCAAAGGTCTGGCTGCCTCTGGAGCATGGGCATGCTTTGATGAGTTCAACAGAATTGAGCTGGAAGTGCTGTCAGTGATTGCTCAGCAGATCCTTTCCATCATTCAAGCTGTTCGTGCAGGACAAAAGAAATTCATGTTTGCAGGCACTGAGCTGAATCTGAATCCTGCCTGCTATGTGTGCATTACTATGAATCCTGGATATGCTGGAAGATCAGAACTTCCTGATAACCTCAAGGTAACGGTTTCATACAGTGTGAACCAAAGATGAAACCACCAAACTTCTACCGTGCATAGTCAATGGGCATTGAACACCTGAATGACGATACTTTTGTACTTGCCCTACTTCCACCACTTGCTGGAGATCCAAATAAGTGTATATCCAAATGAAAAAATAGTTTCACTTACCTTTCTTAACTCTTTCAGTCCCAAGTTGTTTGGGAGGGTACGGTTTCCAAAATGCCACCTGCCTATTCACTCTGTTTAGATTTACTTGTAAGGATGTTTTAACTGTTTTATCTTTTTCTTACTGCTGTGCATTTAGATTGAGTTCGCTGCAAAGAAAAGCCATACATTAGGTAAATTATTACCTGGAAGATATGTTACTAATGACATATAATTAGAAAATGTTGAAATTAGATGGAATTTTTTTCTGAAATGATGAAATATGTCATACCAGTTTTTCACCTCTTGCTTTGTCAGGAAATGGCTTTCTTTTCTTTCACTTGGAAACTCCCATTGACAAAATTGTTTTCCAGGCACGAAACCAGGGACAGCACTCAAAATCAGGGGCTGTCCCTGAAAATAGGGGACATCTGATGGTCTGCCTACAATCCACAGACTCTCAGCCAGGAAGACTCAGATGCTGACTTTGAAAGTCTATACCAGTACATTGTTCTTGTGAATTAATAAACTTCATTGTAACCGAAGAGGGTTATTTGAATAGATGTTTTTTCTCCTTATACCCTCTACTGTTAATAATGACAACACACTGAAACACTTTAGGAGTGAACCTAATTTATTGTGATAGCTTTTTACATAAAGTAATATTAAAAATATAATAGGTCTATATACTTAGGAAATTGTGTGGTTCATTGGGGCAACTGAATATGTTCAGATAATTAAAATTAGCATGTACAAAGAATAATGAATTGATATAAATTATTATACAGACCTACATTGTCAAGTAGTAAAAAGTATAATAATAGTTATACATTATAGCCTTTCCAAATATATTATTTGGAATGTCTTATGCATTTAAAAAACTCCAAAAATGTCCAGATCTTTAGCAGAACATGCGTTCAGACAATTAAAATCAATATGTACAAATTAAAATTTAAGAATAATAAAATGATACAGATTACATGAAGGCCTATATTGTCAAGTAGCTAAAACCTATATGAATAGTTATGTCTCGTAGGCTTCCCCTATTGTGTTGAGTGTCTTACCACAAATAAATACAGCAAACTATCAGATCTTTAGAAGAAGTCCAGTTTGATTCACATATAGGTGAAGAGTGCTTGTTTGAGTAGAATATCTTGATTTTGGTACAACTATGATGAACTAGTAGTTTTCGTCGGTGAGTTTCAGCCTCCTGCATTAATGTCCAGTGTGTTGTGATGTCTTTCAAAAAAGAAGATGCCTTACGGCAACAAATATATTATGCCATCATCAGTTCCTGTTAGGATTAAAATTAATTTTAACTGATGATTTATATGTTTCGATTACAGGTTTTGTTTCGCACAGTTGCCATGGTGGTACCAGACTATGCTTTAATAGGAGAGATTTCTCTGTACTCGTATGGATTTGTGAATGCCAGAACTCTGTCTGTGAAGATAGTTACTGCTTACAGGCTCTGCTCACAACAATTGTCATCGCACAGTCATTATGATTATGGTAAGTGATAAAGTATTTTGCATTCACTTCATACAGTTAATTTTTATACATCAGGTCATAAAACTGATTACTGCCAAAGTGACCAAATTTCAGATGTAAAACATCTGAACACGTTCTGTTAAGATATTGATCCTTATAGTCTTATTACAACATTTCAAGACTTAACCCTTGAGTCGTGACCTATGGGTCCTGAGGACCCAACCTTGGAAATAAAGTTTGACATTTTTTGTGTTGGTGACATTGGTCTTTAGATATTTAATGTAAATTTGTTTTAAATTATGGTCGTTGTTGTGTAGGCCTACTGGTTTTCTGGTGTCTGGTGTTTTTAGTTTAGCTGCAAGCTGCTGGCTTGAATCCTTGGGACCCAGAGTTCACGGATAGTATAATATGTTTATTGCATGAAGTTCTATATTCTGTAGTTTCTCAGTGAGGTATGTATGGACCAAATGCAAGCATTCGTCATTAAGGTGCTGAAGATTTAGAACAATCTATTCTTGAGACTTTACATGAACTAAGTGAAGCTAGCGATGTTATGTTCTTGAAATCTGGTTTTAAATTTTCTTCCCATTTGACCTACGTACTGTCTATTACATTCTTTGCATGTTAGCTTGTAAATTCCATTTTTACTATACATGTCCTCTTTTTCCTTTGTCTTATATAATTTATTTTTAAAAGTTGTTGGTTGTTTTGAAATATCCATACATGATATGTAACAGCATTGGTCATTACTAATGATGTTTATTTATTTATTTGTAGGACTAAGGGCAATGAAGACTGTCTTATCAACTGCTGGCAATTTAAAACTTAAGTATCCAGATGTCAGCGAGGACAGCATTGTTCTAAGGTCAATCGCAGATGTCAATGTTCCAAAATTTCTTTCACATGATATACCATTATTTGAAGGAATAATTTCAGACTTATTTCCTGGAGTTTCTCCACCATCACCAAATTATGATATATTTATAAATACAGCTAAGGAGGTAAGTACCGGCTGTTATCTATTTTATTAAACCTGGAGGTTCGTTGCCTGAGTCCACTACTCAACCCTACTCTGTGCTAACTCCATCCAACCATCCCTCGCAAATCCTACTACCCTTAAATCTATCCTGATATTGTCCTCCCACTTATGTCTAGGTCTTCCAAGTGGTCTCTTCCCTTCAGGTCTCCCAGTCATTTCTTAGATATGTCTTTCATCCTTCATGCCCGCAATATCCATTATCCAATATCCAATAACCAATTTCATCGTCCGTTATTTAATTACCCTTACTGTAATTATTGAAGAATACAGATTATGAAGTTCATAATTATGGAGTTTTCTCCAGACTCAGTTTTCATCTCTCTTAGATCAAAATATTTTTCTAAGCACCCTGTTTTCGAACACTCTCAGATTGTGTTTTTTGTGAAGAGTAAGCAACCATGTCTCACATCCATATAATACAACTGGCAGGGTAATGTTTTTGTAAATTTTTACTTTTAGCTATCTGTACAGAAGAATTTTAGTCGACAATTAACTTCTACCCTAATATTATTTGTATCTGTAATTATTGCCCCCAGGTATTTAAATATTTGTATTATATACTTATATACTTTCATTTGTAATAGTTTCAATTGTGTCCCTACCATGTACATGTTCAGATTGATTAAATAAATTATTTTCTATTAAAATTGCAGGTTTGTAAATCAAGACAACTGCAATCAACAGAAGTGTTCCTTACAAAACTGATTGAAACATATGATATTATGCAAGTTCGCCATGGAATAATGCTAGTTGGAGAGCCATTTGGTGGGAAAACCAGCATTCTCAAGGTAAATGATATACAGTGAGAATCCATTATGAAGCCATGAGACTTCAGTATGTGTAAATCTTTATAACTATATCATTTTCTCCCTAAGTTTTATGCCACACAGTTTGAAAATTTGCTGAATTTGCAGTCAATATCTTTAAAAATAAATACACTCTTAGTGGCATATATACGCATATATCCTTAAAGAAGAAATGTTTTTAACAAAGCTAGTGATATATAAGCATTCATGAGCCACAGATTATTGTCTCTGTTGGACACTACATGAGAATATTATAGGAGAAAAATTCCTCCGGCACTGGAACTTGAACCCAGGACCTTTGGCTATTCGCGCCAATGCTCTACCAACTGAGCTAAGTCGGAGCTCAGTTCACAGCGCCAGATGGAACTTCTCTCCTATATTCTCATGTAGTGTCCAACAGAGACAATAATCTGTGGCTCATGAATGCTTATATATCTGTCTTAAATGTTAACTGTACAATAACAGTGGGAGCCCGGTCACAAAAATCACTACTTAGTGTGCCTCACAGTACTGCATATGACATAACTTGTCTGTCTGTGAGGTAGACCATTAGGGCAATCAGTCATAGGAGAGAAGTTCCATCTGGCGCTGTGAATTGAGCTCCGGCTTAGCTCAGTTGGTAGAGCATTGGCGCGAATAGCCAAAGATCCTGGGTTCAAGTCCCAGTGCCAGAGGAATTTTTCTCCTATAATATTCTCATGTAGTATCCAACAGAGACAATAATCTGTGGCTCATGAATGCTTATATATCTGTCTTGAATGTTAACTGTACAATAACAGTGGGAGCCCGGTCACAAAAATCACTACTTAGTGTGCCTCACAGTACTGCATATGACATAACTTGTCTGTCTGTGAGGTAGACCATTAGGGCAATCAGTCATAGGAGAGAAGTTCCATCTGGCGCTGTGAATTGAGCTCCGGCATAGCTCAGTTGGTAGAGCATTGGCGCGAATAGCCAAAGGTCCTGGGTTCAAGTCCCAGTGCCGGAGGAATTTTTCTCCTATAATATTCTCATGTAGTGTCCAACAGAGACAATAATCTGTGGCTCATGAATGCTTATATATCTGTCTTGAATGTTAACTGTACAATAACAATGGGAGCCCGGTCACAAAAATCACTACTTAGTGTGCCTCACAGTACTGACATAACTTGTCTGTCTGTGAGGTAGACCATTAGGGCAATCAGTCATAGGAGAGAAGTTCCATCTGGCGCTGTGAATTGAGCTCCGGCTTAGCTCAGTTGGTAGAGCATTGGCGCAAATAGCCAAAGGTCCTGGGTTCAAGTCCCAGTGCCGGAGGAATTTTTCTCCTATAATATTCTCATGTAGTGTCCAACAGAGACAATAATCTGTGGCTCATGAATGCTTATATATCTGTCTTGAATGTTAACTGTACAATAACAGTGGGAGCCCGGTCAAAAAAATCACTACTTAGTGTGCCTCACAGTACTGCATATGACATAACTTGTCTGTCTGTGAGGTAGACCATTAGGGCAATCAGTCATAGGAGAGAAGTTCCATCTGGCGCTGTGAATTGAGCTCCGGCTTAGCTCAGTTGGTAGAGCATTGGCGCGAATAGCCAAAGGTCCTGGGTTCAAGTCCCAGTGCCGGAGGAATTTTTCTCCTATAATATTCTCATGTAGTGTCCAACAGAGACAATAATCTGTGGCTCATGAATGCTTATATATCTGTCTTGAATGTTAACTGTACAATAACAGTGGTAGCCCGGTCACAAAAATCACTACTTAGTGTGCCTCACAGTACTGCATATGACATAACTTGTCTGCCTGTGAGGTAGACCATTAGGGCAATCAGTCATAGGAGAGAAGTTCCATCTGGCGCTGTGAATTGAGCTCCGGCTTAGCTCAGTTGGTAGAGCATTGGCGCGAATAGCCAAAGGTCCTGGGTTCAAGTCCCAGTGCCGGAGGAATTTTTCTCCTATAATATTCTCAAAGCTAGTGATCACTTCATTTAAGTATTTCAGAGCTCTTAAATTTAGTTGTAGAATGTATATCTTTGAAATATTGGAATATATATGACTAGGGACTGGATTTTTATGTAATTACATATTTTTTGCTTTGTATGTAGCCAAGCAAAAATGAGAAATGTCAGCGAATTACGATATTAGGAACTACATACATGAATCTAGTGTTACATATTTTTACATATTTTGAGGTATATTACATATTTTCTGTTTAGAGTACATATTTTTACATAAAATGCACCATTTTTTAATTTATCTAGTTTTCATTTAGTAATACCATAATTAATTATTGTATTTGAGAGAGTAACATTCAAAACATGACCCCAGAAAAAATTGGCAATTTTTTTCTGATTGTGGCAAGGCCGTAAATTTGGTTTTACTTAATTTTGTTTAAAGCCATTAAAATCACACCATGGAAAACTAAGCTCCGTTGTACTTTGTTTTTCACTACTGCCAAATTTTTCAGATAAGTTAATCCCTGCCTGTTGACTGCAGGTCAGAATTTCCGAGAAACCCACACAAGTGGAATGTTAGGGAAGCTATTGTAGTAAAAATAGCTCTCCTTCCATTCCGCTTGAGTCCAATGCCTTACCCTCTCACTACCTGCTAGATTGTCCCTCAAACACAAGGGGCTAGATACAGTAAATTCCTTTCGAAGAATGGTTTAAGCTATTCGACAGTCAGCCAAACACTGTGTGACACGTTTGTTATTGTGGGGAAGTTGTTATCGTGAGTACATTTCATTGCGTTTAGCAACGGCCTCCTCTGTAACATCAAAACTGAAATCGTGGGTGACAATCGACGATGCTTATACCACGGATGGCAAAGTAGTGGTGTGTCAAGTGTGCGACAAAAAAGTGGGTTGTTCTATGAAATCCCAGTTGGAACAACACATTAAAACAGCTCTTTACCAAAAAAACAAGGAACTATAGTGTCCCAAAAAGCAAGTGCTTCTGACCCAAAGGCAATCAGCCTCTGAAAACCTAAGCAAATTTTTCAAAGACCTTTTCAGAGCTTTCATAGCCACAGATATACCATGGTACAGATTGCAAGTCCCAGAACTTTCGTCCTTCTTGGAAAAATATTGTAAGCGGAAGATTCCTGACGAGTCAACCCTCCGCGAGAAATATTTGGATGTGTGCTACGAAGATGCAATCAGACGTATCCGGGATGAAGTTGGTGTTTCTCACATATGGCTGACAAAACAACTGACACATTGGGCCGCTACGTTGCAAACCTGATGGTAGGAAAACTTGACTGATTCACCTCGTGGTACGTACTGGTATGGTTCATTTTTTACTTCTTTCAGAAATTCTATTTTGTGGAAATTTTTATTAAATGTGCATTCTATTTTCCACAAGACAATTAATTTTCTTCGTTCAATGAGAATATTCTTGTATGTTGTGAAAACAAATGATTTCGATCATTAAATTTTCAATCTTAATTAGCACATTTCAATTTTGTTATTTCAAAGAGAGAGAGAGAGAGAGATTTATTGAGTATAACTGAATTTTTACCATCAGAAACCTAAAAATAGCACAGGAACGGAGAAAATGATTGAAGACTACGAAAAATATTGCATTACATATATTGATATACTTACATAATTTTACATATTTCAGTGACTTTTTCTACATATTTCGCATGTATTGACTACATAAAAATCCGGTCCCTATATATGACATACATTTCTAGGCATGGGCAATATGCAGTTGTGCAAAACTGTAGTGTACAATTTAGCAGGGATGTAACTATTGAAACTGACTCTGGACAGCAACAATCCATACATTAACTTCAGTTACCGTATATACTCTAATACTATCCGCATAGTTTTTCAAAAAATCGTGAATGAAAAACCGGGGTGCTGGTATTATTTGAGTAGCCTACTGCTCTCCTCTTATCTGAATTTCAACATTTTGTACCATATAGCACGATGCTTTGTAGTAGCATCACAGTATAGTAGGCTTTAACAGTGCCATAGCGAAGCTGTAATGAAAAGAAAGTGAGACAAAGAAGATGCTTTCTTATGCACACGGTCCACCGTGACTGGCGGTGAAATTACGCATAGAGATGCCAAGTAGACAGTGTAATACAAGCAGATCCACTAATTTGGGAAAAGTTCGGTAAAGTTTGGTGTATTTCCACATGATTTTGACCTTGGGTTGGATTCACGTCATCGAGTGTGGAATCTTGCGATTTCCGATGCACAGCTGGATTCATGAATGAAGGGTGTTCTTGAACACGTATAAGACAGCGAGATTTCGGCTGGCTGTTAGCATTCACGTTATTTTTTTAATTACATTTTAGCTTACCATATTTGAGTCTTTTTTGATATGTAATGTTAATTATAACTGTTTATTTAAGAATAAAACTGGCAAAATAATTTTGAAAAATAGATTTTTTTTTCCCAAATTGCCTTTCGAAAAATTTGGGAGTGCGTAGTTTTCGGGTATATACAGTAGTTGTATTCAAAAGAAGGAAAAAAAACACAAGTTGGTTAACCAAAACACCTCTTGCCAGTTGTTTGGTTTTCAGAAAACTAAAATGCAGTACTGAGTATCGTGCCTCATCTGCTTAGTGTTCATCTTTATTTCTTTGAAGCTTTCAAGGTGTAGAGAACTACAGTTATGATTTAATGACACATTATTTATTATTATGTACGTCCTTTAATAAATAATGTGAACCTACTTGTCGAATGTGTAAGTTAACTATTTTTTTCATTTTAAGGTTTTGGCTTCTACTTTAATATCACTGGAAGAGCAGGGAAAGCAAGAAAGAAAAGTTGTATATGAAATTATAAATCCCAAAGCTGTAACACTAGGCCAGTTGTATGGCCAGTTTGACCCTGTGTCTCATGAGTGGACGGATGGAATTGTTGCAAAAATGTTCAGGTATTTGTAACATTTTGTTGAATCTCCTATTGCACATGTTACAAAATGTGCACACAGTAGAATCTATTGTAATAAGCACCCACAACTGGCCAAACCAGTACAACAGCATTTTCAAACTCATAACCCTTTCTGAGCCACACACCAATATGATCGGTATCGCCCTCACTGTTTGCTGAGTGCAAGCCTTTGTACTGGTTCTACATGCTCAAGAGTGCCATGACTTTCTACATAAAATGCACAGTTATTGAAAATGTACATCAAGTACTATATAATATTGGTATGATCATGATGTCTTTGTCTCTGCTCTTAACTGATAAATCACTTTCACTGTTACAGGATAAATCGTCTGTGTTGAAATCACACTGTTCTAAATATTTTAATAACTTTCATCATCTTTTCCGCAAACAAATATATCTTGCAAACACTCTCCCATAGTAACTACCAGACAAACAAATTACAATAACAACAATGTGTCTCACAAAAACATCCCCTTCTAAAGGTAAAACCCTCACAAAAGACTTCCTTGAAAAGAGAGGAGAAACCCAATCTTTTGTCGTACATTTCAAGGTATAGTCTGCCTAAAAAATATGCACACAATTTCGTGAAACTGAATTCCCCTCTGATCAGTGTTGGCATTGTAGACAGAGAAAAGCAGAAACCGAGTAAATCGGCAGGTGATATTTTAGAAACAGTTTTCTGGCAAACAGCCTGGTGCTGAAAGAGTTAAATCAAACCCATATTATTAGTGTTGGAACTTTACTCCCAAGATATCTATAAAATCATTGTGAATTACAGGAAGTTTGAATTATTTTTGTCAGATGTTGGTTGGATATCCGACATACTTCAGAACAAGTTGGAACACACTACTGCTTTGAATGCCTTCAGAGTAACTAGAAGAAATTGAGTTGCGCCAAAAGCCTCCCCAAAACGAAATTTTAGAAATGAAATTAAAATATCTTAAAAATTCTTGACACACACAATAATCTGCAATATCAAAATGTACCCTTTCAATATTGGTAAATGTTTTTACTCTTAATGATGAATGCTTGAATGGAAGACAAGACTGAACCTCTGCCAGATGAAAATAAAAAACAAGTGAGAGCCTTTGTTTGACCCAGAGCTCGGCAGCGCATCTATCATGATCGACTGGTCAATTGGCATGCCATATCAGGTAGCTCGTGGAGAAACTACAGCAAAGCTGGCTTTTTTGTTCATCAGCCAAGTCAGTGAGGCGCCAACTCCTTACTTGCAACACAAAAAATAGTTAGTATAACAACTGGTGTGGCTCCTGCTTTCACAGGGTGACTAAACTGACAAGGGAACCATACGGGGTTTCATGTTTAAACTTATCCTCAAGTTTTGCACATGGATTACTCTCAAGCAAGCTCTACAAGTTCCCGGTGTTGTTTGTTTATGGAACAATACAAACACATTTTCACCCACTTACAGTTCATATGAGCAGCTAACTTTTTGCATGTGTCACTCTGTAATGAAGACTAATCGATGTGCAAAATTTGAGGGTAAGTTTCGACAAGGAACTTTGTACGGTTCCCTTGTCAGATTAAGTTCATTAGTAATTTCACTAACAATGTTTTTAGTATTCTTCTTCTTCTTCTTCTTCTTCTTCTTCTTCTTCTTCTTCTTTTGCTTTTGGCATTACAACCCAACATGAGTTTTACTCTTTCTAACAATCCTACTCCAATCATCCCTTTCTCTGGCAAGTCTTCTCCTTCCTCTTATTCCCATAATTCTTACATCTTCCTCCAATCCATCCATCCATCCATCTTTTCCTAGTTGCTCCTCTTAATCTCCTTCCTTCTGGTGTTTTTAGTATTAGAAAGATGAATTTCGAGTGTGAGCAATTATAACATGTTCAGTTGAATAGAACACAATCCAGTCCAATGTTTCAAATCTTCATTTAAGCTATTTGTGAAAAGGTCTACCCCTTAAAATGTTGAAATTTTAATCTTTTCACCTCATTGTTGTACAGGTTGTGCTTTTAATAAATTTTACATCTAGAATAACAGTGCATGTTATTTGTTTTAGAAAAGTCATTCTTTTAAGTGTTTCATTTTAACTCATGTGCATTTTAAACACCAAATGAAAGTAAATTGAAAGTAAAAAATTCTTTACCTTACAAAAAAAGTTTTATGCTATTTTTAAGATGGTGTTAAGTTATTGTATCTAATAGTATTAAAAAGGAACATTGCACTACCTGGGCATTATTATTAAAGATACGTGAATTAATTTATCTATTAAATATATTTACTTATACAATTCTTTTCCCTGTATTACATATTTTCGGCTTAAAACCTCTTGGCACCTTACACCACTGAAGAGTGGCAGGCTGTTAGCACTTCAGAAATATGAATAAATAGGCTCACGGCATAAAGAGGGGAAAACTGTTTGAAGAACTGCTAATAAACACGACAATAATTTTATTTCAGTTATGGCAACAAATTAAATACGGTATGAGAAATAACAAGTACGGTAGAGAGTGACCATTGTTATTTGAAAAAGGTGCCTAACAGTTGTGTGCTGACAACTGTTCGAGGGCGAGGTGTATGGGGAAAGGAGCAGGGGATCAGCTTTGGGCTAGACTCCAGACTTGCACCCAAGCTACCCTATAAGATTCCAGAGATGTTACAAAAGTGATTTACCCCTATCCTGCCATAAAATAACCCAATACCTTTAGTTATCACAATTTTATTTATTTATTATCCAGTTTTACAATGTACTGCCATTCACATTTTCTGTTAACCCAAGATTACATATCCAATTTAATTTTCATTTTCCATTTGTGCCTATCTGTTCATAAATTCTCTTCAATATTTCTTCTTCTGATTGATGTCTGAATTCCTTGTATTCATGTGGACGGTGGTCTCCCCCTTCCCCCCCTTCCTTCCTGGGGGTTCCCATTCCATAATCCTCCGTGGTGGTCTCTCCTCTGACATCCGTTTTGTACGTCCATACCATAAGAACTGTTTTTCTTCTACCAATTCAGTGATTGAATTTGTGACATCCATTTTCTTCCTGTTGACTTCATTTCTGACTATTTCCCATCTAGGTATTCGCCTCCAAAACTCCATCTCGGTTGCCATTCATCTTTTTATTAATTGGGATTTAACTTTCCATACTCCTGATCCATATATGGGTCATTCTACAGAAACCCTGCAGTTTTGATGGAAGAATAATAAAAAAACGAATTTATCAGATATGTCCTAAAAAATATTTACAGCACTAGTTTTAAAGTACTTAACCTGTGGTTTAAGTGACATAGGTCATCTCTTTTTGGTTTTCTTTAAAAAAAATCTAAAAGAAAGATGCTGTCCACGGAAGTGATTGCATGTCCACAGAAGTGACTTTTGGTTATAATAATGGACTTTTGTTATCAATTATGCTTGTGACACATTTTTTTTCTAAAGGTAAAACAGATTTAGGTTTATTATTCAAGAAATTAATTTACTGCCACAGAGTAACCACTTGTATAACATACACAAGATGTCATAAAAAAAGATGTCACTAAAAAATAAAACAAAAACTTAGAGATTATTAAAAGTTTACAAAAAGATACAGGTCTTTCTCAAATACATAACCTCCCCTAGTGTTCATGTTTGGAGTTTTCAATTCCAGGGTGCGCGAGCAAAGAGAGTTAAGTCCACTTTCTTGTTACTGAGAATTAGAGTGACTTAACACACTATACCAGCCCAACATAGCTTTAGAGATGGATAAACCCATGAGGCACACATCCATAACTACCGTACAATTTTCAATAAGACTTACTAGACTTAACACAAATGTAGAGAACATTTTTATCTATAACTCTTTGGACATAGGCCTATCTCAATTTTTTTAGGATGGTGGACTTAACTCTCTTTGCCTACGCACGCCGGAATTTCTTTATAATGTTCTCTTTAGGAACCATATCTTTATCAGGCATGTCAGGAAACGAAAACAATTTGTCACTTTCAGTGAACAGTTATTGCAGTTAACGTCTGCTAGATTCATATTTTTCTACGAAACTTATCACATCTTCTCGTATCTTTTTCAGTTTCATTTTTCTCCAAGTTTGTCCATATGACAGCGTAGTTCTCCATTGTGAGGTGACATAAAATAACCTTGGCATTGATATTTTTCAAAAAATGTTCAACATGTAATTAATTTCAATATTCTCTTTTCCTTCACAGATTTTTATTGTGTGTATTTTGACTTAATCTGTGATTGTAGCACTTCTGCATAAATTAGCTTTTTCCTCACAACTTTGGAAAATTTTTTACACCACTTCTTTACCTTTCTTCCGCTTTTTTAAACAATGGTTCTGCTGTCAAAGCTTCGCATTTTTCCTTTCTGTAATTTCAAGTAATCTCTTGTCTTGTATTTTAACTATCTTCTCACCCCTTTCTCTTCTACTTGAGCCTCATTTTTATATCTGGTGAATGTAAAGGGCTCTTATCGTGTGACTGAACGAAATCATTAGTAGTAATGGAGCCTGGCATCGGTTCTTGAATTTCTGGAATGGTAGGCGGAGTATGACTCTCAGTGAAATCAACTAGTATGATTATTTTGCTCTTTCAACTGTCTGTAATTCGTTGAACGTTTTCTCCACTCTTTTTGAACTTTCCTTCTCTCCCTGTGTGTCAGCTGTGACACAGGTTTCCTTTCCTGCTTTTTTTCCCCTTTGGTATCACTCCCTATCTTTTCATTTCTCTTCTTCATGCTTCGCTGAATCCTGTTACATTTTTACTCTAGCTCTTCTCATACTGCCTTTTTTTCGTTTCCTTCTCTTCCTCAAATAATTTTTCTTTACTCTTGCCATTCTGGTAGGCCTACAAATATCAAAAATTTTCAATCTATGCTTTAAAAATGAACATTACAATTGTCCATGGTAATATAATATATATATATATATATATATACATTATAGTGATATTAGTCATGAAATTTTCTAAACCATGCTGTTACAAATACATGATAATAGGCCTATAATTTGTTTTGAAAATAATAAGTAACCTACCATTCAAGATATAATATAGGCTAGTAAGTAGCCTCCCCAAGCCATCCCATTAATTATGATGGGCAGGAGTAGACCTATATCAGGAGGCACTAAAGAGACCTAATGTAGAATATTAATTAAAAAAATGGCATTTTAATGATAGTGTACTCATTGAATAAGACTTAACTGTTTATGAAAGATAAAATGTTACAATACTGGTAAGGAACTAAAATATTAATAGATATTTTTTTTATTCAGCATGTTATAAAATTTAATGTTAGTGGTCAACTGGACACATCACAGCAAGTGCGTAATTTTAAAAATAATGAATCAAATCACTTCTGTGGACAGTTATCACTTCCGTGGAATCCACATGTCCACAGAAGTGATGTCCACGGAAGTGATAAAAAGTTACGTTTCTTTGCAAACTGCCTTGCATTGTGAGGTCAGAAACTAAAGCTCTTCAGGTTATTGAGATTATCACGTTCTAAAAGTCATGTATACTAAAAATTATTTTTTAACTTAAAAACTAAACTTTAATAAAGACCACAGAAGTGACTGGATGAGCTATGCCACATGCAAAAAGTGAATAGAAACTTGATATATACATGAAAAAAATCCAATCCAGAAGAACAAAAGATACTCCACTCTGCAATATGAGTGCCTTTGCTCTTCAGCTGACTCTCAGAAAAAGGTAACTAGCACACACTGGTGAATATTTTAGGCATTTTTTGAGTGTCCACAGAAGTGATGGCAAACCTTGTGACATGAACTCAGGTTGAAAAATATTGACAGTGGGGACAAAAAAAAAAATATTTCATTCATCATTATGCTAAACTGAAGTATTTTCTGACTAGATACTATATTTTTTAAGTGAAAATGTTAAGAAGTACAGTATCTATGATCTATGGAAGTTCTCTACCTGAGGGTTGTGACAGTCCACGGAAGTGAGATATCACCTTCTGTGGACAACTTTTTACAGTTAATTAGTTAAAAATTTCTCCAAAGTAAAGTACTAACTAATAGATAATATTGTATTTTAATATCTGATTTTGAAAAATTGCAAACATTATAACTAGTTTCCAATATATTGTCCTGTGACATTAAAATGCAGGTTTTCTGTAGAATGACCCATATATCATTATGCTTGTAATAATTGTGTTAAAGATTTTTCCTTTTGTTTCCTTTCTAATTCGTTGATCCCACAGAAACCATTTAATGTTCCAGTAGCGAGTTTTCCAGCATTTATTCTTGAATTAGTTTGCCATCTTGTGTTATTTTGACTCCTAGATATTTGTCACAATCTTACATTAATTAAAAGTTACTGAAGATTAAAGGCTAATTAATCTGTATGTTTATGACAAAAACTCAAATCCAGTATTTCAGTACTTTTATTACTTCATTTTATGTATGTTATATTATTTATTTCAGACAGTTCTCTGGGGACACTTCAGATGAAAGGAAATGGATGGTTTTTGATGGACCTGTTGATTCGTTTTGGATAGAAAATATGAATACAGTTTTGGATGACAACAAGAAGCTCTGTCTCACTTCCGGAGAAGTAATTCATCAAACTAAATCAATGTCTATGATATTTGAAGTGATGGATCTCAGTCAGGTATTAAGAATTTCTTGCATGTGACTAGCATAGGCCTACTGTTAACTAATGAAATGGTGAGAAGCAACAAAATTAGAAGTTAAAAATGAAGAATGTACTAAAATAAATTTAAGATTTAGGTTATTCACATGTCCATCAGCTGGAAATAATGTTAAAATAATATGTTACAGATTTTTCACTTTTCTTAAAAACCTATTAGTATGTATAGGCCTATATAATATTAAATTGTATTGGAAGTTAACACAGTGAAGTTATATAACATAATAATTATATATTGAGTTGAATCAAGCAAATGATGGCAAATCAAGAGCTCCAGAACATTTGAATACTACTGCTACTACTATATTGAGTTGAATTTTACACTAAACTTCACTTTTGGTATAGTTTACCTGTACTAGTTTCATCATCATCACTACCATTGTCAACAGCTATACTTCAACTGAAAATGTTTACATAATATCTCCAGATTTCCATTTCTTACCAATCCTGCAGGAAGTGTGATGTATTTCATTCATGTGTGAAAATAGTTTGGCTGCATAGCAGGAAGTGTATTGGTGTTGTCTCTGTGATACTCCTGAGGAAATATTGACAGCTGTAACAAAGAGGACAACCTAAGTGTCATACAATTACATCATGTCAGAAAATATTGCCAGAAACTGATTAACTTTTATAAAAGTGATGAAAAATAGTTTGAATTACAGACTATTGACCTTTTTTTATTTTAATTTTACTAAGGCTGACACTTTTTATTTAAGTACTTCCACACATGTCCTCACCAGTCTGACTGCATCCCATTTAAGATCTCCCAATTGATGAAAAATCTGAGGCCGTACCAGGATTGAACCCAAGTCTCCAGATCTGAATTCACCAATGCCTTCTACTGAAGAGTGATATTTACTTAAGAATTTGCACTAAAATTGAATTATTTCTTTTTCATTGCCTTCTGCATGTAAAGTAAGCATACCATTGACTTTTTTAGGCATCACTTGCAACAGTTTCTCGCTGTGGCATGATCTTCTTGGAGCCCTTGGCACTTGGCTGGAAACCTTTAGTGATCTCTTGGATTGAGGGGGGGAATCCAGCATGGAAGGATGGTAATGAAAAGTTGCTTGAAGACATGTTTGATTGGCTTGCACCACCTTCTCTTCAGTTCATCAAGAAAAATTGTGTTCAACTGGTAACACCTGGTGTCACTAATCTTATAAAGTAAGTCAAGCATCATTCTCTAAAATTATACAGGAACCGGCAGATTAATCTGACTATTTTCAAAAGCAGATATAAATATTAAACACCAGTGTAATGCAAGGTTTAATTATCACATTTACTACAGCAATAATTGCCGTGTTGTGAAGCAGGCTGACTTGGACTTTTGATGACTGACTGATACAAAGCTTGCACATTTTCTGAGGTACGAACAATATTATGTAGACGACTTGTGGGTTATTTTTCCGGCGAGGTTGTCTCTGGAAAATGTCTGACCCGAAGCACTATTGTGTTGCAACTGGGTACGCAGCATGGTGATGCACACTGAACTCCCCAGTCCCTAAGAAAGGATTGTTGGATTTCAACTACAGACTCACCATTTTAAATATGGGTTTCTAACACAAAAGTATGGTGACACCCGTTCCACAGCTCCATCTTAACTTAAATGACATTGTGGGACTAAACCATTACAGTGCTTGGAACAAGCAAGGTGGTGTAGACAATAACATTGCAAGTTCGCATTTGCAAGATCATAGGTTAAATTCTTCAGCCTTGTTGAGATCTTTATGATTTTAAAAATCAAACAAAGTTGGTTTAGTAATAATATATTTATTGTTATTCAAAACAAAACAAAAACAATTACTTTCAGCTTGAGAAACTGTGAAAATGAATTTTCCTCAGTCAAATTGGTTGAATTTAGCCTAAACAGAAAATTCCTTTGGCATGACCATACGATCATGCAACAATCATATGTGATGAATTATCCAGAACTATCTTTGTTTTTCACAGGCTTGTGGTTCCTTCTTTATTATCACCTTTATTTATCAGTCTCATGTTTGGTGTGGGGCAACTGTTCTAATGCTGCCAGGGTATTTGAAATGTACCAGTGGCGGCTCATGTATAGGCACTGTGGAACTGCAGCACCCTCATTTCCATTTGATATTATCGATAACATTTAATATAATGAGTCCTTTTTTCCTTTATACTTCTACAATATATAATCCTTAAGCTTAATGCCAATAGCCAGAGAAAAGAAAATCTGTATGGAAGTGCGCGCTTCACAGTTCCAGCGGTGTGGTGTTTGACTGTTGTGCGCATGCCCACGTAGGAAGGTGCATGCCGCGGCTGCGAGGGAGAGAGAGCACTGTTGCTTCCACAATACTGACTGTGGCATATTGCTGAAAGGTAGTGTTTTTTTAAATGTTTTTTTTGCTCTGCGTGTGTTGTGCTTAAAATTCACGTACCATGTTTTTTAATGTGATAAAAGTGTAGGATTAGATTATCTTGTTTCGAGCTATTCTATTTTATTCATTTTTTTTCAGTTTTTTTATTTAACAGAAAACTTGAACCATGGTAGATCGAGGAGAAAATTATTGATCTTTTCGCGGAAACAAAAACAAGAAGAATGGATTTCATTTTTAAACAATAGATCAAGCTTGAACTGTAACAATAATAATAAAGTAAGTAAAAATTTTGATTTTGTTCTTTTAGGGTTTTATCAAGTTTCTGCATACAATAAAACATCCATATTGGTCTGAATTCCACTCGGTGAAACACAATTAAAATACGTTCTTAGAAATTATTTCAAAACAGTGGATAAAAATGAAAAGTTAAAATATACAATATTTCTACTCTTCCCTAGAGTCTTCCTCAGGTGACACACCAAACTAGACTGATCATAAGGAAACTTGAATTTTGTCATGGTAACTCGTTTGTCCACCATCGATGAAAACATTGTTCTTAAAATATCTGTTTTTCCATTCCTTTGGAGTATCAAATATTGTTTCCTCTATGCATTCCTCAGGCGGCCAGGGAATTTTTACCACCGGACTTTCCCTTCTCAATCTCCTCATTACATCCAATCACTTCTCACATACATACCCATCATATCTATTCAAACACAACCCCTGATTATACTCCATGCCTCATAGACCTTTCTCTTTACGCAATCATCCTCTATTCTTAAAATATTTACATCACCAATGTTATGTTTATTTTCTGTCATTTGTTGGCTGAGTCCAGTAGAACATTTACTACTACTTACACTACCACTACAAAGTTTTCTGGAAATATGGAATAGTATCCGCATATAAAACAGAAAAAACTATTGAAAAAATTGTTTCCCAGTACAAACGTCTTGGCATGAATAATGACAAAATGAATTTTCCCGGAGTGTATTCAGTAAAATGTATTGATTGTGAGGAAATTTTTGTCGGGGAAACAGGGAAGGACTTCAAAAACAGAATTCATGACCATGTAAGGGATGTAAGTAATAGTTTATCTTGATTTTTATTCACTGGACCTGCCTTCGGGCAGAACACTCATCATCATCATCATATTTACCTATGGTAAATTATGTATTGCTAGTGTATTGACCTGTCTGATATCATGCACATGATCTAAGGATGAAATAAAACAAATAAAAGTATTATTAAATATTAATAGAAGAATAAGTAAAGCAATAATGTGGTATGGTCACCGATCAATAAACACTGATAAGGTCAATAAACAGAATAATGTTGTAGCAAGCTCTGAAAAGTAGAGACAAATTGGGATTAGTTGGAATAGTTCCTGGATATAGCTCATCATAGAACATTTTGTACTATATAAATTCTGAAATCTAAACAAATTTTCCTTTCATTATCATAATGCCAGTACCCACAGTGAGCTTAAATTAATTATCATTAATGATGAAAATGAAAGTATTAGAAACTGTTAGTGACTGAAATTATTGTTTAATATTTTTTTTCATTAGGTCTGCCATTTTGCTCATAAACATGCTGCTAGATGAGGCCATTGAACAAAATGAAGACACGAAACCAGTTCGCTCGTGGATTCAGGCAGCATTTGTTTATGCAGGTATATGGAGCTTTGGAGGAACTCTTGATCCTGATAGCCAAGTGAAATTTGATGAATTCTACAAAAGCATTTGGAAAGGTAACATATTATCAATTTTGTTTTGTTATTACATTAAAAGGGACTATCTCAGCCTCTGACTGAAATGAGTGCCTCAGCAATCCTGGGGCTAAATGCGGCTGGTGCATAAGGCTGACAACGTAACACCTTCACGTGCCAAAAGTCTCAAAATCTGGGAGCCTCATAAGTCTGTGAACCTAAGAGTAACCACGGCCTGTATAGGGATCACTTCACTTTTTACATACAAAGACTATCACTGGATAAGATTCTATGTGTGTTTCTCTAATCCCATTCTTCATCCTGGTCAGTAGGCCACTACCCAAGCTTCTTCCACTATTTCTAAGACTTTTCTGTTCCCAAATTCCTAACCTGGCACTCAATTCCCTGAGGGAGACCATTGAGACAGCAGAGGCTGCAGCTAACAATTTTGTGTGATTCAAATCATTCATATTATTAACCTGCAATAACTCGCATTGTTAGAAAATTCTAACAGTTGTGTTTATCTTTTAATAACTTACTTATGTCTTGCAATGAATTGGCTGTTTTCCCAGCAGTGCATTCTACAATATCTGTAGTTTATTATATCTGCAACTCAAATGTAAAAGGATATCATACTGCACCTAGACAATTAATTTATGTTTGTTTCTGTTTTAGAACAAAATCAAGATTGCCCTGTGCCAGAAAGTCTAGAGAAGGTTGATATTTCAATACCGCTAGAGGGAACTTTGTATGATTATGTGTATAACTTCAAGCAGAAAGGGAACTGGAAGAATTGGCCTGAAATCCTCAAAGGAATAAAAATTGACGAGATGATCAATGTGCAACAGTCACTCATTCCCACAGCAGAGTCTCTGAGGTGAGTCAGAGTCAACAGACCTAACATTATGCAAGACAACATAGCCATTCTTACAATCTGTAGTCTAGTTTTGTGTCTGCAGGCCTATCAAAGTCCAAGATACTGGTGGAGTGTATGGATAATAAAATATATTACGAGTACTTGTATAAACTAAAAAGACTTTGAGTTAGTTGGATAATTTAATGTTGTACCGGCATGTTGCCATGGTAGCTCAATGGTAGAGCAGCTGCACAGAAGTCGAAGATCCTGGTTCAGATCCCAGATATGGCATTGAATTTTTAAGTCTGACTCAAAATTTTGACAAATATTTAATCGGAAAGTAGTTGGCCTGCTGTACTCATTGTAGAATTTCAAAATAACCATTGAAGATTTTTCAGCAGAACTTTTCATTTTCCATCTACGTATCTTGGCTGTTTTGCCTGGAGATTAAGCCAGCTATCATACTGTTAGACCAGTTTTTAATTCCCTCATCACACACATTGCTGTCAGTCCGTTCCAATACATAGTGTGTGACACCAGTCCTCTTTGAGGATCTCATCAACACGATGCAGAAAATCCTCTTAACCCTTCCCAAGTGAATGACAAATATAGGCACAAAAGCTTACTTGAATATCCCTGGAATATTGTTCTTGCTGTACACGTTCCTAATGCATAGCAGAGGGTTGGAGCAGTCATAAGATCGATATTGATTGCTCCTGCCTTCTGCTAGCCACAATGAACAAAAACAGCATGAATAAATTAAATTCACTTGGAATGGGAAGACACAATGAAGTGAAATAATATTAATACAAAATATCTTGGAGAACACTACATTACTACTACATTATTATTCATTACTTACTAGTAACCAGTTTTCGATAGGACCTCCCTACCATCACCAGCTATGTCCAACTGCCAAACTTCCGTATTGTACCACCTGGTGATGCTGTTGTGGTTTTACGAGTTTCCCAATTGGGCCTAATTCGTTCTCCCTTGGGATGTAAAAATTCTGAAGGATATTTCTATGTTTCTGTATGTAGATCTTCTCCCATACGGTAACTGAATTGGATGATGCAGATTTTTAAGTGGAGCTGGTTCCTTTACCACATCATGATCAGAATTCCATACATGTGAAGCTACTGTGGACTTTTCAGTTTCCCCCGTCTAATATTTCTGAAATGCTCTTTTCATCTCATATTGAGGTTCCTTTATTTTACCTATTTATATGTGAAAACTACCAATCAGCTGTACTAAGTTGCATCTCACAATACACACATTTACTCAAACGAAAATAACTTCTAACTGAGAAGGGGTTTTGTACTTGCATGTGAATTGAAAAAAATTCTGTTTATTATTTTTATTATCTATGCAATAAGGAAATGTTTGTGCTGGAAATGTTTGTTGTGTAAGCTGATCACAGTCTCTTTGTCTAAGATTCAATCTGAGTTCTGATGATAGTCCCATATATCTTCCGACATGTTGTGTAAGTGCATGAGACTCAGGAGCATTCCATTCTGGAGCGCTTAGCACTGCACTGTGGATTTAAATATTGATCCCTTCTAGAGTGTTAGGGGTGGCAAAGGGTTAACTGTTATCCAGCTATTTGTCCCAACTCGAAGAGTTTTATCAAGACAACTATTTTCTAATGATACTGCTTACAGAATAAAATTATGTATTACAGATATCAGTACCTAATGGAAATGCACATACGAAACAACTCTCCAATGCTGTTGATTGGCCCTACTGGAACAGGGAAAAGTTTCTTCACCCAGGACATGATGATTAACAAAATGAGTGATGAGAAATTTGTTCCAGCATTCATTCCTTTCTCTTCTCAAACTACAGTGACCCAGACTCAGGTAATGTGATTAAAAATCCACTATAGGAAAAAACGTTTTTGAACAAGAGTGTCTAAAATGAGCAACCTGGGCAGGCATCTGAACAGGCACTGTAGGGGTTTCAAAAGGAGGAGGAAACTTTGTTGATGTGTCAGTTTCCTTTAGTGGACCTAAAGCAATTAATTAAAATAGGACTTGAACTGCTGTGCTCTCTACTAAAACCATGTTATTTTGCTTTATTCATTTTGATTGTTGATATAACAGTTTTCTTAACAAAATAACTGTATGTTACACAGAGCATATAAAATCACAGATACTGTAACATAATATGTTTGAATATGAAGTACCGGTAGGCCTACAAAGTCTTCATCCAAAATAACAGTAACTAGTTTAAATTTACATTCATAAAATTAAACTCAGGACTTTCAGCTGTCTGTGCCGTTGCTCTACCAACTGAGCTAGCCAGAGTTTGCTTCACAGCACCAGATGCAACCTCTCTCCTATGACTAATTGACCTTAATGGTCTACCTCACTTACCGACAAGCTAAGTCATATGCAGTACTGAGAGGCACACTAATTAGTGATTTTTGTGGAAATCATAAAGCAAAGTAAATCACAATCAATTCCATATGAGATTGATGGAAATTTAAGCACAACCTGGACAAAAGTGATCCATCTGACATTGCCATTTTAACCCTTTCACTGATACAGCCATATAATATATGCGTCAGCAAGTATCACTGCTGGCCATACTCTTGAGGCATATATACAATGCACCACTTTGCATGCCTATAGATGAAAGAAATTTGCCGTGAGAATTATTCAAAGTGAGTCAGCGTATAGTGTCATCTGTTGTCTATAACACATTAAACTAGGGAAAGAAGTTAAGCATCATTTTATATTAACGTTGTATAGGGTTACCAATCATCTTCAGTATTTTAAGTTTTCACACACAGAACATATTTCACAGTCATTCTCTTCTGACTCATCAGCTGAAGGCAACTGCAGAGTTTTTGGAAGATAGACAGATGTCTCTGTTGGCTGTATCTACTTAGTGATTATTGTCCTATGGAATCAGAAAATTACCAAGTTATTTATGTCTTTTTGAATGAAGGCTTTTCCCAATGAGTACTTTCGGCTTTTGTGCAGTTTTTAATAGTTTCATGTCATATTCAAATTCATGATCTATAGTAAAAAATTGATGAGCAATGGCAGACTTTTCAGTTTGTTTATAATTGATGTCCCTTAAGGGTTATTTGTGTATTACATTCAAATTTCTGTTGTTTTTCCACTATAAAGTTTTCCACACCGCTTGTATTTGAATACATGAATGCCTGAGATTTTTTGGGGGGAGGGATATTTGGCCTTTTTTAGATTGTCCATTTTTTCTGATTTCAGTAGGTTTTAATCTACCATTGCTCATTATTTTTGGACCACAGGTCATGAATTTCAAAATGACATAAGATTATTAAAAACTGTGCAAAAACCGAAAACACTTGACTGTTTTGGAAAAGTCTTCATTCCAAAAAAACAAAAATAAGTTGGTGAATTTTGAGATTCCAAAGGATGTCTTCATTGCTAAGTTGATAAAACTAACAGACATATCTACCAGTCATCCTACAAATTCAGCAGTTGATCTCATCTGATTATGAAGACAAGAATGTCTGTGAATTATGTTGAAGTGAAAATGTATTGTAGTGAACTTGCTTGGAAACATTATTCAGTGTTATATTTCATATCTTGATTTAATTACTGTATTAGGTTTAGGATTAGGTCTTTGACCAACCAATATTTCTATATAGAAATTTATGGTGAATAAATCTTATCTAATAGTTGATTATTATCAATGTATCACTACTCTGGACATGAAGATGTATTACACATTCTAATACAAGTTTGCTCATCAAACCCCATGTATGTAATTCAACATGGTATGTAGACCTTTTTTTTCAAATTTCGATTTTTGTTCATTTTTTTTTTTTTTTATTCATGCAGTGCATTTTCTTATTTATTTTTGACTTCACATATTTCTAAAAAGAATTTTCTTTCGAGTAATATACTTTCATATTAATAACCTTTTAATGCAAATTGAAATTTAAAAACTTTTCTGTGATTTCATTTTTGACACATAGAGCCACTTTAAGAATAAGAATAAGAATAAGAATAAGCCCGTGTCATCCCTTTATGGGCAAGGGCCTCCTGCTGTGAAGCAGGGTGAGCTCACTTTTGAACCTGCCAGGGGAGCTACTCCTGACAGATTGAACTTTCACTTCACTTGTCACATCTGTTTGTTGAAGTATAGTGTTCGTTATTCATGTCCGGCGTGGAGTAGTCGTTTCTCTAACTCCTTCCATGTGCGTCGGCATTTTGCTACTCTGGACCACTGGCCACCCGCTATCTTCTTGAATAAATCAGCCCATCGTACCCTCGGCCTTCCGACGGATCTCCTGCCAGTCCTTGGGTCCCACATTGTGACTGTCTGTGTCCATTTTGCTTGGTCCATTCGGCAGAGGTGGCCGCCCCATTTCCATTTCAGTCGAAGTGCAGTCTCTATGATGTCTGTCATTCCTGTCTTACGTCTAACCTCTTCGCTTCTAATTCTGTCATGCAGGGAGATGTTTGTTATTGTACGTTCCATTTTTCTCTGGCACCTCCTCAACAACGTTTTGTCGTTTTCAGTCATGCACCAAGTCTGACACCCATATAACAGTACAGGGTTGATGCAGCGTTCTAAGACGAGTCTTTTTGTTGCTAGTGTTTGTTGTTTGTCACCCAGTATAAATTTTAGGGCCCAGAATTTCCTCCATGCTTGCGCTATTCTGCTCTTGATTTCTTTCGTGCTGGTATTGTGGAAGGATACTGTTTGTCCAAGGTAGATGTATTCCTGTACATAGTCCAAGGGGTGGGCATCCACGATAACTGCTGCTTCCTGGTCGTTAGTCATTACTTTCGTCTTGCTGGGGTTCATGTTGAGACCTACTCTCTTGCTTGCCTCGTTTAGTTCCACCAGTTGTTTTCTGAGTTCTTCTGCTGATTTTGAGAATATTACAATATCATCTGCGAATCTTAAGTGCGTGAGGTTACGTCCATTTATGTTTATCCCTAGCTCATCCCATTCCAGTTCCTTAAACACTTCTTCTAACAGGCTGGTGAAGAGCTTGGGTGAAATTGGGTCGCCCTGTTTGACGCCTTTCTGGAGTGGAAATTCCTCTCCTTCTTTATCCATTCTGATTTTTGCTGTGGCATTTGCGTATAGCTTGTCCAGGATTCGGATGTATTTGAGCGGCACTCCTTGTTTATGTAGTCCTAGTAGTACTTGACCTTGGTCCACTGAACTGTGTAGTAATCAGTTAGGTTTCTACCATAAATGTTTACCATCTTGAACTCTTGTGGATGTTTTTTTCTGTACAGTACTTTATTCCATTGTTTCACTGGTACTCTTTTTTTTTATATATATATTTTTTTTTCTCATCTAATTTTTTCTTAATTTTGACTATGGTTCTTTTTATAGGAACTCATCATTTCTAAATTAAACAAGCGAAGAAGAGGTCTGTATGGACCCCAAGTAAATAAGAAATGTGTGATATTTGTAGATGACATGAATATGCCTGCAAAAGAAATCTATGGAGCCCAGCCACCATTAGAACTACTCAGGCAGTATTTTGATCATGGCCACTGGTAAGTATATCACTGAAGTGTGTATTGTATCCATAGTTGTTGATTGGTGGAATTTATGATATGTTACTTCTATCAGTTTTAAACATATTCTCTTCTAAAATAAAATTAATTTCTGTATGAGTTGACATAAACACACTTTTTGCTTCACTTACCATATTTTGTTTTTGGTATGACGCATTTCAAGGAGCCTCCTCCCCATTTTCAAACACACTGTCAACTAATGACTAAATGAAATTCCTAATATTCATTTTATTTTCTTGAAAGGGTAAATTAAAGTTTAATATTTTCAGGTATGATGTAGTGGACACCGTAAAGATATTTATTCTTGATGTGCTCATCTTGGCTGCAATGGGAATTCCTGGAGGCAGTCGACAAGAAATATACCAGCGCTTCCTGCGACATTTTAGCATTTACACAACTAATCCTTTCTCTGAGGACAGCATGGCAAGAATATTTTCAAATATACTTCTCATCAGCCTCAAGGTAAAGTACCGATATCCAGTGTATCACTGAGCATTTCAAAGAACCAGATGCCTGCAATCAGTTTTATACAACATGGAACCAAGTAAATAATTGCCAGTCTCAAAGGGAGACTATGCATTAGGGTGTCCATTTGTCTCCCTTTTCCTGGTACACTCTTTTTGGTGATTGTGATTGGCCAGTGTGTTTCACACTATAATTATTAAAGTTACAACATTGAAGGTCTTACTCGTTGTCAAAACATACTTTAATGTAGTAATATGTGCTGACTTTTGTGATAAATTATAAGAAAAAACGCACTTCTTGATAGAATACTTAAAAGTGAAATGTACATTGACAATGAGGCATCTATTTCTGTGGCAAAATTATTTACACTAGTCTGCAGAAGAAAATTAAAAATCTTTTGGGATAATTTGTGTGCATAAGAAAGGTAAATTGTAAATATTCCTAAAATTTTGTGGATGAAATTTTTGTCCCCTTTTTTCCTTAACTGTCCCAGGTTTTTTACAAAAAAATTGAAATGTCCCGTTTTTATATAAACATTATATGGACACTCCACTAAGTACAGCCTAAGAATATTTTAGGAGAAAAATTCCCTCTGACACTGTGATTCAAGCCTGTGACCTTTGGATTTTCCTATTGAGCTACCCAGATTTTGTCTCATGGATCAGATGAAGGGTTTGAATTTCTGTGTCAAAAGGAATTTTTCTCCTAAAATATTATCATGTTCAATAGGAACAATATTCTGAGGAGTTATGAATATGTATCTATGTACGTGGTGTATTAAAAAAGAAACCAAACTTTTGCTAATACATCTTTATTGTTCATTGTACATTTTAAGCACTGTCCCCCTCAAAGGAACAAAAGTCAATGATGCCTCTTCCATCTACTTATGCACTAAGTTTTACCTTACAATAAGAACTCACTATGCAGAAAATTATGAAGCGAAATATGATTTAAAAATTGTGGAACAAGGGTCTGTGTCGAACATGAAAGTAATGTGCCTCTCTTGGCGCCAAGCTACAACATTCACATTGTCCATCTTTTCTACAATATGCAAGTCAGTATTGTACTGTGGGTTGTTGTTTTTGTTGTTTTTCCCTCTTAATATAGCTTACGAACTTTAGGCAATATTGTTTTGGTAAAACAGTAGCATTACTTTTATGGAACAAAAGGTCTCTGCTACATTACAATTATGCATCCTGATTCAACCAGCAACTATGAGTTTGAAGCCCATTTTCTCAAAACTTACTATGGAGCAAACATAGACCCTTGTTCGCAGTTAAATTTCAATTTTGCAGATTGCAGGTTAAATATCTCGCTTGGAGGGAACATTTTATTGCTTGTTTGCTTGTAACCATTTTCTCTGCTGTGTATGATATTTAATTGGTACTGCTTACTGGTCACTAGTGCACTGTAATTTCCACAGAGAAATGGATTTTCTGCTGATGTTGCAACTTCAATTGCAAGTATTGTGAGTGCTACTCTAGATGTGTATGAAGGAGCTATTCGTTACTTGTTGCCAACACCTGCCAAATCCCACTACATCTTCAATTTGAGAGATTTCTCAAGAGTGATTCATGGCTGCATACTCTTAAAGAAAGAAAGTGTCTTTGATGCAAAGAAAGCATTTATTAAGTGAGTACTAAACTTTGTAGGTTTATACACGATATCACTGGCATAGCGTGAAAGGAGACTTTGAGACTGAGTGTACCTAAATAATGTGCTAAGAAAATAAGTGGATTCATAAACAAATAAATAGAGGCAGTATCAACCAAAATAATATAATTACAAAACCCATTAGTTGTTACTGCTATTAAAATATTTTTTGCCACTGCATACCCCAACCTCTACTGCTATTATGCATCAACTTGTGGTGCCACATACTGAGGCAGCCTCAAAATCTCATAATGCGGCAGCAGAGGCGGGTAGAGACTGACTCATTGTCCAGCAGGTTGTAGTATCGATAAGTGGGTGTTAAGTGGCTTTTCCCACTAAATCTTCACCTACTTCTTGAGAGAATACAGGCTAATTTGTTGATCAAAAGCAGCTTTAGGCACCATCAGATTTTACGAGTTTCTAGTCTCAACCTTCTGGTACCTGCTCGCTTGAAATTGGGGAGGGCAAGGTAACTTAAACATTACTTTGTCATTGCTGGCCTAGCACTGAGTGCAGTCACAGTATAAGTATTAATACAGTAAAGAAACTGTGTGTTAAAAGTCCTATGACAACATGTTGGCTGGACGACACTAGCGCTCCATGCGGAGATTGAGTAAAGCTACATTCTCATAATATGAGATGGCTTGGGAAAATACATAAACACATCGCAAAATATGTTATGTTAAAAGAGAAAAAGAGAAAAATACAGAATATTTTTATTTAATGCAAATCTAATTTTAAATTTAAGAAATAATAAAACAGATAATGTATTATATTCTAGTTAAGAAGAGGTAAACAATACCTAAATAGGCTACTGTTAAGGACTGTACCTAGGCCTAGTATTTTTCCTTTAAAATCATTGCCCTTTAATATAATTTATAATTCAAATTATGATAATAAATAGCCTACATATTAATTACGTAAATTATATTATAGGTCTGTCACGTTGTTCATCCTGCGCGTCATTGTTGACAGTGTATTTTGATTCTTTGCCTTATATGGCAATATACGACTTCAATTTATTGTAGGTCTATACTTCATTAAACAAACAAAAAAAATTCAGTAGCATTTGGAATTGAAGACACCGTCGGTACAGCAGTTTTAATTAACGAGTTTTTATAGGAATTCATAAACTGTCTGTTTTCGGCGTGTGTCAAGCATAGACGGCAATTTTCACTCAAATATTTTGTTACTAGGTTTTCTTGTTGACCATTAATGACCTATTTTATACACCAGAAATCATTACAACAGAATAAAATATAAAAATATTACATTAAAGTAACTTGAAACATAACCACACCAGAATCACGAGTAAGCCAGTAGACCTACAATAAATATTACTTATTTTCGTTCTTACCTTTCTGGATGTTTCAAGAAAGTGAAGAAATGCAATTCAGGATTTTGTCTTTTATTATTACTGAAATTTACAGCAGAATAATAAGGTCCTTTCGAATATAGCATGTTCTAATAAATACAACACTCCTATTTATTTACATACTTCCCGGAGTAGTTTCTGTAGCCTTACTTTATGGCCGCTACGATCGCTAGTAAATGCGCGCGCATGCTCGGCTGGCAGAAAAACGGGCTGAGTTTCTGTACTGTATTAATACTTATACTGTGGTGCAGTGCTTTAAACTGTGATTATGTTTCAGTGTTGTGTGTTTTAATAATTTTAGAAGTATGGACAATACCACCAATATAGTTGATTACCAAGCATGTATTTAGAAATTAGTTTCTGGAGTGTCCTAAACTGATTGACAATAAATTACTGACTTCTTCCCTTCGTGAGTGGCACTAAAAATATTTTTTCTTCTAACTAATGGTTCAAAAATCTCATATTTGGGTGGATCTAGAATCCCAGAACCCTCCTTAAATATGTTCTTGTTGATTTCCTATTAAATAACTCTTTTTTGACTATGTCTCATGAAAAAAGGGTGTAAACCAAAAGGTAAATGACCAGCTCCTGAGGTTGACATTGTCTTGTAAGAAAATAACCAAAAACAGACATTTCAAGCACCTTGGTACACTAAATTTAATTGGTTAACTGATATTTACAGTCACAATAAATTGTATTGCTTCATATGTCTGCTATTTGGCGGGAAAAGAAATGGAGTGTTGAAGGAATATAAAGTGTAAGTGTGAGAAAAGAACTCACTTGGGAATTTTTTTGTTCTACCAAAGGCATAAGAGGTTAAAATCTGCACAATTATATCCTGTATATCCTTCAGAATGCTAATAAATATCTCCCCTCAGAGACTGATATAAGTGAGTTTCACTTTTTAAAATATTTCGTCCAATATTTTCTAAAAAAAAGTTATGATTAGGTCACACAATTTCAATATTAACATACATCTGTTTGTTATGAACTGTTTTAATAGTTTTAGTATTCTAGTAAACAGTTTGTCATAGGTAATATGACAACACATCCAAAATTTATCTTGCGATAGTTATATTCATTGTGAAAATTTAGTGAATACTTACTTTGGAAAGAAAATCTAAACTCTTTGAACACAAACCTAAATATGATCTTTTAATACTGTTTTGCATTTTCATTTTTAGGATATGGGTCCATGAAGTGCTAAGAGTTTTCTATGATCGTCTTGTTGATTCAGAAGATCGACTCTGGCTTTATAACAAATTGAGATACTGTGTTGAAGAATATTTTAAGGAATCGTTTGATGCATCACTAGACTCACTTCCAATGGAAAATAGAGTGGTAGGTTTCATACATATCTTGACAAATTATAATTGGTATCAGAGATATTCTGCAGAACCTTTGTTCATATTGTCTTTAAAACAAAATGTAAAGTCTTCCTTGATGGGTCATACACCTTGTTTTATTTCAATTTTTGTTTTAAAAAGCATCTTTTGATGAAATTCTAAAACATGTGCATTGTTCAATTTATATGTAATGGTTATTTATGGTACAAGATGCAGTGAATGTAATGGTATCCCAGTGATTTGCGGAAACCACATAATTATACCCCAGTACAGTGCTCTTAGATAAATGTAAATACTTAGAAGAGATGGAAGAACAAAGGGCAAAGAGAGAAAGAAAGAACAACATCGTTATCAAAGGCAAAGAGTTAATGCTTGAGAATGACAACAGAAAAGAAATAGATACAAAAACCAAAGAAATCCTAGGAAAGATAGAAGCCGATGTTGTAGCAACAAACATTACTTACATTGGGAAGGACTACAACAACAGAGGGATAGTGAGAGTCACATTCAATTGCTTTGAAGACAAACTAAAAGTAGTGAAGAACAAATCAGTCTTAAAAGGACGGGAGGTATATATAGATGACGACCTCACAAAGAACGAAAGAGAAATCCAAGCAGCCCTAAGACTGAAAGCTAGAGAAGAGAGAGAAAAAGGCAATGTTGAGGTGAAGGTCGGCTACCAAAAAATACTAATAAATGGCCAATGGATACTCTGGAAAGACTTGAAACCAAAAAACGAACTAAGGAATGCCGAGACAACTGTAGCCTAAATCAACCAACTGACAACAATAAAGAAGATCTAATTTTAGCTACATGGAACATAAGATCCCTCGGCACACAAGACAAAGAATTGGAACTACAAAATGCACTACTCAACCTGAAATTCGACATTCTTGGACTAAGCGAGGTAAGGAAATTAGGAGAAGCCATTATTGAAAAACCGGAGGGGGACATTTTCAGTTACATAGGAGAAACTAAAGGGCAGAAAGGCGTAGGGTTCATAATAAAGAAGCATATTCTACATAAAATAAAAGAAGTGAAAGGAATTTCAGAGAGGATAGCAGTCCTGACACTAGACATCAACAGCAACAAAATTGTAATAATACAGGTGTACGCCCCCACGGAAACAAGCACAGAAGACGAACTGGAAAACTTCTACAATCTTCTAGACGACACGATTAATAATTACAAAGCTCACAGAATCTTCGTTATGGGGGACTTCAATAGTAAAGTAGGATACAAAGAACTCAAAGAAGAAGAACCGATGGGGCCTTATGGATATGGACAAAGAAATGAAAGAGGCGACAGACTCATTCAATTCGCACAGGGTCACAAACTAAAAATCCTAAACACTTTTTTCAAAAAGAACAGCAGATGGACATGGTTGCATCCAAACGGTAAAATAAAAAATGAAATAGACTTCATACTCTCCGACAAAATGATGGGCATAAAAGACATTCAAGTGATCAACGGTCTAAAGTTCAGTACAGACCACAGAATGATACGCCTGATAACTCATATCACAAAGAAAAGACGCCCCTACTTCAGACCTCAGCAAACCAAACCCGGACTTATCAACCCAGAGAAATATAAAGAGGAGATGAGGATAAAACTTGAAGAGTTAAGCAGAGAAAGGAACCTAGGAGCTCAAAACTCCTACAACAAACTAGAGAAGTGCATAACACAGGCAGCAAAAACATCCGTAAGGACAGACAAAATCATGGAGAAAAGGAATAAGCTGAAGGATAACACCAGGCGGATGATCGAAGACAGAGAGAAACTGAAATCAGAGGTGGAAACCAACCCACAAAGGAAAAAAGAACTCGAGGAACTAAACAAGCGTACAAAAAGAGAAATCCGGAAGGACGTCAGGGAATACAACACAGAAGTGATCAAGAAAGTCATGGAAAACACGAAGTCAGTAAAGAAGATTAGAAAAGAACTGTCCGAGGGCAAGCATTGGATGCTGGGAGTTAAAGACAACAACGGAAACAGAATCACCTCAAGAGAAGAAATAAATAGACAAGCTACGGAATTCTACAAGAGGCTATACTCTAGCACACTCACGCATGAGAACTTGATCCAGAGCTACACAATCCCAGTAAGACACCAAGAAGAGGAAATCAAAACAATTATTCCCAGTGAGGTAAGGAGAGCCATAAAAGAAGCGAGAAACGATAAATGCCCAGGCATAGATGGTGTTTTCAACGAATATCTGAAAATGGGAGGAGAAGACCTAGCGCAGAACATCACGAAACTATTCAATGAAATAATCGAAACGGAGGAAATCCCGAAAGAATGGAAGGAGAGTACAATAATCCTTCTCCACAAAAAGGGAACAAGAGATGACATCAATAATTACAGGCCAATCAGCCTGCTGCCAAACATGCTCAAGTTGTTTACAAAGATCCTAACCAAGAGACTGACAAAGAACCTAGATGAAAACCAGCCGGTTGAACAGGCAGGGTTCAGATCAGGGTTTAATACCCTGGACCATCTCCAAACAATGCACCAACTTATGGAAAAGGTGCAAGAATTCAACCTAAAACTGTTTATTGCATTTGTGGATTACAGCAAGGCATTCGATTCCGTGGAACACATTCGTGTTACAAGCCCTTCAAAATCAAGGAATCCACAACAAATATGTAAGACTACTAGCTAAACTCTACGAGGGAAGCCAAGCAAGCATAAGGACAGAGAGGGAGGGAACAAAATTTGTAATAGAGAGAGGAGTGAAACAAGGTGATCCCTTGTCACCTAAACTATTCACATGCTTGCTGGAAAACCAATTCAGGAAACTAAAATGGGACAAAAACTACGGCATCAACATAGACGGACGGAGACTAACCCACCTAAGGTTTGCAGACGACATTGTTCTACTAGCCAACTCGGCACCTACTCTAGAAAGAATGCTAACAGAACTGGACGAAGTCAGCCGGACGACGGGACTGACCATGAACTCAGGAAAAACTAAGCTCATGACAAACACAATAGAAGTACCTGTCCACCTAAACGGTAGACCTCTAGAATATGTGCAAGATTACACATACCTAGGACAGAACCTCTCCTTTCACAACAACATGGAAAAAGAAATAAAGAGACGCATAGGACTAGCATGGAAGAAATTTTGGTCTCTAAAATTTATCTTAACAGACAAATTCCAGAAACTAACACTAAAGAGAGAAGTTTTGGAGACATGTGTGATGCCAGTACTCCTATATGGCTGCCAAACGTGGTCATTATCCTCGAAGCAAAGACAAAAGATTCAGACGTGCCAACGCAGAATGGAGCGTAAAATACTTCAGGTCTCCCTGAAAGACAGAATAAGGAATGAAGAGCTACGAAATAGGACAGGCATGACAGACACCCTCATCACGGCCAACAGACTCAAATGGAAATGGGGAGGCCACGTGGCAAGACTGGACCATAAGAGATGGACGCACGCGCTAACGATGTGGGACCCCAGAATTGGCAAGAGGAACGTGGGACGGCAAAAGATCCGTTGGGCAGAAGGTTTCAAGAAGACGGCGGGGGCGCAGTGGAGCAGAAGCGCAAGAGACAGACAATTGTGGAAGGATATGGAAAAACTGTATATATAGTGTATAATTTGAGAGTAGTGAACTAGGTTAAGTACATGAACAAACTCCTTACTCTTTAGGACTAGCCCACCTAGGGAGTCAAACTAGAGGGCTTTTCCCTGCAACAGCAGGAGGCCATGGCCCTTAAGGGATTCTGAAGGCTAAAATTCATTCATTCATTCATTCACTCTCATTGTGCAATAATTGGATAGCATGTTGCTATCTGTTGGAAGAAACGAAAAACCCTTGGTCCCATGTTCTAGAATTACATATGGTGCTCTTTAAAATAATTCCTTATAATGAAACACGGGGTCTTTGGGAAAAATTAATAACCATTTATTGCATCCCTGTTCCTTCCTCATTTAAAGCCATAAGAAATTAGAAATCTCCAATCGCTACAGGCCTTTACAAAATGAATGAATTGTATGAATGCCTCTTCTAAAGATATCTCATTTTAGACCTCTGCGTTGATTGATTCTTGATTGTGAATATTACATTCTAATCAAAGTTTTTTGTTAATAATAGTAGAATTGGGCGTTGTTAGAATGCAGGGTTTTAGGATATGTAATGTGGGTGAAATGACTAAATTACATGTAAATTTAAATTATTTTTGTATAATAACCAAATTAAGTATTCAAGACAGCTGGATTCTGTATATTAAGGTGATAGAACAGAGAGACAATGAAAACATTCATGTAATCAGAACTTTTCATCTAAAGTATTCATTTCATTTCACCTAAAAAATCCACTTTAAATTTAAGAAATTCATAAATTGTGTTGTAGGTCACTGAAGATTCTCTGAGGCACCTTCTATTTGGCAACTTTATGGATCCTAATGCATCAGAAGAAGAAAGAAAATATGAAGAAATTCCTTCACTAGAAGCTTTGACTAAAATAGCAGAAATGGCTTTAGCAGAGTATAATGCAACCCATAGGCCGAAGATGGACATAGTACTCTTCAGGTATGTATATTGTCATGTGGCATGTGGCCACCAAAGTCACCAACCTCTAAGCGTGGGACTTTTCTTCTAACAACATTGCTGGATTATGAAGGTTCACCATAACCACCATAGGAAATGTCATAGAAGACTGCTGAAATAATTAATGAAAAACAGGGTACCACTTGAATATATTCCATGCCAAGGAATTATATTGTTCACATTTAAGGTTTATTTGAAACTCCAAATACAGCGAAACCTCAGTTATATATATTTTTTAATGACAGTGGTTATAATTCGTGCTGATTTTTTAGAAATAAATTAAATGGTACTCTTAAAAGAAAGGGGATAATGTTTCCAGGAAAACCTATGCTCCAATAGTTCCAGTATGTTGTGTACACATAGAACCTCATGGCAGTAAAGTGACGATTATTGACCTCAATAATGCTGTGATATATTCATACTTTGTTTACTTACTGTGCAATAACTCTGCAAATTTTGCATTCCCATTTTTTCTTCTTGACAATTAACCACTATTTGAACAGATATCTTCTTCTTGGTTGAATGACAAAGAATCAGGGCAGTCACTAACCATTTTCTAATTACTAGTCACAGCAGTAGGAAATTAAGATCCAGTAATTTATGTATTTCCAGTGCCAAACATTGCCAGGTCTGGTTATTTATCTCTCATCGTCCTTCAATTTAGCTTTTTTCTCCTACTGATGATTTAAATCAATATATTATTTTTGGTTTCATTAGGAATCATTAAAATTAACTGAACATAGATAAACACTTTACACAAAATAATAGTGAATGTTGAGAATGCCACCACAAAAGATGATTCTGAAAATATTATCATGCTGCCATGGCAGAAAAGGATATACAAAAGATTGCTTAATAGCCAACATAAAAGTTGCAAATTCAATTGAAAAATTTTCATAAGCATTTAATATATTTTTCATATTTATAGATTGAATGTCCATGTGAAAGTTGGATATGTATACAAAGCATATCCCCTTGAAAATCAGTGCTGTTTACAATAACTTATAAGTGAGAAAATATACAAGTGTTAAATTTAAAAAATTTCAATTGTAACTGAAATATCTTTAGTAAATGTATCATTCTAGAAAGCATAGGAAATAATAACAAAGCAGTCCTGGATTTTTAACTATATAAATAAACAGAGCATCTAATCAACCAAAAGCGTTTCTGCTTATAGCATTACATTCTGAGTATCGTACACTAGTAAGAAAGCATTACCGATAAAAAATCTCTCGAGAAGAAGTTCCAGTAGGAAAATAGATAAATTCGAACCCAGAAACATTTTAGGCGGTAGGATGAGTAGGTATTGTCCTTTCGGATTACATAGGAACCTAAAGTAATCATGAAGAAGTGTGTTTGTCTCACTGAATCTATGGACGACTTCCAACTAACTCGTGACATGATAATTATTGGTTTGCAGGTATGCCCTGGAACATCTGTCTCATATATGTCGCATGATTTCCACACCTTGTGGTTCTGGCCTGCTTGTTGGAGTTGGGGGATCTGGGAGGCAGTCCCTCACAAGACTTGCTGCTGCTATACTTGGAACTGTCTTATACCAGCCTGAAATAACTGAAAACTATGGTAAATATTTTATTGTATTCTATTTAGGTTTTAAAATACCAAAAAATATCTGAACCATGATTTATCCCTTCAGTACTCATATGTTGACAGGTGTCACCCAGCATGTTTGTTTTCATTATTGTACTTCTTAGAATGGGATTATAGCCGTGCGGTCTCGGGTACCTTCTAAAGACGCTTAAAAGCAACATTTCTAAATTTCAGTTCTGTAGTTGTTCTTGAAGCTTGTGTATCTAAAGTTTTATTCATATATGTGCTTTTGGGGGATAACTATCAACCACGTGATCTTTCATGCTTCGGTTTCTGCAAAGTCTTGGTAAGTACTTCATATGCATTTTATTCTCTATATTCTTAATTTCATTATTGGCTGTGTAACATTTTGTGGGTGTTTAAAATTCTAAGAATTTCATCTTGCAAAGGATAGTAAAACAAAGTGGCTCGGGGAAGAATATAGGCCTTAAACATACCCCATCATGCAATTGCCAGGACCATCATAAAAATTCAACAAAAATTATACTAACACATGCATTGATATGGTTTTGAATTAATTTTGATAGGGAAAAGGGATGCTTGTTCAATAGATGAATTTGAAATAAGCAAAGCCAATTAAAGCCATTCAGAAGAATGCTAGGAGGATAAAAAGGTGCTGCCTATTTTCTATGCTTTCCGGGAGCTGATAAAGACACAGATTGAACATACGTCTAAAATTCCACAAATTCATATGAAGATAGAAGACGTGCTCATGAATTACTTGGAGTTAAGAACCATCTGTGCCAGCTTGTGATCAAAGGAATGGATCCAGAAGCCATTGTTATGAATGTGGAAGATCCAGAGACTAAACTACACAGAGGTGATATTTGACGTGTTCTACATAGGGTTGTGCTAGCCATTTGTGGGGCATGTGCAAAAATTGCTTATAAATGACCGTGTACTGTGTCAGATGAATATCAAAGAAATAGGCTATAAACAAATGATATTCAAGTGGGATTCTGATAACAAGGATGATTTCTGGGAGGGGTAGAGACTTCAGGTATCTTTCCAAGGAAAGTACTGTTAATGTGAACATGTTCTAAGCACTGTTTCAAATTATATATGCGAGAGATGCTTCTTTGTATGTATAACTAAAATATAGTCCGTTATAACACACAGAACCATCCTTATTACCAAAATGTTGAAAACCATGTTTAAAGAAGGAATATGAAATGGATGGCACATGTCAACTATACAACTAAACACATTACAGTAACTCACTTGAGTGCTAAAGGGTTAGTATTATTCTATTTATAGCCTATAAGTTGTAGATTGTTCTATACAATTTAAAAGTCTTTCAGTGACATTCACTATCAACACTTTGTGGTCAGGGTTATTTAAATGCCAGCAAATTGTACACTTTCATTGGTTAACACTAGGGTAACGTTTTAAAATGTACACTTTCATTGGATAACACTAGGATAACATTTTAAACTGTGTACAGGGCTCAGTTTTGAAGACAGTACTGTTGAAATTTTCAGGGGCACGTATTAATACTCCTCAAAATACTTTTTTGAAAAAATCAGGTACTCACCTTTATTTTCAATCTTTTTATGATTCTTCAAAAATGTTATTATGTAAGTTTTTTGGTTTGCTTTTCAGAGTTTTTTATTTAGAGCACACAAATATTTAGGCATACTCTTTATATGAAATATATAAGCTTAAGTCACACAAATTTCTTTTATACAAAATTTATGCAGGAGTCCCTAATATACAGACTGTGATGTCTTTTATAAACTTTCAGCCCCTTTTCAAAATCAAGGATAAGGAGAACTTACTACAGAATTGACATAAATGTATAATGGTTTCTTGCAGGAGTGAATGAATGGAGAAGTGATCTGAAGAAAGTTCTCCGGGAATCAGGAGGTGTAGGAAAAGAGACAACTTTCTTGCTGACAGATAGCCAGATTAAGGAGGAAACATTCTTGCAAGATATTGACTCACTCCTCAATTCTGGAGAAGTACCCAATTTATTTGCTATTGATGAACAACAAGAAATTTTGGAGGTAAGTTCACTACATAACTCATGCTACACAGATTATGTGATTACAGCCAAATGAAACATTATTTAAAAATTTGATATTCTGATTTAATATATTATGGCCTGAATGTTTTAGACATGTCATCTTTTTTTTTACCTTTCTCTTATTTCACAGCAAACTTAAAATAAGCATGATTTCACCTAATCTGATTAAGATGTGGATTTTTGTTGGTCATATAATGGCATATTTTGGCTATTTTTGTGTTTTGTCATTGTTCTGCCAAAGTTCGTTATTAGGTTATTTTATTAATATTGTTATTTTGTTCTTATTATCAGTAATATCATTTCTTTATTAATATTATTGTTATTGTTGTTGTTGTTATTATGATTGTTATTATTATTATTAATAATATTATTAAAGTATCGTGAACTTATCTGAACCATTACTTTAGGCTATGCTGTAATGCTGAATAGCTAATATTGTATGAAGACAACAAGCAAAAGAAGTGTGTTATTGTAGAGTATGCTGTAGTGCTGAATTGGTGATTATACAAAGACATTGCTTTTTTTCTGGGGTATGCATACCCCTTAAAGACTTTTCCAGTTTCATATAGGAGAAAATCAGTAATTTCCACAGTTTTGAAATCTGGATAAAATTATTCCAAACAAAATAACAAAAGTGATTACACACGTCGATTGTATTAAAGTAGCTATTTTTAGTGTTTTGTTTGTTATCTATCCTATGATTTTCGAGGAAAACAAGCGAGCACTACTTCACCACTGCAATGGTAACCAAGATTACATTGCCAATGTTACTGGTTCAACATTACAGTTTGTCGTATCCCTTTCCTCTTGGTTTCAAATAAAAATTGCATTTATTTGCATTAATGTTGCTGCACATGTCATTCTGTCTCTCACTATTCTGCAGTTGTTTCTCATGTGATAAATTGTTTGTATCCTTATGAAAATGACTCCGCTTATATACATATCAGATGATCAGCAATATCCCGCAGTAGTTCTGAGGTTGGTTGCAAACCTCTCAAGTCTCAACTCTCGAAAATAGAGGTATAGCTACTCTTCATTTTAAATTTAGCTCTTCTGGTGAAAGGTGTAAGGAACCCTGTGAGGGTATCATAGACTAAATTGCAGCTTACGGGTAGAATTGATGTGTACGAACTGAATCCACCTCAGAAGATTTAAATTCGTATAATCTTATGCATTTTGTATGATTCCACTTTCAATCTAAATATGTGGGTAAGTCTGGCAATGTTCCATCAAGTCAAAAGTGAGAGTATCCCTTAAATCTCTTTTAGAAAAAAAGCACTGTATAAAGATAAAAGGCAATGGAAATGTGTCACGCCATCACTCATGCTTTAATTGCAACCTAACATGCTACAATGCCATGTTAATAATATTGCTGCTGACACATGTGTGATATCATGTTACAGTTGAGTTGTGCAAATAAGTCTATGACTTAGGAACCTTTCTCCAGTGCAGGTTTTTTTGTATGGAATTAGTCACACTTACGATATCAATCACATAGGTATTTTTCTGTTCAGAATGTGTCCATGTGCAAGGATACCAATGATGACCATAACTCAATTTTCCGAGAAAAAAAAATTCAATTATGTTTGGGATTGGTGTGTACCATTCCACAGGATCAACATGTCTTATTTATATTTCCAATAAATTAATATTAAGGTTCATAATATCAAAAGATAGGCTGACAAAATTCTTTAGACACGTTCATTAGAAAATATTCTCCTTTACTCATGTTTTAGTGCATATTGTATGTATTGCATGTATTGCAAACATAAATAGAGAATTACTACTATCTTGCTGAGTGCTTTTCTCCATCCCTAAAGTAAAATGCAGTTGGTCCAACTCTTCATTACTGGGGGCAATTACATCTCATCCCATCTTACTGGTATCAATGCCAGAAAAAGCAGTTATTTAAGGATTTTTCCCAGCTCAAGTAAGCATTTTGAATGAATCATTGATCATCTCGCTATTTGCCCACTATCAGGGAATCTTTACATATTATTTATTCTTATTGGAATAATGCAATTGTTATGGCAAAGTTATCTTTAGGGAAGAATTGATGTGTTTTATGTTTTTGATAATTTATTGTGTAACTATAATTTCCTGTACTTTTCCCATTCAGCTTGTAAGATTAGCTGCACAAGGTGGGAACAGAAACCTGGACATCAGTGCCCTATCGGTCTTCTCGTTTTTCATCAACCGTTGCAGACAAAAGACACATCTAATTTTATGCTTCAGCCCAATCGGACCAAAATTTCGCAGTAGATTGCGACTCTACCCTTCACTCATAAATTGCTGCACTATTGACTGGTTTATGGTGAGTATTATAAATAAATTAAGTATTTACACCCATGAGACTGTTTATTCAGTTTTTGATAATTTCATGATTAATTTAAATTAAATTCTAGAGAATATGCTAAGACCCAATTTCAATATGTGTAAAAGTTTGATGAACTGAAAATCATGTACAAGATAACAAAGTGTTGCTTACTTAACTGTAAAAAATGTCCTTACATTTTAAATTTGACCACCTCATTGATCCTGCGGTTAGCACTGCTGACTATAAATCTAGACGCTGGGGTTCGATACCCAGTACCTCCTCAGATTTATTCTGGTCAGGAAGGTCTAGAACAGAGTTCACTCAGACTTGTAAGAACAACTAAGGAGTGGAGAAGTAGCAGCTCTGTCCAGAAAACCATCAATAACAGTCATAGTAGACAGCCTCCAACCCTGTTCAACTACCAGCGATGTCAAATGTCTGAGTTAGGTGATGCAGTGATCACATGTTAGGCTCTGTTCCCACATGGATTGCAGTGCCAAGGATTTTAGTTGATTTAATTTATTAAATTTTTTAATCCTGTTTATGTCTGTTACAGCACTTTGGTTCATCAATTATCATATTAAATATAATTTTACAACACCAAACAGAATTATTGATGGTTTTTAGGGCCTACTTAACTTCAGGATAGCTAACATCATTCCCCTAAAAAATATTTTAAATTTACATGTGCCCTGTTCTCAGTGGCTACAGAAAAATGTCTTTCTTTTGGTTTTAAAGATGTAAGTTAGACTAATTCATTTTCAACCCCATGTCATTCTGTTCACTCAGGTAGGTTTACAAGCTCATAGCAACTCGATTTATCAACAAAGTAAATCACCTGTGCCAAGTAGTTCACTCACATGCAGTTCATTTTACTGCAGCAATACAGGGTGCAATACATGACTACAGGTTCTGAGAATAGGTAGATTGATAAAGTAGATTTATTTCATCCCTAAGACCAATAGCCTACAGACTGATATTAAGACCCTCAAGTAGCCTAGGCCTAATCATTTACATATTAAGCTTATAAGATGAAAGTAAAGAATCAAACAACTTCTAATAATATGCTCGAATAAGAACTGGAACAAATTAATAGTACACTAGGTCCAAGTTTGCCCTGCATGCAAGTTTTTACTTTGACTTCTAAGTATAAGGGCCATGATTTTAACATTTTCGGATTCAGAAACTTGCAGGAGCATACTTTCCGTGGATTTTATTCTGAATTTCGTGAATTGACAGGATTTTATCATTGTGCGTATTCCTTACAATCTTTTAATTTTGTTAACTTACCTACTGCTAGAATTCATTTTCTTTAACCTGTTCAGACACCAATCTGATTTGCTTGGCAGCATGTTTCCTGGGTATGTTTCTGCCTACATTGTTGTCGTTACACATATATTTGCAAAAAGTGTTATTAAATTTGATTATTTGTAATATTGTAATGTTATGTCAGTAGGTTTATTATGAGGAAGCAGGACAAGGATATTCTGTGTTTATATTAAGGGTCTCTTTTGTATTGTTCATCAGTAAGACACACAATTTAAAATTAACCTGGCTTTCTATGGTAGAGTACCATAGTTCATTTTTAGTCAGCTTGTTCTTGTTTCTAAGGAAAGATTTATCAGTAACATATTATCCAATCTTGTAGTAATATACATCATTTACTTCTAAAATTTTCAAATCTAATAAAATTTTCAGTGTTCTTCAATTTTTCCCCCCATTCTGGAGGCTCTTTTAGCATCATCCATGCAATAGAAGAAACTTCTGACAGTCCCATAATTCAGACATTTAACAAACAACATGAGAACTGGAATATCAGAATTAAAATGCAACTGTGTCAATCTTAAACTGAATTAACAACTCCTTTAGTCAAGTTTTTGAAAAAAAAATCCAAACAGATTATCCATAGAAACAAAACTCTTTGTTTTTTCTTCAGTAAAGAATGTTGAACATCTATTCAATAATCTCTTTGATTTCAAGCAGTGCTAACTTCACATGAAAAACAAATGATTGTGGTCTCACATCTGATGGAAAGCAATCGGAAGGGTTTTTTTTATTATTAGCAGGAAGATTTGGATTGATGTCGTTATTGTGCTAATTGTTTGCTTTTCTTTAATGCATTTCTCTTTACTTGTTTATTGACATGTGAGCTAAATGAATAATTTTCCTTAGCCTTACAGGCCGATGGTGCTGAATGGCAAAGAATTTACCTTGGAGGTGGGATTTTATATTTGCAGCATGAATGCTCCAGAGCACAATTAGTTCTCATCTCTGTCTGAATCTAATGTCGTGTAGAATTTTCAGCACTCAGTCACTCTAAAATGTAGTTCTTACAAAAGTTACAGCTGATGTAGGCTATAACGAGGGCACTTGGTTGACAAATGTGATAAGTCTCTTATCTGTGGTCTCCTTTTTCCAATTATAACAAACTATTGATTATCCATAGGCTGATACCCAGTTTGCAGATTATAAGTGCAAGCTTCTTCCTTTTTAAAACAATGATGATTTATTGTAGCCTATGATGACTTATCGCTAGGCAGACTTCATCAGTAACATGAACTACATGAGGGAAGGAGAGTCTCGATGGTGTCGGCACACAGGTCTCCGTTACCGCTAGGCAGACTTTGTTAACACGAGCCAGCCACCGGCACAACTTGCTGGTCACTGCCATGACTAAAAATGCATCTTCGACAAAATAGATTTCTTTTATTTAGGCCTATATATTGCTTTTAATGAAAACTCAGTATAAAGAACATATGACAAATTTAGTAGCATTTGTATCCTATTAAGATCTCATTAGATTATAAGTGAAAACCATAGTAACATTGGAAAGATTGAAGCAGACTGAAAAATTCAATGCCATAGCTGGGATTTGAACCAGGATCTTCGGCTCTCCGTGCCGCTGCTCTACCACCGAGCTACCATGGCAAAATGCCAGTACAACATTGGGATGAGATTCTGAAAGTCTGATTGTTGTTGTCATTTCTAAATGACAGTGATTTCTTTATAATTCAGTATTTTAAAGTCAACCCGGAAAAAAGCTTGACAACTTTACGTGCTAAAAAATCCATAAGAACTTTGAATGATGAGTGTGAAACAAGAGACTTAGCATGCAAAATGTCAACCAAGTGTTGAATAATACAATAACCAAGTTACCTCACATTTTCTCCTTTGTTCTTTTTCTTGCCTAAGCTGGGCAAACAAAGCAGTGAAAAACCTACATAGGCCTACCGGTACCTTTTCTCCCTTGCTTTTCTCATAACCTGGTACCAACCATACTGTATCTTATTAAATTGTTACTAATAGTAGACTGAAATGTAGACTTTGCTTCTAAACCATATATTACATGGCTTATTCAAATCGATCAGAGTATTTTGATCATTTCTCATACACTCTTGTAAATGAGGATTCTATACAATTTAAGCTTGATGCACTGTCAAGGTCAATGTGGCCAGAAAGTGGGATCAAATCATACTCAGTTCATTTTCAATACCATGTAAGTGGCTATCACATTGAGATCATATTGAAAACTGTAGATAGTGGATAGTAGCCTATACCATTACCAACGTAAGTTAGAATTGTAGTTTAGGCTATACCACTACTTCTTTAAATGAAATTTTCTGTATTTTTTTTTAAATTTATGCATCAACTGTTTTAATTCACTAAATAAGCCTTAACCTTCTGCATAATAAACGGAATACCAAGAGGGTTACTGTGGTATTGTTACTGTGGTAAATGTACAGAAACAAAAGTGGTCGTACACAATAACAATGCAATGCATCAGATAACTTACGTATCTCAATTCAAAGTTTGGCTCTAATTGAGAATTATATTATTTTCTGTAAAACAAAGTAGCCTACATATGTTTGAATTTTGCAGATTTAATGTTTATTGCAATTACACATGTTGCAGTTTCTATCAGAGGAGGTTTTTCACACTTTTTCAATCTTCATAACTTCAAGTTCACTACACACAAATGAATAGCATTTGTCACATTTTGTTTTGCATTTCCGGTTTTTTTTCCTAGGAAACAGTTTTCAACGTCCAACACTGGCAGTCCCTTGTAGACGTTCCATTGAACTCTATTGCTGTCTCTCTATGCTTACATCTTCACCAAGCAATTCTTGCTGTTATTGTGCTGGCAGGCATTCCTGTCAGCTTCAGCATTCCTTCTACAATGTGAATTTATATATGTATGCTTTCTTGTTACTCAGAATCCCATATGGGGTACCAGAGAACCCCCATAAATATCAGAATTATTACTTATCATATAGACAAATTTATTTGACAAACTCAACAATGGTAGTATCTCAAGTAGTCTGAGAAATACTAAACTAATTTTAACAGTTACAAATAATAAAACAGTTATGTTGGGGTCCTGCAGTACACCACATCGTATGCAGAAGGTTAATGCTCATTTTAAAATTTATATGTTTCATCATCCTCAGCTTTTGTTTACACATTACAAACCAACATTAACTATTACGGTGGTTTTGTTAACATGAAAATCTTTGGAGAATTCTGACCAATTTGGGTATGACACACAAGTTTGTAATTATATATAGTCTGGAGTGTCCTCGTTACAATCAGTCTATTAAGATCGATTTGAATGCACCAAGTAAATATGGTAATAACAGCTGGTAATAAAAATCACTTTTTCTCTCTTGCAGCTTCTTTTCAGACTTACAGGTAGTGAATAGATTTAAACATTTTGTCTGTACCTATTTAATCTTAGAACAGTGTGTTTTAATTAGCTGTATTTTTATTGTATCCACTGTAATATAATATGTCCACTGTAATTTACTACTTAACCACAGTAGGATTATTTGCACAAAAACTTAACCATAACGCAGCAATTAATTCTTAATCACTATTATCACATCTGTAGTGTTTTTCTAACCTATTTAATTCTACCATATGTAACTGCAAAAATTCTATAGAACAGTTTCATTGCTTGATGGAGTTAAGATATGTATTTTCAGCTGAGTATTACCTTTGTGTTTGGGGTTTTCTTAAATTCATATGTCAGAGGCACTGTTAGCATTAATGGAGACTGACTTGTTTACCGTAGTTTGCTGTGGTAATGCCAACAGAAAATTACAATGCATAGCCAATGCCAAGAATTGTGTTCATCTCATCAAAATGATGCAATGAAATCATACAAAAAAGATAAATGACAAGAAATATGCACCAGTAATACGAATATCTTACAAATTAATTTTAGGACACTGTTATTGAACAGTAATATGTAAGAAGTAGATATGTATTCATGAATCCACAGAATTATTGTATCTGGTGAGCATTAAATGAGAATATGGAATAATAATAATAATATTTATTCACCATTAGGGATTACAAGAATCCAAAGGCTTCATCATACTTAAGAACTAAAAAAAATATTAAACAAAACATACCTATACATACAGTACACACTCATATAAAATGCAGACATTAGAACAAAATAATACAGATTACAATAAGACACGGACATTTAGAATTTTACTTGTGATTCAATTTTGACTTATAGAAATGGAGAGGAAAAGAGAAAGAGGAGAGAGCAGGAGAAATCACGTAGGTTTCACATGGAAACGTGGTCACATTAAGTTACCACTAAGTTAGTACCTATCATCGACTTACTATCTGTTTATTGTTATTCAACTTTTACTTTGACAAGTTTTTATAATTTATGGTTTTGGGAAACATCTGTTTCAGTATCTTTTATTAAATAAGTTACTGTTTTCAGGGCATATATTTTCTCATGATTACATTACATTGCATTTTGATTTCAATGTTTACTCCCAGCAGATGAATGACAATATTTATCTTCCTAGTATGTAGTATTAGGTGCTGGACAGTGGGCAGCCCACAATGTCTTCTTGTCTCTGCTAAAATTTTATAGAGAAATTTGAGCAACTTCTGCATTGAATTCTGCTGAGACCTCTCGAGGCTCTGTCTTCTTTATTGAATTTAGAATTTTCTTTGCCTAGATTTTCAGTACTCTCTCCTTGGCGTGACATATTATCATCTTCAAAAAATTAATGGGGTAAGAGATTCATCTTCAACTTCCTGAAGCCTTTTCAGTATTTGCTGCTCTTGTAATCAGACTTTTTTAACACTGCATACAACTAACACAATAATGAGTCCGAACCTAAGAACTGCAAAGGATCAATAGACTATGAGTTGACATGTGGTGGGAACAACAACAATACAATATCTTACCTCTGTACTCCAGAAAAAGTAACATGATGAGACACTTATGTACCGCAACAGTCAAAATGTGAGCTGCTATCCATATGAGAGTGAATTGTTTGAACACTTCAGAGCTTATATCAACTTATTCTGTTATTAAGCAGTGAAAGGTATACAATATCTCACTGTATTGGCTTGAGTGGTAAACAATAGAACATGCTTTGAAATCAATAGTGAGCACAGTGCTCATACTTCGACCAACATTGGATTAAGGGTAATAATAGGAGAGATATGGTGCTGTGAGTCGTACTCTGAAAAATTCAGTTGGGAGAGCTTTGACATGTAAAGTTGAAGGTTATGGGTTTGAATCCCAGTGTCAAAGGAATTTTTTCCTAAAACATTCTCACGTAAAGTTCAACAGAAACAATATTCTGTGGTTTCATGAATGTATATTAATTATCTGCATGTTACAGAAGCTTCAGGTGAAAATGGATGTGGGCTTGCCAAGTCCAGCTTGTCCAAGAGAGTGCAAGTTATACAAGAATATCTGCATGCTTGAAGTATCTATCTAGTTCACTATTTCGCATATCTACCTGATCTGACTACACTGTCTTTAGCAAAATAATAAAGAAGCCTTTTCATGTACAATGGTTTTCAGCTGAAACACATGAAATCACTGACTGCAAGGATGTTCAATTTTTCTCTATAAATATTGATTTGAAGTGAAGAACATGTTGAAAAGCTTTCAGCAAAATTTTCTGTTAGCATCATCACCAGCCTTACTATGGAGGGTTGTTTCTGATCTGTGGGGACATTTCGAATTGTGATAGTGACAACATTGAAAGCATCAAGGACACTTCTTGCATGTGAGCAGATAGGGTTAGTCAGGTGCATCTGAACATATTGGTTACAAATGTCTAAGTGCAAGCTTGCCCAAGAAAATCAGTCACTTCTTGGAGAACTACATTACCCATAGCCCTTCCCGATGCTAATTATAGCTCATCAGCAATCATAAAAGCCTGCAAGAAACTTAGCTTCCGTGTTTCTAAGAATGGTATCTGCTGTTTTTTAACACTACTGTTGATACATTACTGTTGATACATTACTGTTGATACATTGCAGAGTTTTCAATGTATCCTCATGACATTTTCATGTGAGCTAGATACTTTCAAAATATGTATTCACAATTATTTTGAAATGTTTATATTGAAAACTGTGCCCATAATAATTTTCATTTAATTTTTTGGTTTAATTTTAGTAATCATTTTTCTTAGCCACACTTAAAAATAATTTTTTAAAGTTTAAAATGAATCTAATACTTCACATTATGCAATGGTGCGTGGGTTTCTTCCTAGACAAAGGGTTCATTGGAGAAAAATAAAAAATAAAACTTTTTACATTTCAATTTTTTTCTTTTTAAATTCATTACTCAACATAAACATATCATATCTCCTTTAAAAATAACACATTTAAATGAAAGTGTCATTTTATGAACACATCTATTTTGAGTATGTAATGCAAAGTTTCATGACTGTAGGTCTACCCATTTTGGAGAAATCTTTTACCAGTAAGTTTAAATGTAAAAAAAGATTATTTAAAGTTTACAAAGTGCTTACTGAACATAAAACTACTTATTTTGTGTACATTGAATTTCTAACCTTACTTGAAGGTCTGATAACTGTAACCTTCTATTACCTAAATTACCTTACCAAAAAATAATAGTACTAATTATAATAACTATCAATATAAAATTTTCAATAAATACACAAAATATAAATTGATTTAAAGTGTAAGGTTGCATGGACCGCTTTTAAAAACATTAAAATAAACATACTTAGAACAAAGACAGCATAATGAAATCTTTGCTAATATATTCCTCATGAAACCATACATTTTCTGACACTAAATTTGAAATATGGAAATAAATATTATTTTTGTACCAAAACTCAATAGTGTGTCCCCTTAAATAAAATTGGTAAAGCTCAATTGGGACTATTTCCTGAAGGGAAAAAAACAGCTACAAGCCGTACACTTGGAATCGTAAAGAAGGTTAAGGCTCTCATTCGTAATAGAAATCCACGTACTCAAAGAGCCAATGCAATCAAGGTGGGTACCTCTGTTAGCACTGTTAATAGAGTTATTAACATAGAATTAAATTTTGAAAAGCATCATAAGAGCCGTGTTCACAAGGTCCTACCAGATCATGTTATTACAGAATGATGCACCAACAGCAGAAAGCTGTATGAACATCACCTGGCTGGAGATAAATGGAAATAATGTGGTTACTTTAGATGAAGCATTTATCTATATAAATGACACCAATAAGCCGCTGGCCATTTTTTACTGAACAAGAGATAGAAATAATCTTGAAAATCAGTATGCAGCATGCAGAGAAAGTTTTTCAAAGGGCTTCATGGATATAGCAGGATATTGCTACAGTGGGAAGTTCATCATTTGCCGAGTTGCAAAGAAGGCAGAAGTTAACTCCAAATACTAAGAGGAGAATGTTCTGATACAAATTTATTGCAGTGAGATCCCAGCTCTCTATGGTCTCTAAAGATAAGGCTTCCAGCCAATACCTCTAACTCAACAAAATTTTCTTGAAGAAAATGTAGCAATAAATTGGAATAAATGTAGTATCCTTTAACAATATTCCTTGAAATCGCCTGATGCTTCATCAATGGATTTTTGTGCATTTCGTCTTCTTAAAAGGCTCTGGGAAGCAGTAGACCTTGCTCAATAGATGGGCTTTGGAAAGCTGTAAGGAGAAGTGGTCACAGATTGACATGAATAATTTGCATTCAAGTCTTCTACAGTGGAAACTGCTCTGCAGGGCGATAGCTCGGGTACATGGTGCCACATTGAACATCATCGCAGCTGGTAGCAGTAAGGATTTTCTAATGCTGTTTTCTCTGGAAATCATCCCCAGAGATTGGAAACAACCCTCTGTACATTTTTCTGAATGGATATTATGCCTTGTAAAGTAATTTAGTGATGTTAGTATAATATAATTTATTGCTGGCATAATATCTAATGTAGCAGAAATATATTTTTAAAAAATTGTTTTTAAGATAGTCAGTCTCGGTGCCGGTTTTGTAAATAGCTCCAATACTATAAAGTTCAAAATTAAACCTATACCATTTTATTATGTGGCATTCAACTACAGGGATAAAACAGTTGATTACAAAAGTGTTGCCATATTTTACATTTGATGCTAGGATTGTTCAAGGTAATAGGTTTTTATCTTGTAATTTCAAATAGTTATATTATGTTGTATTCTTGAATTTTTAATTACATGGTCCTGTAACCTTTATTGTATTTCTTACTATTGCCTGATGATTTCAGACTTGGCCGGAAGAAGCCTTAGAAATGGTAGCCCAAAGATACATGGCTGATATTAATTTACATTATGAAGTAAAGTCGGCTGCTATCTCAGCTTGCAAGTATTTTCATGTTAGTGCAAGGTGAGTTTTTTGTATTGTATTGCGTTCTTTATTCACCATAAGAATTTTAAAAATTCATTATTTTGTCAATACACAAAACGACAAAAATCAAAACAATATAAAATATAACAACACTAAAACAGTTAAATATACAGCGAACTCCCAATTAGCTATGGGTGGAATATCAGGTGCAGATCATTGTGTAAGGTTCTTCCTTCCTTTTAACCCTTTGAAGGTGGAATAGGGATATAACCCGGTGCAAGATTTTGAATTTCCAACACTTTATTTAAATTTTCTTCATTTTATTTCGTTATATTGTGCATAGGGAATGTTAAGTGGCTTCTAGAAGTGGGTGTATATGTGTAGCCCATAACAATGCCTGCAGCTACAATAGTAATAATTCTGACATTTGGGTTATCCATGTTTTTCAGTAACTATTCCTAAATGTCATGGTACCTATTAACACAGATAATAGGGAGTTTGCTGTATAGAGAATGTTAATTGATATATCACAAGTTTGCTGTATATAGAAAGTTAATTGCTACAAGTGATAATACAATCTTACTAACATAGGGAATTACAATATGAAGATCTATGAAAATTGTGGTATTTAAATAGAATTCCAAATTCAAAATAATTGCAAAGAAATCAGATGGGGTTAGGTAAGATGACCATGGAGGGAATTCATCTGGAGTAGCACGTTCACTCCAATGACTTGCAAATTTAGCCTTAAGATGGCCTTGAACAGTCAAGCAAAATGGTGGCGGAAACTCATACTGCTGCAAAATGAAGTACTTGCTATCCTAGGGCACCTGAAAAATGTCTCAAATATTCAGCAGTCTCAACCGATGTTCCTTGATGGTTGTTTGTTTACTATCATGCAGGCAGCTTGTCTCCTAGAACTTCCTCAATTGTAGCCTATATGAAGTTATTGTTTTGTCTGTAGGTGCTACAGTCTGATAGTTTGCATGGCATTGCCTTGTACTGTCACAGCCAATTCAAATTTAACTAATTCTAATATGCAGTAAACTTTTTGTTTTCACCACTGAATGCTGCCATGTTGATTTCATTGTTGATTGCTCTCTGGCAGTTGAATAAATACAAACTTGGAAAAGATTTTTTTTCTACCCACATGAGTAATTTTGCTATGTCGTACATGTTGCACTATCAGTGTTGAAACCCTGGAGGAACTTATGAATAACTCTGTATTTCCTCTAGAGGGTAAGGATTTAGCTTAACCTCTATAAACCATTTTAAAATTGGCAAATGTATGACAGATATTTGAGTTTAGAGACTCTCACAAAATGCATTCCTAGCATGTTAAACTGCATGAGTGGTAGAAAACAAGAGGGATACTTCAAGAATCAAGATCACCCTGAAGAGGCAGGATGAATTTTGAAAGGCCCAGGTTATGTGAGACAAAGAGTTGGACAAGCTAAAATATAGATTTATTGATTTAGCTCAGTGCAACTTATTTAATTTGTATTACCATCAGTAGGAAATTCAAAATGCATTACTGCATGTATACATCTATTTCGGTTTTAAAGATTTGTCATTCTGCTTTTCCATGCAGGCAAATTTCAGCAGAATTCTACAAAGAGGAAGGAAGGAAAACATACATGACCTCCGCAGCTTACCTAGAACTTATTCATTCCTTCACTCAGCTCACCAATGAGAAGCAAGATGAAATAACACAAGCAAAGTTAAGATACATTGGAGGTCTGGATAAGCTACATTTTGCTGCTGAACAGGTGAGAACATAACTTCCTTCTGCTAAGCTTTTTCACCGCTGTGCATTAACATGATAAATCTAGTTATCACATGAGCTGAACTTCAGCACTTTGCTTCACTTATCAACTGACTAAACCAGGTTTTGAGAATCCAGATGTGCACCTGGTGGAGGTTTAAGTAACTTTTTGATGATTAGGCTATGTTCTTCTGATATTCCTTCCTTTTTCAGATTTTTACCTAATTTCCTGATCTTTGGATCTTTTTACTAAATTGTCAGTGATCTTATAACATCTTATAAAAACTTGGGTTGTAATATGTCCTTAAAAGTACACTTCCTGCACTTGCACCTAGATTTCTTCCTGGAAAATCTTGGTGCAGTGAGTGATAAGCATGGGGAACGCTTTCATCAGGAGATTTCAGCTATAGAAAAGAAGTATCAAGGCATATTGAATCGTAATATGCTGGCCAATTACTGTTGGACCATTAAATGGGATGCTCCACAGACAAAATATAGCGGGAAATCGCAATTTCTTACTTTCTAGGTGATTTACAATGTTTGAATATTGTTTAGTTAAGAATACAGAAAGTATTAAAATGTTTGAAATTATAAATGCCTCTCTCGGAAACCTTGCATGATTGGAAAAAACCAGTATCATGTTTGAATTCAGGAGAAAAAATATTATCAGAATGACATATTTTCCTTTCTCAGATAAAAAAAATATGTATACTTTTTTGTTTTTCAGAGTTATTCATCATTTTTTCTGCCAACAAATATGTCTTGCACACAATCTCCCATGGTTACTACCAAACAAAGTAATTCAATGATATAACAAAATGTTTGGCAGACAAAAACGTTCCCTTCTAAAGGTCAAAGCCCTCACAAAGTATTTCCCTGAAAAGAGTGGAAAAACCCAATTTTTTCTCGTACATTCCAGGATACGGTCTACTTCAAAAATATATATATTATTTCATAAACCTGAATTCCGCTCTGATCAGCGCTAGAATTTTAGATAGTGAGAACCAGGAACCAAGTGAATCAGCAGGTGGCACTTCAGAAACAGTTCTCCAGAAAACAGCCTGGTGCTGAAAGGGTTAACTAAGAGAACTTTCATATGTGGGGACCCAGCTCACAAATTTTCCAGGGTGGCGCAAGGAGCCTAAGCCCCAGGTTCTGAAGCCACTGATAGTGTGTACATTTGCATTTTTCTAGGTTGCCGTAATGCAAGTAGAGCTGTCTGAACTGAAGCCGCAGCTAGTGCTGGCAGCAGAGGGGACAAGACGGATGATGAAAGAAATTGAAAAGGAAACGATCAAAGTAGGAACTGCTTCAGACCTAGTGAGGAAAGATGAAAAAGTAGCGAACATTCAGGCTGCAAAAGCTCAGGAGCTGAAGGTAGAGTGTGAAGCAGACCTAGCTCAAGCAATTCCTATCCTGGAAGGTGAGATAATGCAGCCTACTAGACTGCACGTCATGTTTATATTAGCTATATTTTAACCCTACATCAATAGCAAGGCATCCACAAGGTGCCAAGTGCAACTTTTTGGCATAATAATTTTATAATTTCATTATCACATCACACTTACAGCATTGAGCAACACTTGTAAACTTGTGATTTGTTAGGATTACTTCACATTACTTAAAACTAAATACAGTATACACATTTGAACTCATGAAGATCTAAGTAAACAAGAAGGTTTAAAATGAAAGACAGAGAGCATATTATTCAATAATTCTAATTCAATAATTCTATAGACTGCAAAAACTTCTACAAGATAATTTCACATATAGAGATAATAGGGTAGTTTGAACGTATTCTTTGTTTATATATTCATGGATTATTTAAAATTGGAATCCAACAAGTATGCAATTACTGATGTTTGAAATCTTGTTTTCTTAGTTTGAGATTTAATTGCTGATGGCAATTTGTCGAAAAATTTAATTGCCATGTGATTAAAATCTATACTGATATGATTTTATATTTGTTCTTTGTACGTTTATGAGGGTAAGTCAGTAAGTATCTGCACTTTTTGTTTAATCTTTTGTGGGTTGGCCATACCGCTTTGTACTCATGCACATAGATATTTTGTTCATTTGTCTTCACTTGTGGAATGTTTGACCATTATGACTTCACTGAGTGTTGCGCTGTTGAACATTAAACATGGCAGCCCCGCTCAAAGAAGTAAAGTAATAAAGTAATGTTTCTACCCATATTTCCAGACTTTGTCTTTTATGCAAATTTGGAAGTCCTGTAGTATTTCTAAACAGAATGTTAGATGGAATATCCTGGTTGACATGAGTAACTGCATTAGTAAATAACTTACCTTCACTTGAATAGAAACTCTGATCACCTATTCTGCGAATTTCTGGATAACTTGCAATGATAATCATGTGGGGCTAAGCCTTGAAAGCCCACTGAGGCTAATAATTAGCTGGCAGTTACCTGTTATTGTATTTTGGTGTAATTATCATTTATAGCTTATTCTATTTAAAATAGAGTATAACATTTCTTACCATCAAGCAGGAGACAGTTACGGTGGTAGTTGTAAATTATGTGTTTGTTTATTCAGATGCGATTGCTGCTCTCAATACACTCAAACCCACTGATATTACTGTAGTAAAGTCGATGAAAAACCCACCAGATGCAATCAAGCTGGTTATGGCTGCAGTATGTGTAATGAAAAATGTGAAACCAGACAGAATCATTGATCCAGCAACTGGGAGAATGGTAAGGTCATTACTTAAATTCAGTTGGAATGGGGAGACACAATGAAGTGGAACAATATTAATACATAATATCTTGGAGGAACAACTCACTAATTCATTATTATTCATTACTTACTAGTAACCGATTTTCGATAGGACCTTCCTATCACGTCCAACTCATGGCTACATGCACTCCTCCCCTTATTTTAATTACCAACCTGAACCCTACTGCAAACAGAAAATTGAAGATAATACTCTGAGAAAACATCACCACCTTGCCATCAACGAATAAATTCAATATTATGAATGTGATACAATCCACTCGCTTGGAAAACTTCCCACAAGAACAGAAATGCAGAATATACCAGTCCAATTGTAACAACTGCAATTTAAAATACATAGGAAAGACAAAAAGAAGTTCGGAAACAGGACCAAGGAACATTTTAGACACATTAAATGTGCTAATATAGAAAAATCGGCAATAGCAGCCCATGTTTGGAAAACAGGACATCAAATAGATTCAAAACCAGGTATTGAAAAAATTTATTCATGGACATCAGCAACTTACAGCATTGGAAAAAAAATCGACATACACAAGAATAACCTAATGAACTTTGACATTCCCACAGAGGACAACATCATCATAAAGTTCATTAGATGTCCACCAGAGGATGCTGATGCAAACCAACAGACAGATGGAGTATAACTGTTGAAAATGATGAGGAGGCTCATCGAAACCTGGGTTCTAAGTTAGTAATTAAAATAAGGGAAGTAGTGTATGTAACTCATCTCAATATTAAAAGTAAAGTAAAGTGATCCCTATACAGGCCTTGGAGGCCCAGAGGGTTCCAGGAGGTTGAGGCTCCCAGATTTTGGGCATTCGGCACGTGAAGGTGGTAAGGTTGTCAGCCTTACGCACCGGCCGCCTTTACCCCCAGGATTGCTTCTGGTACTCATTTCTTTTGGAGGCTGAGTCAACCCCAGGGCCATAGTGCCACCAGAAGGATTAGGCCAATTGAAAAACTCCAACGACCTTATCGGGAATAATCGAACCTGCGACCTTCCGGTTTGTAGTGCAGCGCCTCAACCACTACGCTACGGCGTACCCCCCATCTCAATATTATTTTTTCATAATATAAAGCATGCTACAGTACTGAGTACCAGTACCATTTTTTTAATTAAATGCTATGTTATGTTAAAATATGAGTGTGAAATTGTTTTAACACTATTTTCAGACAAATGACTACTGGGGACCAAGTAAAAGAGTTCTTGGAGACATGTACTTTCTGCAGTCATTGAAAGAATTTGATAAGGATAACATTGCACCTGCCATTATGAAGAAAATAAGAACAGAATACCTACCGAATAAAGACTTCAAGCCAAGTACAGTGGCTAAAGCTTCTAGCGCTGCTGAAGGTCTTTGTAAATGGGTTATTGCTATGGATATGTATGACAAAGTGGCAAAGGTATGTATGTGATAATGAATAAAACAGGAATTTCAGTCTAGATCTGGTGACACTTTATGTTTCTGTAGGCTGAGACTTCACAACCTTTTGCATAAATGAAGGGTTCTACAGCATTTTATCATTTCTTTCATTTCTGCAGGAAGTAGCTCCAAAGAAAGGCAAGCTAGAGATAGCAGAGTCAGAGTATAATGCTACCTTAGCTTTACTGGAGGAGAAAAGGAACCAGCTCCGAACATTGGAAGAGCAGTTAGCTGATCTGCATAGAAAACTGAATGAAGCTAATGTCCGCAAGCAAGCTTTGGAAGACGATGTTACTCTCTGTGCTAATAAGCTAATGAGAGCCGAAAAATTGATAGGTAAGTGTATTTCGTATATAGTGGTCATGATAACTATACAGCCGGCTGCAATTATTGTTGGGACGGCTTTTATTCATCAGAAAATAAAGTTCTATGAACCAGTTCTAAGTTGAACCAAACTTACAATCTGTGAAGTTTGTTCATTGGCAGAATATTTGCACTTTCTTTACCAAAGGTTGCGAGCTCAGTTCCTGTTAATTCTTTAATAAATCATGTTATGGTAGCCTATTATGAACGTTCTGGGATGTTAAAATATCTATAAAAAAGCAAACTTCCTGGAAAAAAGTGAAAAAAATATACACATTTTATTTGCCTTAACATAAAAACAAACAAATGCCATAAGCAACAAGAGAAAATAGGCCTTTTATTGGGATTAGTGTCTCGTTCACTTGCCAGATATATTACCAGAAATTTGTAAATAAAATAATTAAGAATCATTTTAGATTTGAATGTGGAGTCCGTATTACTCACTTGTTTCACAGATCAGCTATTTAATGACTGTAGCTACTTTGCTTGTTGACAGAAGATTGGTATAAACATGGCTATATAATTAATATTGGCTCCAATCATATTATGTTGTTCAACTACCTGTATAATCGTATTAATTCTTCAAACCTTTCCGTTTGATTTAATAACACTTAAACAAAATATATCCAATTTCATTGGTTTAGTTATGTGCTATTTTTGTATTCAGGCAATGACCAGACTGACTTCCACACTATTCTGTATCTGAACTTATAATGTTTAGGCGGCCCATCCTTTTTTGCAGCCGGCTGTACATATACAAGTTTGAATTTCTATTACAAAGACTGAGGATGCAAAGAGTTTGTACAATTGCATGAAATATATTATCTGTTATAGTGCTCACAAGAATATAATTTCTGGTTAGATAACACTGGTAAAACTAGTGTATAGGTTCAAGTGCTAGTGAAGGTGTAATCTCTCTATGAAGCGATAAAATTTTCATATAAAATTCCTCAAGTAAACCGTTATTTCTTTTCCATTTCATGAGCATCTCGGACACAGTCATCACATCATTCTCCATGGAACTTCTAAATATGGCAAAATATTTTCTTCAGTATTTCCATGTTATTATGTAAAAGGAGAGATAAACAACAGAAAACCCATAAAATCATATGCAAACTGTTACTCCTTCTGCATTTACTCTTGCAAATACCATACAGTTGCTTTCCCTATCACTAGTATAATTTTGTACCATATCAGTCAAGAATGTTTAATTTTTATCTTATGTTTTTCCTTCTCTTTGTTAACTCCTTGCAAATGGTCCATACAAATTGTAGGACTATCAATATTTTAAAACATTTTCAGGTTCATAGATTACTATTATTCTTTTTGTATGAATAAGATATGTGTTGTATGTTTGTATTTTATAATTAGATTGATGAAGCCAGCCATGGATATTGTATCCCTAAGGTTAATAATAATAAAATAAAAAAAATAAAAAAGTCTTGATGAAAGTGTACTGCCATTCTCATTCTCATTCAATAAAATTTATGCATACTTTTCTTACACATTAAACGTTTACAAGTGGAAATCTTGAACCTGGTTATTCTTTGCGTTTTCAAAGACAGAAGGCACATATCTTCCTCTGTGAGGTCCCCTGAGGTTGTTTCTCTACATCTGGAGCATTCTCCTCCAATATATCTGGAATATACTTCTTTAGGCACCGCAGTTAAGTTGGAATGTGTTCTGCTATGAGTAGACCTATCATAATGAAGATATATGAAGTAAAAAGTTTTCCCTATACAGGCCATGGAGGCCCAGAGGGTTCCAGGAGTTTGAGGATCCAAGATTTTATACATTCGGCACGTGAAAGTGGTAAGGTTATCAGCCTTATGCACCGGCCGCCTTTACCCCCAGGATTGCTCCTGGTACCCATTTCTGTTAGAGGCTTAGTCGATCCCAGGACCATGGTGCCACCAGAAGGATTAGGCCAATTGAAAAATTCCAACCTCATCAGGGATAATAAAGATATGTGCAACACTTATATTGTGAAGCAGCTATTAGATTTCACTGCTATTGTCTTGGAGAAACTCAATAAAGAAACACTCAATACTTCACCGTTACTATATTCATTTATAGGTCTCGTGTAACTCAATAAAGAGACACACTACCATCAAGCAAAACTAGCACTATTCATAAGCATTCATGACCTGCAGATCACTGTAAGAAAAATACTAACACATCCAGGTCCAAGGTAAATATTGTTTTGTCTAGGTATCCAGAGAATATATGGAAGCTAAAATTTCCCTCTCCATTTATACCAGAACGATACACAGTTGTACAAACTTGCGTAGCAACAACAGCTACAAAAATCACAATTATATTTGTTTTATGATTTTCCTTTAAGTTGTTGTGTGGCAGTTATTCTATTCTTTTCTGTGACTTTCATGTTTAACCATAAATCTTGAAGGGGTGACATACAGCTCCTGTTTTTTTTTATAACATACATGTGCTCTTTATGTTATTTTGCACCAAAATTAGTCCATATTTTACTCCATACCTGAGAATTTTTAGCCCATATGTATGTATGTATGTATTTAACCATTTTCATTAGCCCTACATATAAATCTTAGCCCTGCTAATCACATTATTGTTTATTCTTTGTAGGTGGTCTAGGCGGAGAGAAAGCTCGGTGGTCAGCTGCTGCTGATGCACTACAACATGACTATGATTCACTTGCTGGAGACATACTAATCTGCTGTGGATTCATGTGCTATTTAGCTCCTTTTACTAGCCCCTACAGGTAATAAAGTTAATTGTATGTAGACCTACTTGTGAGTTGTATAACTATGGGGTAGAATTGTCTCTGACAGAAGTTCTTTATTTTTTATTCATTATCAGAAGGAAATGCGTCGAAGATTGGAGAACTTACATCTCTGAATTAAAAATTCCGTGCTCTGGAGAATTCAGCCTCAGAAAAGTCTTAGGTTCTGATATTAAGATACAAACTTGGAATATTGCTGGTCTGCCTAATGATTCATTTTCAGTAGAGAACGCTATAATTGTGGACAAATGCAGAAGGTATGTAAATTTAATTCTCTTAAATCAAATAGGCCTACCTAACAAAGTGTTAATGTACATTAAACTTTGAACTATTCAAGTTTACATTGTAAGTAGTTAGTGGTACTCAATAAAATAGAGCTTGTTTGGAAGGATCTTGCCTTCATCATCAACAGAGTTCCACTGACAAATTTGTCTCTAAATCTCTAGGTAATATAAATTTTGAGATGACATTGTTGTCCTGATTATGTCACTTTGCCCCCTGTCAATAATTCTAATCTAAAATACCTGCTAAGATCTCATGTGAAAGACAAACTCCCATCCCATGAATACAAATTCATGCATTCATCAAATTAACTGTAATAACTGTGAAAAATATACATTGATAAAACAGAGAATCAAAATATAGGCCTAAGTACAACGACAGGTTGACCAGACATCCCAGTTTTGAGCACACTGCCCCAGTGTCCCAATAAAATTTTTCAGGACATCAAAAGTCCTGGTATTTGAGGAATTGTTACTGCTGCTAGAAAAAAAAAAATATATATATATACCGTATATATATATATATATATATAATATATTTTTGCCACACAGTAAAACAACTTGCTACAAGAGTGTCAGAGATACCGTACCAGACTTGATTGCAGGCTTAGAGATTCTTGCAATAGTTTATTACTGCCATGAATTAGATCGGCATCTAGTTGAAAGCAATATCATTTCTGTCAGTTCAAGCTTTTATTGAATAATGATGACTTATTTTTACTTTGTTCCTCTTACTGCATACTGATCTGTTAATTTTTGCACAGAGTGTAGTTTGTTTTCATTTTACAGTGAAGATACCTAAAAGAAAATATGTATACAGAGATACACTGAAGACGGATTTTCCTTTTTTAGAGAAACTAAGGAAAGAAGAGCTCCTCAAGCAAATTAATACTTCTGAAAAGTACACCCCCCCCCCCAAAAAAAAAGACCTCACTTTGCATAATTGTTATCCATATTAGTTTGATCTCTAAGTGTGTTATTATTTTTCTAATTGTAAAAATTTCAATGCTTTAGTTGTAAAGAATAATATACGTAAATAAAGAACACACTGAAAAGGTTTGGTTATTTTATTGATTGGTAAGGTGTGAGTTTCCCCCCCCCCCCTTTCTTTTTATGATCTAGTCAACCTGTACAAGGAACACATGAAGAAATATTAGATCCCAACAGATGGAGAAATCTGCATTAAATCATTGTTTCTGGTGTATAGGTACGGTAATGAATTTTACTGTCAAACAGAATTACTAAAAATCATTTAAATACCACTTGACTGAACATATTGGAGAAATAATTATAAATCCAAAAAATGAGACCAACTACTAAATTTTTGATATTCCAAAGGACAATTTCCTCATCTCAAAATTCATATAATCTGAAGGAGGTAGAGAGAAAATAATCAGTGTACCTGGCTGATGGATGGATGGATGGATAGATGTTTTACCACATATGTTTCTCACAGGAAACTTCCACTGTTCCACAAATTTGCCTTGATTATGTAAATTTTATTGGCATTTGTGGTTGTGAAATTATATATATATAAATTCTGGTAACTCTACTAGAGAAAACTGATTCTGTTTCAGGTATTCACTTCTTGTAGATCCTCAAGGACAAGCCAACAAATGGATAAAAGTGCTAGAAAAACCAAACGGATTAAAATCAATAAAATTCTCTGATGATGGCTTCATGAAGAGATTGCATTCTTGCCTGGAATTTGGCTGTCCTCTTCTAATTGAGGGTATTGGCGAAGTTTTAGAGCCCTCAGTGGAACCTCTTCTGAATAAGCAGATTTATCATCAAGGTAAAATTTTTCAAGTCACAGCTGAATTTTCTCATATACTCAATTGATCATATTTGTTTTAATTGTGCCCATGTTTCTTATATTCACCATACAAAACAAATATTTTTTTTAAAATAATGAACACTATTATATGTGGGAATCACAGTGAAGTGATCAAATAATACAAAAATCTAAACAGATGCACTCAACTTCACTATTTTAAGTGTACTTACACATTATGCGTTTTGCTTGCATCCTCAGATAAGGTCCACTGCCGGATCCGTCGGTCGGTTCCTAGATGTCACTGTAAGCGAAATCATTTTGGAGATAAGGTCATTGTCCTTTGGGATGTCGAAATTCACTAAATTATTTTTGTTCCTCTGGATGAAGATTTTCTCCCATATCGTCAAATCTACTGGTTTGTTCACTGTTTTCAATAATTCCATGCCATCCTCGAACTCATGTTCTGTGGACCAATAATGATGCACTACTGCTGATTTTTCTACTTGTTTGTATCTGATGCTTCTTATATGTTCCTTGTGCCTAATGTTCAGATTTCTTTTTGTCTTACCAATGTAACATTTGTCGCAGTCTTTGCATTTTAGCTTATATATGCCTGAATTTTTGTTGGGGGAATCTTGTCTTTCTGCTCCGATTGTAGCAGAGTTTTAATGTTGCATATATTACTGGGTGCCACTCTGATATTAATGTCTTTGAATATTTTACTGAATTTGTCATGTAATTTCGGGTGGTATGTGAACTTTTTGAAAATATATCATCTTTGACGTTATTCAAAGTACCGTACTATGTTGTTCTATTAGTTTTCGTTTCTCAAAATTTCTTATTTTCTTGTTAACTAAATCCGGACTGAAACCATTGATATGTGCTGTACTTATGATCCTTTGATATTCTGTATCATATTCAATTTTGTTCATGGGTAATTTTACTAATCTGAACGTGAGGCTGTTCAGATTATTAAACATACCCAAGATCACACAAACATGCTATTCTGAACAGCCTCACGTTCAGATTCACAAGAAGAATAACATGCAACTACAAGCACTTAACTTAAAGGCTAACAAAAAAGATTTTACCTTATACAAGGGTTGGAAGTTCAATAGTGGCAACACATCTATAACATCAATGTGAATTACAGAAAATTCAAATCACAATTTTTGGTTGTTGGTTGGATATCCAGCATACTTCAGAGCAAATATTCTATCACAAGAAATGACTTTATAGTAACCAGAAGAAATTGAGCTGGCTCTATCAACCGGTCTAAAATTAATTTTGGATCTGACAGACAGCCAGTGATTAAAAATAATTCAATACTTTAAAATTATTTTTGATTCACAATAACATGCAGTTACATTATAAACTGTTTCAAGATTGGTTAAAAAATATTTTACTCATTCTAATGAATGATGGAGTGTAACACGTGATTGAACCTGCACCGGAAGGAAGTGAAGAACAGGTCACAGGCCTTGACTCGTCTTGCCCCATTATGTTATTGCATATGATAGAATATGGTTTTAGTATCAACTATCAATTTGGTGAATTAGTCCTGTGTTTACTCTTGAATTATGGCAGCCTTACTCATAGTTGTAGTTAGCTGCTAAAAACTAGTGCTAGCTGTGATGTACTGTGTACCAGCATGAGTACCGGTACTACCAAGAACTTTAGTCTTTTTTTAACACACCTCATATACTATAAGAGAATCTTATATAGTGCAGTAATTCTTGTATTATATTTAATAACAAGTTTTTCTATTCTCTTACTACTGCAAATATTATGTTATAAAAAAATCAGTTCTAAAAATCTGTAGGCCTACTGATAAGTTTGTTTGTTTTTTTCCTAGGGGAGAGTTCTTACATAAGACTGGGAGATTCCGTAATTGAATTCAACAAGAAGTTCAAGTTATATCTAACAACAAAACTGAGGAACCCACATTTTATGCCAGACATATACAATAGAGTGACAATTGTTAATTTTTCTCTAACACTAGAAGGCTTGGAAGACCAGCTGCTAGGCATTGTAGTCGCAAAAGAAAGGTAGCAATTTTTTTTTAACATTGTTGAATTTTTCATGCTTTTATTTGAGTGAAAAGTTACACATAGGGATCCTGGAATTTTTTAACAAGTTTTTTTGCACAAATTCTATTTTTATTATTATCTAATTTTATTATTCTCATACATCTTGTTTTTATTTTGTTATTGTTGTTGTTATTAGTTTTTTTTACTGTTTTTGGTCGCAAATAAGCCCACAGAGGACTATGGAAAGCACTTAAAGACCCAGGCCTATGTGTTTTTTCTTTTGTTCTCATATTTCTTTCAGTCTTTCCTTTTTCCTCTTGATGAACTTGCCGCTTCATCATTTTGGATCCACATGTGTCCCTGTTGTGAATGTCCTCCTGTGTGATTCTTGCCAGTCTTCTTTCAGCTTAACCGATAAATTTTCAAACTTAAGCTTTACTCCTGTTTTCATAGTCAAGTTCCAAAACCCTCTAAGTCCACTTTTTTCCAAAAATGTTTTTGTAGCAGATTATAATACGGAAAATTGGTCTCTACTGACCCCTACATCAATATTGTTCACAAGAGCTCTACATACAGTAGAAAATTTGAAAAATTGGGTGCTTTTTCAGTATCTTCTGTTTCCACTAACAACGTTTCCAATGTCCTCTAAATACCAAACAACTTTTCTAATATCCTGTATATCCAGCTTTGTCTTTATTGTATTATATTCTATTATATTCTTTGCTTTGAAAAAAGGCTCAGGTAGTTGTACTGCTATAATTTTAACTTACTGTGTTGTTGTACTGCTATAACAAACTTTACTGTATGCAAAGAAAGTTCCAAATGTCTTTTGAACAAAGTTACTAGAACAACTCATACATGGTTTGAAAATTAATATCCTAATGGCTGTAGGTAATTTTGTTGCTTCTGAAAGTTCTGGGGTTTCATTTGGGAGTTAAGACATGTATTACTACCATTCTATTTGGTAGCCTATAACAACTATTACATAAATACTTTCTCAAAATGGGATAAAAACACTGCTTACAATAATAAAGGTTAAGACTGTAAGTTTATGACTGATAGACCTACTTCTCAGTGGACATAACATAGACATAGTTAATCTTTGTAGTCTTCTTGGAATTTTTGGCTGAACATACACTTTCTTTCCTCATTTTGAATTTTCCAAAGCAAACAAAAACGTTTTAAGTTAAAATAGATTAGAACAGATGACAAAAATTTACAAATAAGCATAAATCAAGTCATTGGAGAATTCAGAAGTTATTACACATAGGAAGTTGTTCCCAGCATTCCAGAATGACCAACATGACAATACATTTTTATGTTCTTTAATAGTATGGATAATATGCACAGATGTTCTCTGACTATACTTAATTCTGATTGAACAAAAGAAGAGCTAATGACTAATACTGTTGTAATTCCCAAAACCCTGGATATGTTGCAATGCTGAACATCCCCCTGGATAGCATACAAAATCCAGGACTGTCCAGGCTACTCCTGGCTAATGGTAAACCTTGTCATAGGATTAAATTAAAATACAAAAAAAAGAGCCCATACTCCAAAATGTCATTTTGAGAAAGAAGTATTTGAGACTTGTGAACATAATGCATAACATGCTGTTTGATTTAACTGCTAGAGTAATAGTAATTAGAAACTACATTAAGAAAAATCTTTTTAAAAACATATTGAAATAAACAATTCTTGACAAGATGTTTTGGTTTTAGAATTATAATAGTAATTAGAAATGCATTTTAACTCTTTCTTCTGGAGAACGCTGTTGTACTTAATGGTAATTTCATTATTTCTTGTGTGTCTCACAGACCAGACCTTGAACACAGACGCCGCAGCCTGATAGTTCAGAGTGCAGCCAATGAGACTGCCTTGAAAGACGTTGAGGATAGCATTTTGATAACATTATCAGAGACCAAAGGGAATATTCTTGAAGATGAGAGTGCAATCAATGTACTAGATACTGCTAAGGTTTGTAAAAGCATTGTAATAATTCAAGAGAATTTACCAACTAATGACTATGAATATAATTTATTCCAGAAGGGAGCTGCTACTGCTGATCTTTCTAAATTTCAGTTTTGATGTTTTTCCAATAATCTTATTGGCTGTCCTATGTATACTTTTCAGGAATCTTGACACTAGATTCTACAAATTCCAGCCTGAATAGATGTAGGACTATATAGGCCTGTTTTGTCTTTCTGGTATCCTTTGATAAGTTTTCACAATTACATTTTATTTGGGGCTGAAAAAATGTAAGTTGCTTTTAAACAATTTTTTAAAATCCAGTAAATACTTTTGTCTTCTAAGAGTACTTAGAAAGAGTAATAACAATTCTGTAAAAGTCAAGTACACATAGTTTTGTTTTATTTCATAACACACATTGATCTGAAATCTTACATAGTTTAACATTTTTGTTTACATGGATTTGCTTAACAAAGTTCTCATTGCAGTATATAAATGCTTTATCGATCTAAAAAGAAATCCGTAACTAAAATCTATAATTTAAATTTAATAAGGTATATCAATTTTAATTGTTTTCTATAGTAATTCTCAACACATTAATGCATTCGGGTAAAAATCTTAGAGTATTAGTGAATTTTTTGTTTCAAGGGTATGAGCTTTGCTGCTGTTCATAAAGTGATCTACTGCGACTTTACATAGATAGTGTGAATTAATGTTTATTGCAGACTTTAGCACAAGATATTATGGAGAAAGAGGCCAAGGCACAAGAAACAGCTGCAATGATAGATAGCTTCCGCCTGAGCTATCGTCCAATTGCTCAACATTCTGCAACTTTATATTACTGTCTCACTGACTTACCCAACATTGATCCTATGTATCAGTACTCTTTAGGATGGTTTATTAATCTGTTTAACATCTCAATTGAAGGAAGGTAAATTGTGTTATTTATTTCACGTAGGAATGCACAATGAATTGCACTTGGTGGGAATGTGTAGTAGTCTGACAGCACAACTTACTGTTTAGAAGCCTATTGTATAACATGCCTGGGCAACATGTTAATTAATATGGGGTGTCATGTCAAAATCTACCCTAGAATTTAGCATTTTGATAGATTTTCGTTACAGATAAACACATGCAAAAAATAGCTGCTCAAATTAACTGATAACTGGTTTGTATTGTTGCATAAGGAAACAATGGTAGACCCCTATACAGCTCACTTGAATAGAGTGGGACCAGCTAGGAGGAATTACTCATTTCTTGTTAAATATGATTCGCTGGTTCAGTTTTAGATATTTCTTATCATTTCCAGATTAAACTATTTAAATTTTTAGACATTAAACCCTATGTGCTATGCACAGTGAACCGAAGTACTAACACAGCAATCGCTCTGATATTTTTTGTATAGACTTAACTTTTTAGGTGTTAAGAACTTTGCTACATAGTGTGCCTGTCATGATGGTCCAAAGAAAGTAAATTTAATAGAACTAATTAAAACAGCACACAAGAGTCACTTTGCTAATTCTGAACAGTTAAATATTTACTAATTATGTTCTTTATTTAGTAAACCCTCATAAATTACAGCATTGGAAAGGGGCAAGAAGCCTGTTCTGTTTACCTATATTTTAAGCTACAGACTGCTTCAAAAATATGTATATAATTTTTAAAATAAAACTCCAATGTGATTGGTGCCTAGTAGAGACTTGCATTTCGGCAGCTGGCATTTTATAAGCCTTACTCAGGCAAATATCATGACACTAAGAGGGTTAACTGCTTCCCACTATCTTATTATAATGTACTTAAACCTTTGTTTTAGGGGACCAGTTAGAGGGCTAGAGTAGCAGCTTTCTAGGTTGCACAATGGTTACCATTTCCTTGCAGCAACTGTTTTGTACTGCACTAATTGCACTCCTTGCATGACTTAGATTAGATTAGATTAGATTTATTTGCCACAGACATTGTACAATGTATTAGCAATAACAATAAACACAAATGAGATAAAATAACAATAACAATAAACACAAATGAGATAAAATATACAAGTACACATTTCACCAGATAATGTCATTGAAGTCCTTGACACTGTACAGGGTATTTGACAACAGGTTAGATTTAATTGACCTTTTAAATGGAACATATGATAACTCCTTAATTTTGTTTGGCAATGAATTAAATAGTCTGAGGGCAACATATTCAAAACTTTTCTGGGTGGTGCTGAATTTACATTTATTTATATATAAGTTTTCATTGTTTCTGGTAGAGTAGCTATGGATAGTAGAGCATTTATTATACAAGTGTGCATTCTTTTTTATATAGAGAAGACAGCTCAAAACAAACACTGATGGCAATGTAAGTATATTAAGTTCTGTAAAGAGTGGTTTGCAGGATGTTGTAGGCGATGCTCTAGAGATAATTCTTATTGCTCTTTTTTGCAAGATGAATATTTTGTTGGCATAAGGATGTCCTCCCCACAATAGGACTCCATAACTGAGATGGCTGTGTATATGGGCATGATACACTAGTAAGAGTGACTTAGCATCTATGTTATGAGTTAGTACTCTCAACATAAATATACCTCTATGTAATGTATCCGCTATCAAATTCCTATTCTATTCCAGTTATTAAATTCGTCTGTATTTATATTTTATTGTATCTCTGTATTTCTTTACAGCAACAAAGCAAGAGAAGTTGAAAAGCGGATGGAATTTATCGCAGATGCTTTCACCTATAATCTTTATACCAACGTCTGTTTGTCCCTCTTTGAAAAAGACAGACTGCTGTTCTCTTTCGTGTTGTGCACAAACATAATGATGTAAGTGTTTTGAAGTTTTAAATGTAATCAGTTGTATTCTAGAAACTCTGTGAACAATAACTTAACTTAATTACCATGTGCACATGAATCGAAATGAACACAATTTGTTTAGTTTTCAGACTTTCCTTTTTACATGGAGAGTTCCAAGAATGCATTGAGATTTTTATATGGTTTGCTCACTTGGATATGCATGACTATTTATGTGACTAACTTATTTAAATGCTATATATATTCATGGATAAACTCTGCTCCACAATGCTATGTAATGAAAAACATTCATTGTAGTGGAAACAAAATTCCTTCTCTGAAGTAATCTACATTTTACAAGAGTAAGAACTGTTATTTTGTATATGCATAATATGCCTCGTTACAAAACCTAATAATTGCTATTTAAAATACTGTGTTCAGAACACACATACAAATAAACAAGCAGTGTTAAGGATAGAATATGAAGTTTACTCCCTTAATATGCTGTAATGTAACCATTGGGTCAAAACTATGGATTCAGAATATCATTATGAGTTCTTAAGAACATTCAAAACATTGACAAGAATTACCTAAATTCTCCAGTTCCATAAGAAATTTTGTTATGTGCCTTCACGAAATCAATGCAATGTTCCGAATGGGACTTACAATTTCACTGCTACTAAGATGATATAGAAATGCTAGTTGTCAAACTAGGTTAAAAGTGTGTAATTTTAGATACCGGTACTGTAAAAGAGTACATTTAACTAAAATACAATTTTACTGAACTGTAATATTTTACAAAGTAGAAATGAAATAGATTTGCAGATTTCCAAGATGCAATGATTACAATGCGTGTAGTATCACATCACTGAAAATTGTAATGGTTTTCAAAAATGTCAGTTCAAGGCCATGTAACACAGCCTCCGTTGCTTTGTTTTAGAGCTAAAGGAAAATTGGATAAAAACGAGCTGAGATTCTTCCTGACTGGAGGCACTGTTGTGGAGAACAGTCTTGAAAATCCTCAGCCTACATGGCTGTCAGATAGAAGATGGGATGAAATCTGCCGTCTAGACAGTTTACCAGTATTTAATGGTAAGTTGAAGTATTTCTGATCAGAAGTTATGGTGTTTGATGATACTAATCAATTTGGACCCTGATTTGAAGGATTTAGAGTAGACTACATACTTTAGCAATGATTAGTGATGGGGAAAGTACAAGAAAAAGTAATTAGGCTGAATTACAGTTACGTGGGAGACATTTTACAACACTTTATCTCTTTAGAAATCCTTAGCTTACTTCTTACACACATTTTGGAAATAAATTATACATAAAAAAACAATCAGCTACATTTCAAATATTAGTGAATTACATGGCCATGACACAAGACATTGTAATAACATTATAACCCAACAGTGCTCAAATGCAACAACACAAAACAATTCTGTATATATTTTTGTCAAAATTTTCAATAGTCTACCTTGAAAAACTAAGGACCTACAGGCTAATGTCTTCAAATCACTAGTAAAGAAAAATCTTAAAGAATTCTGTAAATATAAAATTTGAGAATTTATTGATATTGTCTCTGATTTTATTTAACAGCTATCTTATCTATCTTTATACCTCTTTTGTAAATATTGTGTTTCAGTACAGGCTTATTGTAAACTTTGCTCAGCTTACATGGATATGGATATTGTTTATTAAACAGTGTTTTAACTTCTTTTATGTAGAACTACATCTGCCCTATTACCGAAAGTGGTACCAGTACTTACGAGCAGTTAGAATATGAACATCACAAAAATTTAAGATTTACAAGTAGCCCTCCAGAAATATTAATTTAATTCTTAAGTTGAATTAATTTTTATACCATACTTTTGTTACAGGTTTCCTGGGCAGTTTTTGTTCTGCCATAATGGAGTGGGAAGACTATTATGACCAAGTTGATTTTCAGGAAACAGATCTACCGAGCCCATGGAATAAAAAGCTCTCTTTTTTCCAGAAGTTAATTATTGTAAGAATTTTTCATCCAGATAAGGTAAATAATTTTGTATTAACTTGTTTCAAACATAACATTAATTATTCAAGTATTATTTTTTATTGATATATCTGTCCATGATCCAATAGTCACCTTACTAAGTTATTGATCTGTTGCCCAGGATTAATCTCAGTACTGCCTAACATTTTTCTGAGGTTGGAGTTTGGCAATGGGGCCACATGAGAACAATTTCACCCTTTCAACACCAGACTGTTTTCAAGAGAAGTTTCTAAACTGCCACCTGCTGATTCACTTGGTTCTTGTGTCTCACTATCTAAAATACCAGCACCGATCAGAGCGTAATTCAGTTTTACGAAATAATATACATATTTTTGAGACAGACTGTATCTTGACATATATGACAAAAGATTTAGTTTCTACAAACTTTTCAAGGATGTACTTTGTGAAGGCTTGACTTTCAGGAGCAGACATTTTTGTGAGTGAAACATATTTTCATTCATTGCAATTTCTTTTTTTTTTTTTTTGGTAGGTTAATAACCATGGGAGAAAGTTTGCAAGGCATATTTCTTGGCAGAAAAGATGATGAATAATTATTTGAGCATTTAGAACAGTGTGATTTCAACATAGACGATTTACACAGTGATAGTGATTTATACGTTAGCAGCACCAGGCTGTTTGCTGGAGAACTGCTTCTAAAATACCACCCTCCGATTCACTCTATTCCTGCTTCTCAATGACATAATGATCATGATCATAGTGATGTTATATAGTGATAAATAGGGTCTGGATTCTTATGTCATTATATATATTCTATTCCCTTACTTGTAGAGTAATAAAAATGAACAATGTTGGCTATTTGAGCTTCTGATATCATTATAGTTGGGTTTCATTCTACAGTGTGTTTCATGTATGAGTTGGCCAATCATGCTGGTTTCCTGTTTTATGGCGGTCAAAGCTCTAACTCCCAAGCGATCGGGTGAAATATCTTCACAAATAAAGTTGCTACCGGTGTAATGGATCAGGTTCTTACGATTACAATTAAAATTACAATGAAAATAACCACGAACTCATCATAAGAGATGTTGGAAATGTCCTCCTCTTGCATCCACACAACACTGGCACCTTTTTAGGAAGTTTTCTTTCACGCGCATAAGTTCAGCTCTCAGCGTAGTTGAGAGTTGTGAGGTGGACCAGACCCAAGTATACCAGGGGCTGTCATATTTAAGAATGTATGTTTCCTTGTGGTCGCTATTAGACTTGCAGTTCACTGTTCATTTGTTGTAATGAAATACAGTGCCTTATTTTTTACTCGTGGCCGGCCGGCGGAAGGTAGCTGCTTGTGCACAGTGCTTCTCGCCGTTCCTGGCTCCGGCCGGCCACAAGTCAAAAATAAGCACTGTACATTGTTGAGAATGTTAAAAAAGAAGAAAAAGCTAATGGTGGCCCACTAGCTCTATAACAATTGATGTAGCTGTATGGTGAAGCACATTTAATGACCATTTAAAAAGAAAAAGTTCGCTATTTGGAAATTTTGTTCACTTGTCATCAAGTGACTGAACTTTTAATGAACTTGATGGGTCATAAAATAGCAAAATAGGATGTAAACTCAGACCAAGTATAGGCCCCTAGTGTACAAAACTGGTTGTCATAATGTGGCTTTTAGCAACTGGAGATTTCTTTACAAGCTTTTTAAAATATGTAGAGTTTATATATACTTTTCCCATTCATAGCCCTCGCCTGTGGTTGTCACTTCTTCACTTGCGTGTTAAATTTGATTTAACATGCTATAAGCTATTGAATGCAACTTGTACATATGGTTTAATCTTAAAATAAGTTTCTTTGTAACCATTTAACATTTGTAATAGAAAATACTGTTATATTTTCTTAAAAAAATAATAAATAAATAAAGAATAATAATAATAATAATAATAATAATAATAATAATAATAATAAATGTAACAGTGTAGGCTTTCACGGCCGGCTACATCATGATTGCTCAGATTTCCCGGGCTTGTAGGCCGTGGTCCAGTTGGGTTGTTTATTCCCGACGTTTCACCGAAGGCTTCGTTCGGCATCTTCAAGGGTACGTCCTTCTCTCTCGCAGGTCTGGGCAGTACTGAAATTGTTGCTGACGTGAGCCTCCTTATATACTGCTCTGCCGTCCGTACTCTCTTTTTTCGTGGTGTGGCCTGTGAACGTCAGGAATAAACAACCCAACTGGACCACGGCCTACAAGCCCGGGAATTCTGAGCAATCATAATAATAAATGTCCTTAAAAAATTTATTTTTTACATCATTCTGGCATTGTAAAGATTTAATTTCTGTTAGTGTATTATTATTATTACTATTATTATTTTTATTGTTATTTTATTATTATTTTGTTATTATTGGTATTATTATTATTATTATTATTATTATTATTATTATTATTATTGTTGTTGTTGTTGTTGTTGTTATTATTATTATTTTGTTCTTATTATTGGTAATAATATTAATAATAATATTATTACTATTATTATTATTGTGTTATTATAACATGTAAAGGTGAAAGGGAAGCAGAGAATCAAAATGATATTATTCAAGATCTGTAGCGTCGACTTACCTCTTGTACACAGGATGAATGTGCCACTTTGTTAATAATACCACTCCTGACACATGTCTGATATCATGACCTGCAGAAATTATGAAGCACACATGTCAAGGAAGGCATTGCTAGGAAAACAACTTTCTCTTTCAAATTATACAGGAGTTATTAAAATATATACACAATTGTTAGTTCCGATTTGACAGCACAAGCGATCGGTGATCGCAGGTTAATGAAACTGAAAGACTTGTCAAATTCTTCCTACTTGCTTCAGCTGCACATAAAATTTGTTTAACCAATTTTCTCAGGTATCGGTCTCCATTAATAAGGATTTTTTGGATTCCATAATGTAACCTTGTTTCTTAATTTTCCTGTAGATTCACTGCATTCAGAATTAGTTGTTCTGCAAAACCAGATTAAACAAACAAAACTAAAACAAAAGTTGTGGGTTCAGCAAAGCCTCCTTTGAAGTTCTAGAGTTAATTGTACATTCTGACTACTACTATTCTGACTAGGATCATTGAATGTATTTATCAATGTATTTCCTCTTTGCAGATTCTAACTGTCGTAGAGAAATTTATTGAAATGGAAATAGGGAAGAAGTACATGACTCCTCCATCATTTGATATTGCTAGATCTTACTCAGATTCTAACTGTTTGTGCCCTCTTATCTTCATTCTTTCTCCTGGAGCAGACCCTATGGCTCCCCTAATGGCATTAGCAAGGAAGTTAGGCAAGAAATTGCAGTGGATATCTCTCGGACAAGGCCAGGTAATGAATAACAAATACTGTAGAAATAAGAAAGTAAAAAATAATAAAATGGGGTAAACTGATGTAACAAAGTGCCAGAATGCTTTGTTTAATCAGTGATAATTGCAATTATGATATGAAGAATATAAGTTATTTCTTTAATCGATTTCCGAGATAAGCTCCAGATCAATATGTTTGATCTAGTTTGATAAGCATGTGTGAAGGAATATGTAGGGAGTGATATTTGTCAAAGCTACCTGTATTGCAACTTCCAAAGCCGTATATGAACACTGTAAAACAATATGTTGTACGAGAACTGATTTGCATTTGATAAATTCTTTCTAATATATTATCATAAAATAGGCACTAAATTGGGCATTACTACGGCACCTGTCAACCAATTTGGTGAAATATCAGTAGGCTTCTTCCGATGGACGTTATAAATGTGTATACCAAGTTTCATGAAAATCTGATAAAGCGTATTTGAGTTACCGCATGTACAGCCACATGGACAGAGAGACGGACAGACAGACCGACAGACAGATAGATGGACAGATAGACGGGCAGACATTGTTCTCATCTCCCACACAACCTCGTAACTAAGTGCATCAATTTGATTCATTAAGATATTTAAAAATTCTGAGATTTCACATCTGACATTTTATCACTTAGCAATTGTGGGGTAGAAATGATTTCACATTTCATTCTAATTGTGCCACATCCTATTTTTCTTAAAATATTGGAATTTCTTGTGTGTTTACCTAGAACTAATCCTCACACTGAATAATTTTTTCCTATAGACAATTGACAATTGGTAACACAATTTTTGTATAATTACTATTAGTTGATAAGTAAAGAAAATAGTCTCCTGGTACCATTTTGGGATATAATTACATATCCAGACAGCACACTCCTTGATTACGATAGTATTGTAATCAGTACTGTTTAACTGGGTAGAATAATTTTTTATATAAATATTCATGACTATACCATAGCCTTTGTGCCTAAGGTATAATTTTTGTTGTTGTAATAATCATTGTATTCCAGTCTCAATATATGTTGTTAGTTAGAATGAATGTTTTCTCTTTCATATTTTCAGTTTTTTATAAGATATAACTTGAATCTTTATCAACAATAGTTTTAAGATTAGTAGTATAACCTTGTATCAGATAAAATTTCTGGAATTTACTATACTTTGTGGTATAAGGTGGACATTAGTTAGTACATTATATTTTCACCACAAACTGTATGAAGTTCATAAAATAACTGTAGCAAGATTGAGATCGGAAATATACACACTAAACTTCACTAAAGACTCGTTGAAATTATCATCCTGGGTAAATATACGTTTTAGTGAAGTTTAGTGTGTATATTTCCGATCTCAATCTTGCTACAGATATTAACACTTCACTGTAGATTTCCATCTAATATTTATATTCATAAAATAAGTTCATCAATTGACAGTGCATTTAAATAATCTAACATTTTCACCACTTTGAAGGAAAATGTCATACGAACATTCTGTTCTTCAAGATGCTCCCTTGTTACCTTATCACTGACCTGACTTAGTTTATCACACCTTATCAGGGAATGTGTGCGCGTACTCTCTCTCTCTTCAGTACGTGTAACTCAATTCCTAAAATTTAAGGCAGATCACAGCAAATAACTTTTCATTGTCAAGATCTACTGCTAGTTGCTAGTCTGAAGTTCCACCCCTTTTGATGAAACTTGTTTTATTAGCTTAGTGAAGTACTTGTGTTGTCTAGGGACCAGTTGCACGAAGTCTGATAAAAGAAGGGCAGGAGGATGGGCACTGGGTGTGTCTGCAGAACTGTCACCTTGCTGTGTCATGGATGCCGATGCTAGAGAAGCTGTGGGAGGAGATGGACACCAGTAATACCAACCTAAACTTTAGACTTTGGCTAACAAGTTACCCTTCAGATAAAGTAAGATATCCTTTCTTATTTTTATATCCAATGTAGGCCTACATCACCGAAAACTGTTAAACAGTCAATGCTTTTCTAACCAATAACCTGCACAATGTAAAAGAAACTAAGGACCTTATTATCACCTCTCATTAAATCTTACGATACGTAACTTCCAGATAGCTCAACTGGAAGACATCTTGTAATACCACCACCAAACTGCTATTGGGAAAAGTGCTGTAAAACTTTGTAACTTGAATAGTAGACTTATGAGTAGGGACCGGATTTTTAGGTTTTTAAAAACGCTGCTTTAGGTTTTTCATTAGGTGAAATAGGTTTTTTTAGGTTTTCCCCCAAAATATTGTTTTCGGGTAGAATAATAATTGGTTTAATTAATTTGAATGTGCTACCCACTGCCGTAATAAACTCGATTTCATTTGTTTCGGCATAATTAACACGTCTTATTAAAATTCACAGTGTGACCACTAAGTATGAATAACAGGACAGTAATAAAGGCAAACAAGGGCTTTAAAACACAGAAATCTATACCTTGTTCATACACGGCAACAATGGTTGTTCGTACGAATATTTTAAAAGGAATACGCCGGTAACTCTTACACTTCCTCTCTAGATATTGTCCATCCTAGGCGACAATGGGTTGATCGAAACGCTGGTGGTATTAATTTCAACCCGACAAAAATGATTGTCTCTCCGCAAAATATCGATTTCTCAACTGACAAACAAAAAAGACAAAAAAAAGCAGCCTAAATTAGATATTTTAGGTTTTATATCCCGTTTAGGTGTATTTAGGTTTTTATACCCCATTTAGGTATTTTTAGGTGCCATAGAATTAATGTGGGTGAATCCTATGGACAAGATTCGAAAAAGTGTATGAGCGCTTTTTGTTTTGGAAGTAAGGAAAAAAATAGGTAAAAACCTAAGAATCCGGTCCCTACTTATGAGCAATGGAGAGTTTTTCTTGTAGATTGAGTGGCCTCTGCTAGATGCAACATCTCGACTGTAGTAAATTTTCCTATTTGTACAAGGAAATTACATCAGAACATATTATATTAATTTACCATGCAAATACAAGATTTATAATACAATTGTGTAAAAATATAATTAAAAATACAAAGGTGCTATGTCAATAATGTTCTGATGTTATAAATACAGAATTATTTCTTCTAGCAATAAAAATGAACTTTTAGGAACAGAATAAATATATGTATTAATGTAGTATTGAAATAGTAAGTAATAATAATATTACAAGGTAACAGCATCAAGGTTAAATAAATAAATAAATAAATATAACATTTAGAACAGGAAAAGCAGATGAAGGTTCCTCCAGTTATGCAATTAAGCCCACGTATAATGATTTATATATTCTTTCCCCACAGTTTGTAATAGAATAGGCTTATAAGTTTAACTTGAGGACTATTTCACAGATAATATAAGATTTATTCACGATAAATTTCTGCCTAGAAATATTGGCTTTATCAAGGAACAATAATATAAGAAATATATTGCCAATTGCTAAACTAATTACAATTCTTCTGCTGTCATTATGTCTTCACAAGTAATTGTTGTGTTTTATCTTAACACATGATTAATGCAAATGAGAGAGATAAACTGTTAATCAGATTGTGAAGATTTTCAATCTTGGTAACACTCTATTCTATTTGGCGGGCTTAATTGCAGGCTGAATAAAAAAAATTGTGTTTTAATTTATGACTTTTATACGCATGTCCATAGTTTAACCTTCATTAACTGGAAGCCTGGCTTTAACATAAAAATGCCCTGGGCCCTTGTGATTTCTTTAAAGTAAAATTTTACACCAAAACACCAGCCGAAGGATGGGAGGAAACCTCCCGAAACTAATGTATTTTATAAAGTTGACATAAGTGGAGCAAAAAGTGTTTTTATCATTTTGACTACTTCTAGTGACCCTATTTTACTGTTTATAAAAAACGAAGCTCTTTTATTGTTACAGTTTCCAAGTTCAGTTCTACAAGCTGGTGTGAAGATTACTAATGAACCACCAACAGGGCTTCAGCAGAATCTTCTGCGCTCCTTTCTGTCAGAACCTGTTAAGGAACCAGAATTCTTTTGTGGATGTCCTGGAAAAGAGAAGGAATTCTCCAAGCTCTTGTATGCTCTTTGCTTCTTTCATGCTGTAGTACAAGAAAGAAGAAAATTTGGCCCCATAGGTTGGAACATACCATATGGTTTTGATGAATCAGACTTCCACATCTCTATTCAACAGTTACAGGTTGGTTTATGACTGGAGATAATGAAATTTTGTGACTGGATTTTTCCATACTATTTTTTTTTTAATAATAAATAAAAGTTACAGTATCTAACAGAATGGCCATTCATAAATTGCGGATCTGTTACACGTTTGTTTTTTGAGTTGTCCCTCCTGAAAACCCCATTCTTAAGATATTGGTTTTATCCCACCTGTTTTTCATTAGAGCTATTATTTAAGAGGGTCAGGTGATTTTTTTATGAACTTGTACTTACAGAGATTTACTTGATTCTTCATTCTTTGACCAGACACTACTCTTATCAAGTGATTGTTGAACACTACTAAGTACCATCTTGATATGTCTTTACATTTATAGATAAGATGTTATTGGGCCTACCATTTGAAAAATCTTGCTCTTCCCAAAATTTAATTCACAGAACATGGAAGAAATACTAGACTATACTGCCACCTGTTGGTGAACTTCCTGATCCATAATATAATGAGCTGGGATTTGCAACACTTACTACACTTAAAATTGCTTTTCTTTACTAGTTTTTCCCATCTTCAGCTAATGGCAGACTGCTGTTTCCTATTTTTGCAGTGGTGCCCCTGGGTTTTTGTTTGATGAGTTTCCTGATTGAGTCATTGGAAGATGGAATTTCAAAATTCTTTCCCTTTCCCCTGGTTTTTAAGGAAGAAGATTTTCCCTCTGTTCTTCAGTTCTGTGTGGCTTCTTGCTGTTTTTTAGTAATTTTGCTTCTGATTCAATGTCATGGGTTTTTTTTTTTTTTTTTTTTCAAATCCAAAAATGAGCTGGAACTGCTGATTTATCTATTTCATGGTTCTTTATGTTCTGGAACTGTTCTTCAGTTCTAATCTTCAAGTTTATTTTTGTGTTTTCGATGTAAACTTGATTTCAGTCCTTAACAATTTATTTGATACATGCCAGATTTGTTATGTGGTAAAATGTGAAGCAGTTCTGATTGTGCTTCTTTGTTTACTATAGCACTGGTCTACATTGATATTGCTTGCTTACTTACTTACTCAATGGCAATAGACAATTCCTAAGTGAGCTAAAGGAATATTATCTACTTTATGGAACACGAAGGTTCATTGCCTTGCTTACATGAGCCCACCATTCAATCCTGTTCCAGAGATGCCAACTGCTACGGAATTTCCGTAGTTTCTACGATTTTCTTGACTCTGCTACGGCAATACGGAAATTGCACTAAATATTACGGATTTTACGAAACCCAATATCTATTTTTAAAATTCTTCGTTTTTCGTTTTTGACGTGAGTGTGTGTTAACCAAAGATGTTATATTCTACAGTTTAGATCATAAGTATTGTAGTTATAACATCTTTTGTGTTAACATATTTCCTCTTTTTTATTATCACTGTAATGCCGCTGACGACTGCCGACGCCGTTGTTTGCTAGAAGTTTAATTGAGTGTTGCAGTGCAAGTAGCATATTGAGGAAATAGGTCGTGTAAACGTAAAACCAGTGAAGAGTGTGATGGACAAAAACGAACTGCGGCAAATCAGCAGTATCGAAAGCAGTATACGGAAGGCCTGTGTTTATGCATGTTGAAGTTTGAAATTGCATATATTAATTTGCCCGAGACATCGAGTCTCCCACCATCCGATTAGACTCACACTACTGATAACCACCTTTCAAGGTTGGCATCTCTGCTGTTCTGTGCTAACTCCATCCAACCATCCCTCGCAAATCCGACTTCCCTTAAAACTATCCTAATATTGTCCTCCCACTTCGTCTAGATCTTCCAAGTGATCTTTTCCCTTTGGGTCTCCCCGTCAATAGTTTTGAGATATGTCTTTCCTCCCTCGTGCATGCAACATGTCCAGCCCATTTCATCCTCTGTGATTTAATTACCCTTACTATATCCAGTGATGAGTACAAGTTATGAAGCTCATTGTTATGCAGTTTTTTCCAGTCACCATTTTCATCTCTCTTAGGCCCAAATATTTCCTTAAGCACCCTGTTTTCGAACACACTCAGATTAGTTTCTTGGGAAGAACATTGATATTGCTACTGAACGAAAACAAGTGTAGGCCTACCAACCCTAATTTGAGTTTGCTGATTACCGATCTGAAGTCCGTTTTTCTCTAGCACGTCACAATTTTAAAATAATGCCATTTTTAATTTTTACATTTTTATTAGGCTACATTTAGATCTGTTTTCTTTATTTTAATATTGCATCTTTAGATAAATGAAATCATATATGAGCCTCTAGACTGAGGGAGTGAAATTTATTAAAGAAGGATACCAGTGTCTTGCTTTATTGAGACCACAATAAGAAATTGGTTTCCTTTTGTAAAGAAAGTAATTCTGTGTGTTTTTGTAATTATGTAAATGGTGTCATGAAAGACTGTACACAAACCCCGTGATTGGAGCTTGTTCATTGACTCATCCAAACTAAGCTTAAAATGTGTTTTCTTACACAGTGGTAACAAGAAACCATCAATCCCTACAGATCATGCTGCTGGATTGAAGGATTCATACGAATCCGTGGAGATCCTTCTGCAAGTGATAATCTACACAACAATTCAATGGCACATTTGTGGAGATTTGAAAGAAAAATCACTTTTACTTGATTTACAGTTGGGCTACACCAGAAGCATGAGCTTCTTGTGTTTGTGGAATAGCCGTGATGACCATAATCATTTTAAGATTCAACCATGGCCTCCAAGGATTGAAATGATTGTGGGGAGATCAATGCGAAATATAAGGTGCTCATTGGCGCAGACAAGAAAGTTATTTCTTCCATCCCTTCACATTAAACTAGGCCTCATGAAAAACTTTGTGCGGGCACTGAATCAAGATAGTGAAGGCTTTAAGTATCTGAAAGAGAAGTTTGGGAGGATGAAGAGTGATGCAAAACAGAAGGCAGGAAATTTCATTGGGCCAGAGATCCGACAGTTGATGTGTGGCATGATGGTCAGGACAAAATAGCTGCTTTTGAAATTGAAGCATCGATACATTTGTACTCATGGCAACTAGATTCTTAGGAAATTTTGAGTTTTTAATTATGCTGAGCTAGTGCATGACATGAGAACATTTCTGAATCAAGGTTGTCACATGTCATCAAAAATGCACTTTCTACATCCTCACCTTGACTTTTTTCCATAAAATCTTAGTTCTGTAAGTGATGAACACGGTCAGAGATTCCATCAGGACATATCAACGATGGAATCCGTACCAGGTAAATACAGCTCGAGTATGATGGCTGAAGTCAACTATATTCCAACTTAAGAAAAGCAAAGGTCTCAATAACTTTTAACAGAGGTTTTAATACTTACTTTACAAATTTATTAAAAATAATATAATTTAACAATCTGCAAAGGATATACAAGATAAACTCTGACTTTACGATAAAGGCATATATTGAATAGTAAGACTTCGATTAAATTTAGAGTCTCAAACCTGACATCCTAGGATAAATCTGATTACAGGTCTGGAATTAGCGCATCAATTTCAGTACAAAACATCCAGGTTTTCCTCAGTGTAATCACACATATTATTTCACTGTTCTTAATAATGTTTGAATTTTCAGATGTTCATCAATGAGCAGAAGAAGATTCCCTTTGAGGCAATCACATATCTCACTGGGGAATGTAATTATGGTGGTCGAGTGACAGACGATTGGGACAGGAGGACTCTCAAGACAATTCTTGCTGATTTCGTCAATGAGAGAGTCATCACAGATGATCACTACACATTTAATAATGTTGCACGGATATATGGACTCCCTCGCCATTATGAGTACAGACATTTTCTTTCACACATTAAGGTAACTCTAGCAGTGTAGAATACATTTCCAAAATAACGGAGTAACTTGTCTTAAAGATTTAAAAAACTCATAGACCCCAGATTTGTATGCAAAATGCATGCTCTTTTTTATGTGTTTAAAAGTATGCGTAAATGATATATTTTGTAATTAACACTTTTCTGGACAATTTAACCAGTATTTGTTAATGCATATAAATGCATATTCTGTGGGAAAATGCATATTTTCAGTATGAAAACAAACGTGAATGTTTAAATTGAGACACGGTGAACTGTTGTGCTATATACACCGAGTTTCAAAAAGAGTATCGGGGTTTTAAAGCTTTGTAGAATTAAGTACATTTAACATACAATTATAAATAATACATCAAATGAAAGAGCAACTCAAACAGTTTTTCCTACAAGTGTTCAATGCGAGCACCATTCGTTACACGGCACACATCGAGTCGATCTTTGTGTCTGGAGTAATTGTTGGAACAACTGCTTCAATCCTGTGTCATAAGTCCGGTGGGTCAGTTGGTAGTAACGGCACATACACTTGATCCTTTATGAATCCCCATAGGTAAAATTCACATGGCGTCAGATCAGGTGAACGTGGAGGCCATGCAAAACAAGCTCTACCATCGGGCCCCTTGCGGCCAATCCAGCGGTCGGGACAACATTGTTTAACCATTCGCTAACTGAGTGATACCAGTGAGGTGGTGCACCATCTTGTTGCCAAATAAAGTTCTCTGGTTCAGCTTCTTCCAATTGAGGAAAGAGCCATAGTTGTAGCGCATCAAGATAACAATTACCAATTACACTTGCTTCAAGGAAAAGAAGGAAATACGGAAAGCACGTTGCACTGTTACTACAGATTCCGCCTTTGCTACTAGCGCTTTCTAATGGGATACGGAGGAAACAGTGCATGCGCACAGGAGTACCAACAAAACTGTTTGAGTTGCTCTTTCATTTGATGCATTATTTATAATTGTATGTTAAATGTAGTAAATTCTACAAAGCCTTAAAACCCCGATATTCATTTTCAAACACGGTGTATTATAGTTATGTAATGTGTTGAAAAGTTCCCGCCAGAAACCATAAGGTAGGTACGGATCCTTTTCTAAAGAGGAAAATGTGGGCTAATGTAAAGTTGTTGAGAACAAATAAATTCAATTCGATATATGAATCTAAAATCTAAAAACATGTAATTATGGTGGAACAAAAACAGTAGTATGCAACATCCTTATAGTGGTATTTAAAATAATCATATGAAAATAAATGAAACTCGCAAAAACTCGTATCTTGATGAATGGCATTCTAGGCTTGTTGCATAATGTGCTATTCTCAGCCTGCATAACTGATGAAGGAAATATGTTGCGTAACTTGTGTGGTGTCGTGAAGTACCCCTATAAATAACAACTTACATTAAATGTAAATTGTTTAACTCTTACCAGAACATTTTTTTTTACATGTTAACTTTGTAGTGAGCAAACCTTTATACTACGTACAAGCAAAAACATGGCTCACAGGCTTCGCTAAGGGATTTCCGGGTTAACCCAGGCAAACCGTGAAAGCCCTTAAAAGCTCATAAATTGCATAACACTTGTGGAACTTTCAATTAATTGGATTTTTTTTTCATTTGAGAAACACAAGATTTATATTTTATGTTGAGTGTTTCTGTGTTATAATTTTTTAGATCAAATATGTTTCTGTGTAAACTGTAGTTTTGTTTATAATCAAAACTGTCAAAAAAATATGAAATCCCATTCATACAACACAGTAATTTTGTTGAGTTATTTTTGCGATTTTCTATGTTACTTAAATAAATTCCTCAAACAAATCAAATTAAATTGTACAGCATGGTACCAACGAATTTTTGTTTTATAAAGTAGAGGGATTTACAATGTTAGGCACACCCTGTCTATCACATTAAGCTCTGGATATGCCTATGCCATGCCTTACTTTATGCACTAAGGGAACTATAAGTCAGAAGTCTTTCGATCAGAAACAAGTCAAGGTATCTCATACACACACACACACACACTCATAATACACGTAAGTATGAGTCGTACACACAATAGAATTGTATTTGTGACTAGAGAAATATAGCTTCGTGATTTTAACTTGGGACCTCCTGAATGCGAGTCCGTTGTGCTAACGTTCTACCACCCTGCTTGGTGGGCCCATGAAAAACACTGTAAGTTACATGTTTGTGGGGGTACGCCGTAGCGTCGAGATAACTGGAGTTATACTCTAGTCTGATATATTTTTTATATTTTTTAATATATTTGGCAGGACATGGTTTTGTTGAAGCAGTCGCTTTCTCTAAATTTTCCTGATCTTAATTTGTACCTGGGAAAGTTGCTAGACTTTACTTTATACTTCACACCATTGTCGAAATTTACACTTCTCTGTGGCAGTATTCTGGAAATAATTTTATTATTTTTAGTGCTTGTGAAATTGGAACAAAATCGAACCCCTCATTTCTTTCTAAAGTATTGTTCATGTAAGTCACTTAAAAATAGTTCTTGCCTGTTTATTTCTCAGAGCTGTCTTGATAGAATTTTATATTATAAGATAATACCCTAATAATAATCATCAGACAACTTTCTAGAATTTTATACAACACACAGACATGTACAAGCCAACAATGGCAGTTAAAAAATGTGCTTACACATACAAGTGGCATGTGAATTGAGAGAAGCTTTCAAAAGATGCTGGGAACCAATGTCACGAATATAAACTATGGGAAATGGTATTACTGTCTGAAGTGTTCCCTTTTATTATATTTTATGTAAATTTAGCATTATTACAATACTAAAGATTAATTATTTATTTTAACAAATAACTTTACGTAAATAACTTCCTTGATGTAACAGAAAATCTTTCTAGGCCATTTGAACTTCTGGTACATTTGTAGGTCCCTCGAAACTTGACATCCTTGTGAAATCACAAGACTAAATTGCTAAGGTGGAGAACTTCTCCCTAGAGCAGGAACATTGTAAATAGGCCTATTTTATTTGAAAAACTGAAAAAAGTTGTTAATTTAAAGAGTAAAAAAGGAAAATGAATGTCAGGAGGAATGGTTTGATTTTCAGACAATACCAACAGCGCCTCCTCCAGAAGTATTTGGATTACACAGGAATGCTGGAATTACTAGAGATCTTCAAGCTGGAAGAGCATTTCTCAACACAGTTCTAGAGCTACAAGGTGGTTCCATGTGTGGAGGGGTGGAAGGAAGATATGGGGATGGGACAAAGACTGATGACAAGATATTTGATATTGGAAAGGATATTGTAAGCAAAGTAAGTAGTATTGTTTGTTTTTTTTGGTTGCTTTTCTTATAACAATTATATTTATATGCAGTTAAAATGAATAGGAAAACATTTTCCTATTACTTTCCATTTTTGGAGTTTAAACTACTACACGTCCCTTCCTGTATGAAGGAAAATTGGGTGGGCCTTTAGTGAGACCCACCTGTGCCGGTATCGAATGATAGAGAGGCAACGTTGCCTAGTTCAGGTAACTCCATGCCTAACAGAAGTGTCATGTTGTGCAATTTGAATTGCATTGCAAGAAAGTATACGCAAATCAAAATGTTCAAACGTACCAAGAGATAAAAGAAAATGTTCCTGTGCAAAAACCCTTTAGTGCAAACAGTACAAACCATGAAAATAGGCTAGGAAAAAAATATTTTTGCTTTGATTCATTCTTCACAGTTCTGTTACTCAGAATCATCTACTACCTCTTCCATGTTTTCCCCGACTAGGCAATTGTCACAAAATAATTTTGGCAAGTTTGCTCAAATAGAGGGAAGTGTTCCATTTTCCACATGCATATTCAGATTTGCAGGGTGCACATCGTTTCCTTTTCAGTGTATATTGTGATGTATTTGGCAAGTCATCTGCTATGGGTACTTCAAGTTATATTTCGTCAGAAGGCCTTCCAAATGATTTGAACAAATAGAACATAGATTTGAACAAATATCAAAATTGTCATTCTTCATAGTTATTTTGTGACAAGAAGCGGAATTGTTATTCATTTGGCACAAAAATAAATAAATAAATAAAAAAATATATCACGAGTAGGTGCTAAGGGCCCAGTTGACCTAGGCGACACACAACTACTGATAAGTCACTGTTGCAGCCAAATATATAAACAGATAACATTGTCGCTGGAGTGAACAATCATTTAAGGTATATTGTTAGATGTCCTAGTCAGGCAAGTGCTTAGGTGCGTTCGTTGAAAAACTATAACATTTAAATAATGTAAAGAGTCTCTCAGGCCTCTAGCAGCCAACAGAGATTAACTTGTTAACAAATTTCCTCAGCATTTGAAAGATATTCGCACAATCCTCAAGTAAATTTTAAGTTATTCCTTAAAATAATTTTAATGTAATCCTGCTGCTACATTGTTGCGGAATACTACATTTCACTTTCTACCCAACATAATCTTAACCCTTAAATTATAGTGCCACAGTGGAAATAACCATCAAGTTTTAATTCTTAATAAAATGATGGTATCCAGAGATCTCACGAATCTACCCATCTTGCTTCTTGGCTTCTGGAATTTCAAGAAGAGGATGACATTGGAATTTGGCCCCTAGCTTTCTTTTATTTTCTGTTAAGAATATTTGTTTTATGTTGTGTCACGAATCGGTCATTTTTTTATCCTAGGACAACCATTAATGAAGACTTGAAACTGCTTTCCCTCGTAAAAGAAATCAGGTTTTAAAAAGTGGTAGTTTTGTGATATGAATAGACATGGCCTAATAGCCGATGTGTGTATATGTGAGAAAGAGAGAGAGAGGGAGAACCGTACACTTAGTGTGTCTATTTGAAATTTTCTTTTGAGAATAACTAGGCCTCGATTACCACCATTTTACGAAAGTAAGAAACTGATCGGTAGTTTGTAAAGCACCTGCAAATGCGAAAAACAATTACTTTAAGCATAGTTGAATAGCACAAAAATATAATAAATTTCATTTTCCACTACAATCAAGGTGTGAAAACACTTCCGCGTACTATCGTAGAAAAGTTATTTTTAACTCTGTAATGTAGATTTTCCCCTTAAATAATGTTTTAAAAAATAAAAATGATTATTATGTTTTTAATTAGGATTTAATGTACATAAAATGCTAAGCAAGAAAAATAGTCCAAATAAAACAGTCAAGAGCACCGTGTGAGCCCACTTGCGTTACAACAAGTTGCACAACTTAGTAAGGGTTAAGAGAGGTCATTAGTAGCTATTGATTCCATTTTATGTAAATACATGTAATATTTAGGTCAGTATGTAAATGTAAGTCAGTTTTAAGTTCAAATAGTTATTAGCCTGTAATAATACTTACCACAACTGTATCATTCAATTCATCTACACCATTATCCATCAGTCATCACCATCATAAATGTAGGCCTACTATATCAATAAAATATTGGCATGTTTTTGTTTTTTCCTTAAACATGAGGATTTACATATTATTATTATTATTATTATTATTATTATTATTATTATTATTATTATTTGCAAGAATAGAGCATAAGGACATCTATTTTCATATTTTTAGTGTTATAATATAAAAAAAGATTGTAACCTGTAATTTTTTTGTTTATGTGTATGATTTATAACTTTTTCTTGCATTGCTGGCATTAGCTTCCACAGCTGTTGTCATCTCTCTTGACTTTTAGACTAGTGAGATGATTACCTCTGAAAATATAAACTGCAAGGTTACCTTACCATTTTTGTCTTTTACTCCCTTCTTCCTTTCTTCCCTCATCATCTGTCTTCTTTTACCAACACAGAAAGTTCATGCATACTTTTATTTATACATTATTTATTTTTCCACTTTATTTCTTTGACTTGTCATTTCTGGTAATGTAACACATGCCACCTGCGTTTTGTTACAGTATTTTTTCTTCACTCAGATTTGAAATACACTTATTTTTAATTCAATAGTAAGTTATCCTAACAATAATGTTGATTCAACTAATTGTTTAATTGCTTTGGATAAGTTCATAAAAATTTAAACGTGATTAATTATTACTGGCAATCACAATAAAAATCTATTATTTGGAAAGCCTTCGAACTAAGGCTATTACCATGATATCATAAGCGAACATCATGTGCTACCCTGGCCACTTCTCATATATAACAAATTATTTCTTCTTTCCCAGCTTCCTGCTGCATTTGACATAGAAACAGCTGTACTAAAGTATCCAGTGAAGTACGAAGAATCATTGAACACCGTGCTCCTTCAAGAAATGGAGAGGTTTAATAAACTTCTCTACACCATCCTCACAAGCCTTGATACGTTACAGAAAGCTCTCAGAGGATTAGTAATGCTGTCTCCAGAATTAGAAGAGATTTCGTCTGCTCTTCTCATCAACAGAGTCCCAACAGCATGGAGAGAAGTCTCGTATCCAACTTTAAAACTCTTGGGAAGCTACATTAGTGACCTTCTACTTCGAACCAATGCTCTCCAGGTAAGAAAGTGAATAGAGGCAAATTAAAAACTAAAAAAGTTAAGTTGTATGAACTTGGTATAAGGTCATTAAATTAACACACTAGCTTCTAGCATTTTACACAGTGAACTTGAATCTGGCAGGTCTAAGTGCTGTAATGTTACAAATGGCTGTAAAGAGAGACAGAACACTCACTTGAGGTTTGGCTGTGTAGTCTGAATCATTACTCAGTTCTGTTCAGGGTGAGCAACGGCTCAGAACGTGGCATGTTTGAATCTCTGGTCAGTGCAGTGCTAATGTGCCTATGATATAGGATGTGGGTGGGCCCTCGTAAAATAAGAGGTTTATGACAAGCGTGGATGTTGACAGAGTGCATTAGCACTGCACTGTCTAAAAACAATTTTGCTCTAAGTGAAACAAAACCATCGCATTGAAATTTACTTTTTTGGTTATATTTCCATTTTATTTCATATTAACAATTACACATGTCATAAAGTAATAACCAGTTAACCAATTAGAATCCTAGAATAAGCTGACATTCAATTTAATCAATTTAGAACCTCATGTAGAACTCACTTCATAAATATTTGTTCAGATTTGCAGCACTAGTGTGTTAAACGAGTTAACGAATTAGAAATCACTTTAGTTCTAGAGTTGCCATTATTGCTATCTACCAACAATGCAGTGGCTTGCTATTAGCTGTAAAACAGCCATTATTGAAAGGTTGAAGGGCATTTAACTTCCCTTTTTGTAGGTTCACTTAATTTTTTATGATGATGATAACAATATTATTAATAATAATACTCAGTATTATTAATATTAATATTTCTTTTCTTTTTCACATAACGTTTACGTCTGAAATAAACTGGTGACTCCTTAAGTTTTCTTAAGTCTAAACCTACCCTAAGTAAAATCCATACGGTAAGCTACAAAATCAGGTTGAAAGTATACAACGGCAGTTTTTTCAAGCAATGTAAGTCAGTTTTCTTGGAGATTCATATACCAAAAACTGTTTGGAAAATCATAAATAATGAAAGACACACAAACAATAAAAAAAACAATGGATAGTGCAATACATAGCCTATACAATTTGACAATAAAACCGTCAACCAACCTAGTCTAACATATTTAATGAACATTTTTTAAATATTGTCAAAACACAAGCAAACAGGCCTACAAGCAACCGTGAAACAAAGTATTTGAATGACTTCTCTTTCTTGCTCCAGTAACATCCAAAGAGGTAATCAAAATCATTAAATGTCTTAAGAATAGTAAAAGTACAGGACATGACTAGATATTTAATTGAACTACTTAAAAAATTGGCAACCTAATTGCACCTGTTCTAGATGATTTAATAAACACATCATTTTCAACTGGTAAATTTCCAGAGGGGTTGAAAACTGTTAAAGTAATCCCATCATTGAAACAGGGAGATAAAGAAAATGCAAGTAACTACTTGTATCTTAACTAAATAAAATATTTGAAAAAGTTTGTGAAACAAGGTTATTACATTTTCTTAATAAACATAAAATATTAAATGAAGAACAACATGGGTACAAAGCAGGAAAATCAACTGAGACTGCTCTTATTGAACTAGTGCACAATAATTTTACTGCTCTAGACAATAAATAACATATAGTCAATATATTTGTTGACATGAGCAAAGCATTCGATTGCGTAGATTTTAAAACTTTATTTAGGAAACTATATGTTCAGCGGGTAAGAAGAATAGCTTTGGATTGGCTAAAATCACACATGATTAATAGAAAAGAGTATGTTGAAATTAAAACAATAATAGCGTTAACAGATCTGATATAACCATTGTGAAGTATGGGTTTTCTCAAGGGTCTGTGCTGGGTCCTACGTTATTTAACATCTACATAAATTATTATTATTAATTCATGCAAAATCTAGAACAAAACAAACTTGTGTTATATGCAGATTACATAACTATATGCTGCTTTGATAAATCCTTAAGATTATTAGAAATCTCTGCAAATGTAGTAATTAATCATCTTACACAAATACTGATTGAAAATAACTTAAAAATAAATATAAACAAAACTAAATATATGATAATATCCTTTAAAATGTTAGAATTTAAACCTGATATAAATATAAATGGGTCGAGTCTAGATGCAGTAGAAACAACCAAATATCTTGGAATAAACTTAGGTAATAGTCTAAAATGGGATATACATGCAAATGAATGCTGTAAAAAATTAAGTAGTAGTATTTATGCACTAAGATATATGGCAGCATTTTGTAACCTTAACATATTGTTATGCATGTATCATAGCCTATTTGTAAGCCATGCAAATTACTGCGTAACAGTATGAGGTGCTTCATCAATAGAAACTATAAACAAAATATTCACATTACAGAAAAAATCAGTGCGAATTATGACAGAAATGAAAAACAGATTTGCCCCCTTGGAAACTTGATGGGCTACGGGCCTGATGTGACCCATATGGCCCTCGGGGACTCTCAGTGTGACATGCCTGTATTAGAGTGATCTTTGATGTAGACCTATTCTATTTCACAATATTCACTGTTATTTTTGAATCTACAAAGAGTATAACATTGACTTTCGGAAACAGTAACAGATCGGCTGGGTTTCCTGGTACACATAAATGGCTGGACTCCGAAGTGTTAACTTGCTTGGTGGGGTTTGAAGTCTGCTACTCATGTGTAAGTTACATGCATTTCTTTTCAGAATTGGTGTGATAATGGAAAACCAGCATCGTTTTGGCTTCCAGGATTCTTCTTTCCTCAGTCATTCCTAACAGGAGTAATGCAGAATTTTGCTAGGAAAGTGAGAATGCCAATAGAGGAACTTACATTTGATTTTGGGATCATGTCTTTTGATGTTGCAAAACAAAGTCCTGTTGAAGGCTGTTATATCCATGGACTACATCTGGATGGAGCACGCTGGGATAGAGAAAAGTGAGTACCGGTACCTTATAATAATAATAATTAAAGGAATTTAACACAGTGCATTTATAGAATTATGGCATAGTGAATCCTCTATTTAATGGAAAAATTCCCTTCTGTAAAAATCGTGTCCTAAAGATCTTGGTTGTTTGGTTCTGTGGTTATTTAACGATGATGATGTACTGTAACTTAGGTCTGTGACCTTTAACGGTGTGCTGGAATTTTGCCAAGAGGAGTTTTACATGCAGTAAATCTACAGAGTGTCTTTCTTAAACCTCTCTAGTGCAAAGGCACCTCTTTAGGAGTCAGCCTGGGTGGCACAGTCAGTAATGCGCTGGCTTTCTGTGCCCAAGTTTGCGGGTTCGATCTCAGCCTAGGTCGATGGCAGTTATATGCACATATAACACGAGCATTGTTCATGCGGGGTAAACAATACTCCATTTTGTAATTGTAAAAATTGTGTTTACAATATTCGTACTTGTCAATATAAATATTAGATGGAAATTTACAGTGAAGTGTTGAAATCTGTAGCAAGATTGAGATCGGAAATATATACACTAAACTTCACTAAAAAGGTATATTTACCCAGAATGATCATTTCAACGGGTCTTCTCGCCATCATCAGCTGATTCCGACTGGTCCTCTGGCGTCGGATGAATGAACTTGTCAATCAAGGTTCCATGTATGCCAACTGAAGTGTCAAAGTTTAAAAGATTTTCTCGGTTCTTTTTAATGAATATTTTTTCCCATACCATAAGATCTATTGGTTTTTCAACATGTTTTAATAGTTCAATTTCATTTTCAATTTCATGGCCTACTAAAATTTCAACATTTTAGGAACATCATAAATAAACAGATTGAAAAATCTGCTTTGGCAATGCATTTCTGGGAAGTAGGCCATGAAATTGAAAATGAAATTGAACTATTAAAACAAGTTGAAAAACCAATAGATCTTATGGTATGGGAAAAAATATTCATTAAAAAGAACCGAGAAAATCTTTTAAACTTTGACACTTCAGTTGGCATACATGGAACCTTGATTGACAAGTTCATTCATCCGCCGCCAGAGGACCAGTCGGAATCAGCTGATGATGGCGCGAAGACCCGTTGAAATGATCATTCTGGGTAAATATAACTTTTTAGTGAAGTTTAGTGTATATATTTCCGATCTCAATCTTGCTACAGATTCGTACTTGTATTTTTAATAATTTTAATTTGTAATTTGTAATAGGTAATTTTTGCATATGAAGAAATAAAGAAATATGAAATGTAATATAGTAATATAGTTTTTAAAAAATGACTAATCTGAGACTACAAGTCACGACAACATTATTCCAAAAAGTTAAAAGGGATCAGGGATATGAAGTGTACCATGCTGAAGAAAATAATAAATAAGTATGGAATTGTTAATGTGGTGGTGTGTATGGAAAACACTTCAATATTAAAGAAAGGTACAAGTCTCCATAATATTCCAGAACCGAAAGCGATTCCTCTACAAAGTAGAATTACACAAGAAAAGAAGAAAAAAACCGAATTTGGAAGAGTTTGGAAGTGATAATGACCACTTGCAAACTTGACACCACACTCTTTCGGGATATGTCTCAACCTGCCAACGAACAACTGGAAGAAACTGACTGCTTGGAATTTGAGGGAGGAATGCCAAAGCTTTGAAAAATGAGGTGATCTGCATTATTAAAATGTTTGATTATTATTTCAGCCATTATATTTTATCATTATTTTTCCATTAATTAGCTTCTGTTTCAAACCACAAAACTTGTGTTTTGGTCTTTCCAGAAGATAAGTAGAAAAAATGTAGGTGAACACCATAGGCTATTCAGGAAATATTGGTAATAGTTATGTACAAATTTTTATTCATAAACAAAATACGAAAATTGTGAGTTATTATTTGCTACGAGTAATTAGTGTTGAATTAGTTGAATTTTTACAATTAATGAGGTCAAAATGCAGTTTTATTTCATATGTTCATGTCAAACCATATTATGTACAACATATTTTCTTAATTTCAAGGCAATCTAATGTGCAAGTGATTTAAAATAGAATGGATTCTGATAAATGAAGTCCTTCCTGTAGTTAAGATTTTTTGTAATTTAATTTACTTCCCTTAGTTTACGTTGAAACAGTTTCCTTCTCTTATGAAAAATGTGCCTAAGTGGACTTAATACGGTTTGAGACGTACCTCCTCATATCATTCTCCTCCATTATGTATGTATGTATGTATGTATTTATTCATTGCAATTGGGTAACTACCCGGTGGCAGCGTTTCCTAATACTACATTACTAGTACTAAGACTATAATATTTACACATGAACGAGCAACATACACATTAACGAGTAACATCGCATGAACGAGTAAAATTTCATGAACAAGAACCATTACATAAAAAGGTAACATTACTTAATCTAAGTAATACAAAAAGAAGACCTTAAGTTATTCTTACATTTCTTCAGTCAATTCATTCAATTATTCAATGGTTCTATTTACAAATGAAAATGTCCTTACATCTGTTCTATACCTTCTACCCTTGACTTTGAGGGAATGGTCGCCTCTTCCATAATAGGATGGCTTTTCCAGTCTTTTCTCAACATCCCCCATGCCTTAGAACCATGATAAGCTTTGTATAATGTACATAACATATATATCTTACGCATGGATAATGAGATGTCTACTGTATTACTTTTTGTATCACAGAAGTTAGGAAGTACATGAATTCTGTTCTCCTACAGACAAAATAATTGTTTTCATAAATGCAAATATAAATAATTTTGTTACAATTTCAGGTCTGTTTTAGAAGAATCATACCCAAGAGTACTACGGGACGTGATGCCTACCATACTTGTAAATCCTATTTTTAAGGATGACATGGTGATTGGAGAGCGTTACATTTGTCCTCTGTATGAGACATCAAAGCGCCATGAAACTCTTACTACCACAGTACAGTCAAAGAACTATGTCTTACCTGTGCTATTAAAGACAAATCATCCTCCCTCTCATTGGGTCAAACGTGGAGTAGCATTATTATGCCAGTTAGATGATTAATTCTGTGTACAATCAAGAAAGATGATAACAAACCAACCAATTGTGTAAAATATGCTTCATGATTCAGAAATAAAAAATAAATATAATCAAACATAAGACATTCAACCAGTGGTGGGTTGTGTATAGGCACTATGGAACTGCAGCACCCCCTATTTCCGATTGATATTATTGATAACATTTAATATAATCCTTTTCTTCTTTAATTATTTTTGAACTGAAACTGCTTTAGGCGCGCTAGGAGTAAATAGAGAGTTAACCCAAAGTTGTGTTACAAACAAAATCGTCACAAAAGTAGTGGGGGTAAGTGGCAAGCATAGAGTTGTTATTGAAAGAGTGGTTAATGTTCTGTTAATGTTATCGGTTTGGATGTTATCGTTCGGATAATGTAATTGTTTATATTTTGAAATCGTTCAGTTAATGTAATCTTTTGCATAATAATTTTTTTCTAATGCTGATTTCTTTTAATGCTAATTTTTTCTAATGCTATTTTTTCTAATGCTATTTTAAAAACAGCATTAGAAAAATGTTCCATGTTCAATAATAATAATAATAATAATAATAATAATAATAATAATAATAATAATGTCATGGTGATTTCTATCATTATGGATATAATTACAATGCAGAAAAATCAGGTATTTTTCAACATATTCGCCACCGAAATTGAGACATTTCTCATACCGTGGGACCAACTTTTGAATACCTGTGTCGTAGAAGTCTGCCGCCAGGGATTTGAACCACTGTGTGACAACCATCTTTGCCTCTGTTGTCATTTCGTGAGGCGTAGGAAAAGAGGGAAATCACTGGGAGCGAGGTCCGGGCTGTAGGATGGATGTTTAAACACCCCCTAGGAAGTCTCCTGCAGAAGTTCGGCTGGGAGATCTTTAAACATTCACCCTAAAGCCCGGACCTCCCTCCCAGCGATTTCCATCTTTCCCTACACCTCAAGAAATGACAGAGAATGGCAGAGAGGAGATGTTTGTCACACAGTGGTTCAAATCCCTGGCATTAGACTTGTACGACACAGGTATTCATAAGTTGGTTCCACGGTAAGACAAATGTTTCAGTTCTGGTGGCGAATATGTTGAAAAATAGCTGAACATTTCCTGTATCTGTTGATGTCCAAGAAGTTGTGTTTTGTTGTAAACAGCCCCAGGGAAACTTACCTCGTATTATAAAGAACAAATGGGGACAGAGTAATTTTTCATAATTCCCAACCATACGTAACAATAGTGGTGACTAAAATTCTTGGTTTGGTTAGTGTCTTTAGGTTTGAAATTTCTTGCCCTGCATTACAGGCCTAAATAGCAGGAACTCGCAGGCTTGATAACATTTTTTAAACTATTGAAATCAGAATTATCCAAAATATTTACTTACATTTCTTCACAACATCCTTTATATTAGTATTAATACAAGACTGAATCAGAATTTTACAAACATGTCACAAGTATACAAAAACCTCTATATTCTTTCATGGCGTCTGGATATCAGGCTCACAAAGTATTATCAGGTGATAAAAACTTTTTATTGTATTTATTTTTAGCTGACAGTTTCACTCAAATGGTAAGCCTACTATTGTACAACAATTTAATTACTTTTGATTTAGGAAAAGAAAACCAAAACACCATAGAAGGGTAAAATAAATTAAATGGAAGTTGGAATTGGTAAGTTTATTAACCCTAGAGCAGGCATGCTCTGTATTGTTGTGTGAGCATTTGCACGTTGTATTCTGTATGCAGTGCAGATAAATGGAAAATTATTGTTATTCCTTTACCACTTATTACACTAATTTACATTACACCATTACAAGTGATATTACAAGTAATATCTAAGACAAAGCTGAGCAACAGTTTCTTAAATGATTTACAAATGCTAACTGGTTACAAATTGCAAATTAGTCCACATCGACCTCATGTGAACACATGCAGCATTTCTCACAAAGGACTGCTGTTGGGGAGTGATTTTTGAAACAAAGCTCTTGGTAATATTTCTTCGATGGTACACGAGATGTTTTTATGCATATCAGTTTTACTCCATTCTGTTTGTTTGTCCCTATCAGAATACTTACATGACCAGGTACGCAGTGTACACATACACCACTTCTGCAGTTTTTCAGAAAAACATATTGTATAGGTAGCGCCAGGATTTTTGGCATATGGAAATTTTAATGGACAGCTATGGTGCAAGTCACTTACTTTATTGTGGTCGTGGTTTGGTCTGAGGGGGCGTGATTCCATCAGAACCGGTACGACACACAGGCTGAAGCTCGAAGAATGATGCATATTGATATTGGAGATGTATAAACACACAACGGAGTTGGCTGCCGGATAGTCTGTGCAAGGTTTTCCCTTTCAATTTGGAACAAGTGGGAGGCATTGCACTAATAAATCGGAAACAACTCGCGCGTACAACAGTTCTGACAGAGACTGTAACGTCAGACTGCTCGAGATGCACTGTAACGTATTCCAATGTTTTGCTTAATCAGCACCATGTGCGTATGTGTGACACGGTGATCAAAGATAACATTATGAGGGGTATATAAGCTTTCTTGAACCACAGATTATTGTCTCTATTGGACACCATATGAGAATATTCTCATTATGAGGGGGCTAGCTACGCCCTCAAGGACATACGCCAATATTCCTGGCGAAGCCTGTAACTCTTGACCTGTTGATGCTATGATCACTCTCTCACAACTAAACTGAAACTAAACAACGATGTGAAAAGTATTGACAAATAGATGGCTATAAGATTTAGCCAAATTGTAAATATGGTGTATAATACACCAGCGTGCCTGCTGTAGTGTTAATAATCCTATGGAAATGTACTTGGATGATATAAAGGGAAAAGACCAAGGTGGACAAATCGTAGGTGTGAAAACAAGATAAGGAAAAAGGAATTCAAATGGGAGGACGCTGAAGAGAAACATTTATTTAGAAGAACAAACGGCAAGCATTTGTGCAACACTATTAATAAACCTTTGTCTTTCGTGTAACAATTAAAACTATCACATAAGATTATTGCAAGAAATGAAAATGGACTTCCACTCTAAGTAAATTTATAAATTTCAAGACATGTGTCATAATATTTAGTAATGTGTATAACGTGTCCTTTATGTGTCATAAATTTCTACCTGAACACATTTTTCTCATTTACTCATCACCTTCTGGATAATCTGAAGCATTTAAAGGAGTGTGGAATATTTATATAATAATCAGGGCCCGGATTTTGATGGCATGTCATCTTTTAACTTGTACATGAAAACATCATGGACATTGCCCACTAATGCAGATATTCTGATCATTCTCCTAGATTATAAGAACAGTAATTTTTAGGGGAATTTTGGTTGTTTTACCCCATTTTTTATTTTTATGTTTTCTTTTAGAAATCAATATCATTATATGGTAATTTTTAATAATTTTATGGCATTTTTTCACATTTCATATTTTTAGGCAATTTTTAAATACCGGTATGTCATTTTCTCATTTTGTGTTTTTTCTTTCATTGTATAAAATTTTTATGCATTTACTTGGATTGAATATTATCGGAACTCTAAATAAGCATAAATAAATAGATCTTGTTGTAATTATAATTTGGATACAGGAAGACATGTTTGCTGTTTGCATTTAGCCGTATATACCTGTTAAATAATTACAAGCCTAGAATTGAGTCAAGAATATAAATGTAGAATAGACACAAATCTGATGAATAAATTAATATTTTCGTACAAATTTTTGTTTAATTTTTTTATATTTTTATAGTCATTTTATAGAATATTTTAAAAGTATTTTTAGGCCATCAAAATCCGGGCCCTGATAATAATGGAGACTTCTTGGAGCCCACTGTAGAGCAGTCATGATGTACTTTGCAGAGGTTCTGGTTTGCTTAAGAGTCTCAAATCATTTCTCACTTGAGGAAGATGATGTGCAAACTCCAGTGTCTTCCTGCAGAATTTTTGAAGATCAGCTGTTTTGAACTCATCATCTGAACCAACTTCTGGTATTTTGGAACCCTACACAAGAAATAATTACAGTGACCCCCTAAATTGCCACCTCAATCATTCCACTTTTACTTCCCTTGCCCGTACCATAGGTGGAGAAAATATTCTTTTTGACCCCCAAATTCAAAGTTGAGTTTTTAACATAAATACACGTTTTGACGTCCCCTTAATCGAAAAATACTGTTTTCAGAAACATGTCTGTGTGTGCATATGTATGTGTGTGTGAACAGCCTAGCTCCAGAATGGAAAATCCTATGAAAAAATAAAATGTTTTTGGGTTAGGTACCTCTAGGGGATGCGGCACGAAGATTGGCAATAACTTTATCTTATTTTTAAGGGGACTTTACAGAAAGAAAACTTAGTGGTAGAAGTAGTGGTAGTGGTAGAAGAAATTTGATTATGAGAAAGTTTTTATTTCTTATTTTTTTAAACAATCCTTTGTTGAAATACTCTATCACAGTATAAACTATTACTCACACTTACATTGTGTTTTAAAAATCAAGGAAAAGAATCCTTTAGCTTTTCTCAATATAATAAATATTAAATTAAATTATTATATAAATTATTCCTTTATGACGTTTTTGAAGAAATCTTGTGTTAAAGTATTAAAGTACACTTAAGGCCACATTGTGTTTTAAAAATCGGGATTGAGGACTTAAATATTTTAATGCCAATAATAGGCATATCCCGGGAAATATTTTTAATGCCAATAATAGGCATATCCCGGGAAATATTTTTAATGCCAATAATAGGCATATCCAGGGAAATATTTTTAATGCCAATAATAGGCATATCCCGGGAAAGAAATTTAAAAATAATATTTATTTATGATAGGATATATTATGTGTATAGTTTTCAAAATTTAAAAAAATGTAATTATATACGTTTTGTTTCATTGACAGATTATTTTAAAAATCTAAAATATTGAGTCCGTTTATGTTCAAAAGTTAGTATAAATATGATTTTAAGTCTTATTGTTCCATATTTAGAAGAGTCTGGTTTTAAAAGAAAAGGGAATTAAAAGATTAAAATTATTCAATAATCATTCTTATTGTGAATGTTTGGTAAATATATGCACTTCATAAGAAGAATGTGTATGGAAAAAATGAAGTGTCTATCTTAATAACGTACGAAATAAATCTTTCCCTCTGTCTGTCTGAAGCTCCAGCGGTTCGCAAGCTATCCTTGCTGATCCCGTAAGAGGATATATCTTACGGGAGATATTGTCACGTATATCTAACTTAAACCTGAGGACAACACAAACACCCAGACACCCAGTCTATACATACCATGGAATAAATTCTTGACCGAAGAAAACTCCCATGCAAAAACCCGGAGTTGAACTGGGATACTTGGTTAGTAGTCAACAGCGCTCGTTGAGAGAGTGGAATAATCTTTTAGTTCCCAATAAAAGGAAAACAATTATTGTAATAAGAGGGAGGGATTGTCTATTGTGATATTTGGTTAGGAGTCAACAACGCTCGTAAGAAATTTTTGGGCTAGATGAAAATCGAAATTCTGCTGTCGCATGTGTATTTTTTTCCATTATCAAAATAATGCGATAAATTTGGTAAATCTTTAGAAAAAATTTCAATATGATTTTTGCAAGATTACTAATATGTTATTGCAAGATATCCATAGTTATTTCTATACTGTAAAGTGTTATTATGCTATGGGGTTACAGTCCTGCTCTTTTTAAAAATAAATCAAGTCCCCTCGCCCACCAAAATATCCATATTGGCGACAAATGAAACTGTAACATACTGGTAGCCTACTGAAAAAATTCATATTCTAAAGATAATAATAATAATAATAATAATAATACATATTTATAAAGTCTGTCCTCCAATATTCAACTCTCATCATATTAAGGCCTGTGTATGACTACTGGCAATTGAACTCTTGCTGCCTCCCTCAATAATATTTTCAAGTCGGCGCCTCTGAAATAAACATATGATGTGGCACTATACGAATGTAGCTTATAACGATTATATAAATATGAAATTGTGCAGTAAAAATTAAAGAAAAACTTCCATGATAATAGTAATGAAATGAATTAAGTCATTTTCCCACTCTTGTGAGTCTACTTTCCATACAATCTGGGAGGTGAAAGTTAGTGCAAGAACGATCTATGTGATATCGGCACAAATGGCACCTGTACTGGATGGGACTCAGACTTATAGCGGGCTCTGGTGATAAAATTGGCATGAAGACTTACACTTTTGGGGCTCCACCTAGACACTGTGTGTCCAAGTGACCCAATGCCCTCTCTCAGCCCGAGAGTATTTACAATAGACAATGAACTATCCTTTAAGACTAACTATGAATAGACTATTAGTGAGCTCAAGAAAAAAGTGTCCGTTATTAAACGAATAAGATTCTGCCTCCCAATGAAGACAAAAAAGTGTTTATTTAATACAATTATTAAACCGCATATTCAATATTGCAGCGCAGTCTTTGCTATAACGAATCAAGAAGTGTTGGGAAAGAGTTCAAATTCTTAATGAAGGAATGAGAGCAGTTTTGAATGTACCTTACTATGAACCAATCAAGGATATGTTGAAAGCACTATATATATATGATTCTTTTTAGTGACCAAATTCATCTGGCTGCAGTGACATCTATCTTCAAGATTGAGAACTGTTTACTTCCTGGAAATTTACAGAATTTGTTGAAAAGAAATTTGGATATTCACAATTATGACACAAGAAATGCAGCTAATTTTTATTTAGACCAGACATATAGAACAAAAGCAGAATCATTATTTTATGACAGCTTACCTAAATAAAACATGCTGAATAAAGATATCTGAACTTCAACATTAGTGAATATAGATATATTCATTCTGCAATTGTAGGTCCCAAAGAGCCATCAAGGCTCGTTGTGCATATATGCATAGGCATTCATGATCCACAGACTATCGTCTCTGTTGGACCTTACGTGTGTGATAGTCTGTGGATCATGAATGCCTATGCATATATCTATATTCACTAATGTTGAAGTTAAGATATCTTTATTCAGCATGTTTTATTTAAATACGCTGTCATAAAATAATGATTCTGTATTATCATGCATGATAATATTATAGAAGAAAAATTTCTTTGACACTGGGATTTGAACCCAGAACCTTCGGTGCACTCTGGCTTAGCTCAGTTGGTAAGCATTGGTACGGCTAGCCAAAGGTCCTGGGTTCAAATCCCAGTGTCAGAGGAATTTTTCTTCTATAATATTATCAGTGAATCTGTTTAGGAATAAGTTTAGTTTAGTTTGGTTTAGTTTAGTTTAGTTTATTTCATCCTCTGGATCATTACAAAATGATATGGGACACAATTTGATGATGAAGACAATAAAAGACCAATATTGCTAAATATATAAGAATGATGAAGGGGTGAAAAGAAGAGAGAACAGAAAATTTTATTAGCACATCTGTGCTGCTTTTAATACAACTACAACAGAACATCGTCCAGCATAGGGATGAACATCCATAGTTAAAACATTGATGTTCACCATAGGCGTAGCGAGGGGGGGTTTGAACCCCCCCCCCCATTGATTAAAAAAAGGAAAATTGTATAATTTTTTTAAGTCTGCCCATAAATTGCTTAAACTTAATACAAGTATAAAGCGTGGGAAGCTTAAAACTCGTTATTTTGCGTCTTAATTTTTAAAATTTTCCGGGGAAGGACCCCCGGAAGCTTAAAACTTGTTATTTTGCATCTTAATTTTTAAAATTTTCCGTGGGAGAACCCCCGGAAGCTTAAAACTCGTTATTTTGCATCTTAATTTTTAATAACTGTATGTTTGAGTGTCCATTCTTGATTGCTTTAACAAAAGTTAGTTGTTAAATTTTCACTTGACAAGCAAACTTAGATTTACCTTTGGTAATCCGTTAGTTGTTAAATTTTCACTTGACAAGCAAACTTAGATTTACCTTTGGTAATCCGTTAGTTGTTAAATTTTCACTTGACAAGCAAACTTAGATTTACCTTTGGTAATCCGTTAGTTGTTAAATTTTCACTTGACAAGCAAACTTAGATTTACCTTTGGTAATCCGTTAGTTGTTAAATTTTCACTTGACAAGCAAACTTAGATTTACCTTTGGTAATCCGTTAGTTGTTAAATTTTCACTTGACAAGCAAACTTAGATTTACCTTTGGTAATCCGTTAGTTGTTAAATTTTCACTTGACAAGCAAACTTAGATTTACCGCGGATGTTATAACCCCCCCCCCCATATGGTCGGCCTGGTTACGCCTATGATGTTCACAATCATTGTTAATATCGGCGGTAACCATCGATGTACCGAAAATATTGACTTGAAAACATCGACGTGTTTTGACGGAAAACAACGATATATATTTTTAAAAGTCATGATTTCAGGAAAATAGGCAAAATTCATAAAAATAAACTGAAATATTTCCATGAAAACCATCGATGTTTTGGGAAATTTTCTGTCAAAACGTTCTCCATATCCGACTCGTATCAATTCATCATTAATTTATCAAAATTATTGCAAAAAAAAAAATACTGTGAATATTTAAAAACATCGATGTCGGGGAGAAAGATCGATGTAGCAAAAACAACATCGGTAGTTTTCCATCGATTATCGACATGAAAACATCGGTCATAGGCCAGCAGTGTTGCCAACGTCAAAGAAATTTCTGTAGATTTAGAGAAATCTTGCTTCTTTCAAAGAATCAAAGAATTTCGCCCCAAATCTACAGAAAAAATTAATTTACTCTTTTCCATAGATAATTAATAAAGATAAAGCGGAAATTCTAACAAAAAATAAAATGCAGAGCGAGAGAGCAATCTACAACTATTTAAATATATAGGCTACCCCTGAGTTAAAAACGACACCTCACCACAAAATTTATCTCTTCTCTCAGCGCATTTATGCCCTCGTGAATCCCCGAACCATGCAGAGCGGATGTCATCAAGGCACAGTTGAATCTTACAATAAGTACATTGTACACCTCAGCATAAAAGTCTTCTTTCTCGGCGCTTGATGTCTTGTTCAAATGTTCAATCCCTGTAGAATCAAAGAATTTCGTCCCAAATCTACAGAAAAAATTAATTTACTGTTTTCCATAGATAATTAATAAAGATAAAGCGGAAATTCGGACAAATAATCAAATAGAGAGCGAGAGCAATCTACAACTATTTAAATGTATACACTGAGGTAAAAACGACGCCTCAGCACAAAATTTCTCTCAGCGCATTTATGCCTTTGTGAATTGGATGCAGTTAAATTGAGGCAAGATTCATATTAATAAAATTATTATTAATTATTATTATTATTAAAATTATTATTATCGGTAAAATATATAATTAAAGATTTTTTTTAATGCGTCAAAGAAATTTAAAGAAAATTTATGCAGTTGTCAAAGAGATTTTAGCTTTTGTGGTTGGCAACACTGTAGGCCAGCGAACGGCATATGTAAGGAGGTCGTGATTTCACAACGTAATTTTAGGTTAGTTTTGTGTCCACTTTCTAACGACTTTACTTACATTTAGAGTCTACGATAATTGTAAGATGCTTATATATATGTAATCTATAGATTCTAAAGAATAATACATCTCAATTTGGCTGTTTTCCGTGTTTCTAAAACTTAAATATCACAAGGAGCTGAGTGACCGACCATCCCCAAGATTTATTATAACCAGTTGTATCGAATGTGGTTCTGTTTTACTAAAAAAAACAAAGCAGAGATTTGGTTGGGAACTTGGGTTGGTTTACTGTAATGTCTATCTCAAAATGAAATGGACGGGCATCTGAAATAAATAGGAGACTTGGGGATACCGAGACTTGTGTATGCAGTGGGTGAAAAGGCAATAAGAAATCACAGTCAAATGTTTCTAGTTCATCCCTTTTTTTCAGTCCCATAATGGACGAGATAATAGAATTGCCATAAAACCTAGGGCACAAAATTGGAAACATCAAATTCCACATATGTTATTGGCGAAAGATAAGTTTAGGTCATGCAGCAGCCAAGCTCCACCCACTCTTGCCCACCAGCTTCTTCCCCTCGCTTCCAAGCCTTTCATGCATACCTTCCTACTTTCCCTATCCCTGCTATGAAGCTGCTCAATGCCGACATTGCAGCTCATTATTTTACCCTTCATCACATAGCCTAGGCATAAAAATTTACAAAATCACAGTATTACCAAAATTACCCTTGCACCATTACAAAAATACAAAAAATAAACAATGTTACGATTGTACTATTCATCATATACGCATAAAAATATACAAAATCATTTGCATATGGCAATGGCCTGTCGGGAGAGACACGGAATGCCTCCACAACATTAATAAGTATTTTAGGATGAAGCCACATATGCATCATACTATAAAATAGTATTGGGACCAAAGCAAGAAAATAAGAAGTAAGAGGTCGTATTGTGATATTGTCCAACAAAGATTTTGACTTGAGTGGCATGCCACCTGCAAGATGACTTAATTAATGCAGCGAAAACTATACTTGCACCAAAACGGATCTTTTCAGAGTCAACATGATATTTCACAATTATAAAAAACAACCCTTGCACGAAAGCAGCTTTTTCTAGCTTTCTAAACTTAAATAAATGAATTATCCTTTCACCGATTTTCCTTTCAGCAATTGCTTGTGGTATAGTGGTTAAGGCTGCTAGTTATGGTGCTAGTGGTCACGGGTTCGTATACCGGTCAATCCAAAATTTAAGGTTTGGAATAGGTCCCAAATAGGTAGGTAGGGCAAGGAGAAGGTGAGAGAAAGGGAAAGGAAGAGGAGAAGAGAATAAAGGAGAAATAAATTATTTAATTTCTTCGCAGTTTCAGCTTTTGCACAATAGATGGCATTGTTAGTTTAGTTAAAATAGTGACACTTTTAGGAGGCAATATTTGAAGTTACTCCCCACCTAAACCCCTCCTTCCCAGGTGGGTCCCATTAGAGATTTGATGGGAGGAGACTAGTGTGTGACCTAATTTTTTTTTTTTCCCCCAATGTTATTTAGATCAGCTTTCGTCTGTTACTGAGCAGTCTGGTTTGGAACTCGGTACTGTTCAGTTCCATTTGTATTGCAAAATTACTCCTGTGCAGTTACAGGAACTGCCACTGAGTTTACAAACCGGCCTGCTGCTCAATTTTCTCTGTGGTAGATGCTAACGGGAGTGGAGCAGGTAATGCCAGTTCCCTAAGCTGCATACTGATGATGGCTGATGTAGATGATGCGCTCATTCTGGCAGAAACAAAAGATGACTTACAGATGTTGCTGCCCAATTCAACCCTGATCTAGGGTCATTATTTTGAGAATTACTTATTAAAGAATATGATGTTTTCATAACAATTTTGTTACTTTGAATTGTATTTCTCTGTGTTGTTTCAGTTGAGCAATCCCCACACGGCACTATTCATCATGGTAACACAAACGGATTCCTCTGATGAGATGCACGCCTATATGAGACCCTTCAACAGATCTACAGTCACACAGGATGTCCAGGCTGTCAAGGAAGGGTGAGTCCTAAGTAATGATCAGTTATGAACCATTATACAGCTCACACTATATGAAGAAAAATTGGGTTGAACATTAACGGGACTCGCCTATGTGAGTAGTGAATAATAGGGAGGCAGTATTGCCCAGTTCAGATAACTCCACGCCTAACAAAAGCGTTTTGTTGTGCAATTTCAATTGCGTGGCAAAAAACTACACAAAACAACATTTTCCCATGTACCATGAGAAAGAATAAATATTTCTGAAGCCAGCATAACAAAAACCATATTTGTACGACAAGTGGTTGTCGAGTTATGAGGTTTTGATCAATCATAATAATTCATAATCCATAAATACTTATTTTACACCAGAAAATCAACTGCGACGTGAATCTGCCCTTTTCTGGAGAATAATCCATAAATGAAAGAATAACAACTGTAAGATTTAAAACTTGCAGAAATTATTTAACACTAATAGGAATAGGCCTATACGCCTGTAAGAGGGTCGGAAAGCAGAAACAATAGAATTCTATGAAAACCTACAGAAAGAAGTAGATAGCCTAAGTGGAATAAAACTGATCATGTAATTATTAGTAGGGACTTAATGCATGAGTCAGGAATAATGCTATCCTAGAAGTAGGCTACTAGGAATATTTGGAGAACAACATGAAAATAATAATGCTAATTGTTTGCTAACAGTAATGACTTAAACATTACAAATTCCTCTTTTAGGAAAAAGGATATCAACAAATATACATGGAGTGCAATAGGTTATGAAAGGATAATTGACTGTATTTTAGCAAATAAGAAGATTAGCAATAGCAAGTTCAGGATGTGCATGTATATAGATAGAGGTGCTCATACATATTCAGACCATTATGTATTATTGACCAAAATTACCTTACCAGCTAGATGAAAGAAAATGAGGAACTTCATAAAATCAAATGAAGAAGTGTGTAAAATATATTTGCTTCAAGATGATGGTATCAAATGCTTATATCAGAATTGTTTAAATCAACGACTACAGCAGATAACAACAAGTGAGTTACCCATGTAATTCCTGCACTTCAAACACTACAGGATAATCCCTTCAAAATTATTGGTGCTGTTACCAGAAGTGAATTGCTTCAAGTTTTATATGTTTAAGTAACTAATCTGCTTTCCATGAGTTGACTGACTTTTTCCTGTAACCCCTTCGGTGGAGCATAGGGCCTTCAATAGGAGGTTTCAGTACCTAGATTAATTTTGTTGTATTCGTTTTCCAAGAAAGGACAGAGGGACAGGTGGTAAGCCCATCACCTCACAAACCCCCCTCCGGGAACTAAGGTATTGTAACAAGGGCTCGTCGGGGTTCAAAATGAGAACACCGAGTTTATAATTGAAGGATGGAGGTTTCTTTATTTCCTACAACAATTGCCAATACAGCCAGAAAACTCCAGACTATTTGCCAGTTCACTGTCCTGTTCAGTGCTCACTCTCACTGTGCTCAGTCCTAATTACAGCACTGTTCCAGTCCAATCCAGATCATCCCACGTCGCGTCGGTCAACTCCACAGTCCTCGCTGCCGCTGTGCGATCCACCCGTCGCGCCGAGTTCCCCGGGACGGCACTACCTCAGCCCAGATCAGCTCACCAGCTCTTCCGTTCACCCTTCCCTCCGGTCACTAGTTCCCCGTTGACTAGCTATTCCGCTCTCGGGTCCCTCCGGCCACTGGCTCCTCAGCTTCCCAAGACACACTCACTTGAGGCCGTGCTGATCAGTCCTCTCCGTCCAGCTCACCTTCTGACGCTGACGCTCGCCGCTACTCACGGACTGCCTCTCTGACTGTTCCCTCGTTGACCCTCCGGCTCTTCACGGACTGCCTCTCCTCTGATGTACTGACTCTTCACTGTACTGAACTCTCCTTGACTGACTGTCTCTCTCAACTCCGATTCACTGACTCTTCACACTGTACTGAACTCTCCTTGACTGACTCGGCTCGGCTGCTCGCACTCCTTATATAGCCTTAACGAAAGTTCCAGAGTCGAGATCTGGAGAGCTCCGCCCGCGCATGGTCTAGAATGTCCGCGCGGTGCGCCGTCAAGCCCTTAGCACGTGGCTCCACCTCTGGCCCCTCCCACGAGCGCGCACCGTCACTCACCGCGCCGTGCTAGGGAGTAGGCCGCACCCGTCGGCGCGCGGCTCCAATCAGCAATAAGAGGGCCGTCCCTTTCTGGATTTATCTAATTCTAGTTCTTTCGGCCGGAGTCCTTCTTCTATCAGCTTCTAGGCTTTTCTGGCTTTGTCACAGTATTAATAGGACATGAAAGGACGGCGCAATTTTTTCCACAGGCTATAATTTAGACTTAGAGTTTTTTACATACCTTAAATCTATGACATGGGCCCCCTGCTTAAATTAACTTATCTTTATTATTTACAAGATGCATACAAAATTTAAACACAATAGGTCTTAGGGAAGTGGAGGAATACAGGTTATAAAGCAGTGCATTTGTTTAATGGTAGAAAGGGTATAAGTCATGGAATTTAATTTATTTTTGAAGCAGCCTGCTACATGGAAGTTTTAGTTTATTATAAAAAAGTAAGGCTTATACGAAGGATATAGGGCCTATAACCTAATTATGAAAGGTAATTTTTTGGGATTTGTAAAAAAAGTTGTCGAGACATGCTGATTTTATATTCTATCTCTTGGAAAACTCACACACTGTTCTCTACCTTAGAATAAAAAACCAGAAAGTAACATACAATTTTTATTACTGTAGAGAACATCACGTGATAGTTCCTAGAGATTGATTAAGACCTGAGAAAATAGCATAAAATTGTATTACAAAGAGTTCCCACGGATGGAATAACAGCAGTGGCGGCTCGTGAGGTTCCACAGGGGTGGGTCACATACAAATATAAGCCATAAATGTTAGGAGGAAAACAGAACTTACGCTTAAGCTAAAACTTACCTTTCTGTTTCATTTTTTTGTATAACATTACTATTCTTCAGGACATTGCCAAGTGTCGCGGTTTAGTTCATGAGACCTTTGAAAACACCTGGGTTATCAGAACTCTCTGTCTCATTATGCCCACGCAAGGCCAATTCAAATTCCCCGCAAAATTTAATGGCATGAAGAATGCGTGACGAAATATATCTGTTTTTGTCAACAAGATCATTATGCTTACGGACACATGTTCTATACCCATCATCAAGTTGCACCCTGATATCAGCCTTCCCTAAGACAGCGAGACTCATTTCATTGTCTAAATGGCGTTTTGACAAACTGTGCTTCTTACATCTATCGGGTATTATTTTTTTTTTTTTTTTTTTTTTTTTTTTTTTTTTAATTTGACCATAGTTGACCCAGAGTCCCACAGCCGGAGGCTACACTACTGGGGAGAATACAGATAATACATAGACTAATATTTACATACAATTTGCTATCTTGGTTTCAAGGCTTCGGTGTATGTGTAGATGATGATGATGTGAGTGATGAATTAGCGAAGGGTGAATATTTACAACATGGTACATGGCAATAAATCAGAAGCAGTCAGTACATATGTAGAAGATGACGATGAGGTGAATGATGAGTTAATGCAGGGCGAATATTTGCAACACACTAGAATTACATAAACTGGGAGGAATCTGTATACATATAGAAGATGATGATGAGGTGAGTGATGAATTAGCGGAGGGTGAATATTTACAACATAATAAAATGGCCGTCTGTACATGCTTAGAGGATAATGAGATGAATAATGAATTGCTGAAGGGTGAATGTTTACAACACAGTAACATGGCAATCAGGAAGTCAAAGTCTTATACAGAATTAATATATACAAAAGAGTGAAATCGTGAGCGAGTTGAAGAGAAGACAACAAAATGTTTATGTTCACTATGGAATCAGAGTTAGTCTTCTTCTGAATTTCTTCTCTCTTCGATGACACGTCGAGCAAAAGTCTTGAAGGCCTCGTGGGTCGTTCTACCGGTCCAGTAGCTCAGCTCCGGCGCCCATTGTACTCCTTCCGCCGTGGCGATGCGTCATCTATCGGGTAAATGTTCGCCAGTTTTAGTCCATGCATCTTCTCCACCGAATAGAATATGCGAAATACAAAATATTGCATTAGTTTTCGGACACCCGCACATCCACTTCCACTTTTTATATATGGCACATTTTTATTGAAATTCCTCTTGTACACTCTGTCTTTTTCTTCATATGTTAGTTTTATCGTAAGCTCTGGTCTAGGCCGTCCTAATTCTTTGGCTAATAACCGCTCCTCGAAATGTATAATTTTATTTTGTAAGCATCTTATCTCATTCATTTCACTATCACTATGTAAAAAATACTTTACTAACTAAGGAAAAATTCAGAAGCACGCACTAACACTCAACATGAGAAAACTTCCGGCTTTAGCCTACTTGAGTTGCGGAAGGGGGTAGGAAAACAGCATTTTTGCACTGGCCCATCCCAACTGGACAGGTTTTTCGGGTAAGATGTTATTGTATTGTGATACCCTGAGGGGGATACCCTGGCTATATTCTGCCTCTCTCAATACGTAAATAATTATGTTCTCAACTATAGAGTAATAATAGTGCATACCACTCCATCTAGCGGATATGCATCCAGGTATGCATTCAAGAGTGAATACAGCGCCAATTCGTGTGAAGTCGCAAAAATACTGTGACCCTGTACAAACTAAACTAGCCATAACCCCTCCCTGTATTCCGTCAGCTTAGAAAGGGAAAATGTTAAAGGGATGAGAGACGGCCGGTCACAAAGGAAATTCGGCCCATGCTATGTTGCCAAACTTGACAAGCAAAGCAAAAGCGCGAAGTTTGAAATAGATTTGACGTTATTTTATTAGTTGCTATAAATGCAGTACAGTTTATATTCAAAATGGATGGGGGTGGGGGGGCACGTGACCCTGTGACCTATAGGTAGAACCGCGCCTGAACAACAGGAGAGAAAATAGTAATTCTAATTCATTAGAAATTCTTAATGATCGAGGTAGAAAAAGTCGCATGAATGTTCCAAGAGCGACAGGAAGAATTAAAGAAAATGAAAAACATTGCTCTCTTGACTATGGTCATCTCTAATGCCAACTTACCCTTAGACAGTGGAACTACAAATGGAAGACTAGTGAAATGCAACGTAAGATCAGCTGTATTGTGTATACAAGTTCGTGCTCAAAGTCTACTTTACAATACTTATTCTAAAACTTTTCATTATTAAAGCTAAGAGCTGTTGTCACAAACTGACACTGGAGGTAGCTACATAGCCTACTTGGGGGAAACTATAGCTGGAATGTGGATCTTTTTTTATATTTTTTACCTTCGAAAAACGGCCAAATTTCAGGTTAACCTGTTCTTCAAAATCTGTAGAATCCATATTTAAGCACTCTTTTCTTGTAGAAATATTGTAGGGCTATAAAAATCGCTGAATAGTTCACACAAAATTAGCCTAAAATGGTGCTTTAAGTTATGCATATTCACGAGAAACATCTGTTCAGCTGCGAGGGGTGGGAGTCGTTGGGTTACATGATCCAGAAACCCAGGGCTGTAAACTTGATAATGATTAACACTAATATCACTGTTCTTAACCTAACTGCCATCAAAGTAGCTCTACATGAAATTGACACTAATATTGTATCATTGTTTCTTACCTGACTGCCACTTACCTAGAATCCATGAATTAGTTTTCAAAGTGAAAATGGACCATATAGGCCTACCTCATGGCCAATAGTCCGTTCAGATTGAAAGTGCCAAACTTAAATCTAACACCTAGAAAAATTATTGTTAACACTAACACCGAGACATAATCTCTCTATGGAGAAGACCTGCATCAACATATCACTCCATTGCCTCTCTTTTTTCAGACTGGCAAATAAGATGCAATTCACGGGTTCATGAAATCTTTGAGCTGCTATGAAACCAGGCATTCTGATAGCATGCATGGGTTATTTGCCATTACTGTAATTAGCATGAATAGAGCACTTGGCCAGCCTATGCAAAAAAGGAGCTATGAGACAAAATTTTATTACTAGTTAGTGGGAGTTTTGGTCTGCTAGCTAGGGTCCACATAACCCCTTGGAACACCTCGTACAAAAACCCAGATATGAGCTTTAGTATACCCCAGTAGCCTACTTATTCTGAAGCTTTCCCTTATTATCATGTAACAGAATACTAATCTTTGAATCTTCCTAGAACTAAATAGATTAGGCCTATTAGTAGTATTTTAAATTCAAGAGCACATTTGTTCCCAAATGTTTTTATAATGCATCTATTTAGAAAGGTATGAATATTTATGAAAATACTTTTTGTTGCAGACGTATTGAGCAACCAGTCACACCTGCTGCACCCCCCGGTTGTCATCAAGTCCAGTTACGGCAGCAGAAGCAGCTCAGCAACAAACCAGTATAGCAGCTTTTCTAAGGTAAGGATAGAATAGAATAGAATTTTATATACACACAATTACATACAGTTATCTACATCCACTTTACTTATCTTGTATCAGTAATAGTAATAGTTTAATTCTTTTCACTTTTTTATTACCGTAACTTTCCTTTCTGTCCTTCCTTCTTTTCCCCTCTCTTCCTGCCTTTCTTATTTCCCTATCTTTTTTTTCCACTCTTTCTTCACGATCTTTGCAGTCTTTACACACCTGATGCACTCCCATCAAATTGTATATTTCCAGCAATGTTGACATAGCTAAACTGACTCAGCTAAACACTTATAGGGAAGAAAAGATATAAGCAAAATGCAATTGAATTCAGCTGTTATACAGTTATCTTCTAGTTTTGTTTCTTCTCTTCTCTCTTTACCATTTTCAGTGTCTTTCTTTCATTCTTGCTCCAATTTATATAAGGAAATTCTTCATGTTAAATTTCTACTTGAGTTTTTTGCTCAATTTCTTCATTATTTTTGTATTATTTTTTGTTTATTCTCTCTTACTTTAGTATTGTGGAATACCCTATATGCTGTATTATTTAAGTTCATTCAGATACCATTCTTCAAAATAAACAATTTTATTACTTTTCAGCCTCCGAGTTCCTCCAATATCCTGGAATGGTGTTGCAACTCTAAACTTTATTAAATGTTCCCTGAAGATGAGGGACAGTATGTCTACGAAGCTGTCAACTTGGCGAGCTCGGCCAAGACAAGAAGCAAAATCAAAGTAAGACGTAAGATACCATACATTAAATCACTAAAACTTTACATAGCAGTTTTTTTTTTTAAATTCTTATTTGTCAATATAACACTAAAAATCTTATTAAAAATTCCGTATAGAATGTTTAAATAACTTCCATGAATAATTTTTATACCAGGAATGTACACAGCCGAGGAATAAACCACACAAAAACAATTCATTGTAATTCAATATTGGCAAGTTAAAGCTTACAAACGGCAAAATACTTTCAAAATATTTTTCTTGTTTTAGCAATAATATAAATTAGTTGGCACTATGCAAAAAATACAAACTAGTTCCGGTAAGCCTTTTATTTTTAAATAGGGACAATAGTTAATTTACTGTTTAATTTTGCATATTTAAAAAATATATATATGCTGTAATATTTAATGTGTAAAGAACAATTAGGGGAAGGCGTAGTTCTTCATAATTTCCAATAATGCTATACTATATCTAAGAGTAATAAAGTTCCTAGTTTGATTACTGCTTTCAGACTTAAAATTTCTTATATATATATAATAGGTTCTCGGGCTTCCACACATTAAAATTTCTTGCCCTGGAAAATGTGCAGACAGAATGAAAAGTATATTAGAGGAATATCCTGGTTTTTTAACGGTATTTAGTATAACAAATATTTTATTTTCAATACACACCTGTTGTTTCATACGATATTTCAAAATCTTAATATTCATATAAATTGATCGTGGGGTACATTTGCTTACGTTAGATATAATATACTTTTTAACATCAAGACTTTGCCCTTGCCTGTTTTGTTTGTGGTTTTGCCACTCTTCACCATTGCTTTATTTTTAAACATATAGCTCCTATAATTTAAAAAAAATACATTTTTTAATACTGAAATGCTACATGCTACAAACACGAACACAATCCCAGATCTTAAACAAATTACGTCACAGATTATTTTGTTTGGTTGAAATCTTAACATTACGGTAAACCGTCACTATTTCATGTTAATGGGGACAAAACCAGATCCAAATTGGTGAACTCCGAATTTTAGAATGTTTTCTAAAATAGTTATGAGAAACCATAATAAGGAATATAATATTATGTATATGGTGTAGTGTACAGGGGGCAATGTGCGTGAGAATGGAGCGGGTGCGTTCAATATTATGCATTCATCTTGATGTGAACTCAAAATAATACAAATACTGTAAAATAAAGCCCAGTAGAACATTCCTGTATTTAATATGAGTTGAAAAACTATACTAATGTTGTGAATTCTGAATAAGTGTAGTTTGAAATAGTGAGGGTTTACTGTAATTCATTTTTAAGAAATGTTTTAATAATAATTTCTATTTTTTCATACAATTCTGTCAGCGAATGAATGCATGAGCCATGAAGACAAGCGCTTACTGAAGAGGTAAAAACAGTTGATCATTTCGAAACCTAACTTGAAATTTACCACATAAGTAGATCATCTAGGTGAAAGCATTAAAAAATATCAACTGCCAGTTTCAACTACAAGACAATATTGGGATCCCCAGTCAGTTCTTGCTTCGATTGGAGTTAAGCACAAGATCTTGTGATGTAAGTGCTTGTCATAGTTTTATCGCCAGTCCTTGGATAGAAGTGTGAAGACCAGTTATTTATTCACTGAAGGTGAAAGAGAAATGGATAGAATATTTTTTTTTAGTATGGTTTTTTCCTTCATTTCTTATACAGTAGCATACTTCCTTTTCTGCTATTTCTGCAGCTATTGAGAAGTTATCAATAATTGTACTCGATTATAGCACAGACTGAGGAATGTATGCTATTCAGTGATCATGATATACTACTTTTCTGCTCTCTCTTTGCAGATTTTGGGATGCCTATGTTAGATTACTGGGAAAAGTGTAAATTTATGAGATTTTGTATTTTATCCACACGTTTGTGCGTATAAATAACTCTTATTTTGTTATATACTTCTTCACGATTTCTCTTTCCATTTGCATATTTTTTTAGCAACAAACTGAGTTTATATATGAATTCTGTGGGTTTTAAAGAATATATAGCCTCAATCTGCGATATTTTGTGGATTCACTTTGCTTAATAATGATATTTTATGTATATATGAAGCTGTTTTGTAAAATTTAGTTTTTATCGCTGTTACCAAAAAATACGGTCCCTAATCATAATGCTTTCTGCATTGCTATGATGTGATGTTGTACAAGCTTTCCCAGGATTGAATAAAGGGACCTTTTTTTTTTTTTTTTTTATTTATTTATTTTTAATAATCAGCATGCTCCATTGCTTGCATCGCAATACTACATGCTATGTTTACATTTCTAGGTATCTACGATGTTCCTTTCCTTACATTATCAGGATACTAATATATATATGATACAGCGCACCACTTCACACCTCACCAGTACACAAGTTCTGCTGATAGTTTACATATGTTGAGGAGTGTCCTTTCACCTTCACTTTCACTTCACGATTGCTGTTATTTACAATTTTACACCAAGGAATCCAACTCATACTCTTGCTTTGGAGAAAATTAACAGATTTTGCAGTTGTTTGTCCATTTATGATTACAAAATAAATTTATAAACTAAGTCAGCACCATATCCCAGTAAATTTTTTTGTGAACTGATCGTCACTGCAGTCGTATAATGGATTACTTCTACCTTCAATATCTTAATATGTGGACATAGCATCCTCAGAATATCAAATGCCTCTGATTAGCTTCTAGCTGGTCAAGTATATTGGGCTTGAATATCTTTAGCCATGATTTAAAATCTACCATAGCCGTGATTCATGTAGGTGGCCTTGGTTTCAAGCCATGGCTTAGAAAAATGAGAGAAACTTTGTTTTAACAATCGTATCATGATTTTAAACCATTGACTGGTGGATAAAACATATCAGCAATCAACCCAGAGAGTAGCAAAATCATATTTTGGTTGTTGCAAAATCATATTTGTTTACTGATAAGGAAATAGTAAACTGGCAGATGATTTTTGTGTGCTAATCCACTTTTAGATGACGTACATGTGTAGAAAATTTGATGGTGGGTTTTGGCTTTTAGGATGTGATGTGTAAGTATTCTAAGCTGGAGAGCATGGGTTTCCAACTGCAAGAGGCCCAAGGGCCAGTATTGACCAGGCGTGAAATGCATAAAAATATGTGCACATACAGTAAAGAATTAAGAAATGTTTACAAACCTCTATATTACATAATACCATATTTGCCCAACTGTGAGGCATCACAATCTCCTGTTTGAAGAAGTTCTTAATAATTGTCTTATTTTTAACTAATTCTGACTTACCAAATTACAAATCTTTTTTTTTATTAAAGTGTCTTAAGATCCACAAAAAAGTTTACTATTCTTAATTCATGCCAATTATTGGTTGCATAAATCATGATAATAAAACAAGTAAAATAAATAAAATGAAATTCTGTACTTTACATACATTTTTACTTTCATATTTGTGTTTTTAGTGTACTTACTACATGTGGTATATTCAACATCCTCATCTTCATCATTGATATCGTCATATTCATGCAAGGCTACTACCATCACCGGCAATATTTTCAGTGTTATGTCAGTAAGTGGTGTACCCATTTGTAATAATTTTTGAACCATCAGAAAGAAAGGATAAGGAAAGTGGATAATAATCTTGCCATTAAGTAGGCCATTATAAAATTAATTTTAAGTGTTACTTGAATGAAGTGTCAAACCCCTCCCAGAAAAGAAGTGATGAAATTTATGGCAAATACTATTGTTTGAAACTGAAGATAGTAGAATTTAAAATGTTTCAATTGATACCTCACTCGTAAGTATCGACAAAGTAAGTAAGTAAGGAAGTATTGGCATAAATAATATATACAGTAAGCTGAAAGTAAATTAAAATTAAATAAATGTCTTTTCTTCTTGTAAGATCTTTCTTAAGAAGTCTTGAAGTCATTTTATTATGCTTGTATTGTGTGCCAATATTTCATATTACAATTTGCGTTGCATACTTTAACTTGACCTGATTTCTAAAATTAAGCAATAAAAACAATGGAATTACAAATCAAGATTAAATAGTTTTAAAAATGTTCACTAAAACTGCAAAATTAATGATGACATAATATATTATAATAATAATATAATATATATTAATTATATATTAATAATTATATTATAATATATTATAATAATAAGTATAGTCTTTCAAATTAATAAATTTTTCAAACTGATTTTGCTGGCCACAAGTGAAAATCTGCCAGTTGGAAACCGTGCTCTATAGCTTCCTAGTAACATTATTTTGGGTAATTTTATGTTGAAACTTAATCATAATTAGCCTACCTAATTTCTTATGAAGTTATTATGAACTTATAAGTTAGTAATTAATCAATAGTTATTGCAATAAATGAAAATACAGACTGTGGAAAGTTGGAATTAAGTCACTGTTTTTAATGTTAGAAAGAGCTGGTTTTAGTAGTTCAAATAAATGAGATTATCATTAACTAATTATAATTGGAGCCCAAATTTCTAAGCAAGGAGAAATGTTATATTTCATAAGACACTCCTTGACAAGCCATTTTAAATTAATTTGATGTTGCTTATTTCCTTATTCTGAAAGGAAAACAATTTTGCTTGCTTATTTTGTCTCTCTAGATTAAATTTGCTTATTTTACTCAAAGCTGTCAGAGTAAAGTGCTTGTTTCATTCCTAGACGTTGTTATCACCGGTTTCCTTTCTTTTGTGAGCTTTTTTGAAAAATCTGGGTTATAAAACACTGTCAGGTTTCTTAAAAGCTTTCTGGTAAAGAATCAGGTATTGAAGTGGAATTCTTCATACTTCACAAATCGTAAAATCGTTTTTGCTTATTTTGAAAAAAGAAGTTAACATATAGATTGTCTTTGAGAATATAGGGTATCTTAATGCAATTGAAAAATAACTCTTTACAAGACACAAATTATTGTAAATTGTACAGATTGAGTTCTCAAATTGTTGATATAACTACATACTGTTTTATTGTGGTTATAAATCTGGGCTCTGACAATAATGTAATGATTATAAGAATTGCATGTTTATAATATTTTAAACAATAGTACAAAATTAATAGTAGTACCAGTGAATCAAGGCCAGGAGTAAAAGAATTTACATAGGATTTAGGGTTGCCATAATTCAGGAATGAATAGCTAGGACATCATTCAGCAGATCGATAATAGATATTAGCATCAGGATGTCACTTAAGATTTGGAGACAATGGATGCTTCTTACCTGCTATTTTGCTGAAAAATGTTTTAATATTTCACTAAGCCTCCATATTGTTCTGTGGATACCATGTAATCCAATAGAATTCCTTACTGCCAGGCACCAATTCCATCGGCTTCCCCTAATTGACTGCTCAGCCTTTGTACTGGTTCTGCCTGCCTCTGACAGTGCCAGAGCTTTTTACACAAAATGCCCTTTTGTTTAAAATATTCACAAAGGACAGAGATATTTCCCCCAAGGAACAATTTTCCTCCTATAAGTAATAGAGATACGTGTAATTAGGTGTGGTAAAATTGTTATGTTTCCGTTATGTTTATCGCCATACATTGATATGATCATGATGCCTTTGTCACTGCTGCTATCAAATAAATCATCATCACTTATCACTGGGTAAAATCATTGGCATGAAATCACACTGTTCTAAACACTCTAATGGCAATATTCATTATCATTTCCTTTCCCATGATTACTACAAAACATAGAATCTGCAATGTTAATCCATTTCCCTTTTCACTTGCACAAAAACACCCTCTTCTGAAAAGAGGAAAGAAGCAGATTTCTGTTGACCTATATTTGAAGGTTCAGACAGCTTCAAACTATGTACCGGTATATTATTTCTTTTATCAAATTAACAAACCTGCCCATTTATTGTAGTTCAGATTGTAGCCTAATCTTTACTCTTAACGATACAGTAGTTTATTCCAAGTTTTTGGTTATCGAATGTCGCAGGTACTTGTGCAAAGTCTACCCTAGTTCTTACAGTATAACTTTCTCTGTGAGTTAATGTGATGCTGTTATGAGTATAGCTTTGTCACTTTCCTGTAAAATGTTCTTGCTATGTATGAGGTCTCCATACTTAAGCGATGATATTCTAAAATTACTTTACATCTGATACAGTACTAGAACTCATTTATGGTTATTTAATAATGGGGGTGCACTGCACCTTAGGCATGTGGCCATTGCCGTTGTGACGGAATTTTGTCCTTTAAGAGTTTTTTTAGCATGCCTGTAAATCTATAGACGTAGGGTGGTCATATTTATGCATGCATAGTCATTGACCTGGGCCGGGATCAAACCCGTGACGTTAGACACAGAAGGCTAGAACCATGCAGACTGCACTACTCAGGTCAATTCATACAGCACTAGAATTTTCATTGCCACGTTCATCAGATTCAATAGATTTAAAAAATATTTATGGCTAATTAATGCTGTGGCAATAGGCTACTGTTGTGCCATATACATTGTACAGACACAGGGGCAGTAAAGATTACAATTTCATTCATGGCAAGAATATTATTACCTGGCAGGAATTTCAGATGGCCAAAATTTTTAGAATTTGTTACATCAAAACAGAACATGTGCTTTTAGTCTTTTCAGCCAGGACATGTTCTTCAGATTGTGCATGAAATATGGCAACCCTAATACAACTGGATAAATTTGTAAGGCTCATGAATTACACTATCACATTTCTATGTCACAAAATATGATAAAATCTTTTATCGCATGTCTAAGACATTTGCACTACCAGTATATCAAATCAGTACATTCTGTCATAGTTAAAAGTAAATGGATCCACAACAGTTCTGTGGATGTGCTGCAACTATAAATACAGTGGTGATCATTGCATCAATACCAAAGTAGAAATGAAATTAAGTAATGTTTAACTCCACCAGTGGAAAAATTATATTAATGCTGATTGCATCATTTATTTTTATGTTTTGTTCCTGAATACTGTTGATTTTACGAACAGGTTGGGGAATTTTGATGAGAGTATTTGAGTCTTATAATAATTGAGCGCTACTATTCTTATAAATCATGTTTTGAGCAAGTTAAAATGCATTTGTGTAACAGCAGATATTGTATACAATGGAACATCAGTTATCGAAAGTAATTGGAACTGAATTTGGTTCAGTTTTTTTATTTTTTTGGATTATCAAACATGTACAAAATAACACATTAAAACCGGGAAAAGTTATAATAATAGAAATTAATAAATATTCAGTTACATACCTTAATGGAAATATTCACTGATTGTTCTGCAACATTTCCGAACTTTGTGTCTTTACTAACTGAACTCAGCCGCACTAGTCACCTTCTCAATCATTAGACTATCGCTTCAGTTTGCAGTCAACACCAATATCAAATGCAAAATGATCAGTTTTCTGAGGGTTGCATATACACTAGCCAACCTTAACCACTTCAAAAACATTCACTCATCAATAGTATATATAATTTCAAAGCACAAGCAAAGAGAAACATATGTTTTGACAGGAGTCTATTATACAGCATTACCTAGAGATTCGAGCTGAACATCATAGAGGAATTCACGATTCATTCATCCGAATAAGTCACAACCACCCCTATTCTCATTCCTTACAGAGCAGTCCTCTATTTTACAGCTTTCTCCAGCCCGTTTTAGCTCATTCTTGAATGCAGTATATTTTAAAATCTCAGTTTACTGCCCACTGCACTGCTAGGCCTCATTGTCGTAACTTATGCTGACTGAACTATTTGATATGTGATACGGTGGTGGTTTATCTATAAAATGTAAATATAGTATGATCATACTTTAAAAACATAATAATAAATAATAAAGAAGAAACAAAAGGTCGTTTTGATAATTGATGTTCTATTGAATTAAAGTATCTAACTATAACTGTGGATAATCTGAAGTAATATTTGAAGTCAATTTCAAGTTATTTGGAAATAACATTAATTACATAGTAGATCTTGTCTTGAAGCAAAATGAACTCATCTCTTTATTTTCAGAGGACTCCTAGAAGAGTTCATTAGCTTTTGCATGAAAACAAACCCCATTTTTTATGCAAGTGATAGCTGTCACCTGCTCTTCCAAGTCTGTTGTTTAGAAACTTCATTAGGGATCCTATTTTACGGTGAATAAAAATGTTAAATTTTGCTACGAAAGTTTGGGTTAATTTTGGTGTTATTTTGCAAAGCAAAATACAATTTCTGCATTATTTCACATTAAATTCAAATAGAATTACTGATTATGTGGTGTAAAATATTGCATAATTCTGCAAAAACACATAGTCAAGGTGATTTTACGCCTTTCGTGTAGATTTTCACAATTCTTACCATTTGACTATTACATGCTCCCTGACCTACATATCGAGGTCACCGAGGATATAACTACTGGGCAAAAAAATACAGCCATTTCTGTACTGTTATAAAATATGAAATACGTTCATTAGGATTGCTAAATTAATGTGTGTATAGCAAAAAAAGTATCATATCATGATTTTAATTTTGAGTTGAAATGAGTTTTTTTTCTAGTTCTTTATAATTGTATTGCACCATTCCCATGCTTGCTTATTGAAGTGATTTATAAAAAAAAACCGTTCCAGAACTCGAGATTTTACTTAAAAATAACATTTCTTTTTAAAAAATTGCACTAGAAACTGGTAGTAACCATTCGTAGATCCATCACTCACGAAAACTAGTTACAGTGAAATCTCGATACAACGATTTCGCAGGCACCAGAAAAATATATTGTTGTAGAGAGATATATTGTTATATGGAGAATTTACAAAAAAAATGTTCAAATTTTGGTAGTATATAGGAAACAACTTCAATAGCTGAAATTCTTTAAGTATTTAGAGAAATAAAGAATGTTATCACAAGAACTGCTATACCGTTCTGTATTCACTCGACCCATAAATTATTACACTATGAGCAAACACATTTTACATTGCATTATAGCACAGCACCATGAACAGGATGACTCATTTTCCCCCTGTTTGTAAAAGTCAGGAATGATAGTCTGTTTAGCTTTTTTATGAACAGGGATACACACAATGCCCTTATTTGATTTGAGGTTCACTAAATGACATTCTGGCACTAATGGAACACTCGACAGAAAATTCTGCAGAGCCTCGCAAGCACAGAACACATATATAGAGGCAATGGCTTCGAGTACGGTTAAGGTTGGTAGATGCACACTTTGTTCTACCTCCTCTTTTTCATCTTCCGTCGGCTTGTTTTAGATTTCCTCAATGTTTTCTTCCGTTAGCTCCGGGGAGTTCATGATTTGCACTTTCACAATCTATTTTTATCCTTGTACCGAGGAAAACGTATTTTACGGGATTCTAAATGTAATCGTAATGGAGAGACTTATCGTTATTAAGAGTATCGTAAAACCGAGGGGAATTTTATATTATTTTAATGGAAAGAAAGCCGGGACCAAAATATTTTAACGTTATAAAGAGTATTATCGTTATATCGGTAATCGTTGTATGGGGATTTCACTGTATCTCTAAATGTTATCCATAAAGTTTGACGAGTCTCATTGTCGGTTGATGAGTTTAACACTAGTTACTTTAAAAACAGCTTCACTGGTATAGAGTCTGGTGACTGTAAGAATGCACACCATGTGTTCTTATTGTCCATTTTCTTCAAGACATGATGATGATCATATCAGAACTGTGTAGCAGCTAAGATGTTATACTGCACTGTAAAAGATTTTATCACACATATTCTGTGACATAGAAATATGATAGTGTAAATAGATTATCAAAGTGAATACTCTTATTTACAGGCCACTGGAACCATAACTCTGCATGAAAGTTCCAGTCTTTGTTGAATCTGACTTGGAAGAGGTGCTTCGCTTCAACATTACAAAAGTAAGCATCATTCATATTAATGAAAGTAATTTCTTGTAATTATTAGTAGATGCACCTTTCAATTAATTTGCACAGGCTCTTGTTGATCCGAAAAGCATTAACTGAATAAATACAGTATATTACCACAGTATAAGTATTAATACAGTACAGAAACTCAGCCCGTTTTTCTGCCAGTCGAGCATGCGCGCGCATTTACTAGCGATCGTAGCGGCTATAAAGTAAAACTACAGAAACTACTCCGGGAAGTATGTAAATAAATAGGAGTGTTGTATTTATTAGAACACGCTATATTCGAAAGGACCTTATTATTCTGCTGTAAATTTCAGTAATAATAAAAGACAAAATCCTGAATTGCATTTCTTCACTTTCTTGAAACATCCAGAAAGGTAAGAACGAAAATAAGTAATATTTATTGTAGGTCTACTGGCTTACTCGTGATTCTGGTGTAGTTATGTTTCAAGTTACTTTAATGTAATATTTTTATATTTTATTCTGTTGTAATGATTTCTGGTGTATAAAATAGGTCATTAATGGTCGACAAGAAAACCTAGTAACAAAATATGTAAAATATTTGAGTGAAAATTACCGTCTATGCTTGACACACGCCGTAAACAGACAGTTTATGAATGCCTATAAAAACTCGTTAATTAAAACTGCTGTACCGACGGTGTCTTCAATTCCAAATGCTCCTGAATTTTTTGTTTTGTTTAATGAAGTCCATCCTGCAGTAATTGACGCTACATAGACCTACAATAAATTGAAGTCGTATATTGCCATATAAGGCAAAGAATCAAAATACACTGTCAACAATGACGTGCACGATGAACAATGTGACAGACCTATAATATAATTTACGTAATTAATATGTAGGCTATTTATTATCATAATTTGAATTATAAATTATATTAAAAGGCAATGATTTTAAAGGAAAAATACTAGGTCTAGGTACAGTCCTTAACAGTAGCCTATTTGGGTATTGTTTACCTCTTCTTAACTAGAATATAATACATTATCTGTTTTATTATTTCTTAAATTCAAAATTAGATTTGCATTGAATGAAAATATTCTGTATTTTTCTCTTTTAACATAACATATTTTGCGATGTGTTTATGTATTTTCCCAAGCCATTTCATATGATGAGAATGTAGCTTTACTCAATCTCCGCATGGAGCGCTAGTGTCGTCCAGCCAACATGTTGTCATAGGACTTTTAACACACAGTTTCTTTACTGTATTAATACTTATACTGTGATATTACACTGAGTACTGATCAGGAAAAAAAAGTATTCTTTGTTAATAATATTCGCAACTCTTCTATCGTCAAAAGCTTTACATCATTGCTGTTTTTCAAAGGGGTTAGCCTTCTTCGAATTCTGGGTGCATTTTTCATTTTTTTCAAATGGGTTAGCCTTCTTCGAATTCTGGGTGCATTTTTCACTTTTTCAAAGGGGTTAGCCTTCTTCGAATTCTGGGTGCATTTTTCATCTTTTTCAAATGGGTTAGCCTTCTTCGAATTCTGGGTGCATTTTTCATCTTTTTCAAAGGGGTTAGCCTTCTTCGAATTCTGGGTGCATTTCTCATCTTTTTCAAAGGGGTTAGCCTTCTTCGAATTCTGGGTGCATTTTTCATCTTTTTCAAAGGGGTTAGCCTTCTTCTAATTCTGGGTGCATTTTTCATCTTTTTCAAAGGGGTTAGCCTTCTTCGAATTCTGGGTGCATTTTTCATCTTTTTCAAAGGGGTTAGCCTTCTTCGAATTCTGGGTGCATTTTTCATCTTTTTCAAAGGGGTTAGCCTTCTTCGAATTCTGGGTGCATTTTTCATTTTTTTCAAAGGGGTTAGCCTTCTTGGAATTCTGGGTGCATTTTTCATTTTTTTTCAAAGGGCTTAGCCTTCTTGGAATTCTGGGTGCATTTTTCATCTTTTTCAAAGGGGTTAGCCTTCTTCGAATTCTGGGTGCATTTTTCATCTTTTTCAAAGGGGTTAGCCTCCTTCGAATTCTGGGTGCATTTTTCATCTTTTTCAAAGTGGTTAGCCTTCTTCGAATTCTGGGTGCATTTTTCATCTTTTTCAAAGGGGTTAGCCTTCTTGGAATTCTGGGTGCGTTTTTCATTTTTTTCAAAGGGGTTAGCCTTCTTCGAATTCTGGGTGCATTTTTCATTTTTTCAAAGGGGTTAGCCTTCTTCGAATTCTGGGTGCATTTTTCATCTTTTTCAAAGGTGTTAGCCTTCTTCGAATTCTGGGTGCATTTTTCATTTTTTCAAAGGGGTTAGCCTTCTTCGAATTCTGGGTGCATTTTTCATCTTTTTCAAAGGGGTTAGCCTTCTTCGAATTCTGGGTGCATTTTTCATCTTTTTCAAAGGGGTTAGCCTTCTTCGAATTCTGGGTGCATTTTCCATCTTCTTCAAAGGGGTTAGCCTTCTTCGAATTCTGGGTGCATTTTTCATCTTTTTCAAAGGGGTTAGCCTTCTTGGAATTCTGGGTGCGTTTTTCATTTTTTCAAAGGGGTTAGCCTTCTTGGAATTCTGGGTGCATTTTTCATTTTTTCAAAGGGGTTAGCCTTCTTGGAATTCTGGGTGCATTTTTCATTTTTTTCAAAGGGGTTAGCCTTCTTCGAATTCTGGGTGCATTTTTCATCTTTTTCAAAGGGGTTAGCCTTCTTGGTATTCTGGGTGCATTTTTCATTTTTTTCAAAGGGGTTAGCCTTCTTCGAATTCTGGGTGCATTTTTCATCTTTTTCAAAGGGGTTAGCCTTCTTCGAATTCTGGGTGCATTTTTCATCTTTTTCAAAGGGGTTAGCCTTCTTCGAATTCTGGGTGCATTTTTCATCTTTTTCAAAGGGGTTAGCCTTCTTCGAATTCTGGGTGCGTTTTTCATTTTTTCAAAGGGGTTAGCCTTCTTCGAATTCTGGGTGCGTTTTTCATCTTTTTCAAAGGGGTTAGCCTTCTTCGAATTCTGGGTGCATTTTTCATCTTTTTCAAAGGGGTTAGCCTTCTTCGAATTCTGGGTGCATTTTTCATCTTTTTCAAAGGGGTTAGCCTTCTTGGAATTCTGGGTGCATTTTTCATCTTTTTGAAAGGGGTTAGCCTTCTTGGAATTCTGGGTGCATTTTTCATTTTTTCAAAGGGGTTAGCCTTCTTGGAATTCTGAGTGCATTTTTCATTTTTTTCAAAGGGGTTAGCCTTCTTGGAATTCTGGGTGCATTTTTCATTTTTTTCAAAGGGGTTAGCCTTCTTCGAATTATGGGTGCATTTTTCATCTTTTTCAAAGGGGTTAGCCTTCTTGGAATTCTGGGTGCATTTTTCATTTTTTCAAAGGGGTTAGCCTTCTTCGAAATCTGGGTGCATTTTTCATTTTTTTCAAAGGGGTTAGCCTTCTTCGAATTCTGGGTGCATTTTTCATTTTTTCAAAGGGGTTAGCCTTCTTCGAATTCTGGGTGCATTTTTCATCTTTTTCAAAGCTTCGAATTCTGGGTGCATTTTTCATCTTTTTCAAAGGGGTTAGCCTTCTTCGAATTCTGGGTGCATTTTTCATCTTTTTCAAAGGGGTTAGCCTTCTTCGAATTCTGGGTGCATTTTTCATCTTTTTCAAAGGGGTTAGCCTTCTTGGAATTCTGGGTGCATTTTTCATTTTTTTCAAAGGGGTTAGCCTTCTTGGAATTCTGGGTGCATTTTTCATTTTTTTCAAAGGGGTTAGCCTTCTTGGAATTCTGGGTGCATTTTTCATTTTTTTCAAAGGGGTTAGCCTTCTTCGAATTCTGGGTGCATTTTTCATTTTTTCAAAGGGGTTAGCCTTCTTCGAATTCTGGGTGCATTTTTCATCTTTTTCAAAGGGGTTAGCCTTCTTCGAATTCTGGGTGCATTTTTCATCTTTTTCAAAGGGGTTAGCCTTCTTCGAATTCTGGGTGCATTTTTCATCTTTTTCAAAGGGGTTAGCCTTCTTCGAATTCTGGGTGCATTTTTCATCTTTTTCAAAGGGGTTAGCCTTCTTCGAATTCTGGGTGCATTTTTCATCTTTTTCCAAGGGGTTAGCCTTCTTCGAATTCTGGGTGCATTTTTCATCTTTTTCCAAGGGGTTAGCCTTCTTCGAATTCTGGGTGCATTTTTCATCTTTTTCAAAGGGGTTAGCCTTCTTCGAATTCTGGGTGCATTTTTTCATTTTTTTCAAAGGGGTTAGCCTTCTTGGAATTCTGGGTGCATTTTTCATTTTTTCAAAGGGGTTAGCCTTCTTGGAATTCTGAGTGCATTTTTCATTTTTTTCAAAGGGGTTAGCCTTCTTGGAATTCTGGGTGCATTTTTCATTTTTTTCAAAGGGGTTAGCCTTCTTCGAATTCTGGGTGCATTTTTCATCTTTTTCAAAGGGGTTAGCCTTCTTCGAATTCTGGGTGCATTTTTCATCTTTTTCAAAGGGGTTAGCCTTCTTCGAATTCTGGGTGCATTTTTCATCTTTTTCAAAGGGGTTAGCCTTCTTGGAATTCTGGGTGCGTTTTTCATTTTTTTCAAAGGGGTTAGCCTTCTTCGAATTCTGGGTGCATTTTTCATTTTTTCAAAGGGGTTAGCCTTCTTCGAATTCTGGGTGCATTTTTCATCTTTTTCAAAGGGGTTAGCCTTCTTCGAATTCTGGGTGCATTTTTTCATTTTTTTCAAAGGGGTTAGCCTTCTTGGAATTCTGGGTGCATTTTTCATTTTTTCAAAGGGGTTAGCCTTCTTGGAATTCTGAGTGCATTTTTCATAGGGGTTAGCCTTCTTGGAATTCTGGGTGCATTTTTCATTTTTTTCAAAGGGGTTAGCCTTCTTCGAATTCTGGGTGCATTTTTCATCTTTTTCAAAGGGGTTAGCCTTCTTGGAATTCTGGGTCAAATTTCGAAAATTAAGATTCCAAAAAAGTAAGTTAAGTCCAAAGGAGTGGCGATAATTGCTCATGCTGAGTGGAAAAGTATTGTAAGTGCGTGAATTGCAGTGAAAAATATTCTAAGTTTTTTGGCGGGAAAATTTGAATTTTCGAAATAACTGGTTTTATTTTCATCTCATCGCTATGAATAATTCAAAGGCTGAGTAGTAACTGGATGTTATTTCATTTCAGGTGCTGTGGCTGAAGAAACTGGATCACTTCGACATTCTTCCAACAGTGATGTACAACAAGTGTGAGCAAATAAAAATGTATTCTTTGTTACGGACACTCTTTTTATTACCAAAAGCAAAAGGCTAAACCTGGTCACTGTTAACAAGGTGTTGGACTTAGGGGATATTTTCATACGCTTTTTAGACAAATTTTTAGGGTTTTTCCCAAAAATTCAGGAAAATTGGAGGATTTCTCCACAATTTCAAGGAAATTTTCAAAGTTTTCCAGAAATTCTAGAGGAATCTCGAAAGTTTTCAGATTCTTCCAAGAATTCGGAGCAAAATCCTCCGAATTCTAGGAGGAATCCAAAAATTTTTCGAGATTTCTCCAGAAATTCTAGAAAACTTGAAAAATTTTCAAGAAATTTTAGAAGACAAGAGGAGCAGTACAAAGAGCAATGAATATAATTCATAACACAATTTATTTTTTCTACGAAGCTTTTATTTTTTTCCACAAACATTTACATATATTTTACCCAAGATAGTTTCAGCACTATCACTACAAGTTTCAACAGATATACTTCCACTGCACCTGAAGTATAGCTGCTGAAAATTATAGCAATAGCACCAAAACTGGTTAAAACATACATGACAATACACTGCACTCACTACCAGCTTCTCAGCTTCTGCATTTTCACCACAAAAATTAGTCCATCCACCATAACATCTTCTTGCACCCACCAATATTCATCACTTCCATAAATATACACAGCCTGAAATAAAAGAAAATAAAGATTAGATCTTCTACAAATTTTTAATAAGTAATTCTAAACTAACATTGTTATAAGTTTTTTTGGGGGAGGGGTACTTTGCAGTAAGACATACATCAAGCAGATACCAAAATGGTGGACTTCTAAGAATACTTAAAGTTCAGATTTTATTAATTTTCCTGCTATTAAGAATTGTTTGTTTTTAATTTTTTATTTTTAATAAAATTTTATAATCTATATTTCTGAATTATACAGGGTATCCATGACAGAATTCCAGGGTTTTTAAGTTAAAAGTGTTTAGCACATGGTTTGAAAGGTTTAATTTTTGAAATGTTTTATTCTGGTTTCTATGTATTTAATTTGTTATTTTTAATAAAATTTTATAATCTATATTTCTGAATTATACAGAGTATCCATGAAAGAATTCCAGGGTTTTCAAGTTAAAAGTGTTTAGCACATGGTTTGAAAGGTATTATTTTTGTTTGTTTTTAATTTTTGAAATGTTTTATTCTGGTTTCTATATATTTAATTTTTTATTTTTAATAAAATTATAAAATCTATATTTCTGAATTATACAGGGTATCCATGCAAGAATTCCAGGGTTTTTAAGTTAAAAGTGTTTAGCACATGGTTTGAAAGGTATTATTTTTGTTTGTTTTTAATTTTTGAAATGTTTTATTCTGGTTTCTATATATTTAATTTTTTATTTTTAATAAAATTATAAAATCTATATTTCTGAATTATACAGGGTATCCATGAAAGAATTCCAGGGTTTGAAAGGTATTATTTTTACAATTTAGTGCATACATCCAAGCAGTATCTACCTTTTGCCACATCCTAGCCAGCATAACTGGGGTGACTGCTGTAAATCTTACAAGAGTTTACAAGTTGCAAGTTTATTGACAGATTCACATGCACAGCAGGAGTGAATTTGTCTGATGAAACTAGCCAACTCAAGCTGGATTTATTAAGACTATTCCATGAATAAAATGTAAAGGATTATACAAATTAATAAATTACTTTCGTGTTTAGTTACATAAAAACAAACAGCTGCCAGATCACAGCATGCTTTGACCAACCATCCATGAATCTAATCGAGTTACCATGTTGTGGTCGATGCTACCAATGGTGCCTAAGACATAGTTCACTTATTTCAGTTAAGCTAACAGCTGAACAGAATAAAAGCTTCCACCTAATCGAAATTGTGTTTTTGAACAATGTACATCTATATTATTTCAATTTCCAAACAAGTTATGTTGTGTATTTTAATCTGTTTTCATGCTGCTTAATGGCAGTATGTGACATGTTAATCAGGACACATTGATGATTACATGTCCAGCAACAAGCTGACAAATAAATAAGGTAAAATCCCATCCTCATATTAATAGCAAGCATTTTATAAGATAAACAATCATGATTGGTCTATATCCAAGGAATTGCTAAATGTTATTGGTCAATATTAAACACACAGCATATGAGTGGAATGGTCCATATAAACAACACACTCTACATTTCCCCAGAAGATGTAATCTAAAGGAATGAGATGCAGACTTCTATGAAGGTTGCCAAATCATAAATTACCACTTGGATGTATGCAGTGCCACAAATTGGACACATATTGAAATGCACTAAATTGTTTAAAAACACCTTTCAAACCACATTAAAATATTGTATTTTTCTGTTTTCATGTTATTCAACAGATTCTGCTTTTTTTATGGTCAATGATTACCATTTTTGTCTACAGATTTTAAGTAGGGATGGGTAGATACCAGATTTTCTCGATACTGATACATGATTTTTTTTCCTCGATACTCAATACAGTCAACATTTCCAGTTTCAATAAATAGGTACGTTAAAAACAAAACGTTGAGAGAACTGTGTAATACCAACTAAATTAATTAAGTGTGCATATTTAATGAGACAAAATTTAATATCATCAGCAGGCTATAATTATTTTTAACCTCTACATTAAAACTAAAATTAGTTTTTGAAACGGTCCACTTAAAAGTTTTTGTTCAAAAATTACAATGGGGTTTGGACAATCACCTTGCTTGTTGGTTGTTAGGGTTTGGATTTTAAAAGTCAGAAAGTCTTTATTTATGACTAGGCAAAAGTCACGAGTGGTTTTCTATTTCTCCTTGAAATGGAGAAGTATTTACTATATTTAGTGGACTACTAAAAGCAGAAAGAGATACCACATTTCCTTAAATTGCAGAATTTATCGAAGTATCGAAAAAGTACTGAGCGAGTTTTCTGAAGTATTGCTCTATGCCGATACCATGCAAGTATCGAGGTTATCGAAAGTATCGAGGACCCATCCCTATATTTAAGTTATTAATGTAAAATTAAAGGTTAATATTTTATGAGCATTATAATTATGTAGTATAATAATGCATTATACAACAAGCCTATAATGGCATCGATTGAGATAAGAGTATATTTATGAAACTAGCAAAAGAGTTTCATAATTCTCATACCAGTATCTTAAGATACCATTATATGCAAGTTGCATACAACTGTTTTTGTTCAACCATAATTAGCCTAAATGTTTAAATTTTGAGATTTTACATTCACTCAAATAAATGGCCATGCTGACCTTCGCATAACTAGTTTTGGTAGTTCTTGCCTTCTGTGACAGAGGGCAGCTCAGGGCATCCCGTCAATTAACGGATTTTGACAACATGAAATGAATACATTTTACTATGTTATTCAAACCAACATGAACAGAATTGATTTTATTTTAAATACAATTTGTCTATTATGCATTTTTCAATTGCTACCCTAAAGGTTTCAAGATGATTCCATGTTCGATAATAAGCAGCCCAAGAAATTATTATAACTCTCAAAATATTCATCTAAATCACAGTTCTTGTGGGTTTTCAAGGCTGGGAAAATAAAAAAATAAAAAATGAAGAAAATTAAACACAAAGTGAATTCTAACACAAAATTAAATATATTTACTTGTATTAATTGTTACCGATTAACTATTTATACTGTGAATACACTGTTCTAGCGGCGTTGGCTATAGTGACAGCAATAAAATTTAATTAATATAAGCTACATATTTTTCCCTAGATTATGCCTGCAGCTTGAAATACCATAAAAGTGCTTTTAGGCATTGCTATCTATCAATTACCTCGATTCCTCAAAAGTATCTATATAATTGAGCATTGTAGAAAATACAAGTCAGTACGCAAGTAATGTTCATTTTATAGTACGTTTTCTGCATGTTTTGTGGTAGTATTACATAACTAATACCACTATCAGCTGCTTAATTACAAAGAGATGGAGTAGTGGTAATTTTAGACTGATAGCAATTAAAAGTGCATAATCATGAAAAATAGAAGAAAAAAATGAATGAAATTGATAGTCTGTTAAATGTAGAAAATGGATTTCTCTTTTCTTTTCCGACAGTTTCATTTCATGTTGGATGAAATATAAAATGGGAACTGCAAAATTTAGGCTTATTTCACCTAAGAAATGTGTTACTTTGAATGTTATAAAAAATAGGCAGTATTTCCCTTGACTATAGTGTTAAAAAGGCAGACAAGGATTAAATTCAGGGACAGCTTATATTTGAGTAAATACAGTAAAACAGCTGATTTTCATATAAGAAAAGTTACCTCAGAATTGCCAACAGCCTCGAGCACTATTTGGATGGACGTGAAGACATACGTTGAGGTTCCGTGTTGAAACAACAGCCTCACGATTTGGACAGACTTGAAGACATCTCAAGTTGAAGGAACTGGCAGTACCTGAAACCGAAGGAAAAAAAAAATTACACAAAGGTTTCTACAGAAACATACATTTCCCTGACCACAAGATTCAATGTTTTTGAGATTCTTTGTAAACAAAACAAAACAAAAATCCAGCCTCCTCCATCCCCTTAACAGAAATAAGAAATAATTAACTCAAGTACTGAAAAGAAAATTGCTTACATAGTCTGGGTTACAACAGAGTGGAGCAAAATGCATGCCCCTCACATTTCACTCATTGGGGCTAGTTATTTTTCCTGACTATATCATATTTATTTTTTACAAAATTCCCTGACTGATTTCAATTTCCCCTGACTTTCCAGAATGTGAACACCCTGCACACTCGCACAATTGTTTCTACCATCAGCACTTTCAATACAATTTTTTTGCAGAAATCTCCCATTCCCTAGACATGGACAAACTCATTAAAGAACAAATTTGAAAACTACTTAAGCAAGATCTAACAGAATTACCCCATATAATATTATCATTTATAGTTGAAGGGTACCAGGTGAATGATCATAGTCCTGGTTTGAAATGCAGCGATTCTTAGTCTCATTTTCTAGCTATATTTAGCTTTGTACATGTGTAAAATACCACTATTAAGCAAACTGAATTCACAAAATATCGAAAATTTGTTCAATTGTGCAAAATACACCCATATATAAATTGAGAAATGGGCACAAAAATTATATTCAAAATCATAATACTGTAATTTGTTTTAGAGTGATTATTTTGCTTATTTCTTAAAGCATGCTATCTTTTCTTCCATTTCTATTACTGCAAGAAGTTTCAATACACGTGATCGATTACGCTAGCCAGCATTTTGAAACTTTTTTTTGTGACAAGTGGTGTGATAGTGTCACTGGACATGAATCATATCATGTCATGTTTTCTAGCAAAAGGTACATCAAAATAATATTTATTGCATATAGCATAAAAAGTACTGAACAAATTAGGGCAAGTTTCGTAATATTTACAGAGAAATAATATTTTGAAACAGTCCAAGACATACATAATTCACTATTTTTTCGTGTGCACATGCCAAATAAAATCAGGTAAACTTTCATATAACAAAGTGCCAGATGGAGTTAAGACAGGGCATCTGAAACATATCTACTAGATTGCATTAATTCGTTGATAGGCATTTCTGAAATGTCAGATATTCTTATCCATTTGATGAAACACTCGACAAATTATCGGTAGACAGATCACTAGAAATCACATGTAATGTTAGGTAAACAATCAATATAGTGGACGTGCGATATATTAATGTTGATATCAGTTTGTTATTATGTAAGCATTTTATCCTACATGACGTTATTAGCGTGTTGCTGACATGTTAAAAATGAAAAGTAGTAATGTTGCTGGCAATGGTTATTAACTTGTGTGTTAAATAATTCATAACATGAACAAAGCTGTTTCGTATTATCAGTTAGATGAACTTGGTTATAGTCTAGGCTATGAATGCAGCAATCGTTCACCGGTAATAATTTCGTTTTTTGTATTTACACTTTCATGAACAACATACAGTAGGGCCTACTGCCTTTTCTACAGCGCAAATATTAATTCATATCATCGTCTTCTTGTTCGTCACCAAAATCACATCGATAAAGGCCTAGGTCTATACAGAAGCAAATATTCCCTGAAAGATATACAGCGAAACTTTCGAAAAGTTTGATTTTCAGTTTTGGAAAAATGTATTGGCCCGAATATAAGACTATGTTTTTTCCCTGAAAATGTGCTTTTAAAAATATACTCCTCTTATACGCGTAGCCTAAGACTCAACAACTCTCCATTCATGAATGCAGCTGTACACATGTGTAGCAGGTATCCCCAAGCAAATGACGTGCGTTTGACCCAAGGTCAAAGTCTCACGGAAATTCACTCAACTTGACCGAACGTAATTTTTCCCGAATTCGTGCTTCTGCACCAGAACCTTCTGATCCTGACCGCACTGTTACATGCTTGGCGTCTCTATTCTTTACATAAAGCTTTTGTTTGACCACCAGTCATGGCAGACCATGTGGGAAAGAAAGCATCTTCATTGTCTCAAAGTGTAAATAAAGGCAAGAGAAGAAGTTACGACATGAACTTCAAAATTCTGTTTTATGTGAAGCAAAATGTACTAATAAACCATTTTTTTTTGTAACCACCCTTCAAAAATTCAGGGCCGTCTTATATTCGGGCCAATATGGTATATTAATTTCATTTTCTGGTGTACCGGTAACACTTTTATGAGTGGACCTCATCTGAGGATTCAAGCAAGTTGCTCGTGTTATGTGTAAGTGAAGTTGAGTGGTAAAATAAAGTTTTTATAATAGATTTTATTCTTTAATTTGATGAAAGAAAATTAAGATATATGTTACACTTTCTTTGGTGATAAACATTCCTTGATGTTAACCACTTAAAAAACAAGGTAGTCAAGAGTTTTTTAAAATAAAATAAAAAATAATTTTAAAAAAATCCTATCAGGAGAAAAAATTCTGAATCTTCCTGCACAAGAAAACATATAGCCTACTTTTGTAATGTTAAGTAATATTTTGCTCACCTTAAAACACATTTAAGGGTCATTCTTCAGATTGTTGGGAATTTCGTGTCCCAACCTTACCAGTCTCGTAAATTAGAAATTTCCTCCCTGTTTACTATTTACTCTAATATAATCATTTACGTGGTCAAAATATAAAAACGTTTATTTTTATTCTGATAGGCTATATTGTAGTATTTAATAGCTTGAAATGTTGAAAGGAACTACAAATCACCCATGAAACCAATGTCCCAATTCAAAATACTGCATCTATGAAAGCTAAGATATTGATCGAGAAGAATACAAAAAATTTGCAAATACAGTAACTGCAGAAGGTATGCTTAGTCTCATTGATGATATTACAATAACCACTTTAATCTTATTTAAACTGTGTTATTTTTATTTAAGCGTATAACTGAGTGTCCTTGCATGATGCCAGTCAACACCGTAACACACGTAGAAATTAAATTTTCGCCAACTATGCTATAGCGGCATTACCTAAACCGATAAGTTAAGTTGGCAACCACAAAAATATTGCTTATGAGATTGTAGGAAATATACATGCAAAAAAACAGATTAAGGAATCTATAAATATTTTTAGTCTAGCAAAGAATTTTTGGCTGTATTTGAAGATAAAGCATGTGATGAATCATCGTTTGTTTTCAGTCTCAACTTCGAAAACTGATGAACAAAAAAAATGTCCACCTGTCAACTCCAACACGAGGAAATTTGTTACTGTGGTGACTTCATTGGATTGCATACTGGTATTATGTTTAATTTAATTTAATTTAAATTTAGATTACATATTATATAAGCTGCGATGTCCGAAGTGATTCATTCAATCTACACTAAACAATGAAGCAAAAGATAAATACTAGCGATTATGGTCAATTTTCCAGCTAAGATTATTGTAAAATCTACATTAAACTTTAATGTGGGTAGCCTATATTTCATGTTAAACACTCCTTACGTATTTATGTGCCAGTAATAATTCAAGGATTTATACCAGTTTATTGTAGCTTGAAGGTGGTTTCGGTGAGCATGTGTCATAAGTTATAACCTACATGTTCAGTGAATCATATACAAACATCATTAATAGGGGCCGTATTTTTTTATAACAACGATAAGCGTGAAATTTTATAAAACAACCTCCCTTAGTTATATTTAGCTTTTATATGCTTAAAATACCAATATGAACCAAATTGAATCCACGAAATATCGCGAAATTTACTCAATTCCACGAAATGTGTCTATAAGCGTGAAATATGCCCCTTCTGTCCGTAAAGTGAGAAATGAGCATGAAAATGTGCCTTAAAATCACAATATTGTGTTTTGGTGTACTGTATTTTTTATTTCTTAGCAGCACGCTTTTTTCTGCTGTTTCTGTGGCTGTCGAAGATTTACCGATATATTGATATTTGTGATCGATTACAAAGATTGCAAAATTTACGCAAAGATTGTCTGTGACCTGGTTTGTACTGTTGAGTATTCTCCTTTCCAGCTATGTCTTTGCCAAGTTAGCGATGCCTATGATCAATTACAGCAGAAGAGTGTAGAATGTCTGTTACTTGTATTTAACAGATTTCGCCTTTTATCCACACTTCTGGCACTTCTGTTTGGAAATGGCTATCTGATGGTGTTTAGTAGAAATTACGACAATATTTCTAGTCGTTATAATTGAACATTAACTCTAATCATGCTTAAATCGAAAGTTACTTCAGTTCATACAAGGGCAGAAGAACATGGAAATGAGGGGGGAGGGGGTGTTAGTTCATGTAAATAAAAAACCAAAGTTTATCATTGCGCAATGTCTCCAATGTAGTATAAGTAATTTATTTCACGAAATACCCACCGAAATAGAGGGAAGTTAACACCAAAATAAGCCATTTTATTTCACCAATAAATCAGGGCCCTAATCATTAATTAAAAGTGTATTCTGTGAAATTAGCATATATTTTTAAGCATTTATTATGTGATTATAAACGACTGTATAATGGTGAACCTAATTACTTAGATAAATTCCATTGTTTCTAGCTTTCGTCAAGAAGGGGGAACGTGTGAAAGTGCCCTGAAGCATTTTGATTGGCTCTCGAGGACATACGACAATATTCATTATTACAGAAGGCTGTGGTAATTGTTATAATTCGAAATGATAATTTGTCAGTTAATCTGTATAATGTAAAGTAATGTCAGAGCAAAAGTTATACAACTTAAAATACAAGTTAATGACATTGTATTAGCATTAGTGAAAGTAAAGCATTCTGCTAAATGCAAAATCATTTGTGTCAATTTTGTGTTTACTGTGGCTTAGTAGATGCACTACGCACTGGAAATAGTGTTTAAAATAATCATACCACCATTATGAATCTAGCTAAATTTTAGCTAGCACGAACTGCTAGAAAGTATATAATTATGTTAGTTTTGATTAGAAAACTATTTTAGGATTAAAACATGGCATTAAGAAATGCACAACCACAACAATGTTTGAGAGAAAGGAAAGTAGATCTCCTTCCACAAGAGCGTCTTTTCTAGAGCAGGAAAGAAAGCAATTGAAAAGGCGAAAAAAGGACAATGTGAAAACAAATGAAGCCCTACACCCAGACAGCTAAGAGCGCAGATGGGTTAAAAAAAAGACTCAGTAGGCCTGTTATTCCGCCTGCAACACCAACACCATCAGAAGAAAATGGAATTCAATTAAGCAATATGCCTCGGTAAAATTAATATTCCTAATAAATTGTCAGTATTGTTTAATAGAAATAACCACTTTTAATATTCCTTTGTAATTGTTTGCAGTCAGAGGAAAGTTGGTTGTAAAATGCTATAGCGTAATCGAGTTGCTTGCTACAATGTTAACAAAAGACTTCGCAGGGAATTTGGCCACTGGAAGAGGGAAGTAGCTAAATATTTAAAATGTGCGCAACACATCCAAAAGTCATTAAACACCTGTAAATCTTCAAAGAATTATAAACAGTCCTTGGGCAACAGCCCTACGAAGATGACAAGAAGCCTTGTGAAAAATGAAAAAGCACCTCCAAATGTAAGAAAAACTCTGGATTTTCATCTCGTAATGGGCAGTAATCTAGTAATAATCTAGAAGTAATTCTCTAGTAAGCAGTAATTGTGAGCTAAAGTTTTCTCATGCAGCCATTTCATAAAATATGGGATTTTTTCCCTCAAATAGAGAAGTTATAAAATTATTGTAATTGGGTGGTCAAAAATAAGTTTAAAACCTCAAATTCTCTGGATATTAAGGATTAGGTGTATCTGAAGTGGTTTCATGCATAAAATCTGTCGATTTACTTATTTATTACGTTGAGTTACTTTTTTTTTGCCACTTTTAGCATGATTTTAACACTCTTTAATACCAAGCAGTCAAGAGTAATCAGCTATGTCCATTTTCATTTGAGAAAGTATACATCTTAAGGTACAATTTGGTATAAGATTAACTACAAAAAATATGTGGTTAGTTACTATATAAAATATCAAACAAGTGACTTTTTGTCCCACCCATAACGGTGATAGTTTTATTTATTACTGATGTGTTAAATAAATGTTCTGACAACCTGGAAACAATTTATAATTTGTATTTAATCCCTCATACCTTCATTAATAACAACATTAAGACCCTAACAGTAATAGCAGAACAGTAAATAAACTTTTGTTTTGCATCATTAAAATCAGTGTCCAAATTAGCCTATGTCCCACCCGTAATAGATTTTTAAAAACAAATTTTAAATATTTAAAATCAACTTTAAATAATGCTTTACGTGTAGGCATTGTAAATTTTACAGAATGTGAAGAACCAATTCTAGTTTATTATTTATGATAATATGTAATAAACAAAAATAGTTTTTATAATTTGCTAGAATGTCCCACCCGTAATTATGAAATGGCTGCATGTTCTTTATAATGAACAGTAATTGCAAGTTAATATTTTCTCATGTTCTTATTTTTACCTCATTAAGTGAATACATTATCAAAATCAAGTCCACATCTTGAAATGAATGTCCACACCATAACGTAAGTCTCCACTCCGTTAATGCTGATGTCCACACCGTAATGCAGTGACAACCCTGTTAACAATAAGTAAAATGGCAATAGTTAGCACTAATTTTTTAAGGATTATCTTAATGAGGCATTTATGCACTCTATTCTTAATATGCATAGGATATGAAAATAAATATTTTACAATAAAAAGTCTGACCATAACAAAATTTAGCATAAAAAATCTTGATTCTATATTCTGAACTAGAAGTTCTAATTCTTTTGGCCATTATACTAAATATTTGAGATAAAATTGATTCAAGCTGAATCGCAAACCAATGAGCTATAGAAACAATAAATAAAAATGCTGTAATACTTAAAATTGTTAATAACTTATTAGGATTGGAAAATGATGCATTATGGAATTGACTGATATTTGCATCTACTGATATTAAAAAAATTACATCTAAGTGATTCACATTGACCTTGGCCAATACACTGGGAATAGGTTATCATAATAATAAACGAGAATACATCAATAAAACAGTTCTGACAATTGTAATTCCTGCCTAACAGTGGAGAAAAATCCCCACAATCATGAGAATAATCCTTAAATGGAATTCGCATTACATTAAACTAAGAAGTGGTGGCATATTTACTTTAGGGGAAAAAATTTAGGTCGTGCACTAGGCTCCTCCCACCAACTCTCTAATGGGACTCGCCTGGGAAGGAGGGATTTAGGATTCGAATGCCGCCTCCTAGATGTCTCACTATTTTAGCTAATAGCAACACCATCTATTATGCAAAACGTGAAACTGGGAAAAAAAATTAATTTCTCCTTTATTCCCTTCCCTTTCCTCCCTTTCTCTCACCATCTCATCCTACTTACCTCTTTGGGACCAATTCCTAACCGTAAATTGCGGATCAAATTGTATAAAAAACCCATGACCAATAGCATTGTAACAAGTGATGGGAAAAGTACAAAAAGAAAGTAATTGGGCTGAATTACAATTACCTGAGAGACATTTTACTTATGTATGATTACAAATTACTTTTTCAAAAAGTAATCAGTAAAATTACAATTACATTTAAAATTACTTCACAAAATGGCAGTACCTAAAAATTCCTTGTTTTTGGTTTGTTTTGGGCAGAAGCCCAAATTATTAATAAACAAACAAAAAACGTATCAATGAGAATATTTTCAGAAACATTGAGTAACTTTTTATTAGTATTAACTCTAATTTGGATATTAGTTCAAAAACAGAATTGACGATATAGCAAGTGAGAATGATACTAATACTAACTACTACTAAACTGTAACAATTACAATTTATTTCCAGAAGTAAATTACAAGTAGAAATTACATTTTAAAAAATGTATTGATTACAAGTAAATGGGACCAAAAAAGGAATTGTTACTGTAATCTGATTACTTTTACTCAATTACTTCCCATCACTGACTGTAACCAGCAGCCTTAACCATTATACCACGAGCGATTGCTGACCGGTGAAGGAAAAATTAATCTATTTAAGTGTAGAGATATTTAATGCATGAGAAATAGTCGCTTTTGTGCAAGGGTAGTTTTTATAATTGTGAAATATGTTTGCTTTAAAGAGCAAGAAAAGAGAAGTTTTGGTAAAAGGGTCATTTAATTAAATCATCTTGCGTTTATGAGCTGCTGTGGGCATTGAGCAAGTTCATAGCCAGGATAGGAGAATTAGGGGAGGTAGGCAGCGGCTCTCGCATTGGCTCAGAAGCCAGGGGAAGTGAGCCGGTAGATAAGAGTGGATGGAACTTCGCTGTTGCACGACCTGAAGCTATCTTTCGCAATCCATTTTAACAATATGTACTGAAATTATTTTTGTAGCTCTTATACCGGTAGTTTATTTTTTATAAAACTTGTTTGTCTTAAGAAAATTTAAAAAATACATTACATTCTGTAAAAATACAAAACCAACTTCATCTGGAGACTTTGGTACTTTGGTACTTTGAAGCCAAGTTGGCTTCAAAGTACCTACAAATGTAGGACACCATTGGATGTGTGTTCTCAACGGAGAAACCTCCCGTGGTCTGCCTTGTATTCTGAATCAGTTGAGGAATTTGATGTTGTACTGGCATGTTGTCATGGTAGCTCAATGGTAGAGCATCAGCGCGTTCAAGCTGGAGACCCATGTTCAAATCCCGGTTATGACATAAAATTTTTCAAGCTGATTCTTACTTGTATTAATATCCCAGACATGGATTTAATGTCTATTTCCTTTCCCTCCACTTAATTGGAATACATAACTTCCTCGAATTAAGAGTAATGCGCACAATCATGAGAATGACCCTAAATTAAATTTGCATTCCTTTAAACTAAGAAGTGGTAACATATTGACATTTTGGAAAAGAACAGTAAAATCGCATTGTAGGGGGCCCATTTCTAAAACCAACTTTCTCTTCATAAAACACTTAATATCACACGTATTTTGTTATAGATAGTTCACTGGAGAGGAGATGTTGCCTCGACAAATGATTTGGTCCAACCCACCCGCCCTAAACGTTACACTTTCTTTTATAATATGATCTAGCAAAAAGTAGCATAAATTCCGCCATATTTTATATGAAGAAACTCGTGATTGGACGTTAAGATGTGATGTCACACCAGTTGAACACATTTATTTCTGGGGGAAAAAGGTTCACCAATACAACAAACCTCGCCTTCTGCAGAATTCAGAATGCCCAACTAAATTAATATCACCGTTCATAACCTAACAGAACCTGTCACTAAATAGTAACACCTTTCCTAACGGCCACTAAACTAGAATTTCAGAAGAATTCAGAATGCCCTCCTAAATTAATATCACTGTTCATAAGCAATGTACAAGAAGCGTCATGCTTGACAGCCTGCCTCGCTTAGAAACAAAAAACATCACCCGTCCGTGGAAACCTGCACACATTGCGAGAGGGCACCACCCCTACATTGCGACTTGCCGAAAAAACAATTTCAGGTTGTGCATTAGGCTCCTCCCACCAAGTCTCTAATGGGACTCGCCTGGGAAGGAAGGGTTTAGGGTTCGAATGTCACCTCCTAAATGTCTCACTATTTCAACTACTAGCAACACCATCTATCATGCAAAATGTGAAACTGGGAAAAATTAATTAATTCCTCCTTTATTCTCTTCTCTTCCTTTTCCTCTCTTTCTTCATACCTTCTCATCCTACCTACCTATTCAGAACCGTAAATTTAGGATCAAATTGTAAACCCATGACCAATAGCACTGTAACCAGCAGCCTTAACCACTACACCATGAGCAATTGCTGACCGGTGAAAGAAAAATTAACCTATTCAAGTTTAGAGAGAGAGAAATAACCGCTTCCGTGCAAGGGTAGTTTTTATAATTGTGAAATATGTTTGCTCTGAAAAGAGAAGTTTTGCTGCAAGGGTCGTTTAATTAAGTCATCTTGCATTTATGATGAAAAGTACAAGTGTGAGCTGCTGTGCCGGCATTGAGTTAAGTTCATAGCCAGGATAGGAGAAATAGGGAGGTAGGCAGCAGCACTCGCAATGGCTCAGAACCCAGGGGAAGTGAGCCAGCAGGTAAGAGTGGGTGGAACTTCGCTGGTGCACGACCTAAAGCTATCTTTCGCAATCCACTTTAACAATATGCACTGAAAATATTTTTAGAGCTCTTGTACCGGTAGTTTATTTTTTATAAATACTTGTTTGTCTCAAGAAAAATTTTTAAAATACAAACCAACTTCATCTGGAGACAGCTCAAAGATCCTAGTGTATAATGAAGTATCACTAATAATTTCCATAATTTCATGTAAAATTTATCTGGAAATCTAATTAAGAACTCAAGCACATAAATGCTGGGCGAAAGATATATGCTGCGCCACAGCAAAGCTCCACCCGCTCTCGCCCGGCTGCTCGTTTCCCCTGCTGACCCTCGCTTCCGAGCCAATGCGCACGCTACTGCTTGCATCCCTATCTCCTATCTACATCTCCTATCACGGCTATGTACTTGCTCAGTTATGAAAATTACGAAAATTACAATTGTATCGCAGTATAATTACTTTATTCATTTAGTAGGGCATTCTGAATTCTCCCGAAATTCTAGTTCAGTGGCAGTTAGGTTATGAGCGGTGATATTAATTTAGGAGGGCACTCTGAATTTGGTATTAGACTTAAATAGCCCGCCAGTTCCTTCCCCTCGCTTCCAAGCCTGCGCATGCACCTGTTGTGCCATGGATTCCTTGTTAGTCGTAACGCTGTTTTATGAAAGGTGTGGAAGGGTAAAAAGCTTCTGCATTTAGTTAAATAATGATAGGAAAATTCTAGGTCAGTGACAGATTTTGTTAGGTTAGCAACATTATGTTAGTTCACGAGCAATATACTGAATAGCATGAGGTTTATTATGCCTCACATTGAATGTCTTCTGTGATGAAACCCTTCTGAGGTGGGTCGTATTAGACAGTTCGTGGGAGGAGCCTAGAGCGCAGCATAAAACTATTTTTTCCCCAAATGCTGTTAGACTGCATACAATTCATGAGACATTTGAAAATTCCTATGTTTTAAAAGAAGTAGGCTAGCCATGCAAAATTTCATTTCCACAGGTCTGTATGAACCTGAAAATAGTTACATAATTTTACGCTAGTTCAATGTGTTCAACCTACCTGAACAGAGGGAATTATCACTTCCACTTCCTGAGATTACAATGCGCATTGGACCCCATGGTGAAAAGTCATTGAACTAGAGAACTGGTATTACAATGCTGCCAACTGTAAGGTACGCTTTCTTCAACATCACAATATCCATAGAGTGGTGCAGAAACTGAAAAAGGGGAAAACTGATTTGAAACACTCACATAACATGATCGACCAACATACAGTAACTTACAAAATTGTATTGTGCATTCAGTTGTCTCAACGCCACACTTGTTCTAAGTTTGTGTATGAAATAAGTGGCTTATAACCACCCTTCAGAGCAATTACTAACTACATAATTTGTTTGACTCACCTACATTCACACAAGTTCTCAGGAGAGCTCCAGGAATTCCTAACTTTTCCAAAGCCAGCACTGCGAGAGTGTAAGCGTGCAACTTCCACATGAAGGAAAACTGAAATATAACAAAAATAAAATAATTAACTGAAATGAAATGAAATTAACAGATTTCCAATATCTTGAAAATACTTTACGCTTAGCCTGTATATCAAACATTCGCTTATTCAAAATAATGCAAGACAAATGAATGATTGTGTTGAAGATACTTTAACATTACGAAGTAGGCTACACCAGACTCCACAGGCAAATAGTCGAATAGTCCACAGTGCTGCAACACTGCTTTCCTCAGCATCACAATATCCACGGAGCAGTGCAGGAACTGCAACCAAAGAAAAATATGTGAAATACATAATTCCCTTGAATCTTAACAGTAATGCGCATTCAGTTCTCTAACCCTCATTGAAAATTCTAAAAATACTGAGTGAACCAGGTCTTTGACTAACTCTTACTCTTACATGTTATTGGTCCAAATCGAAAGAAATACGTATGAACTAAATAGTCCATAAAATCAAGATTCTACTATATACAGAAATTGAATATAAGGCAAATTACCTGAAAATTGCCAACAGCCTGAAGACTTGGACGGACTGGAAGACAAAGTTCCATGTTGAAACAACAGCCTCACACCTGATATCGCAAACTGAAGGAATTGGTACAGCAACTGAAACCAAAGAAAGAATCTAATGTGACACTCACATATTTTATCAGCATATAAGATAAACTTTTCTTGTAAAAATCCTCCCAGACTTGAATGTGGTTATTGATTGATATTTCAAAATTATTCAAATTTAAATTTAGGATTTAAAATTTTTAATCGCAAGCACGCATTCCATAGACACCACGAGGTATCCCAGTCCTCAACGTTAATTTAGAACTGGGCCGAAACAAATTTTGACTATTATAGAAGAAAAGATATTAACTTAACAGAATGAAATAAAATAAAATAAAGAATGAAATAAAACGACTATTGCCTTCCAGAAAACATACCACGTAACATTCACCCTGCATTGATATCCCCCTTCATAACCGCCACTCACAACGATCTCCGCGCTCTGCTCTGACGCAACCAGCAAATCTCGCGGTGATAGAGTTTCCCCTCAACCCCCGCTAACAGCCCACAAGCGGCTGGCAGTAAGTTTCCACTGCTGCAGTTCCAGTCTTGCAATCTCCATGCATTTGATGATTTTGCATATTGTTTATATGAAGATTAAAACATAGCTCGAATATAAAAATACATACCATGAAATAATTGATTAAATAAGGGCAATTTGTTTTTTTTTCATTTTTCGTAATTTTCCAGAGATACCGGGAGTTCATTTTTTTTGGCAATTTTAGGTCATGTTTCAGTGAACGTAGGTAGGAGCTTTGCCATGTACAAATCTTTACTTTCAGACAACAAACAATCGTTTTTATTTGGGAATCTCCGTCAAGTATCCATAGTTCATGTAATTCAAGTTTATTGTAAACACTATAGCAGTATGTTTTGCTCAATGAAGATTTTTTTCCCCCTTTATAAGTTGCACATATTTGCTAGCGACAATTTGATGGGCATGCCAGTTCAGAAAGAATTTATTTTCGATCAGTGGCGGCTCGTGGCCGGAAAATTAGGTGAAAAGAAAAAAATGCCACATGCTTATGTTAATAACGGAATTCACCCAATAGCGGCTCGTGTGCTGTAAATACCATTTCATACAGCAAACTTAAAATATTTTTAAAAATTATTAGTAGGCCTATCTAAACTGCTCGTCCCTTAATCCATCGCGATTTTCTCTGCCCTAATTATTTTTTTGCTAATTTCTCTCGTCTCGTCGAACGTTGTGTGAGTTGTGTGACGAGAGAAAATATATAAAAAAAAAAATAATAATGCCAATGTAAATAAGAAATCATTACCTAAGTAGGGGGCCACCCCTGGAAAATTTTTAAATATTGAACTAATGAAACACATTTTACGTTATTTTAGCACTCAAAAACTAGTTAGGAAATTTGTTTATTATACTCTAAGACATGCCAATGTAAACAAGAAATTGTTACCTAAGTCGGGTGTCCACCCCAGGAAATTTTTAAATATTGAACTAACGAAAATCACATTTTTCTCTATTTTAGCACTCAAAAACATGCCAATGTAAACAAGAAAATGTTACCTAAGTCAGGTGTCCACCCCGGGAAATTTTTAAATGTTGAACGAATGAAAATTACATTTTATGCTATTTTAGCAATGAAAAACTAGTTAGCAAATTTGTTTACTATACTCTAAGACATGGCAACTTAAACAACTGCCTACAATAACACACACTGGCCCTGCTCCCCCAAAACAAGTTAAATTACCATTCTGATGTTACTTGTAATCTCCATCACAGGAAACAAATTAAATAATTTAATTTTAAAGTTTTATATAAATTAGCTGTTTCAGCATGTACTTTAACTATGTAACGAAAATACATAACAAAAAAAAATTAAGGCAACAGGGGACCAGAGTTATGACAGGAAAAGTAGGCCTACCATATCAAAAATTTGTTTACAGAAAATGCAGCCTCATTAAATATTCTACTTTCTCTATAGAATTTGTATACTTTTACATGAAACTTATTAGTGTACGAGTTTCGATGTATGATTATAGACCAAAACTACAAAACTGTATTAAAAAAAATAATAAAAAAAATAAAAAAACTTGGAAATTATATCGCTTTCAGTAAAAGTGTAACCTCTGTTATAACCGCTACAAAACAACGCGATAATGGTAATTCGCGATTGTGTTCATACTTGGGACCCCATTTTGCTGTCACTCGTAACTTTTTTATCTACATAATTATTATAAACATCAGTTTTCATTAACTGTAAATATTATACCATTTAAAATTTTTAAATACCCAGTTGAAAATTTACCTTTGTTTTAAGATTCCTACCTAAACATCTTCAGCATAAAAATACCCTCATGTAATTATTATTTTTTTTTTTGTATTTTGTTTCTCTTACTGAGGAAGAATATGTAGTGTATATATTATAAATTAAATGAAATGATATAAATTACTAATAAAATTGAGAATGTGCAGTTGAAACTTTGTATGTAAGTTATACCAGTAAAATTAAAACTCATTTCATAATTTTGACTTTGTGAGATGTAATAGGAATATATTTATATTTTTTATTATTTAAACATTATTTTAAAGTATTCTGTCAGATGCATTAAACATTTTATTTTAATGTTATAATTAATTCACTCAGGCAATATAATTTTGTACATACATAAGTATTGGCTCTAATTGGTTAAGAAATCTAAAAATACCTTAAGGCTAGATTCCATTTCAATTACTAGGCCTACTACTATTATTATTGTAATTTCATATTATAACTTTAGTGCTATTTTATTTTTCTTAATGTATTTTTTCTTGCAATATTATACTATTTATTTGTATTTTAATTGCTTTTTTCGGGTCTTATCTCTACTCGACTAAATAAATTAATTAAAAAATACGTTAATTATTGCTATCTTAAATTTTATAAAGAGTATTTAATAGATTGCAACAATGTTATCAAAATCATGTCATTTTCACATTATTTAATAATTACGAGAAGTATTCCGATCAATATATTTGAATATTCACACATTTCACTTTAATTAAATATATTTTACGTATGCAAAAAAATTATCAAAATCGGGTTCAGAGAAGGAGTCCAAACAGGGAGAAGTGTGTGTGCAGTGGCCCTGTTTGGACTCCTTCTCTGTACCCTGGGGCTTTCTTGCCCAGATTATCAACCTACCTAATGCGATTATTCTAATATTAGTAGTTAGTACACATAAGGTAGGAATTTGAAAGGAATGTTAAATTGACCGTGTGGATCGACCTAGATTCGAACCTACAACACCCGCATCTAGCTAGCTAACTCACTCGCGACGCTAACCACACGGCCAAGGGAAGGGAGGTTGAAATGCTTGCAACGTTCAGCTCATGTACGTGGTATTGTCTGCTGTATCACGAATCTTTCCAAAACCCCATGGTACAACTCACAATCAAATGGTCCTCGTTTCGAACACAAGTCATGGAAGATAAATGGGTTCCAAAGTTAATCATGGACACAATGCACATTAGGCGAGCCCTCCCAAAAGAATGTGAAACACTTATATTAAGCTAGATTCTATTTGCCTTTTATAGAACTATATGAAATATAACGCCCTTCATGCAAAACGAGAATTTTTAAATTCTAAGTTCATTGAATACCTCAAAGAAATTCACATGTTTTTAAATACGTTGAGGCATATACAACACGAGATATCACTGTACTTTATTATGGTTGTGTTCTTTTTAACTTGTATTTTAAAAAAACAAAACTAAAATATAGTAATACAACATGTGTAGGCCAATACAAAATTGTATGAAAATAAGGAAAAACTTATGTAAAAAATACAATTCGAACGGAAAAGTTTTCAACTCTGGAAATAATATTTCGTTAAAGTATGAAGTAGAACTAAATTTACCTAGTACTTGAAAAATAGCGGACAAGAAACTCTAAGCTTTCTTAATATTATTACTGAATAATAATTATCGAATCTTTATTTAGTTTAGTTCTATTTTGTCTACAGTATTTTATGGCTACAGTTCAATACGAACGGATAGTATCTTAATAAGAGGATGTGTTTGTCCTTCCTTTTGTGTGTAATACCCAGCAAAATCTACGGAATGCAGAGATCTGCAATTTTTAACTTGGGTAGACTGAAGGGGGTCTAACTGCACCTCGAAGTCGGATTATTTTTAAATTTCAGCTTTCGTTCGCGAGTTATGAGCGAAAAACTGGCAGGAAACGTGATTTTTAGCGCTACCGAAATTAATTGCTAGTGGCCTTGCTGTTTGCCATAGCACTTGGAAAAGAAGTGCATCGCGGAAATAGATTTTTCAACATAATGCATCAAATTGTCGATAGTTTCGATTTTGCTAGCCCGCTCTGCTTGATTCATTTATTTATAACGTTACTGCATGCAAAGATACGAAATTTCTAACATAGGTGGACGGAAGGGGGTTCATGTATGTAGGCCTGAATGGGAAAACATTTACCGATTTGGAAACTCATTATGCGGGAGTTTTTGGTCCAGAGAACTGGAATCGGAAGTTGTCCCCCCCCCCCGTCGACCCGTACTCTAATCGTGAAATGTACTTCGAGGCCAGCTTTTTAATTAATAATCATGTGAATTTTATTTTATCAATTCAGTGCAATTTTCAGAAATTAGGCTACATAATGTTTCAAGGGAAGGAATGGTTTGTTTGGATTATTATTATCAGCGATATTTCAAGAGATAAAACCATCAATATTTTACAGCTGTTGCCCCTGGCTTCGCCCGCCATTATTCATTGACTCCACGATTTTTAAGAAAATTACACTGGTAGATTATTAAAAATGTTTGTGGTTCAGAGCTATGTAAATTGTAAGTAAAAATAAAATTAGAATATTTGTTCATTGTGTTCATTTCACTTAGGCCTTATATAATAAAGAAACGGTTTTCCTTCCTAATTTTGTAGTCGTCATGAAGGTTTAGACTGCGAGAGACGAACATCGCCGAGTATACCCGATGTCTCACGAAGCGGGCGAGCGAGCAAGCACGCTATTTAGGGCCGTTGAATTGTATAAGAGTAGATAATATATGCAGATGACATAACCATCTATAATACTAGTGAAAACTCAGATTCAGTAAGAGAAATGAATACATATTTTCTGCAAAAATCCAACTTATGGTTTGAAGCAAATCTCCTGCATCTTAACAATTCAAAAACCGAAGAAATAATTTTTACCTTAAATGTACTGAACAATGAAAATAAGCATGTTAAACTGCTAGGAATATTTATAGATCAAAAACTTAGCTGGGACAAGCAAATAGAAAATTTATGCAATAAATTAGCATGGGTTATATTCCTACTCCATAAGCTTAGAGGAAAGGTAAGCGAGAGATTAATGTTGTGCTCCTACTTTTCATACTTTCACTCCCATTTAATGTATGGTATACTGCTATGGGGCAACTCAACCCACTCTGAAAAAGTTTTCTTACTGCAGAAAAAAGCAATTAGAAGTATTCTAGGTTTAGCTCTCAGAGACTCTTGTAGAGATCATTTTAAGCAACTCAATGTTTTGACCCTGCCTGGATTATATATACTCAATTGTCTAGTATATACAAAAGAAAATCTAAACTCTTATCCCCTCAGGCAATCATTTCATAAACACAATACAAGAAATAGTCACATGATCAACCTGCCTTACTCTAGACTATCTAAGATTCACAATAGTCATATATATATACTTAAGCATTGATTTATTTAACAGACTACCTAACAGTGGCGTATCCTGATCTCTGATAAAGGGCGTGCTATGCTATCGTCCTACACAGAAAATGTACTTGATTCCTGAGTTAATTGAGAATGTAGATTAACTTTAACTGAACAGTTAAAAATAGCTTACTTTATTAAAGTAGGCTTATTCTTTCTTTTAAAACATGAAGGATTTGTACTTATAAGATTTGAAGCCTTCACGGCGCTGATTAGTTAAGATGACTTCTCGGGTTATCAGCCGTGTCAAAATTATTAGGCTGGAGCTTACGGCAATTTTCACTCTGTGGCCTTCCTCAGGAATGTGAGACTGAAAAATGTTCTGTATATTCTACATTCTTGCCTTTATATATTGTAGAAAGACTTGTTAACTCGGCCGTACATTTTTCACAATTTGCAATTTATCTTGAAAAGTTTTGGATAAAAATGTATTTATCAGAAGATCTTACAAAATACAGCTGTGCTCTTTCATAATGTTTTCAGAATGAAATAGGCTACATTAACTAAAAATTAATTTAACAGATTTTTTTTAACCACTAAATAAAATAATATTTACAATATTTGCCTTGAATTTATTAAAATTGTAATATACTTAGGTACAACACAATTGCTTGCGAAACTTCAGTAGCACGCAAACTACCGGCAAATCTCCCGCCGCGCTCAGAATAACAGTAAATAAAGTAATACTGTATTTACAATTATTTGCTATTGAAATTCTTAAAATAAAAGACTAAAAAATAATTAAACACTTTTGATAACATTAAATAAAATAACATTTACAATCATTTACTTTTGAACTTCTTGAAATCGCAATATACTTCGCTACAACACAGCTGAGTGCGCAACTTCAGTAGCACGCAAGGCACTCAAGACACTGCGAAATCTCCACCGTGCGTAACCTATTCCCTTCTTCACCCCGTGGTCAGGATATCGCCCTTCTTCAAAACTCACAGCACACAAGTTCTAGCCTCGAGGCAAGTCCACGCCTAACGTACCGCTCAGAAACTCATTCTCATTACGGAATCGTAGCACACGGGTGACAGCCTCGCAGCGGGGCCCTTGTTTTCTCATTTCAGCAATGAAAATGACACTGATTTTTCCACAATTTACTGACAAAATAAAATATTATGAATGAATATATTCCATCTAGAATTAGGGCGTGCGGCGCACGCATAGCACCAATAGAGTATACGCCCCTGCTACCTAATAACATCAAATCTTACCCCTTGACAAAGTTTAAAAACGTCTTAAATCAATGGCTAACAAGGAAAGCCTTTTACTCTATAACTGAATTTAAGGAATTAGACGCAATAGAGTTAGACTTATAGTAAGTAAATTTGAGATGAATTGTTAGGATTAAGCTGTGTATCTTATTGTATTATATTGTTAAATGTTAGGATTAAGTTGCATATCCTATTGTATTATATTATTAAATGTTAGGACTAAGTTAGGATTAAATGTTATGTTATGTAAAATCTATGACGAAGCCAATTGTATCAAACATACCTAACGGCTAATAAAGATTCTTATTCTTATTCTTAAATAACTTTAAAACTTTTATGACTTGTAAGTTTTCACCAAGCAGGACATCCTACATCCATAGATAGGAAGGCATTTAAATGAGTCACTGAAGGGTTAATTCTTTTGGCAGCCTGCAGACCTATTCTGAAACTTTTTTATTAGAGATTTCAATTCAGAATTGGCAAAGAAACCAAATTTTTCATGTTTTGTTATTCTGTAACATTCTTAAAATAGATTTTGAGTGGTAGAAATGATTCCGATAGTAATGGCGGTTTATCGGAATCCTTGTCGATAGGTCTCATGCATGTGATTGAGAATTTCAAACTCAAATAAATAACGAAAGAAAGTAGTTTACAATATTGTTGTTTAATTAGAATCGTTAATGCATAAGCATAACTAGTTAAATAATTTAAACATTTAATCTGATGGAAACATAAATAATAATAGTACATATATAAGGTTATGTTTGCCTTTCGCAGCACACCAACTTTACAAATAATACACAGAAACAACAGCCGTAGCGTAAAAAATGTATGTAACCTACCTAATTTTCTGCCAATTACAAGATAATTTAATCGCCAATAACACTGACAACCCTAATTGATTACTGAAAAAAATGTTTTTGCCACAATAAGGAAAAATTAAGTAAAGAAATAAACTACGAATAAAAGAAGCCACAGAAAAAAATATTCTCTATTAAAATGTAGGCTGTGTGTACTTAACCTATGCAGCTAATTCATTAAAACTCTTTCAGAAGGGTGCTTATTATTCTGCAATACAGATTTACAATAAACTTCCAAGAAACATTAAATTATTGTGCACTAAAAGCAAATGCAAATCTTTCAAAAGATCTCTCAAGGAATTTTTAATAACTCACACCTTCTACAATATAAATGAATATTTCCAGCTTGCATAAATTTTTCAGCTTACAGTTTTGTATATTGTTGTTATAACATGCATGTTTATACTGATCTGATGTGTTCTATATCCTTGAGCCTCGCTCAACATAGGATCTACAGAACGAGATATCTACATCTACATCAACTAAACTCATAAATAAAAAAGAAACATTTTATATGAAGGGTCAATGACTGTTTGAGTTCTTCGGTCATATTTAGCAGTAAATTTACATTAAGGAAAATAGACCTACCTGTACAACAAAGCAAAATAGAACATTTTTTTTATAACTAGTATGATCATTATTTTTTTTTAAATTAAGCACAGAACTTGTAACAAATATTTTAATCATAGAATGTGTGTAATACGGTACAAGACGATTTTGGCAAATTCTATGCAGTAGATAGCCATTTATATATCAAATATCTAGTATTGCGGCTGAGGTGTAAACCGAGGAAGAAATACTGGATGAGTCCACTAAGTTTTTGCGTACGTGGTGCATACAATAGTTTTTAGTAAAAGTTCTGTAATTTTACTACTAATGAGCTCAATTTTTGCACTCATTTTCCATGATTCTGCATAAAGAAAGCAAAGATAATGACAATTGTGTCAGTAGTGCCTGTTTATAAACTTCGCTTACTGTGGATTGTTTCAAGACATCGTTTAGAAAATAATGTTGGTTAATTAAACTAAATATGTTTACATCAATTGAAATTAAGGGTCATTTTTATCATATTTCCTGCAACAAAACTTATTATGCCTTAAAAGAAGCAATTGTACAAGAGCGTCATCTGAAGTTTTCCTTTCAACTTACATGCTTGTTAATATGTTAATAGACAATGAACAATAAAGCCATTAACATGTAAAATTGAACTTAAACTGGGAGACACTGTAGAGACATCTAGGAGCCACAATTGGAAATATGTTCACTAGGGTTACCATGACAACTTCACCTGTCTAGTACGGTATACTTTCCGAAGTGTTAGCAGTCCGAGAAACAACCACTTTGCAAAGCGTGCACTAAAAAAAGTAATTTGTTACTATGTACTAACTTATGTTAGCTTAGTCCACTTGTGCAAAGAAAAATGCATGCATAATTACCTAGTAATGAGAGGATGTGGAAAGGGGTTTTGAAGACCACTGATAGCTGAAATCTCCCTATTGGAAACTATTCGTAAGCCTATCACTTGAAAAAAAAGCTCTTTCACAAAATAATAATGACCCATATTCATTATTCACTACATTATTCATTCACTATAAACTCTTATCCATTCTGATAAAATTTTTACTACTACTGTAGTGAGAACATCACACGAAACTGTCTTGTTTCTATAGCATAACTGACTGACTGGGTGACTGCAAAGTGCAAATGTGTTGTGAAAAAATCTGGAATATCGGTATATTAGGGTTGAATGGCCGCCACCCATTTTGCCCTTGGCAATCCCACACTCCTGACATTTGAGAATTGAAACCTCATGAATAGAACGGGCATTTTGCTCTTATTATCATATTGCAATAGTAGCCTACATTGAAACATTTTTAAACCACAGCCATAGTTATTAAGATACTAACTCTTTTACTATTATTTATTAGTCAGGCCTGCCAGAAAAAATGGCACGGGCCTATCCATGTTAAACCATTTTCAATATGGCAGGAATGCAGTCTTAGATGACAATCCTTCAGTTGTGATGGCTTTGCTTAAAATGCTTATCTCTCAGCGGAAGTGGATGATCTCGATTAACGTTACAGAATACAAAATACCCCAACAATTCGATCGACTTGAAATGTGGAGATCCCATGGCAATCATCTCAAGTCGAGCAGCTGGCAAATCAAAAAGTTACAGAATAGGGCAGCTGCTCTGTGTGTCAAAAAGCTACTGTCTTATGGATTACAGAAAAGATGAATTTATGAATTAACACATTCATACCTTACGGACAATTGTTAGGATTTCTGCTTGCAAATCTCTCTCTGAAATTTTTTTGATATAATTTTGGTTGTACTTCTGAGCATAATAGGCCTAGTTAAGTTTAATGTAAACAAAGGTCTACGTTAACATTGTCGGCATCAAGTAGGCCACAGTATAAAATAAGCATTAATTATTTTGGAAAATATCCATCAAAATGGATTGTAGCCTATCAATCAATCGAGGTAAGGTAGTCGAGCATGAGGAAGATACTCTGTTGATTAAAGGAAAAGTAAACTTTGATAAACTTCGAGAGAATCTTCAAATGTGTGATATACAGTTATTACAAGTTGAACAAGATTTGGATGTTGAAGTTAAAAAATTTATAGATATTATAGAAGAAGAAGTTATTAGAAAGAGATGTTGTAATTAAGGAGCAATACTGTAGATACTTCAATAAACAAGTAGTTGAGGCTAGATGGGAAAAAATTAGGACATATAAAGTTTTTAAAATGAAGAAATATCAAGTAATGAAAGGCTTAATAACTGAGGAGGAATTGAATAAAGCATGGAATAACTACAAAATAAAAAGAAATAGGTTTGTAGCAGTACTTCGGAAAAACAAAAGAGAGCTTTTGTCTCGGAAAATTGAAGAATGTGGAAATGATGGGAAAAAAATATGACATATTCTTAAAGAAATGTTGAATAACTATAAAGTGAGAGTGAAAAAGATGGTCAAGTTGAAGAAGATGATAAACTTGCAATAAATAAATAAAACGAGTATTTTGTTGAAAGTGTTAAAGAATTGGTGGGAAGTATTTCTGATAGGCCGTATGAGAATTTGGTAGAACAAAATGAATCTAGTTTTGAGGAATTTGATCAGCCAAATGATGAATACATAAAAATGATAATTTGGCAGTTGAAAGGTAAAGATCAAATGCAACCAACTACTGTAGTGTCGAAAGAATGTTGAGATATACTGGGACCTGAAGTTCAATATAGTTGGGAAATCTCTAAGTATGAAGTTCCTAATGAACTAAAAACTTTTAAAATAACGCCAGTTCCAAAAATAAAAGGAACTCGGCAAATGAGTGAAATGAGACCAACAAATGTTCTTCCAGCTTCGGAAAAAGTAATTGAAAATGTAGTATATAATTAAGTGTTACAGTTTGTAAAAGACAATAATTTATTAATTGACTATCAAGCTGGATTTAGAGAAAAGCATTCAACGGAGTCTGCAATCAATTTTGTCACTGAGGACTGGACAAGAAGTATAGATGAAGGTGATTGTGGTGGCAGTTTTTTTAGATCTGAAGAGAGCATTTGAAACAATAAATTGTAGTATACTGTGCCAGAAACTTGAAAAGTTGGGAATAAGAAAGGGTCCTCTGAAATGGTTTGAGAGTTATCTCAGTGGAAGAAAACAAAAAGTAATATTAGGAAGTACTGTATCTGAGGAAATGATTAATGATAATGGTGTTGTTTATACAGTTTATTAATGAGCTATTCATCAATACAGTTGTTCGCAGATGACACCTTGATTTACATTAGAACCGAAAATCTGGATAATGGTATTGCCGGCTACAAATGAACAAGTTCTGCTTAAATGTAATGAAGACAAAAACTATGATAATCAAGAAAAGAAACAAAATACTAAATAGCAGCACTGATTAAAATTAAAATTAGTCAAACATTAAAAACACTTTTTGCTCCACTTACATTATTTATGTAGAACCGGTTTCCAGGGAAGAAGCTCCCTCATCCTCAGCTGATGAGTCAACCATCAGCTGAGGATGAGGGAGCTTCTTCCCTGGAAACCGGTTCTACATAAATAATGTAAGTGGAGCAAAAAGTGTTTTTAATGTTTGACTAATTTTAATTTTAATTGAACATGCTCTACTGTATAAAAGACTTCATACTGATTTTAATAGCAGCACTGAAGTGAAAATAAACAATGTACAACTGGAATTAGTAACAGAGTTTAAATATCTGGGTGTAAAAATTTATGATGAACTACGGTTTACAAGACATTATGAAAATGTTATCAAGAAATTTAAGAAGAAGAAGACTTCAGTTCTCAGAAGGGTGCAATACTGTTTAACAAAAAAAGAAAAACTAAGAAGTGCTTATTTGATACATTGGTTAGGCCACATATGCAATATTGTAGTACACTGTTTGTGAGAGCTAGTAGTGAGACACTAAGAAGAATCCAAGTGATTATAGATGAGGGGATGCATGCAGTTTTTAAAGTGTTATGATGAACCAGTCAAAAATGAGTGTAAAGAACTGAAAAAGTTATATTTTTGTGATCGGGTATACTTGGATTCCATGGTGTTTATTTATAAAATTGAAAATAATATGATACCAAATATTACGAAAAATTGGCTTTAAAAAAATCAAGATATAACTTAAGTTACATGAACATATTCAAGAGGTGCAGCAAATTTCTTCTTGTGTTGGCCTTCTAGTGCAAAAGCAACGAAATCAATATTTTATGACAGTGTGTCTAGATACAACAAACTTAGTTATGAAACAAGATCCTCTACATCAGTTAATAGTTTTAGAAGCAGTATTATTCAGAAGTTCAAAGACAGTTACGAAAATTAGATGAGAAAAGAGGAATTAGCAAATCTTGCTACCAAAATATACAACTGTAACTGTAAAATATAGTTAATACTGAAATAAGGCATTTTATTTTACCTTAAAAAAGAGTCACATTCTGGAAAGCTCTTCTTTGCAGTCCTCTTCAGATGAAATGGCATCAAAAGAAGAAACTCACTAGTCCTCAAGATGAGTCTTAATGGAATCTTTCTAAGGGACATCACCAAACTTAATGGAAACCCTGCAATAAAAACAATTCAAAATTAGGCATTAATACAAATTATAATAAATGCTCATTACACTAAGAAAATCAAACTACTCTATGGTCAATTCCTTGACGCTCTGTACTTGGTTCAATCAAACTCAAACTAATATTTTAGTTCATTTGTGGAGACAGTGCCAAGAATAAGTTGCGAGTTCACATGGAAGGCAAGCAGTGGCTATAAACATTTCCACACGTTACAACAAATAGAACACCTTAGTCTTATAAATTACCAGACTAAGCCTCATCCCCACAAAGCCAACTTGTTATCGTATATACTTTCTATACCGGTACCCTAATTTATAAAGCATAAATGGAACATACGATACTGAATGGGCTTATTTAGGCACCTAACAACATTTTTAAGATCTAAAAATTTACGGTTTACTGATAACTCTAGATTGGTGACAATTAGGTCATGACGATTGCAGTAGCATTGCCTTCTTCTGTTTCAGCAGCAGATAATTCTATAGATGTAGATAACTCGTCCTGTGAATAGAACACTGTTTCAGTGTCACAAATTGTCAAGCACACCATGACAGATCTCATGATAGTCTGTAACATGTAGTGTCGGAGTCAGGGTGAGAGGTAGTTAGGTTAGCAACAGTGATATTAGTTTAGCACTGGCAGTGTGAAGTTCCTGTGTTAGTGCCAGTGTTTGTGACATAGGCAATAGTGCCAGTGTGAAATGGTGGTTAGATTAGAAACAGTGATATTAGTTTAACAGGCAGTGTGGAGTTCCTGTGGTAGTTAGTGCCAGTGTGAGTGGTAGTTAGGTTAAAAATAGTGATATTAATTTAGCATGTGGAGTTCCCATGGTAGTGCCAATGTAGGTCCAGTGAGTTAAGAACAGTGATATTAGTTTAGCAGTGACATGGTAGTGCCATTCATAGGCGCAGACTTTGGGAAGCAAGGTACTTCCTGCCCCCTCCCATTTAACTTTGTTATCATATAGGGCCGGTATTAATAAAAACCAAATTCTTGCCACCCCTCAACAATTTTTTCAAGTCAGAGACACTGGTTCCATTGCTACACTAATATTGTAATTAGTGTATTATGGCTTTGTGCGGTATACGATAGATTTAGGTCAAGCAGCAGCAAAGATCCGCCCAGTCTCTACTACCGGTCCGCTTTCCCTTGCTTCCGAGCCAATGCGCGTGCCATTGCCTACTTCCCCTGTCACAGCTATATACTTACTCAATGTCGACACTGCAGCTCACTATTGTATCGTTCCTCATATACGCATAGAAATTTAGAAAATCACAGCGTTACAAAAATGACACTTGCACCATAGAAAAAATACACAGAATAAAAAAAAATTACGAAAATGACCCTTGCACCATATAAAAAATTACGAAAATTACCCTTGCACCATACTCCCCACCCTAAACCCCTCCTCCTTCCCAGGTGGGTCCCGTTAGAGTTGGTGGGAGGAGTCTAGTGCTCGACCTAAAACTACTTTCCACCTTTGCGCATATTCTATGAAGGCTGGGGGATGGCTGAATATTTGGGTTTAATAATTCTGACACAGCTGAAAACCCGTGAAGCCATCATTTCAAATCATTGCCGTGAAAGCTACCTACCGGCCAGAAGTTATGAATATTACAGTTTAAATTTTTACTAAGCGAAACAACGTAAAAAAAGTGTCCATAAGTGCAAGGATTATAATTAGGTCCGAAACTGTTAACACATAAGAATACATCCAGTAATTCTCTTACCTTAAATGAGTAATTCATGATAACGTACAACTGACCGCCATCTTAACGACTTCCGGTGGGTAAACAGGTTGAGCAACATGACAAATCCGCGGGAAATACAATATGGCACATTTTCGAAACGCGGGATATTCAGTAATTCTAATTCTAATGTATGCCCTACTAAACTGATATCACATTTTTGCAAAGATGTTATATCTTAAGATATAAATAAATAAATATATATGTATATATTAACTCTAACATAAGTACTAATTATATTTTTACCTGGCATCCTGTCTCTCAGAACGATATTTTTAAAGCTGTCCTTGATTTAAAGAATTCTAGATGTAAAGATATTTATGACATGTATAGTGATTTGCCTAAATTTGTTATACCCTATATAATTGAACCTTTAACCTATGTTATAGATTAATGTTTTTCAACTGGCTGCTTCCCAAAACCTTTAAAGAAAACCAAAGTAATTCCTGTCCATTTTCGAAACGCGGGATATTCAGTAATTCTAATTCTAATGTATGCCCTACTAAACTGATATCACATTTTGGCAAAGATGTTATATCTTAAGATATAAATAAATAAATATATATGTATATATTAACTCTAACATAAGTACTAATTATATTTTTACCTGGCATCCTGTCTCTCAGAACGATATTTTTAAAGCTGTCCTTGATTTAAAGAATTCTAGATGTAAAGATATTTATGACATGTACGGTATAGTGATTTGCCTAAATTTGTTATACCCTATATAATTGAACCTTTAACCTATGTTATACATTAATGTTTTTCAACTGGCTGCTTCCCAAAACCTTTAAAGAAAACCAAAGTAATTCCTGTCCATAAAAAGAACAATCGAACTGATGTAGCTAACTATCGACCTATATCCGTTATTCCAAATTTTTCTAAAGTATTTCAAAAAGTAAAGATCCATTTTGGGTCCTCTTTCGTTCTTAATAAAGATCAATGACTTGCCCCTAAATCTAAACTGTGACTCAGTCTTATATGCTGATGACACATCACTGTCAACCTTAGTGGTGCACATGTAACATAAGTTACCTACTTCTCGATCAGCAGGGTTATCAAATTTAATGCAACTAAGAAGAGGACACTCCCATGAGCCATGAAAAAAATTTAAAAAGTAATCAAAGCAATTATATCCAGTAATTACACATATTAATTTTATGAGCATGCCATAAGGACGTAGGATATATAGTGCGTCTAGAGATTGATCTGTCCACTGGGCGGGTGGCGAGGGTGTCCATGCCTACTGGAAGATTTGCATGTAAACAGCTGGCAAGGGGAAGTGAAATTGCACACTTGGCTCACCTGCACTACAATGGGTGTTGAAACTTGTGCCCTCGAGTGCAGACACATACCAGTACATTATATCTCCGGAAAAGATTTCTGTTCCCTCACAAAAGTTCATGTTGACTAACTGCCTGTATTTGTGTTGTGATATTGTTCTTCAGTTCTTCTAATGTAGGCAGATTTAACACTCCCCTAAATAAAAATTGCATTGAGACAGTTTTGGCTTGATGGCCACAATCCTTGACTAATTATTCTTTCATCAAACACACCTTGCAATTCATGCATAGATTGATTAGTAGTGTGCACTAGCTGAAACCAGTCATTCAACCTTTCATCACCTGTTAATTGAGGAAAGAAATCTCTTAAAATTATATTTCTATAAATTACTGCACTTACGGTTGTGTTAAAAAATTTGAGTCTGATAATTCTATTTGCATTTATTGTGCACAACTGTCCTTCACAAGCAACAGATAAAAATCATCTACCTTGAACAGCTGTAAGCAGGGAGGTAGACACTGGAAATGTTACCCAGTCCAAGGCTGCCTGCCCTGCAGACCGATCGAATGTAATTACTGTCAATAATTTTCATTTTCGAAGTGAGAAGATTCTATAGTTTCCAATTTACTGTCAGTTTAAACATACTTCTGGGGTACGCCATAGCGTAGTGGTTGAGGTGCTGTGCTACAAACTGGAAGGTCATGGGTTTGATCCCCGATGAGGTTGCTGGAATTTTTCAATTGGCCTAATCCTTCTGGTGGCACTATGGCCTTCGATCGACTCAGCCTCTAACAGAAATGAGTACCAGGAGAAATCCTGGAGGTAAAGGCGGCTGGTGCATAAGGTTGACAACCTTACCACCTTCACATGCCAAATGTCTAAAATCTGGGAGCCTCAACCTCTTGGAACCCTCTGGGCCTCCAGGCCTGTATAGGTAACACTTTACTTTTTAAACAGACTTCTACTTGTTCAGAAGTTTCACAGAGCAATTTAAAGTTTAGAACTGCATATAGGATAATGTAGACAGAACAAAGTTGACCATACTCAAACATTGTGGACAAAACATGAATGGCAAGTTATAGAAGTGAATCTTAAAAACCATTTGACATAAAAAACAAAAAATAAATAAAAATGTAGAGAGAGCCCTCTGGTTCTAATCTCACTTATAATGTTCAATTTAAGAGCATATATATATTTTTTTTCTTGTAGCAGAGTATCCATTGTTGAGCAGCAAAATATTATGTTTAACTCTATACACTTTTATTCTGAGAATACCTTCAAGTGTGCTCTTGATATGAAAGTTAATGCAGATCTAATTATTATAACATCTGTTTCTGTCATTTGTGTGCAAATATCACCACTTTTGCTGGTGTAAAGTGAGATAAAAATCAGTTTTAAATAAAGCTAGCATATCGAGCAAAGCCACACGAGTACAAAACCAGACTAGATGTGAAAGCAAGGTGCAATTATGAACCTGGAAATAAGAACAAGGTTACTGTCACTGCAAGGATACAGAAAAATAAAAATATCAATGATTATGTCTCTGGTATGTTAAAAAATAATAAAACCCGTTCAGTATCACCCCAAAATTTTGTGGGGTATCTGTCTGGATTATAAAAGTTTGAAATTAAGCTGCAATACTTCCAGTATTTTTTAAAAACATAACATTTTGTCCAATCACACTCCAGAGAGAGACAAAAATTACACAGCTGCTCATAGCCACTTGTGTCCAAAGTCACTTTATCTATGGGGTGATGCTGGACAGTTTTAAATTATACTTAGGTATTATTGTATTGTCCAATGCAAATATATCATTTTTTAGACTTACTAGAGATACGTAGGCCTAATAATATATAATCACAAAAAAATCAAAGCATCAACCATTATATCATTGGTACATAAAATAATAACAAAACCTGGCAGATATTACCCCACTTGATGGCAACTTCGACTTTCCCCTTCCTTTGAACTCACAAATTTTGGAAGACCCAGAGTGGTATTGTCACTGTTGTGTTAGTATTCTATTAAGTCGAAGGAGCCTTCCTGGAAATGTGCTACTAGATTACAGACTATTTCATTCATAAGTTGTGAATTTGATATTGACCAATAATGTTTAGAAGTGCCTTGACCAACCCATCATGACAGTTTTATCTTATGGGTGTCAAGGGTGTCAAGGGTGCAATTCTTTTCTGACAAAATGTCACCTTTTTAATAAATATAACAAGGTGTCAATATGCAGTGATTAATACATTGCGTATCTGTATTGCTGCCAGTGAACAGCATAAAAAGAAATTATTTTATACAACATAACTTATTTCCAAATTGAAACAATTAAATAATGCATTGAATATAAACACAATTTCAATCAGCACATATCAGGTAATGAGTTTTTATTGTGTTTTGATTTTAGTTTATCTTAATTAGATTAACTATTTCTCATATGCACTGTTGGTAGTATTGGTTAGTATTTGGTAACACATCTGATAATAATAGATCGTTCATTCTTTTAGTATGCCATTACATGACAGCTGACACAGCAATGATTTGATTTAAAAACAACACACGTATGAAAGCAATTATAATTTGTACAATCTGATACATTTTGTTCATGTAATGGTCCTGATAAATCCCACACAAGAATATGAGTTTTATCAGAGAAATTCATTCATGCTTCACACTCACGGATCTATTGGTAAACTTGTAATCTCCCATGGGATTATCTATGAAAAATAAATACAATGAAACTCCATTTCCCACTTTTAACAATTAAAAATTGAAGTCCCTGAATAACTGTCATAAGAACAGTGCTTTTCAAGAGCCATTCCTTAAAGAAAATCCTTTCCTTAGAGAACTTACGGTGTTAATAGGCCTAAAACCAGAAGTGATAAAAGAACATCATTACACTCGACAGCAATAGTCGACAACTCAAAGCAAAGATAATCCGGTGTCAATGAAGAACAAATTTCAGGTCCATGAACTTCAGATTGGATTCAAGTTATGCACCATAAATCAAACAGACATCAAACTATTTTCGGAAACATCTCCAATGCTGACTGTAGTGAGGTTAAAATCCAAGGTGTACTTAAATCATGATCTTTACATGTGATAGCAGCAGCGTCGCCAGGAATTTTATTAAGGGGGGGGGGGCAAAATCAATTACGGACCTCAATTTCAAATGATTAGGCTAAACACATTAATATTCACTTGGTTAACCGGATCGTTATTTTGAACCCAAGCTGAATTCGACGAGGCTACAAAGTTTTTTAAGTTAACAGAATACGCTCTTTTGAGCAATGGCCTCGGTGAGATATTATTATAAATACATATTATAGTTATAATTAGTTAATACTTGCTAAACTCATTATACAGTAATTCTATTTTTTTTTATTCTCCATGCTACAACTGTAGGTTGACAAAGAGTATCACAAATAAATGAATCCATAAGGCAATCCAGAGGGGGGCAGTTGCCCCCCCCCCTTGCCCCCCATGCCGACGCCCATGGTGTATAGACTGACACCTAATATGAAGCCCGAAGAAATTGTAGAATATCTAAAACCTAATGTGTGTGTGATTTCATGTGAAGACTGGTCTCTAAACACCCTGATATCTATTCCTCATTTTCAGTTTATATCAATGAAGATTTGCTCAGTACAGCACTCGAAGCTTCAATTTGGCGTTTTTATCACAAACATCAAAAGAAAACAAATGTATAACATCTGAATGCTTAACTTCACGTAGTCGAGTTAATTTCGATTTATCAAGGAACTTATCTAACCTGGAGCATTGTACGGGAAGTGATCTGAAAGTTATTCACTGTTATGTTCAGAGCATTTCAAATAAGATTGATTATATCTCCGATGTTTTCCAAGAATAAAATACCATCAAAATACCAGATTATTTCTTAGTTGATTGCTATTGTAGAGACAACCATAATAATAGTGGCTCTGCTATTTTTATAAAGAATAACTTAATTGGAACCAATACCATTGATGTAAGTAGTGTGGCCACAGATTTTGCATTAGAAAATTTGTACTAGTTTTATCAGTAGTTTATATGTTGTGTGTTTCAATACACAGAAATCCAGACAGAAATATAGATAGGCTTGAAGGTTTTCTAAGTAGATTTGATGAATTTCTCAGTTTATTATACACAAACAATATGAATATGAATATAATTTTAGCTGATGATTTTAATATTGATTTAATATCTAGCTCTAATGCATGCAGAACATTTATTAATATGCTTAATTCCTATGGATTAAATATGACCATTTACAAACCTACTACATTCGGAAAATGCATTTATAATATTGCTGCATCTATTCACAATGACAAATACACTGCGAGAGCCCTCCATACTGTATACTCTGACCATGATTCCATTCTTTTTATAGCCAGTGTTGATAGCAAGAAAAAAATTAACTTGGATAAGAATCATTATTTAAGATTGATAAGGTCAATCAATGATCTTAACCAGTATTATTTTATATATTTATTTAGAAATGTAAACTGGCTTCAATTGTATATTCTAAGTAATGTAAATGAGAAAGTCAATTACTTTCTTAACACTTTCATTGAGATTTGAGATAAGGCTTTACTGTTAACATCTATAACTTCTAAACAATGAAAACTAATTTTCAAAAGTGGTATACAGTTGAACTTTGGAATTTGAAAAAGATTTGTATGTTGTATTATGATTTATATATATGCGATATGGTCTGCTTGAACTCAGGTGTGAAAACAGTTACAAAAATCTACTCAAACTAAAGTGAATTACTATTCCGAAGTCATAAATAATGCTAAGAACAAGACATCAATTTCGAATCTGGTGTCTATAAGTTCTTAAATATTAATTATAAATCTAGCAATGTTCCATCTGACATGAATGCTGAGAATTCCAATTCACACTTTATCAATAGAGTCAATGGTATTGTAAATAAAATACCTGTTAGTAATTGTAATACTAATAATACTAAGACTCTACTAAATATCCATTATATGCCCAATAGTGAGTTTATATTTAGCAACGTTGGCATTGAGGATGTTTACAGTACTGTTTTAAACTTAATAATAGCACATGTCTAGACGTATATGGGATTAATTGGTGAATCCTTAATTTAGCTTCTACGAGTAGGCCTATGTACATTTGTGAACCTCGGGCTAGTGATGGGAACCATTCGAATGAATTCATTCGAAATATTCGATTGTTAAAATCATTCGAAATGTTCGAGATGTTAAAAAAATCATTCGAATGATTTTGCTCTGCTCCAGACTAGGGTTAGAGCGCTTCGCTTACTGAACTGAAGTGTGAAAGCGAATGAATTCATTCGAATGCTTCTTCAACCTCTCGGAATCTGGCTTTTCGGCTCGTTCTCTCGTTCATTCGATTGTTTTCGTGTTCCATCGTGTCCCAGTTAGCAAAGCGTTCGGTAACTTCCATCTCTCCCATTCCAAGTGGGGATGGCATGACGCAGAGCTAGTTTCAACCCCAGGCTACAAAATATATTTTGACAATAAAATAGCCGTTCTCTCGAATATTAAAAAGTTCAATTTTTCACAGATTGTTCCTATTTTACATCCATCATTAGCTTCTACATGAAACATATGCATTTTCAAATGGATTATTTATTTGATTAATTACCGTATGTTATGAATTATGACATTAAATACAGCCATTCAATTTTTATATTTGATGCATTTATAAGATTTTTAAGCAGTACCAACATTAGCTATTTACATAAATGCATATCTTCAACAACCTAAGCTATGAGTATTTACAATCTTACAAAGTTAATTATACCAGTCAAAAGTAATATTCTAAGTTATACTTTAATTATTGACTCGAGATCAGATTACTTAATCAGGAGGCAACATTGCAACATGTTGTTTAGAGTCCATTTAGATATCAATCATAATTAATAATTCTATACCACATTGAACTGTTGAATTAGTTAACTGAGACATGTTCCAATTACCTTCATATTTTATAAATTATCTAAGTAAGAGCATATTTTCCGCGACAAACTATAATATGGGTATACTAATTTAACCTTTTCACTTCTGTTGTTTCTACTATTTTTGTCTAAAGATCTGCAGTGTTCCAACATGTCAGAGAACTGGCAACATCTAATTTATTTTAATGGTAAAAACAACAAACATACTTCTTTATAAAATTAATAATTATTGAGATACAGATTAAAGAGCCACGACCTATAGTACATGAAAATAGCATTGTACTAAACTTTATTCTACTGTTTATTAACTGAAATGTTCGTGTTATTTCTTGTCTTGTTTTGATTAGTTGTCTTTGAACAGTTATGTCTGCATTTATGCAAAAATACTGCAATATGACGTAACACTACCTTCAGTATGCTATTATAACACAGTAATAAAATAAATAGTACTAAATTTGTTTCACATATGCTCTCACATACGTGTTATTGAATTTCTTAGTTAAACGAACGATGTCTACCCTATTAAATAATAATTTGAAATCTTCAGATTTAAATAGATTTGGAGATTTTATCGAATTATAGATATAATTACTTTACAGCATCGCATATAACTGACAATATAGTTATTCGGATTTCCGAACGTAATAAAATAAACTGAAGAATACACTGTACATAATCAATTTAATAACTTATTTACCTTAATTACTATTTATTAAACTTGAAAATTTGAATGGACCTAATACTAAAATTAGATACATTTCATTTCGTTGTATTCAAATTTGGTCGTGAAAATATATTTATCTATTTTAGCCCTACTATTGTCTTTTTGTGTATTATATTTATCCTTCCATGCTTTAACTTCATATTACATATTACATCGCTTAATTAGGAGCTTAGGGTATACCAATAAGCCGTGTAATAATAATAATAATAATAATAATAATATAATCTGTTTCTGTTGTCGTTATGTTCTCTATTCATTGGGATTGATAGGCCTATACAGTTATAATGATTATGATAATATTATTAGGTGAATAGTAACGATAAGTCGTGATAAGTAAATATTCAATCCTTTGTGAATGGGATATTAAAATTAACCTACGGCAAATGATTTTTTATAGTCAAAGATAATGATGCAAACTTATTTTTGTTATTAGGAAAGTCATATGAGCTTTTATTGCAAGAAAAAAGGATTGACTGGTATTTTATTTAAAATTGTAAGTCCAAAGAGAAAACTAATATTTTTTGTTATTTATGATTGATTTAAAGCTTTAAGAACGTGTCTTGAAATTACATAATTTTTACTTTTTCGTAAATTGAAAAGTTATATTATTTTGTACTTGATTGTATTATGCTTGTTATTATTAAACACCACAGATATGCAAATGCAAATAATAACTACGAAGTTGCCTGGTTATTGCTGAATTAAGCAATTTATATTTGTAGGACTTCAAGAAATTTCATGTTAGGCCTAATTTACTGTAGGCCTATTTACTACAGCACTTGTTCGAGACTACATGACTAAAACAATAAACATCTCTGGAGGCCGTGTTTGTTGTAAGCTGGCCGCATTGTTCTCTGCCGGAAATGTGCGCACTAAATTTAAATCTACCCGCTTTCGAATGCCAATGAAGTGAAGTGAGAACGGAAGATTTCATTCGAAAAATATTGAAGCTAGCGAATGAACATCTCGTAGGTTGCATGTAACTATCCCTCTATGAATAAAACACTTCGAATGAATTCATTCGAAATATTCATTCGAAATGTTTAGTTCTGCATTCGAATGATCATTCGATTGTTAAAATCATTCGATTTTTCCCATCACTACCTCGGGCACACATTTATAATTGCTGTTTTGAAACCTGCAGCTTTCCTGACGCATTCAAGTATGCTCAAGTTATTCCTATCTATAAAAATGGAACTAAATCTGATTATAACAACTACAGACCCATCTGCTTATTACCAACCGTATCAAAGGTTTTTGAGATTCTTATGAATAAACAAATTAGTGACTACTTTGAAACAAACTTATCGTTTACAGGCCATCAGTTCGGTTTCAGGACTGCTCGTAGTACCATTGATGCATTAGCTTCTTTTAGTAAGGAATGTTTTCAACATTTGGATAGAGGCAATATTGTAGGCCTACATAGAAGATTTTTCTTATATGATGATAGCTTTCGATATGGTATCACATGAAATACTCTAAAACTTAAATTTTATAATTTTAATTATGATAGTGTAAATTGTTTAAGATCTTATCTATTTAACAGACATCAATTTGTCCACATAAATGGTATGGCTTCTGTATACATATGGGTTCAACATGGTGTGCTAGGTTCACTGTTTTTTATTATTTATATTAATGACTTATCATGCGATATAAGTGATGAATGCATAGAGCCTTATCTATTTGCCGGTGATCTAGCTATCAAATTTTCTTACAAAAGCACTATGATTTTAAGTACAAAAATGAATGAAATTTTTAACAAAATAAAGGAATAGTGTGAATCCAATAATCTTAATGATGCCAAACTGGACGATATTACATTTAATTCAAATAAGCAGATCTGTTAAGTTCCTTGGAGTTCATCTTGAAGTTGGTTAGGGTTGACTTTCACATATAAAAAGCATATCTAATAAATTGAGTAAGGGACTATTCATTTTAAGGATTTTGAGAAACTATCTTCCCCTAGACCGTTTACTTACAGTTTATTACGGATGTATACATAGCCACTTTTTTTTTAAATTTAGATATTTACTTACAACCTACATTTTACCATGTGGGTATATCACAGGATATGTAGTCTAAATAAACAATATCGATGGGTGACAGGCAGAACATCTTAAGCGCCATTTACATTTTTTTTCAGGAGGAGCAAAAAACGTTTTGCTTAATATTTATTAAGCCAAACTGAATAAAATTTTGTCAGTATGCAGCTGGGAGGAGCAGAGTTACATATACATCAGAGTTGTTTCTTGAAACTGATTATTACTTGCCGAAAAGGTTCTTAAGTTGTTTTGCCGGTAATTAGATTGTTGGTATAAGTTATCTTACAGTTACTTGAGATGTTCTGGCGGGCATAGTTTTCTTCAGGCTAGTACTTAAGATGTTCTGCTGGAGTACACTTAAGGGTATAATTTTTCCTACGTAGTGAAACATTTACATGAGTTTCAATAGTCAGGGATGTTTGGTAAGGAATTTTAAGTTTCTGGGATAAAATAAGACGTATTAACCCTTTTTAATGATAGTGTTCACATAACTAGCCTATACACATTTAAGTGATTGAACTTATAATAAAAAAATCTAAAACACTAAAGCAAGAAGCTACAAAATACAGACAATATTAAGAAATGAAGTTCTCCATGATATTTATTTGGTATAGTACCCTTAGAGCAAACTCCTTTCATTGACCACCAAACACTCAGTTAGAGACTGTTTGCCAGAAACTGATGAGGACGAATAAGCAAATTTAAGAAGAATTGTGATTAACTTAGTTCTGTAGTCTAATTCTATTGTTAACATACTGCATTCTATTTACAAGTTATATGTATTTTATAATATTTTGCAACGAAAAACTTTTCATTAATCACGATTGAAGAATGTCCAGTCAGTAACCGATGAGGAGGATAAATAAGTAACTTTAAATTGAATTTTGATTAATTTTTCTTTCAAACATAGTAATGTATATATAAATAAATATATATAACATTCTCGGCCATTTCTCAATTCTATTATAAACGCCATCTAAGCAATGTTATATTACTTTTCGACCCATTATTTCATTCAGCAGAAAATCCTGAAATTTCAGCAAAATTCCAGCTCGCTGGATTCTGGCTGGAATTTTGCTCAGAATGAGATTTTACAGAAAATCTTGCCAGGAGTGGTATCCGTGCCCTGCACCTTTCCATCCAAAGCACTGCGCACTAACCCACTGCGCCACGACGCTTCGAGACAAGTATAGGGTTTGTAAGTCTACTTATATGATTTTTACTTCTATTTTTCGTCTAGAAAGAATTTCAGAAATCGAAGGCCCTGGCTCGAGATCTGGAAGCCCAGAGCCTCAGGGAATTAATTTAAAATTATTATTGATTAAATTTTATAAGTCCAACTCCACAACAACCTCACACATTTTTCATATTTTAAATTGCTAACTGATAGTATACTTTTTAGAAACCTTAAATAAAACTTACCTTCACTGAGATTCGAACCACAACTTAATTACAATTTGTAATTAAAGTCTTAACTTCACTGAGATTCGAACCAGTGACCCTGGTCATACGATTTTCCGTTTTGAGGGTAGCTGTTCACAGACACAATTCCACACACACGGACACTGACATGTTTCCGAAAATAGTATTTTTTGGATTCAGGTGAACTCAAAACGTGTAGGCCTATTTATGTTAAAAACTCAACTTCGCATTTGGGGTTCGAAAACGATACTTCCTCTACCTATAGTACCTATGATACGGGCAGTGGAAGTAAAAATAATTGTTTAAGTGTGATGGCAAATTGTTAATAAGTAAAAAACAAAATAACTGAATGCCACTTGTTTTAAAGCAAATACCGTGTTAAGATTTGGCAAAGTATCAACCCATTTTATAATCTGACGTAATAGGCCTATATGGACACTAGTTTTAACGTGTAAACTGCATTTTAAGCCATATTTAACTTAAATTATTATTCTTGAGTTTTGTCCATTCTGTAGCGATAATCTTAATGATTTATGTATAGCGTAGAGTTTTATCACTGGTACTCACTACTAAATTGCGGTATTTTGTTACCTGTTGGAGCGCTTTCAACAACAACAACACCACGGAAGTCAGTTGCTGAAGATGGCCGCTCCACGCGGTTGAAAGCGCTCCAACAGGTAACAAAATACCGCAATTTAGTAGTGAGTACCAGTGATAAAGCTCTACGCTATACATAAATCATTAAATTATTAGCAATACCTATTCTATAATGTATAATTATTTGCTTGAATAATAATAATAATAATAATAATAATAATAATAATAATAATAATAATAATAATAATAATAATTATAATAATAATAATAATAATAATAATAACTCTAGAAAGTTGAATTTAGGATACTACTGTGAAAATTAATGAGGTACCATAAGGGTATAATTATCATGCACACAGTAACAAAAGTAAACATGCCTATAATAAATTCTAATTTTCATAAACTTGTCCGATGAAACTTTCATTACTTTGAAGTTTATAAAAATTCGGGTAGGTTTATCAGAGTCGCAGTCGAAAATTACGTGAAACTTCTTCTGAAAGTTGCGTAAAACTAGCTTAAATAATATCGATTTTCATTTCCCAATTGAGCTTTAGACTACCCGGTATAATACTTAATAAGCAGTGAGGGAGGTGAGGCGGTATGCGCCGGTATGGAATACCGTCTCTGGTTTTAAAGGTCCAATGGCATACCGGCACTGGTTTCAATAGTGAAATAGCATACCGTCACTGAAAATCAATGGCTATTTAATACAAATTATTAATGTTCCTTTGAGTCAAATAATAATTACTTTTCATGATAATTCATCAACTCGTACGCTTTCATCGGCAGCCATTGTCACTATAACTTCTGATGGTTTTCGTTTCTATCGTATTGACCACACCACTAGATTCTACGTTTTAAAAATATTTCTCGGTAAAAAAATATTGTGACTTTTATATTGTTTAAATAGGTCTTAAATGCACCCTCTGTCATGGGAACATTCTTACCTTCTTCCACTGTGACAGAAATTGTTTACATTTTATGGTTTATTTTTTTCAACAATTTCTTGTTCTTATGAGTGTTTTATATGTGATACATCTTAATTAAAAGACTTTATTGAAGTAATTAAACTAAACTCAATGGCTATACATCCCTGGCCTAACACCCGACCCCTGCTCATCTACCACGGATGGCAGGTTTGGGGGAATGTGGTCAGCATGCCGACACCCACTGTTGTTATTGATGGTTTCCGTGATGTAAAATAAATAAAGGCCTGTCAATCAACAGTACATGACGTTCTAGTATGCCAGATAGAGGAGAATACATATAGTATTTTTTGTTACATTGTAAGCTAAGCAGGTAAGTCATTTAAGTATTAACAGTGAAGGAAGTGAGAAAAATCCAGAGGCGCTTTTCGACGCATCTGATCAATTTTAAATACTTTCCGGCGCATTTGATATATGCCTGCATCTTCAAGAAATCATATGAGGTATTAGGAAAGAAAGTGAATAGCTTTCGATACTGCATAATTATACTTTGCTAATGAATTGTTTGTAATAAAGTGAGGGGTTGATTACGAAAACCGAACAAATCCAGAAGTTAATTTTTCAGGAATTAAAAAACTTCTATCTACAATTTCTACATTAAGTTATTACTACAAAAGTAAGTTGTGCAAACAATATGTAATGTAGTATGCACATAGCTTTTTATTCTACGTTACTTCACATGAAAATAGCCAATGGCTTTGTTTTAAAATATAATAAAAAATTCTTAGAGTTGTCCAGTTTTTTCATAATAAAATATCAATTTTGGCAATAAATATAAATTCCAGTTAGGCTTAACTGAAGATACTTATGAAAGGCTTTCACAGACATCGCTATAATCGTTGCCGGATTACTTCCACACTAGCTTTGCTGGTTATAGGCCTGCAGTTTCAAGTTATTCTATGTTGAAAACAGAAGGGCTAATATAAGTACGTGGTTAGATACCAGGTTAATAAAACCAGCATTAAATAGGTATAAGCATATATAGGCATTATTTATAAGTATATAAATGCTCTTGGGTCCTGTCCTGATTTTGAGGAAACAAATTTTACCAGCAGATATTAGGCCTAGAAGAATGCATAAACTGGAAAAGTTAATTTCTGGATTTGTCCGGTTTTTGTAATCGGCCCCTCAATTGTCAGATTTTAAGCACACTTATTTTCGCTTATATTATTGGCACAAAATCAATTTTAGCAATTTGATTGTGATCTAAATTTTTTTTATTAATTTTCATATTATTTCTACATGTATATAGGCTACTTCACCACTAAAATCCAATAAGAAGTGTCAGATCGAAATTAAGAGATATGAATAAATGGTAGGCTTATCCCTAAACCTAAGTTAGGAAGATTTTCTATATATTCCAGGGTGAACTGACCACATTAACTCTTAAAACAAAAAAAAAAAAAAAAAAAAAACGTAAATTTCTCCTTTAAATGACAACTATATTCAAAATGGGCGGTATCTACAAAATCACACGACAGTTAAAAAGCATCAAGACTAAGCTGACATCAATGATAATTATGATTGGTCTGTCCTGGTCGAGAATTTGCATGCAGCCTTCCGACCCCTCTTGAAGCTACAGTCATGAGTACACTGGTCTCCTTCACACCAATTCCAAGCATTTTCTTGAAGGCTCTCTTGAAGGTGGTATTACAAAGAGGATATAAGATGGGGTTGAGAGTGGAGTTGATGTATCCTAGCCATATTGTAACCGTGTGTACCACAGGATGTACACAATCATCACAGAAGGCAATAACCATAAACAGTACAAAATATGGGAGCCAGCAAAGAATGAAAGCACTCATAATGACTCCCAGTTGACGAGCTGCTTTCTTCTCTTTCTGCAACACAACTGCATCGGAGTCATTTAGCTTTTTGCTATTTGCTCGAGAGTTGGAGTTACTTGCTTTGGATTGATCACCATTGCTGCTGCTTTTAGTTCTTATTTCATCCTCTATGTATTCTACGTTGATAGTAATGCCTTGAAAATGAACAAGTTCATCTGTCAGTGGTTTTCCTTCATAGTAACCGAAAAGTGTGAGATTTCTAAACTGATATGTTTCACCTGAAGTGATATTTTTCTTACTGACTGTTTTGGACTTCGTTTTGGAATTAACTGTTGGCTGACCCTCAGCTAGCAAACCTGCTCCAGTCGAAGTTTTGGAATCTCTAATTTCTGCCCTACTGCTACTGCGGTTGCATTGGCCAATTTCAAATTGACTCCTCTTCTTAATCTCGAAATATATTCTCCCATACAGATACACCATGAGCAATGTTGGAATGTAGAAATTGAGACAGGCTGCAGTTACTTTGAAGACAATATTATTTGCAAACTCTGTTTCACAGACAGTAGGCGGGTACAGTCTCTTCCCTCCTGTCTCAATATAGTGCCAGCCAATAATAGGCAAGATCCAAAGTGCTGAGCCAACCCAAACAAGACCAATCATTATGAGAGCTCGCTTCTTTGTACGGCGACGGAGATACCCCAGTGGAGATGTTATGGACCAGTATCGGTCCATGCTGAGGATGAAGAGGTTTAAGATAGATGCTGTGGAGGCTGTGTAGTCTGCAGAGAGCCAGAACTGGCACACTGCAGTGCCAAACACCCAGCGACCTGAAAACAGAGGAAAGTCTGCACTTAGCGATCATATTAAAGCAGTAGTTTTCTCTGGTAGACATATGTGAATTAATATGAAACAATATTATGAACTTTAAGTACTCTTAGTACTTGTAGTAGACAACTTAAAAAGATATATCATAATTTGATCTAAATAGTCTGTTAGCTTGTGATTTTTGTTCTAGAACACCAGTAGTGACACATACAAGAAATCAGAAGTGTACTGCACTATTTATTATGACTGAACAAATGGATAAAAAGCAAACAAATACGCTCAATACTTTATAAATATAGTATTCATAATGATAAGCCTGACTTGTTATTACCCCAATGTTTACAGTACAAAAGCACTGTTATCCCAAAATTTTTAACGTTTCCTACGTGATTTTATTTATTTATAACGTTAAAGTTTTGTCACATTCCTTTTATTTCAGGAATCACTGTTTCCACAAAAGTAAGAAAGGAAAATTTAAAAGGGCACTCCAATATTCACATCCCCATACACTAAACTGATTGCGTACACAGTAAATTAAATTTTCTCACACACTTTCTTCTCGCTCTAAGTTTTTATTTTCTCCATTCTTCCACCAGAAGTATGCCTCTGTTATGGGCTTTCCATTATGCTCGGTTGGTAATAACTAGAGTTTTAGTTTGAGGCACTTTTCTTTTGAAGTTCCATGCATACAGAGTGTAGGAATGCGACTGGCAGATTTAATACGATCTGTACACTCACAAGCAATGACGTTACCACTACACTTGACAATAAGATATCCCATGTCCCTCCATCAGGGACCTCAAACTTCTTAGCCTAGTTATAACAACCAAATAATATATGACAGGTTAGAATGGTAGACAGAGCTTGATTTTGAAAAGTAATTTTTAAAATAAATTATTAGTGTTGAGTGGTATTAGATAATTTCTTTTGCAAAACGGCCACGCAAAAACTATTTTTTTACCAAAATTTTACCAAACTTCTGCCTAAGAAAACAGCACTTCAAAGTATGTGTATTAATATTTTGCTATTTCGTTTGAAGATCCACACTTAGGAATAAACACTTTTACTAAGGTGAATAAAAGTAATAAATAAAACTAATTTTTGTTACACCTCCTTAGCTCACCAAGAGGATTCACCCCTGCTCACACATAGCAATTTGCAAGCAACTTCGTACGACTTTATGATGAAGTGATGAGTAGAATGAACACGTTCGAGCAATCCAGTCGTAAGTTGGTGATACGGGTTCCTCATACCAAAGCTGGGATTATGCGGATAGAAGTTAACCGATTAACCGAGCTCTTCAAATAACCATATTTTTTCAACAGAATAAGCCCTTCGGCAGAAAATACATGTTGCAGGTAAATCGTATTTTTTAGAAATTACATTTTCTATTTCAAAGAAAGAAAAGAAAGCTATTCAACTGGTTTACTTGAATTAATTTTTGTGAATAGTAGGCCTATTGAATAACATAGTTAACATCTGAACTTAAAATGTTCCTCACAGAAAACTAAGATGCATCAAAATATTTTGAAAAATTGAAAAGTTACAAATAAATATTTTCCAAATATTTTTAGCTCAGTTCATTTGCTATAGTCTTGACTTCAAACTTTCAAATTTGCATACGAATCACTGCTAGGCTATACGTTCCGAGAAAAATAACACTTTCTTTAGGACTATTAATATGCATGATCGTTGATCAAAATCAAAATTGCTGCCATTTAGAGAATGTAGTGAATTGCATTGTCAAACTACACGCATTGTTGATATTTATTTAAAGTTTCGTTGGAATTGATCAAATATCTTGTGAGATATTAATATTTATGTACAACCCAAACGAACTGGTCTAACCTATGTTAACCCCCACCCCCTTAAAGAGAGTTCAGATGGTGGTAAGTACAGCCTGAATAATCGATCCCAGCAACGATGATACTTATGAACACTTCGTCATATTTTCGTGTTGCTGCCTGTGTATGTGTTATTGACTGCCTATATTGAGGCGTACAGTAAGAAAGTGAGAATTACCTGTGAATGATTGTTGGTCTATGGTTAATCGACATAATCCAGATAACTGGAAATAATACAAGGTATAGTTAACTATGTGTCCAAATAACAAATCCCCTTTGCAGTTAATTGTGTGCGTAGTTAACCGTTATCCAGTTATTTGGCCCAGCTCTATCTCACACTAAAGAATAATCCGTAGTTCCACAGTTCTTGTTCCAATTTGCGAAAGTGTCTTAACACGCTGGGATTTCTTTACCAAGTCGTACAAATGGATGTCCACACAGCTCTTGTTTTGCTGTCATAACTTAACGAATGAATGGACCAACATAAATAAATCTTAATTTAGGTCATCAAAAAAGTTATTCAACTCACCAAGTTTTTTCTCTTCAAAGGTTGATTTGGTTGACCCATTCACTCCATCTTCGAATTCTTCCTTTTTCCTGTTTCTTTTTCCATTTTCTTCACTTATCTTCTTCTCTGTCACCTCAAATCATAATTTTCCAGGAGGTAGAGCTGACAATTCATTTCCTTTAATTATAACCAAAAGAAACAAAAATATCACAGTTTACAAAAAACAGAAAGCTGAATCCACTGGGACCCACTGAAAAACGACAGTAGCTGCAGAGCACATCTGTCGAAGTCGATCTCAGTATGCGAACTTATGTTTGTTCGTTGCTTGTTATGGTTATGGTGTGACTGCCACTTAAGCATGTAACCGTCGCCGAAGTGCCAGAATTTCGTCTCGCATTGCGTTTTTTAATGCACCCGTACTTCTTTCATGGAGCACGGGGAAGTTTTATTACAGGAGACCAATTTAATTATGTTTATTTTTCCATAGATTGCAGAGTGACAAGTGGTGAAGCCATCTCTCTACAGTCCTGTAGGATGGGACCGAGGATGACAAAGATACGGGGATTTTGTCCAAAGGCTCTAATTCCGGTTCGGAGGGGAAACTTTAACATCATGGTTCTGATATTTATTAGGCCTTTTCTGTCTTTTCTTGAAATGGAGTAGTCTTACACATACCATAAGATGACAACAGAGACCCAGAATAATTAATAATGAAAAAGAAAACCATTACATAAACAACGAAAACAATATAAATTGGCAAGAAAACGACGATAGAAGATCTCAACCATACATAATGTCTAGGCTCACGAACTGTTAAGTAGGGTATGAACTGATTGTATTGCTGTCTCTGGAGTCAAATCTGTAGGAGTGGCTCCTTATTTCATTTAAAAGACGACCAGCGGGCACCAAAGGACACCCATTATCTCTCGTGTAGTCAAGTGTATTATTCATAGGTTGTCAGTTATCACTTACGTCAGGAATACACGGTACATACATGGCCCGCTTCTCGCCATCAAATTAGTTTGCCTCCCATATGTTCTTTTCAGACAGTTGCGAATAAAACCATCACCTTATTCTTAGGTTAATTTAGTTACTACTTTAAATTGTCTAAATATCAAAATATCATGAACAATCGATGACTTTTCAATAAGGGATTAAGATTGTTTTTGAAAGAACAATAGATACGAGGAAGGTAATCATAATGCATTTCTTATGTAAACTTAAATCATTTTAAGGAAATATGGTGTACGATATCATTTTGAAAAAAAAGTTCATAGTTCTTAATAACTTCGTTTCAATTTTCTTTAACTATGCTATTATAAACTATGGAGGAAGCCATTAACAACAGACTCTTTCAATCCTATTCAGAACAGAAATGCTGAAACAGAATGACAGAATGTGGAACAGAAAGCGTTATTGTCTGAACTTCGTCAGTAAAATGAATAAAATTCCTAAGTAAATACAATTAAAATATATGCACTTTAAAGAATCCAGTCACTCAAAAAATATTTAGACACACGTAACTTACTGAACTGGCAAGAAAAAAAGGTACATGTTCCACAAACTTCAACTTTAGAGAAACTTGATAAAAATCGTTTTAAGAACTAACCTTAAACCTATTTTATTTTACTAATTTAAACTAATTCCTTGTTTCTGATGGTCGTTTCACCGACTTGGAGCAAAGAAATAGCCCCCTCTTACATTCAACGGGCGAATGAAGGACAAAATGGCTACATCAGTTCAATTAGCATTTCTTGTGGAATATTTTTCTTCTCGCCAATTCAATTCATATTCAAGGTATGCTCAAAATAGCTTACGAGTAAAATAAAACTTTAACCCACCTCCTTCCATTAGCTTACGAGTTGGCGGAAGCAAGAGTCCGCAGTTCCAGTAGACGTATTAGCTCTAGAGCAGTGTGACTACAAAGTGAAAACTGGATACAAGGCATTGTATAGAACGTCATGTGATGAGAGCGGAACGCGAAAGCTCAAACAGAATAGCAGATTCCCTGCACGCAGTATCATCTCTGTCTGGCATAAGTGACCACGATTTCAAAGTAAAGACTACATGGCGTCTAGTAGTCATTCTATTTTAAAACTACACGAATCACAATCCAGGGTAATTCAAGATTTTCCGTTATTTCACACTAGAATTACCATATAATCTCTAGATAAAAATAGCCCCGAGTCAGAAATCGATCCAGAGTCTTTGTGTTTATCGATTAGACGCTCTATCACTATACTACACAGAGGAATAAAAATATATTTAAATTTCTTTTTGTTGGTCCGCCACCCCTGGAGCCCTCGACTATAGGCATACTGCGGTCCCAACAAATTTTCGGCGCATTTGTTCTACTGCTCTATTTTCCGTTCTTGTATGTCCTAAATTAATGGGGAAATGTGTGTTGAGCTGGTTGTTTGCTTCAGCACTAATAGAACTATAGTCTATTAGTCTACTAGTAGTCTATATTTTCTCTACGATCAGTTATCTCTCTTGCAGGGATGTGTCTCCGATCCGGTATTCACTTGGTAGAGGGAGGGAAACACCGAGAAAACCTCACTCCGATCGCCTACTAGGAGGTTTCACCCGCAAAGATCCGGGCATTTTGAGCAATTGCTCATTTTGTTCTCGGATTTTCCTCTGGAGCCTGAACAATATCCTAGGGTGCATATCACTATCGGTTAGTCTCAATTCCAGTTTTTCTATACATCGTGTATTTCCTGTTGCTTTGTTGACACCTAAGTTATGTGTGTGGTCTTACGAGTCTTTAAAAGCTTCGCTCGCTGATTTCGTCGTTCATAACTTGAGTTCTAGCGGCCTTCTTTCTAGACTTACTAGACTGAAAGCATGTCATTAACTAATAATTTTAAAAATGATACAACAATATCACCTTAGTGGAAAACAAGAGATTTTTATTGTGGTGTATTTCACCACACATTATGTGGATGATAAGTACAACGAATTAATTATGTTATAAAATACGTCTGGAATTTATTAACTTATGTCACTCGTTTTTCTTCAGAATCAACAAATTTGCCAAAGCAACGACAAAAACAAATGAAATATTGTTTGGTGGTACATGTTGTGAAACATGTAAACCTATAAATATGTAAGCAAGCAACTCACTTAACAGATCTTATCTTTTCACAATGACATAAGATTTAAATAATTATACGATGTGTGCGGAATGGAAGTAAACATGTAACTGAGCTTGACGCACTATCGTGAAGTATGCTCTGGTGCGATTAACCAATGAAACCAATGAACACAAGCCTGTTGTTTACTTTTGCTCCGTACATATCTTGAATCAAGTATAGAGCGGACAACCCATTCCACTGTCTCAAAAGACTGTGACCAAAGTATATAAACATTTGAAGCCTGCTGACAAACAACAAGTCCAACTTTATACTATCTGTTTACGGTTAAAGTACGCAGTTTAACATAAAACTCTAATCATAGGCTACATAAACAATTTACGCGTATTATTAGACTTTTATTATTATTGTTATTATTATTTATTACTAACACTACTACTGAACTCGCGTTATGAGTTGAAGGTTTACCTAGTATTCGAAACTTAGCGCTCTCATTAGATTATGTCTGTGAACTTCGATCCAACTTCGTTTTCACATTCTGTCCCTTGATACAGAGGAAGAAACTTTCTTCGTTATTTCAAGTTCTGAAGAATATGAATGCTATTTACAGGATTATTCATTTGATGTATTTTTCTTCCAATTTCACGAGTTTTTAACTTAGAAAATTGACAATCGAGAAACAAGTCTGCGTTTCTTTTCTCTTTTGTCAAACTTTCGTAATAGATATTGCGAACACTGAGAAGAGCTAGGTCGAGTGGTGGAATTTAATAAAAATAAACTTGATTTGCTGTTCTCCGCTCAAAATATCTTATGTATATCAAGGTAGATTCACTGCTCAGAAAACTGTTGAGGAATATTGTAAAAATGTGTGAAATACCATACTACACCTTGTATTAATGGACTAATTTGGTGGAATGTTCAGTAAAGCTGTATTTAACAATGACTTCCATACACATAAATCAAAATTATATAAATTTGGCCCTTAGTGGATTAAGCCTGTCCTATCTCGCCAAGGCTAATTTTAAAAAAAATCAGATGCTTTATTCTCAAGACGGGATTTACATAAAACTTGAAACTTCTTCAAACTCTTATAATTAATACCCGGAAGTTAATTATGTATCAGAACACGAAATGTGCATGCAAATATGCTGTAAATTTTGTAAAATACACTGTGGAGTCAATGAAGTATGCTCTATCATTTAAGTAATTGTAATACTTTACGTTCTCTTGTTAGCTTAATACAATATAAATTACAAAATAAAATTGTAGAAGTCGTATGAATTATATTACAAAACTTTAAACAAGCCAATGTTACATATTTAAATAAATTGACAGCTAATGGAGTGAAACGTGGCTTTAATACGATACAGTCAGTTCCGAAAACATTACGCTATATATTGTCAGTCATTGTACGGTGGGTTCTCAAAGCATTCACTTAGCCAAATATGCTGTGAATGTTGGAATTAACAGATATGCACAATATTTGAAATGTCAGAAATATGCCATTAAAAATGTGGCAAATTAATAACAAACGCACTATCAAGAAAATATGATTCAATATAGCAAAAATAACAAAATATGCAACAATATGCAGAAACTTCCGGGCCCTATTTATAATAACTGGAATTAGTTTTCTTGCATGTTTGTCAGGCGACAAGATGTGTTTTCGAAAATAACAGGGCAAATATATTTCGTTAAAAACTTTCTGAAAACTACTGGTGGGGAACGGGGGGTGGTATCGGACACCTTAGGTTTTTGCGACGTAACTCTTTTTTGAAACTGGAAACAAATGTTTAATCTACTTTACAGATAACTTTATTCTTATAACTAAATGTTTATATGAATATATTTAATTAAAACTAAAACATGTAATTAGCACAAGAAAATTAAAAAGTAGTTACATTTTTGTACTTTTGAAAAATGGAGGGTGGTATCGGACAGTCACTGTTTTCCACAAAAGACTTATTTCCATGTTCAAAGTATAAAGTTTTACTGTTTTACTTTTTTATACAAATGTCACATTTATAAAATAAAGAGTTCCCCTCCAAATTTGCACATTTTTCGTGTGCCCAGCCGTTGCAAACTCAGCTAATGTACTTTTCGGTACTGAAAAACAATCACTTGCCTCTGGAATAGTCATTTTTTGTCCCTGACATTGTTACGGAAAATATCATGTCACCTTCTTCCCACTTTCCTCTTATCTTCCCCATATTTACCTAAAACCAAAGGAAAGAACCATCAGTAACCACGTTGGATGAGTAGCTATATTGTCCGATACCACCCGCTAGCTTCCTGTCCGATACCACCCGATTCACGGTCCTAAGAGAAAAAAATCTCAACCAAGAACCTTTGAAGAGAATTAAATTCTAAACCTACAGCTTATAGCCTTAAGTACAGTGCTTCTGTTAGTGATGTTAGAATGTAACACAATTCACCCTTCTTCCTGTTACTGCTTTGTGAAGTTATCTTCGTGCAAGCCGATTTACACAGAAAAGAACAAAAAGCACTATCACTCACAAACGAAACTAGCTGTCAACTGAATAAGATGTTCACCCTCTTCAAACATTTAGCCAAGGCTGTCAATCACAAAACCGGTCGTCCAAGCACCTGCTAGCAAGAGATATTGGGCTTGTCCGATACCAGGCTCTGTCCGGTACCAGCCCCCGCTCCCCTATGCTTTAAAGAAAGATCCCTTCTTTTTATATATTATGTAACGTGTAAATTTGCTTTATGTATTTCTGTATTTACCATTATTAAGGAAAAATATACACAAACAAATAAAATGCTTGAATTGAGAAAAATGACACTAAAATGCGCAATTGACTTCTTACCTAGTTAAAACTAAAAACTAATATGTTGCAACCGGTGAATAATATTTCTGTCATGACTTCAAAAAGTATATTTAAAATTAACCTAAATAGAAAATTGTTTATTGAATTTACTGACTAACGGCTAATAAGGGGGCATGACCACATAATTTTTCATAAATGTATTTGTGAAAAAAGTGTTCCATTCGTTAGTGAATTTGTTGCAAAATTGTGCAATTCTTCAAGTATTCATGTATCGACAGAAATTAAAAATGTAAGTAGATATTTTATGTTGGAAAAGTACCTAATACAGTGATTTTTTCAACTCATAAAACTATTAAATAAAATGTTTTATGATAAACACAACATTTATATCCCATGTTTAATTACTTTGTTTATTAACTGTACTATTTAAGATGTTTAACAGCAAAATATAGACCTATCTTAATTCTGTGTTTGGATTCAATTTGTCTTGGCCTACTCCCTTTAATTAATGGTCAATCGAAAGACGGGATACAAACGAAAGGCTTTGACACTTCTGGAGACTACTTCTAAGAGATTTTGCTGAGTTTAATAAAAATCCATGTGATACAGCATAGCCCGACTATTTGTAATTATAGTTCTGCCATTCCTGAATTCATAAACGTAGTTGTGAAAAGAGTGCTTGTTTCGTCAGTGTTTTTGTTGCAAAAATTGTGCAATTCCTTGTGTATTCATGTATAGACAGCAATTAAAAATATATGTCGATATTATATGTTGGTAAAATACGTACCATAATGATTTTGTTCAACTCATATCGGTGTAGAGAGTTTATCATTAATTTACTTTCCATAAAAAAAAAATGTAAATTAAATTGTATGTGCCTATTGTATCTCCTAGGGTAAAACAGTTAAGGGGCACTGGGACTGAGCTTTTTAAACTCAAATTTGTATTTTTTTTAAAAATAACATCCATAGTAATAACTAAGACAACCAGAATATAATTGTGCTTTATTTTACTGAAAATTATGCTATTAATTCTCAAACATTACGCTTTATGAAGCTTTTCTCAGAAAATACAGAAGAATGAAATGAATTGCTAATCTGATGATTTGAAACAATATCCATTGACTTGAATACCTTCAGTATAGGTGCTGCTCAATGTGTCCCTGGTTGGCATTTTTTAACGTAGCCCTGGATTACTTGAATATTTTAAATCATGTCAGGGAATCAATTCCTTTGGCAATCCCACGTCTGGACAAAAGGGAAGGGAAATATCCTATTCAATAGTTCAATATCATCGTATAAGAGTCGTCCTAAACAACAAACAACATATGTAGCTAGTTATTTTCTAATTTTCGGTTGAAAATAACCACCAGTTAGTTAGTTCTACACAACTGGCCTTTAATTAATAAATAGTGCAACAACTGCATGGGAGTCCCTCGAAACAGAAAAAGTATTTCAAGGGGATTAAATAGATAAATTTCCTCTTTAGAGAAAATAGATAAAGTAGATAAATTTACTCTTTATGCCCTCACTATTAGCCCTACAGCACTAGCAATACTTTTACAAGAAGGGTCTCACAGATCCACTTCCTTAAGAAAATATCTAAACACTCAGCAGATTTTGAATTCTCTATCTATGGGCAGGTGGCAGAAGGAAATATTGATTTTTCTACTAGGTGTAAATGGAAATAGTAACAGCAAAGTTTTATGTGTGCGAATCTTAAGTGGCGAAACTCTAAAGCATGGTTTTAATGGATTCCTGGAATTTAGCAGAGGGAGTGAATAACATCAGACGTCCAGCGCCTACCAGAAACTCGAGGCAGAAAGAAGTGTGAACTCTAGTGGTTTTTATTTTCACGCGGGGTGTGGATAAGGTGAAGTAAAGAGCTACATGCTCATAGCTCTCAGCTGTCACTCCCAATGTGCTGTCAGCTACTCTTATATTATCCCTTTCACATCTCTTACTGAAGATTCCACTGGAATAACTCGTCTTGTCACGTCTAACAAAAAAATAAAAAGTAAAATAAACTAACAAGTAGGCCTAATACTTGTAAGATGTTCGGTAAAAAATAAAAATAAAAACTTACTGGTACGATAGTTTGAATTCCAAATAATGTAAAGGTAGGGGAAAAAAAGCGGACCGACTAAAATACCCAAGTTGCCGATAGCAGGGAATGTATTGGAATTTTTTCTACAGCCGATAAATTGCTTGAATTGAGCTATAATTTCACGTCATTTGCATTACTTGTGAAAACAAAGTTTTCGTTACATCTCTTACATTTATTTACGTATCACAAGGCTTTGAAATCAGCTACAAGAGTCGGTCCGCTTTTTTCCCCCCTACCTGTACAAAGCCCAAGCTCTTGCCCACTCTGTAGCCTAGAGGTTCTCAACTTTTAACTAGTAAACTTGTATTGTCTGTTTTAGCCAGTGTCAGATAAATACATTAGGATTAGACAAAGCTTACTTTAAACTAAAAAACTAACCTCCAAAAAAAAAGGACAAGATAATAATCAACTACCTCTATACACTAATACTTCTTATGATATACTTTTGTGTCTAATGAGTAAGTTTTTTTTTTTTAAACCATTACATTGTTTGTTACTATGTTAACTATGAAGTATAGTAAAAATGTATTGTAAGTTATTTATTATTATTATTACTGTTATTATTATTACTATTATTATTATTTTATTGATTACTTTATTATATTAACTACTGTTTACAGATCGAATTTCAAACATTCGCACGGGCCCGCATGGACCGACGTACTTATTCAATACACAATAAAAGAAAAATAGAAAAATTAAATAGAATAAAAAATAAACACAAACACACTAACCCTATCCCTAACTTCTACTTCAAACTTCTAATTCGGTATTCTTGTATTATATTATGCTAGTAATGAGGGTATAAAAAGGACATTTATCTACTTAATATCAACTTGACCCATGTGAAATACTTATTCTGTTTTCGTGGGACTCCCATACAATTTTTGCACAATCTATTAACTTAAGGGCCAGTTGTGTAGAACTCACTACCTCTTGGTTATTTTCAACTGAAAACTAGAAAATAACTAGCTATTTATGTTGTACAGAACTAACCACAGATTGTGTAAGCCATGGTTAAAAATAAGTGGCATAAATAAATACCTGGCACCAGTGGAACGGCGAAGCATATTTTCTAAGAGTATTATAGATTATTTATCTCTCTGAAATTTGTCTTTAAATGTTTAATTTTAAACAAGAGTTGACTGAAAACATTACACAGGGAGTTCTGGAATCGCCAACCACGTATTCAAGTTAAACCTCATAAATTTGCACGGCGCGCCGGTATTGTTGGTTGCATGTTACAGGGGTTTAAGGTTTGATAAAGATTATACTGTACTGGATTACGAGTTGTGATTAAGAATAGTGGTGTATAGTCATCAGAATATGGTGATATGATGATCCGTAAATGAGTAATAGTAATAGTTGCATTACTATTGTACGTATGGCGCCCTGGTACGAGGGAACCAACCCTTTTATACCCGAAAGGAATACCCTGGAACCGTATTTCGTCTAAATTAACAAGAAAATCTTTCTCGAAACGCTTCGAAATGGCACACACACAAAATATAACGCCGTAAGATTGAATGACGAATCCATCAAAATATGTGATGCAAAGATACAAATTAGAGAAAAAAATAGTGTGTAGCCGTAGAAAGTAAATAAAGTAACTTTTCCCTTTGTACCAATAGCATGAAAAAGCACTTTTCCCTTCATACCACTATAAAATGCATACGAAGGATTTCGGGAAATTATTTCATTGAGAAAAAATGTTTAATTTAATGCACTATTTCAGAAAATTAGGAACACTTATGTCTGAATATCCTGTATAGTATTTTATTATTCTGATTACCATGACCATTCTATTCTGGGACTCAGTTTCATACCATGTTGCTTCATTTGATGAATATAACAAATGGAATGTATAATGTTTAGTTCTGTGGACTTTCATTATGCGAAAATAATGGAAGTACTAGGCTATTACACTGTATTGTATGACTGAACTGGAAAGAAAAATATTCACGCAATTATTTCAATATTATTTGAGCGGGTTTATAATATATTTATATATGAAAAAGATCAAAGCATTTGACAAAGCATCTCTTATTCGCAGCAACAAACACAGAAACTCGTTGTATCTATCAGAAGCGCCGTACAAAGAGTAGGGATTAATCTATACTAGTTATTGATGAACGAATCCATTAAAATTGCTCACATCACTGCCAGTGGCGTACCCAGAAAATAATTTCGGAGAGGGTCGAAAGTGCCGGCGGTTTTGGGGGGGGGGGTGCTCACTGACGGGAAAATTTTTAAATACTGAACTAATGAAAATCATATTTTACGCTATTTTAGCACTAAAATACCAGTTAAATTTGTTTACCTTACTCTAAGACATGGCAACTTAAACAAGAAATAGTTACCTAAGCTATAACACTTATGATATATATACTATTTATAAGAAAAGTTAAATAACACATGGATAATGGAAATAATAGGCCTACATTTACAAGTACAGTATTTTATTTTTAAATAAAATAATTAAATATTTGACAAAATAAAGCTTAAATAACTTAAAAAGAATTTTAAGCTTTGATTTCGGGGGAGGTCTGGACCCCCTGGACACCCCTTCCCTACGCCACTGATCACTGCATTAACGTTATGCATTGAAAATGTATTTTCTACCTCTAAGCCTTAAGTACATGTTTCTAATGAAATTAATTTCCTGTCATTTATCTAATTTCTTTTAAAGAAGTGGGAAATATTTATTCCTGTGTTTCCCTGGGCACCGGCAATAGTTAAAACTTTCTTGATTATCAGTGGGCGCCTACGACAATTCTCCACTGTCTAGTCTGGTCGGGTAAATCTGTAACGAGTAACTCCCTGAAAATAATTATATATATATATATATGGAAATTGTTGTGGGCGGCGCCTGTTTAAATAAATATTTTCTCAAAAAAAGTTAAAGAAGTTCGGAAACACCCGGTACTTGGGGTATAAAGACAAGGTTGTTGTTAAAGACACGTATGTGCAGAATGTTATGAAGTGAGTGACCTCGAGCTCAGGGTCTTGAGATCGCGTATTGTGAGATTTGTTTTCGTGAAGTTTACGAGTATAATATTAATGTTTTCTTTTATTATTGTCGTTGCGCATTTATCTTGATGTAATAGACACAGTCAGATAATAATAAAATGCAGATAAATTACACAGACCAACAGTCATTTTGGTGCCTTAGAAGTTATACTTATTCTTGGGTATATTTAGGTCGCTGATCCCAAATGTGCCATTAGTTTTTCCCCATTAGCTTTAGTTTTGTAAGATATGGTATTACCATTATGCATATTATCCCAATTTACGTTTGATATAAACAAATACAATGACTATTTTTAGCTTCTAAATCATGTGAAGAAAAAAGCAACACACTAACATTACATTAATATTACAATAACAACATAACATGGGGTCTTTCAAAAATTGATATTATTGATATTGATATTTGTTGTACTTTCGTTTATGACTTATGAGCTGTCAATCTGAGGGCCAAAAAAATAATCCAGCTTTTAGTTTTTCTGTACTTCATACAGTTTCCGTCCTACGCGTCCAAAGTATGGTCAAGAACAATCTTATGAATATTATGAAACTCGCTTGGTTCGTTTCATAAACGTGCTCTGTCTTCATAAACGTCATTAATAGGCTCGTTGCATAATGTACTATTTCGCCTATTTCGTACTTCTAATTCTATTACCTACCTATTCTCGCGTAATCTAAAAACTCCACTTCTTTTACATTAACCAAGCAATAACTTGTCAATAACGATGTCAGACCTCCACTGTTTGAATGTTAAATGCTTCTGCGACCTGGGATAAAACCATATGTATTATCCTTCGAAACAGCGTGTAATTAAACGACAGAGTTTACAACAGTCTTTATTGCAACGAAAAGCGTAATAAACACGCTATTAGAACCTCAGAAGCAGCCTCTGGTACTCACTCTTAATACAAACAGTCGTTTTTGTGTCTGAAACGCTGACATCGGAATTACCTCACAGATGAGAAAGAATTTCTTGGAAACAAAACTGTGGTGTTAATGAAGTCTCAAGTAAACAGACGCACAGAGAAGAGAGATAGACAGAGAGAGGGAGGGAGGGAGGGAGAGAGAAATAGAGTACTGCCAGAGCTGTCATGATATGCCAAGGTATAATAATTGATGAGATACATTTCTGAGTTTCAAAGTACAGTTTAAGTACATATTGAGAAAATTGTAATTAATTTGTCTTTTACAATAGAGTTATGATAGACCTATAACGGTGTATCAGCACATGCGTAAGCCTTCTAAAAATCACATTATACAACCAACATAATGCCTAATATATTCCCACTGTTCGATTGGAGAAAGATTCATGTTAGTTAATATGCAAGAAAACAATGTTGACTTTATACCCACTTTTTTTTTTTACTGACTCCACAGGTAGGTTTCTTTTAAGATCCTATAAATGTTTTCATTCTGAGTCTATCGGGTCCACAGTAAAATATAATAATGATTCCTTTTTTATCATTCTGTTACCACACTGGATGGCTGGAAAGTCGGCTAGCCGTCGGACCAGCGTCTAGGGATCAGCAAATGCAAACCCTTGACGGATGCTCTACAGCGTTATCGTTCAAGGGTACGCCGAGCCAGGAAAATTTATAAAAAATGGATTGTATTTGGAGAAAGGAACCAGAACATGGGAACATATCGGGACATCAGAGTCGAATACAAAAGAAAAGAAGAAAACAAAAACAGAAATGCGGAAAAGATCAGGTCACCGGCTTTTGCCGCCACTGTAGGGAAGTCGGACGGAACATATACCGAAGACTGGAAGAGCTACATGGACCCCCTCATGGACCGATTCCTACCTGGGGATGATGTCTCGTGTGATTCTGAGCATCATAATATTCTAAGAAGGCAACTCAACTTTCCATTCTGGACAGAGACCGCTGTCTTTTCCCTTTTCCACGGAGGAGGTGAAGGCAGATATTCGACAAATGAAGAAAAAGAAAGCACCAAATTAGGCCGGAATCTATGTGGAGTTACTTCATGAACTGGCGGACATTGTGCCTCCATGGCTAAGGGATCTACTAAACGATTGCTTGGTCCAAGGAAGAGTTCCCTATTGTTGCTTTTACAAAAATCAAGTTAGTGTTCACTCTTAAGAGGAAAAATTGGTTAACATATAGCATTTATTAAGCTCAATGGTGTATGACCTCCATTAACGTCGAAAAATCGTTAGCATACAGTAATATAAAAGTCCATTTTTGTTTTTCTAAGAGTCCCTGCTAGAAGCTCCCTATTATTGTCCTGAACATAGTGTAACATGCATTCTTCAACTTACCATTTAAGGCATATATAGAGCTGATTGGCATCACGATTCCTCCCACAGTGATGTCCGCTGCAGCGAGACTCATGATGAACATGTTGGATACCTGCAACAATACATATCACGTTTAACATGTGTTCCAGTTTATAAATGGCATTACATTAATGTTAATGGTACGAAAGAGTGAAAAATTTGACACAGACATTCCTCACAATAATTGACTCTCAGACTTACACCTGGGTTAGTAATGGTGTTATATACAGCTGAAACTAACAAGCTAGCATGTTATTGCAATAATAAAACGCTTCTTCCATGCTATTACAGCTATGTATATTCTAGAGTAAAGTATCACATTATTGCTCTGGGAGCAGTGGATCAGTTCCACATAAACAGAATATTTTTCGTGCAAAGTGGCATAATACGTAATATTTATAACACCAACGCCATTATCTAAAACTCACAAGATCCTCCCACTCCCATTAATATTTTTTTAAGCCGCCCTTTTTGCTTATTCTCATAGACACCTTTTCGAAATAAATTCTTAATATTATTCTTACAACACGCGAAATAAAAACACTGCATAGCACTGTCTAAACACTCCACCCATTTTTTCGAATCGTCTCCTCTAAAATATTTAATTCACTCTCCTCTCACATTATATCACAAAAAATAAATAAATAATTCAAATTCTATCTTTCAGGTAACTGCTTCTATAATGTAAACGATCTATATTCTTTGCAAATTAGTATATTTCTTTCTTAAATTTATGATTTCAATCGAATTTAATATCAGCAAGAATAAGCTATATTTATTCACAGAATAAATATCTATGTATAGTAAAAATATATGGGAATGTAATCTGTTGAAATGTGTAAATAACGTAGGCCTGTAAGTTTAAATATGTAGCACGTTAAAAATATTGCGCTTTACTGGTGCCGTATATTGCATATTTTGTTATTAAAGGGTAATTTAGTACATTTAAATGTACTGTATTACAAATTTAAGGAATGTTTATAATATATATACACATACATATATAATGAAACAGAGTAGGCCTACTGTGTAAGCTAATAAACTTGTACGCATGTATATATATATATATATCAGCAGGAAATTATCCGATACACCGCGTATACCGGCCGTTATACTAAATTTGGGATGGTTCAAAACACTTCTTTTGAAATAATTAATCCTGCAAACTTGAATTTAAATTATCTGCTGAACAAATACAGAAAAGTAACAGTTTTCGCTAACTTGTTATCCCGATTGTCGACTCCCTTGCAAGTCTAAGCGGTGCTCGAACGCTAAGTTTGGTCCGCTAATGTAATATGCGTAATATAACGTTAAATTATCGAAATAACTCACGGAAAGCCGAAGATCCTGGTTAAAATCCTGGCTATAGCATTGAATTTTTTCAGTCTGATTCTCCCTTTCCACCTTAGCGAACAATGTGAAATTATCATTTCTAGGAAACTAGCTTAGAAAACCAATCTTAACACTTCGATCATAATAGGCTTATTTCGTGTGACGTAACGGTATCACAACGATATCCATAACTATACAGATTTCCATTATAACATCGGTGTGGTATCGATTATTATCGAACACGGAACGATCTTGAGACCTTGAAAACAGTAACTGAAAACTGCTTAATAAATAGCCTGTAGGGCCTATTTAAAATGAAATGTGAATATTAAAATTAATGAGTCCAAACAATAGATTAAAGAAAATTGCATGTAAAATAAACGCAATTTACAACAAACAAAAAAACAGAAGAATATAAAGCATAATGAAAAAATCTGTATAATGAAATCAGAACTTTTTCTGTTGCAATGTAATGCGTCTCCTCGACTTCCTTTGTGTGATAGCTAAAACTTTTTAATTTTTTTTGTTAAATATGTATATAGTCGAACAAAAAATATTAAATATAACAGAGAAAAGCAAGTTAAATTTCTCTCTATTAGCGATGTTTTCAGACGTTAAAAATGACTGGCACAGTTATCTCCCTCATGATGCAAGTTCTGAGTGTTTGGTCGGAATATTGACCTGTCCGTTTTGTGCACACTCGGCGAAACTGAGGGCGCTCACCATTGATAGTTTGGGGGTAGTTTTATAGGACAGATATATGCTAAACTATAAAACTTTGGTTTAAATTTAAACCTCGTCTTATCTGAAGGTCGTCTGTCTGCGGAAATATACGGTAGGTATTTTATAATTCAGTGCAGTGTTCCGTTTATTACAGATACAAAACACAAAGTGCTTCCTCTCCTGTCTCTGAAGAGAAATTATACGAGGGTCGTCCAGAAAGTAAAGAAGGATTTGGCATAACTAAATAATAACCAAAGATATCAACACAAAACTTTATTTACAAAGACACAGTGCCTTACTCTATATCTCAACGTAATCTCCATTGCTGCCAAGGCATTTATTGTAAAGTGGTACCAGTTTTTCAATCCGATGTTATACTCTTCTACGGCCAAAGACCTGAGCCATTGACGCTTTGAGGTCTTTATCGGTTGGGAACTCATTGCCACCTAAAAAGTCCTTTCGTTTCGGAAACAAGTGCGTGCCAGGTCAGGGCTGTAAGAAGTATGTCCAAAAATTTCACACATAAAACGTTGAAATTGTGTCTGTGTTTGAGCAGCGGAATGAGGCTAAGCGTTGTCGTAAATCAAAAACACCTTTTCAGACAACTTTCCACGTCTTCTGCTTTGGATAGCGCGTCGTAGTCGTTGAAGAGTTGCACAATAATCCTCGGCGTTTATTTCTTGTCTTCTTGGCAGAAACTCCAAGCTCGGGTCTTTGGTGGTAGAAGAGTATAACATCGGAAATAAAAAAACTGGTACCACGTTACAATAAATCTCTTGACAGCAATGGCAATTACGTTGAGAAATAGAGTAAGGTAGGACTACTGTATCTTTGTAAATAAGGTTTTGTGTTGATATCCTTAGTTATTATTTAGTTATGCCAAATCGTTCTTTACTTTCTGGACGACCCACGTATAATGTACTTCAACAGTACATGATGTAACATCCATCGATATAAATATGGTAGTAATTAACTACTTCCGTTTAGGGGTAGTTTATATTAATATTTGTAATTTAAAGTTTTGTAAAGCAAAATCGAATTTCGAACACGTCTCAGGTATCGGGAAAATCTCTTAAAATTCCATATTCAGGTTGGCCAAATAAGGATTTCACATAGTAACTTCAATTTCAATGAGCATAAAAACAGTAGGGCCTAAAAACAATAATAATATTAATAACAACAACCATAGATTTTCGATTAAAATATTGTGGACACACCTAGATATTGACCTCTTAAGAACTCACAGAACAAATAGCACAATTTTTTTATATCTGTGTAAAGTAAATTGGATCTCGTGTAATGGATCGGTGAAATGAGAAACGACCTAAAGCTTGCAACAATCACACAAGAAAACATTCAAAACAGAACTTCAGATATAAACTCACAAATAGCAAGTTAACCAAGAAGAAAAACCGAACTAAAAACCAAAGAAATACACCGGAAGAACTTTATCTAAAAGGAGAAAAAACCTTCAGAACGAAAGAATAAAGAAATATGGAGACAAAGGGGACTGCCTCTAATTATAAGAACCTTTCGTAGAACTCTAGTGGCTTATTCGAGACTAAATGTTAAAAATAATAAAAAGCCATAATATATTATAATAAAGTAATATATTAATAAAATTATATTTCATTGCGATTAAAAAAATAAAGTATGAAATTGAAAAAACGTAACAATTTTATTAGTGACGATGTTGTTGTTATTGTTATTATTATTATTATTATTATTATTATTATTATATTATTATTATTATTATTATTATATTATTACTATTATTATTAATAGTAATTTTAAAAACTAAATCTTTATTAGTGCTTGTGTTACCGAGTTGGTTCACCGAAATCGACTTACAATCGGAAAGTCATAGGTTCATATCTTGTGACAGAAAATCTGAGTGGTGTCTGTTGTTCTCCCAACTCGCGGACTTTAATGCAGGAATGCAATTTACTTAATTGACTTCACGTTAACTGTTGAATAGAAATGTAGGTTATAATATTTAAAAATAGACCCGTCAATATATATTTTGCGAAGACTAAAGTAATACACAGAACTCGTTAACTACAATAGGCCTAGATGTTGTTTGCACAATGCTGATTACCAACAAACATTTCTCTAAAAATATGAAATTCTCATGCTGGATAACTGATAGTCAATATAGAGATTGTTTTTATGGGATCATCATATCGTGGGCGACTGGAAGGATGGGCAATAGCAATGTACAAATATGGGGGTTTCCATTACTTCCCTATAGCCGGGCAACATGCCAAATGCCTTGTGCAACATCGCTCGGAATACAATGGATAGTTTATTGATTTCATACAAATTTCCTTGGGCTCTATTGTACCTCCTATTTACTGAGACAGATATGGCCTTACAGAAATTAGCATGTCAGGGCTGGGGGATATGTGAACGTAATCCCAAAGTGTGACGAGGAGAGGGAGTAGCCTACACACAAAGCTACTTCATAAACCCTTTGAAAGCTCTGTTTCAGCTACCAGTCACTACACATCAGAGGGAGTCTGGGGACTACATATATAGAACATTCAATTCATAATATAAAATATACCACAATATTTGATATCATTAAACCATGAAGGTTCTTGTATTTTATAAGAAAATTATGCATTTACATTATGCGGTTAAAGAAGTAGTAACAGTGTAAAGATACAATACTCTTTATGCAGAAAGCTCAGCGAACGGCTTGATTTTAACCGTTCCTGCTCGCATCATACACTCTGGGAATACATTACAGACTTAACTTAATCAGGAAGCCTAATTATTTCCAATTAATAAATTTAATGATTTTTCAAATGCCTCCTTAGTTAATTTCATGACCTCTCGATAATGTGCTTGGCAAAATGACAATTTTTTTAAAATGAACTCCTACCTGAAAGCCAGCAGAGATAAAAGCTGAAACTAATTCTTATGGTAAAACAGATAAAATGTTCAGCCTGAAAGCACTAGTATACAAAAACCTGCCAAAAAAATTTGAATGCTGGAGACGCAGAATTACAAAGTTCACTTGAAGTTTTATTAACAGCAATCATAACTTTAATCTGTATTACATCTGTGTTAACATGTATCAATAATCCTAGTGATGATACTTCTGGATACATAAAAATAGAGGCAGGCCCACATTAAAACACTGAATTTATATGTAATATTTTTTCTTTGGTGTAGGCATATTTCAAACCTTTGTCTACTCAGTTACCAATTATAAAACATTATATTAATAATGTACCAAATATCAGTTGAATATCAGTTGTAAAACTAATATAAATTGGTCGTATTTTACCCTATGGATAATAAGTAAATATCATAAACTGTGCATTTCGCAATGTATACTAGGGAAGTTGATACTGAGTAAACAGTCTATAAGTAGGTGGATATCATACACTGTGCATGGAAGAATTAATCATATTACGCAATGTTTACTAGGCAAGTTGGTAGGTACTGAGTAATCAGTCTATAATAGTTGTTTCAACATTCGTTTATGAATAACGGTAGACAATTGGTAATTACACAAAACTCTTAATTCTTCGAATTCTATATAGGCCTAATATAATCATTACAGCTTAACCTGCTTCTTAGTATTGTATGAGTTCACGTGGTTTGAAGTTCTTTCTCCGTTTCCATTATGTAGATCTCGAAAGGTTATTTTAGTTTTTCTTGAAGTTGATATCCATTTCAACACATGTTCTGTCTTCAGTCGAAAATATACCACACTAGAAAATGTAAAAGCACAAGTATTAATATATACTGAAGGATATAACTGACAGTATGGCCTATATTAGTCTATTTTCGAGAAAGAAGAAAGATTTTGGAATAGTTATAGTTGGAAAATTGGATTTATGGATTTGATTTTTGTTGAACGATGAATTAATTATATCTGGGATTGAAGTTACTATGATATTTTTTGTTCTTAAATGGAGACATAAAAGTAATTAGTTGTCTTAAGTATTTGGGAAGTATTACTTACATCTTAGCAGAATTGTTGTTGGTATGATCGGTATGCGAGCGGGCTAGCTACTGAGGGATGTGTTTGTGTGTGTATCTGTGGTCATACAGGTTTCGAAAAGTTTGTTGTGGTTGACGGTGTTTTTGTTGATCAGATCGTGTTTATACTTATATATCTGGAACAACTCTAGTGTGTTAAGTTTTGAGCTTTTATTTCGAACATTTAGTATTTGCATGGAAAAATGCATTGTATTTAATGAATGATTATTTGCAATTAGGTGTTTTGCATATGCCGATTTTTCCGTATTATATTTAAAATCAGTTACATGTTAGGCAAATCTTTTCCTAAACGTTGGGCCAGTTTTACCAAAATAAATTGAGTTGCAATCTGAACAATTTAGTTTATATATTGCACACTGTTCAAATTGATCTTTATTGTTATTGGAATTATTGTGTTGCAGGTGTTTGATATTATGGCTGGTTCTGAAGCTTATTTATATATTGTTTACGACCATTTTATATTATTATACAACTGATGATTCTAATTTTACATGTAAAACATTCTACTGATTTCATTAATTAATCTACATTCTATGACTAGTTGATATTCAACTATAATTTAGCAATTTATTAATATAATATTCTACAATTGATAACTGAGTAGACAAAGATTTGAAATATATCTACAATAAAGAAAAAAAAATTACCTATAAATTCATTGTTTTAATGTGGACCTGCCTGTATTTTTATGTATCCAGGACATACTTTACTGTATCATACATTCTGTGGTAAATTACTGTATCATTACTAGGATTATTGATACATGTTAACACAGTCGTAATTTATAGACTTCACAAATTGTGATTGCTGTTAATAAAACTTCAAGTGAACTTTATAATTCTGCGTCTCCAGCATTCAGATTTTTTGACAGGTTTTTGTATACCTAGGTACTAGTGCTTTCAGGTTGAACATTGTAGCTGTTTTATTCGGATTAGCACTAGCGGAATGAAATCCATTAATGCTAACACTTATGGCCTGATGTTTAGCGCAACAACATTGCTTCCAAGTTAGTGATGCTAGGAGTAGTGCGAAGCTAGTCGTAAACGCGTTGGAACGGAGTTTCAGTGTCAACATATTGTAGCAATCTAATTACTGTGTTGTGCAGTGAAATTAAAAAAAAAATACCGCACTCAATTAACGAGCTGAGAGAAATTACAAGTGAAATGCATGCTTCATAATAAATAAAATTATTAGCCAACTTTTTAGTGTGTACTTGGCATCTATAGAGTTATGTAGGACACTAGGACATACTGTATGTACACATAGCTTTTTATAAATATTATATGTTTTAATACGTACATAAAACATTCGCTTTTAATGTATAATGCATGTAGATCACAATCATGTTGCAGTATAAGCCCATGTAAGCCTATTGGGTGATTTCTCATTTTATGTTTCATGATCATTTTTCAATAGCTGATAATAGTTTTTCTAAATTTCACATGAAGTCTCAGGGAAAAACTCAAACCATAGAGTGATCTTAATGTTTATTTTGGTTTCATTGACCTGTTTGTTCCCTGTTAACTCATTGCAAAGAATGAAAAATCCCACATTTCTTTCCAGAACATTATTATATCACCTGCTTCATTTATGACTATGGATATTTCCTCCAAGAGTCTTGGACTGTAATAAATGCCGTACTCCTTTGCTCTAATCTAATGACTAGGGCAAGGCATTTAATGACCATAAAATAGTGAAAAATGAAAAATAAAGAATGCAAAATAAAAATGCATTTATCACCTAAAAATAGTGAAAAAATTACACAATTTTAAAAAATGACCAGTAAATTTATCATTATTGTTTACAACTAGTTTCTTAAGTAATGAATTGCTAAAAAAATTGACGGGTGACAGTGCGTTGTATATGAAGTTAAAATATTTAAAAAACATATTTTGTTACTAAAGAAATATGTAAATTTATACTACATAGCGAAAAATAAATTATTTCTGCATGGCATGTCCATCAAATTGCCCCTAGCAATTATGTGTATTTTAAAAAGAAGGAAAACATCCTTATTGCTACAAGACAAACTGCTAAGGTGTTTACAATAAACCTGAATTAAAATGAACTATGAACACTTGGCGGAGATTCTCAAATAAAAACGATTATCTGTTGTCTGAAAGTAACGATTTGTACATGGAAAAGCTCCTCTCTACCTCCACTGAAACATGATCTAAAATTGCCAAAAAATGACCTATCTCTTCAAAATGACGAAAAAGGGAAAATAAACCCACAAAATGCAAAAACAAATTGCCCATATTTAATCAATTATTTCACGATACACATTTATATAATATATTATATTCGAGCTATCTTTTAACCTTCATATAAAAAAGATGTAAAATCATTAAAAGCTTTGTCATACTAATGACTGTTTCTTAAAGGCCATCCAAATTACTTTAAATTAACTTGAAATTTCCTATAGCTCTTCCGCAGTCAGTGAAGCCATAGACTTACTCCCAGAACTGTACCGAAATTTAGCAAGTTTCCTTTTGTTTACCAACAAATCGCCTACGCTGCTGTATTTACGGGAGGTATTTATAGAAGCCTTGACAAATTCTTATACCCTGTGCACCATAACTTGCATAGGAATGGCTTAACTTCCGGGCTAATTCTTAATGTCACTATAACTGAGAGCTGAATAAGCACAACAGATGTAATTTATCGGTGTGGCATCAATATATATATATTTGTGGTTCACATATCACTTCGCATGGGATTTTTAAACACGACCGCAAATTCAGCTTTAAGTGGGAGGTACACTTTCCCCAAAATAATTTCCATTATATTTCTATTTTGTTACTTTTTTAGTTATGTGAATGCTTTAAAAACTACATAAATTTTCAAAATAAATCAAAATAATAACATTAAAATTTCTTAGTGTTGTACATATAGTGTGCATTATTTAAGTATGGCGTTTATTATATGTCCAAAGGATTTAAGTATTTTGAGGGGGAAATGTTCAATTATAGTATTATATTGTTCGTCATTGGACACAATTACGTAATGGGATAAAATACTGGAAAACTAGCAATATATCAATATTTACCTACCAGAGTTTAGCTTGCCGTTCATTTCCATTACTTTTTCATGACTTTCACGATTGTGTTAATTCATTTATTTATTTATTCTGACAGAGCTAAGGTCATTTGGCCTTCTCTTTCATTCTACCAGCGAAATAAATAAGTTAAAACAATTGTAAGGTACAGAGAGAATAGTCTGCACGTAAATACAGAAAAGTAAATTTAATTAATTATTTAAAGTAAATTTATATTCAATATAGATAGAACAATTTGAAGTTTATATCAAATTGCAAATTATAATGTAAATAATTACTAAACAATATTAAGAATTACTAGATTATAAAACAAAGAAAATTGACTATTTAAACTGCATTGCCCTGAATAAATTTACTGACTTTTCTATTAAATTCTCCCAGTGTTGACAGACTCTGAAATTGCGTGGGATGGAATTCAAGATGCGGATAACTGACGAGGCAAATAATAACGATTAGGATGATGATCGTTGTAAAAGGATGGACATTACGTAACTATTATTCTAAGCGTACATTTAGAGTATGTTGAAGGGACAAGTGATAGGTTTGATGGCGATGAATGACGTATGAAGGATTTTGAAAAGGACATAAAGGAGAGTTTTTCTGCGAACATTCATACGGTACCCTGGCAACGTTAAAGACGGAGACAAATGATTAGACAGACTTACATCATAAATTAATCTTTACACATATTATGAACACGTTGCTCACGCAATAGGAATAATGAAAATAACAGTGATATGCTCTTCTACCATATTGACTCCTTATCAGCCTGTCAGGCAGAGTGCTTCCGTATAGAGATGGGATATCGAAAGAAAAATATCGATATTAATATCAGATGCTAGGCCTAACAGCAATCAGTATTACATCTGTAGAAGCATATCGATATTCCTTAATATCGAAAGTATTACTAAGATAGTAGGTTTGTTTCTAGAGCTCTCAGAAACTTTAACACATAAGAATTTGAAACGTATATACCGACAAGATACCACTATTTTAAATTATCACATATTCCGGCTTGAATAACGTTAACACATAGTTCACGCACTCACAGTTTTTCTGCGCAACGTATGAAAACTGACGTACGCATGCGTGAACTGTGTGTTCATGGTTTTGGGGCGCTCAAGGAACAAACCTACTGCCGTTTAATACAAATTTGTGCCCTATTAACAATTTAGGGCATGGTTTGGCATCAAGGCTTGTTTTTATTTCTGAGGAGTAAGTGTAACTAAGACGCCCTTGGAGCAGCAAAACTCAAATTGACGAGCAGAAATGCTGAAAATAAGTGTAACTAATCGTTGAGAGCTGTCAATCCAGTATGTTATACTTGTTTATTAATTTATCCTTTTTTAAATTTATATCCCCTAAAATGTTGGTTTTGCCCTCTTTGATAAATATATAATGTCATAATAGTGTATTTTTGTTTAAGTCCTTCTCCTATTCTCAATTTTATTTTAGTTACGGAATTCACAAAATCGATATTATTGAAGAGCTATATCGATATCACAATGTTATCAAAACTGAAATATTGAATTCAGAATACCGGATATCGAAACAAAATATCGACATCCCCTCCCTACTTCCGTATGATCATAGACATCAGCACTTCTGCTTTAAGGCCACACTGCACTGGCGACATTAAATCGTCCGCACGCTCATTTGTGCTACGGTCTAGCAACTTCGCATAATTGAGAGAGAAAGCCTAAAACCCGGTAAACGCTTGACCTGCTGGAACAAGAATAGCCGTGAGCATGGGCAGAAACAAATAATTGCAACCAGTAACACAAGTACTTTTAATGACGATGTATTCCTGAAATACATTTGAATATCCTCATAAAGTACATTTTAAATCCGTTAAATTACATCTATAGTTTAGATTTCTCAGAGTATCGTTTGTCTTTGATCACGTCAAATCCATGTAGGTCACGTTTCAGATGTACAAATTTATAAAACAATAAGCTAAATATAAACAAATTATGTACTGTATACTCGAAATGATTGTATAGATGATACGAGTTACCTACTTTTTTTTCTTATTGCTTTAAAAGTATCGATTCAATTCTGATCTAATCAGCAATCAACTAAAATGTCTGTTCATATTAGTGAAAAGACAATATATCCAGTAACAATGAATCAAAGTAAACATAAAACCACCACCCGACTGCAATTGCACGAAAAGAACTGAATAAAATCACCACGCACAAAGTAAAAATAATTTTTCGCGTGATGGACAATAATTTGAATATGATTAAAGGCATGGAACTATTTCTCATTTATTGAAATGCCCCTGGTACACCTTCAGACAACACGAAAAGGATCAGTAAACGCTGTTCTTTTTTGGTGCAAACGCTGAGCGGTGCAGTCATTTTTAATGTGCAACAGCACAACACTTAGTGGAGTAATAACGGTCAAACATTCCACAAGTGGAGACAAATTAACAACACGAAGACGTGCGCGAACACAAAGCGGTACAGCCAACCTACAAAGAGATGAATCAAAAAATGCAGATACTTATTGAATTTAGCCTCGTATATAATGACACACATGTGCGGTAAGTAGGCAAAATGGCGGAGGTAGTTTAGGTTATCAGCAGAGGTGTACATATTCTGATTTTAGCTTGCCTGCCCCTTTGAAATTCTGCAACCAGTCACAGCTTTTAACTTGCTTGACTTGAAAGCAAGCCAGATTACAACGATGATAAGAAATGCTGTCGCTATGAGTCATAAGCTCTTCATAACCTGATGGGTTGCACAGGACCTAAGGAAACTGCAAGGCCTGGCGGAAAGAATATGAAACTGGGTATAGCAGTGCACTGGTTAAGTCGTGCAGTTACGTAGTTGAGGAACTTCAGATGTGTTTAGAGAATTTTACCCTGAAGGAAGCCGAGGAGAAACTAAAATGTGGACAGTTTGAATTATCAATGAACAAAGGTAGTACTAGTCCGGCATGGGAAAAATTTTCAAACATTTTCGAGAAAACATCATAAAATCATTAATAACAATAACAAAAATCCATTTAGGCAAGCCTACAAGCTGAGGTAGATTTCGAAGTGCTTTTGTTTTAATTTACTGTCGCTGCGTAGCATTCTTCTTCTTTAGTCTTGGCATGACAAACCCGCAATAATAACTGCAAAAAAGAGGAAAGATAACTTTTTTCAAACATTCAAATCTCGCCTTATATGAGAACTATCAAGAAACTAGTTATTGATTTGTAGAGTACTCATCAAGAGCTTTTCAACGATACCCCACAAGACATAGTTTAGAAAAATTTCGAATTTCCATCCCCAAACCCCCACCCCCACTCGTACTCCCAAAACCACCGAATCGTTGGTGTCACTGTGAACTCCATAAGGAGTACTCTAATTTATTCAATCAAAGTTTCCCTCTATAGTTCATAGGGGCCGAGATATAAATGTTTTAAAATTTCAACCCCCTCCCCCGACCACCCCCTTAGGCCAATTTTGCTCATTAACGAACTTGTCTGAACTATTGGGCCTAGAAATAACATAATAAAATTTGATTCAAATATCTTGAAAATTACGGCCGCTAGCGTGTAAATATATATAGGCATATATATATATATATACATATACATATACTGTATATAAATATAAATATCACAATTTTTTTAACAGGCGGTGGTTTCGTACTTAGGGAGGCATGAAACGTAACGATATGAACGAATTTTTTGAAAGTCATTAGGTAGATTTTTCTTCGAAATCTACCTAATAATAAAAATAATAATTGTGTTAATACGCTAAAACGATTTTTAATACTTTATCCACCTTTTATTTATCTGCATGGTGAATTTCTTCTACCAGCATGTAGAAAAGCAAGAAAGTATTACCTACACTCAGAAACTACAGTTGTTTAGCTGATAGGAATGTCGCAAGCTTATTCTGACTTGCCTAGGCTGGGTTTGACCTGACCCATCAGGCATAAAGAAACCTGCCTGCTTCCTAGCTATGACGCTGGCAACTTGCTTGCCTGGCGTTCAAGCGGGTTTGGGCAAGCTAAAATCGAGATTTGTACACCTCTGGTTATCAGCTCTGGGTTTCCACCATGATAGCATGAGTGGGAGATGGATGAAAACACTATCGTAGAGAAACCGGTTAAGGAAAGTTAGCATGCATTGAAATTTAATTCATTCTAATATCTCCAAATATAAAAGAATATATCTTTGACTACACAGTTTATGTTATGAAACTACTTGATTTACTGGCAATAATTTAAACATTACTGTGGTATTGGCTTTCCTCCCAGATATTGTAAAAATATGCAAGTCATTATTTAGTGGCTAGGAGCTGTTCCAAGTATGCTGGAGTTTTATTTTACTGGAATAAAAACTCATCACCCATGTAGCTCGAAGCATTCTATTGGTTAAAACAATTCTATACGTTGGGATTTCCACAGAGGGAACATATGGTATGCATTGTTAGTGGTGCACATGTTTCAGCAGACTAAAAATTGATCATTCATGAGATATGCTCATATTTTACGTTTTAAATAAGGTTATTTCGAAAATGTCTCTAAAATATTTGTTTAAATGTTTTACATTTACTGCAGATGTTGATCTCTACAACTTTTAAATCTAAATTAGATACTAGATATATAAAATTAAATTAAAGAAAGCATGAAACGAGCATTGCTCATGTGTGGGTGCCGTTCAGTATTAATTGTAAATAAATACCATTAATAGGCAATACTATGGTAAGTAATTATTAATTCATATTATATTTAAATTAAAAGATTATTTGAAGAAGAGAAGAGAATTAAAAAAATACATCAGTAGAAAGAGAAGAAAAGAACTTGTTAATAATAAATTAATATGGAACTAAAATTAAGAGCGATTATGTAAATATAATACTAGGAAGTGGAGTGGAGACGAGAAGTATGACAAATTCATGTTAAACTACTCGTTTGATGAAATATTTTTAAAAAGTTTCCTCTGACACTTTTATGGCGTAGAAATTTTATTTATATTGAATTCTATAATTGACATCTGCCTATGTTAGATGACGTAGCAGTCTGATGGTAGGCCTAGTCCCTTCAAGGATGCAGTGCCACGTAATTAAGTTCATCTAATTTACAACCACAATGTCTGTCATTGTTTTCATATTTCCTAGAGTTACGTGGAGCTATTTTACTTTTGCTAACATATTTTCTGTAGTGCTATAATAATGCCCATTCAATTTTGAGGTTTTTTATTTGCATGAATATAAATCAGCAAATAGTAATTATTTTTCAACCTGACTCTAATCTATCCAAATAATTATTAGACAATTGCATTCAAAAAAATTCAACTTCGAAAATACTGCATTATAGTAGATACAGAAGACTTTTTGGTTGTATGCACGGGTTTCCCATTCCACTGTTTTCCTGTTTATGTCCCATGTACCTGAACCTTGCCCCCTTCTACCTTGCTCTGTACGAATGTCAGGGCACACTCTCAGAGACTCCAGGAAGGGGCCTCTTTGGATATAGGGATGACATTATTGAAAGAGTTGGAGGAACATTTCTGACGTGGGCAGTGGCAATGGAAGGCAATACAAAATAGTGTTTGTTGTGATGTACACAAATCGGTTTTGCAATCTGACATAATGAACCATTATTCTTTGTTTTACAGTTTACAGTACAGTAATGTTGGAGTAAATGAGATCTGAACTATACGACTGACAATTTATTATCTGATGTAAGTTGCAGTGAGAATAATATTAATACAAACTATTCGTTTAGTTTATTTTTTTAAATTCAAATATAAGTTGTTAAAATTAACTGATGAATTGTGATATTTAGTGAATGTTGCGTTTGTTCAACAAGTAGCGAAAATATCGGAAGTATTGTGGGTGTCACTTCTTAAAGACTGCCTCTAACTACTGCCACCCTAATCCTCTTCGACCTTGCAATCAGTGAACAGAAAGGAAATTAGGCGTATTCACACTTGTCTGCAGTACAGTACAATGTTGCCAAATACGTACCACAGCACGTTTACTTCATTTGAGAAATAGTGAATGACAACGGCAACAGTGGGGAAATCCAAGCGACTACAAGAACACCTGTTCTTTTTCGGTGTCGGTGCAGATTTTTGGATTAGGGAACAATGCTATTATATTATTTTGTAGATAATCGATGGTTTGGGAGGAAGTCTTTTTAAAATGGTACGAATAATTTTTTTTCATATTGGTTTTAGCTACTGTAAGGGAGTGAGTGTTCATTGAGACGCAGACATAAGTACTTGTAAGGGGAATGCAAAGAGGGGTAGTCGGTGGAAGAGTTGTTCTGACAAACCCGTCTATTCTTTCTCTTTCGACTTTAGTTGGATAAGAAGATCGATTTTGCCAGTCCGTGTGCTTTTATTCTGTTCTGCTGTTAGCTTACCTGAATTAGGTTAACTATGTCTTCTTTGCACCATTGGTAGCATTGGTTACAACATGGTAACTAGAATCGATTCATGGATGGTTGATTGATAGTATGCCGTGCCGTAAAGTCTCGTGGGGTTACCTATGATAGTACAAAATCCATGCACAGGATTATTCCCCTACCAGGGACGTAACTGAAGGCCCGCAAACCCCGCGAAGTGGGGGGGGGTAGTTGTAAGGCCCGAAATGAAAGCCAGAGGAAAAAGGGAATGTAAATAGATTGTCATAATGGGGGACGTGCAATACAGTAAAATAAAATAGTTCGTTTAATTGAAAGATGCTTCCTCCTGTGGATAATACATGTGTGTGAAAAACCCGGACAGAAAGCTTGTAGGCTACTGTTTGGAGGGTATTAGATTTTGTTATTATCAAATGTACCGTGGTGTGATACTAATTAAGACAAAATACTGCTATAAACACACCATTAAAGTCACATAAATAGAGCAACAGCTATATTATAATATAATATGCAGACCCTAATTCGGCCTAGCATCCTGGGGTACTTTCTTGCTTCCTACTACTGCAATATGGTAGAGTGGCACAATGCCGTCGTCTGTGCATTTTTATGGGTGTCTACTCCCTACTCTATCCTACACCTAGTATCCATAATCTTCATCATACATACATTCCATACCTTTCCCTTCAATTTGTATATTTAAACATTTTAAATTGATCACTCGTTTTCAAAAACTAAAATTGCCATGATTTACGCCTAATCCCTCGGCAGGATAGTCAATTAAAGTTCCACTTTCCGGACCGACTTAAGTATGAGATTGAGCAGAGCCAGGGAAAATCGCATTGTTATCTGGCTGAAGTCTCAATCGGATGTGTAATAACGATCGATTACTTCAGGCCGCTTCAATTCTTGGCTCTGGTAAGTGAAATCATGTCAAGGAACATCCGGCCGGATCCCATCCGATACGATTTGTTTGAAACGTAGCAGCTAGCTAGCATTTGCATCTCTACTTTTTTTTTGTCCGTGAGTTATTGCAGCCAATTTAATCCTATTTGCACTCACACCCACATAACGTGACTCCACACAAATTCTACATATTATTTTTTAAATCCCCACCGTATTTAACGTTACATTCCCTGGTTTGAGTTAATGCATTCATAAACTTGTTCCCGTGGTTGTGTTTTTCGATCAATTCAGAGGAAGCCAATAAATATCAGCAACACCAGTTATATTGAGAGGAACATACTGACTGCAAAACCGTTGATCGCTTAATATAATAGGTGCTGTAACCAACCAGAATCTCTTCTCTCATCCTCTAGAAAATCTCTTTCTCTTCTCTTATTGCTTTGAGGAGGAAACATCGGTGGTCATGCTCTTCACTTTCCCCTTGGAAGCACACCCGATCCAGTTCCAGGAAGCTGTCATACATCTTTCAGCTATCCAGTCCATGGAATCGTCCACATCTTACAAAGGGACGAAAGGAAAGCTTGCCTGCTGGGCCCTGTTTCATAGAACTTGCTAATAATATTAGTTAATCATATTAGAACTCATAATATTATTTATTAGTTATCAAAATCTTGGTTCATAGAGATATGATCATCACTCATTAAATCTCTTCACTAATATTATTAGTTCATTAGTCAGCTGATTGATTTGGAGGTTATCTCTGGATTGTTGTTTGTGTTTTTCCCTTCTTAGTCTTCTTGTCAATACTATTTTAAAGCAGCACGGCCTACGTATATCTTCATAAATGTAACAAATAATAACTAGCTCTAAGAAATGAATAAATCTGCTGGCACTTATTGAAGATAGCAGTAGGCCTTATGTACTAAACCCTAATCTCATATCCTAAAAACTGTTACAGCAAAAATTCCTTTGATAGCGTATGTAAGCATTTTCTACATTGGCAATTAAATCAGAGTGATTAATTTTCCACAATTTTAAGATCACGAAATCTGAATTACATGGGTTTGAGAATAAGTTATACAAAAACAACTAATATTATGAGTAAATGTTATTAGTTCTGCAGTCTATGAAACAGCTTACTAATAATATTAGCAATATTTACTAATCATTTATAGCCATGGACTCATAACTAATATTATTAGAAAATATTCTTATGAAACAGAAGACTGATAACAATAACTAATATTATTATGTATTTGCTAATAATATGAGTGCAAAAATTCTATGAAACAGGGCCCAGATGTACCTATCTATGGCTATCTATTTAGGAATAGCATATGTTTATGTTTGTTAGCGTTAATAATTACTGTTTCCATTTTCTACTTCCAATTTTGAAATAATTTTGACAAGAAATTGGTAAAATGAATTTAAGTTTCATTCCTAGGATACGGGAGGTCACATGTTGGTAGAATACGGACAACAAAAGTAAGCCTGACTAAACTATTAGGCCTACGCATGTCGTCCTATCTAGATGTCACTGTGACCAAAATGTTTAACGACCGGAAAGATTTGTGATCCCAAAAGGTGAAGCTAAACAGCCTGAAAGGGAACATATTATTCTTGGAATACAGCCTGGGCTATATTTGAGGGGCACTAAGACCTACAGCATGTAGAAGCTCAAACTTATTAAACTTATAACTAGACCTGGGATTTTAAGGCAAATGCCTATTTTGCTCCTTATGAAATAACATGAAAATTTTAAAATATGTTGACATTTCAAGATAAATCACTTATATTTACAGGGTTTTTAGTGCCCTAAAATGCCTATTTGGACCTTTGGAGCCTATTTGTACTATTTTAGTGCCTAAAATGCCAATTTTGTACATTTAAAATAAAATTCAACTTCTGTAACTTTTACAATCATTTAATGGACTTCCCTGAATGAAGAGCAGAACAGCAGAGGGTGGGGTTTTCTGTGAAAACAGAAACTTGATTTTCCCAAACAATTGTCGCCAAAAGAATGCTGACTGACAGAGGAGGATTAGCTCAAAACAACAAGTAACAGGTATATAGTAAGAAGGGATATACTGTGTCAATTGTTCATATAAACCATAACTGTTTTTGATCAATGTATTTTTAATTCTGTCTTAATTTTGCAATTATTTCTCTTAAGAATAGGTATACCACGTTTCTTACAGTAAAAAAAGATCACGTTACAGTTGAAGAGCATATTGTAGTATTTTAAAGTATATTTTCTGTCTATTTACATGTTTTTAAAGCATATTTTAAGTGCCTATTTTCTCTTTTAAAAGCCTATTTACTTGTTTTAAAAGCCTATTTTAGGTGCCAAAAACTATTTTTTTTAGAGCCTAAAGTCCCAGGTCTACTTATAACAGAAATTACCTTTAGATAATATCAGTGAAAACGATGGATCGCTAGGAAAGGCTGTGCTGAAAATGTTTGATTTGAACGCAGCAGTCAGAGAATTAAAACAAATGAAGGTGTCGGGTGGGCAAGTGTCTAGTTTTTATCTCGTGCTGACAAATGGCGAAGCTCCACTCAGAATGGTATATGGTGTCAGTGGACGACACGGAAATAGAGCGATTGAAAGGAAATTGAAACAGTGTCACCTGCCTCATGGTTGAACAACTCTTGTAAACTCACGCTAACAGCCCTACCTTTCTGCATTCATGTGGAATACGCAACATTCATCTGTTTACAAAGGAACTTACTCCTAATTACATTCGCAATTATCACACAGTATATTCCATTTACAAACCTGACTTTTTGATGTAACAAAACAGCTAATTTCGGTGTTAGCTTCCTTTTATTTCGCTGGATATTTCGCGAAAAAGGTTGTTTTATAAATTACTATATTTCAGTTTGGAAAAGTTTATTCCTTCATTTGCATTAATAGTCAAATACTCCGAATTGTGAGCTTGCAAAGGTTTTATCGTATGCATCTAAACTAAGACTTTACTTAAAATTATTGGCAGCTGTGTGTGTGCTTATGGGACAATCCCAAGTCTGTACATTTGCAGGCATAAAAAATAACTTCTGTATAGACAACCCTGACCCAAAACAAATTAATCTGATATTAAATTATATGTGTATATATTGAGTCATCATTAAAGCATATAATTGTCTGTTTTTACCCTTTATTTACCAGCGGCAATAGGCTATTTCAATTTTAGGGTATAGGTTTCAAACATTTTTATACACAGTAGAACTTCAATTAGCTGAACTCAACTATCCGGATCGCTTTGAGGCCGTATTCAAGTTGTTTTTGCAACAGCGAGCATTGTGAAATCCTCTTTCAGGGCCAATTATTTGCGAGAAAGCGAACTTTTAGCAGACAAAATAGACAGTTTGTCAGCAAAACAAGTGTCTCTGATCGATTTGTTCAAGATATGACACTTTATGTAAGTGCAGTTCTGTACATTAAAAAAATACCTTTTTTATGATTTCCGGACATTTTATTATCCGGATTGGGCCCAGTTCCAATTAATCCGCATAACTGAGGATCTACTGTAATAAGGTGGAAGAATTATTTTCTAATTATAAATACATACATCTATGAGCCTATGATTAGTTCTTTTAAGACCATGATTTAAAATTCCCTTTTGGTGAATCATGTATTTCTTTTTACGAACTGAACCTGTGACAATTCATGCCAATTGATCTTTATAGCTGACTGTCACAATGCTACATTTCGCCTTCCGGCCTTTATAAAGAAGGCAGTGTCTTAATTCATCTGTTCGGCCTACAATGAGAAGGGTGCAAAGTTCTTAACAGAACAGAACATATCGCTATCCTCCCCTGGCAGCGTCGTTGTGAACACAGTGTGCAAGACAATTATTAATCCTCCCTGCTTTACAAGTCAAATATCATGGAAAAATCATTTCTATTTCAAAGGCGCACTTACGAAACCAGGTCAAGTTTCAAATAAAATGAGATGAGAGAACACAGAATTTGCTAATTCATTATGCATTTTAATAGGTGTGCAATACGACACTCGTCTCTGCAATGGAATATTTAAATATTAAGTACCATCAATGCCACATAGAGTATGCAAAACTGGCCATGGTGAACAGTATAAACTAGTTTTAAATAGAAGCAGTACAGCTTACTTATTTCCTGCATAAAAATTCATTTTCTTTTTAAAGGAAAATACTCGTATTAATCCTTAACTGGCGATGCGGAGTCCGTGGGATTCTAGCAAATATAAACAGTTTATAACTTCCGCGTTTTTCCACCTGACAGCAAATGTGTCAATCAAGAACCTGACAGCCTGTATGGCACCTCGACGCGGTTAGTGCAATATTTCCGATAGAGCAACTACACCCACAAATCCAAAAATATTAAATTTACAGATCCTAACTGGGTTTATGTGCTCAGTCATTGTAGGTGTTTGATCAAGGCAAATGTGTCAATCAAGAACCCGACAGCCTCTTATGACACCTCGACGCGGTTAGTGTAATATTTCCGATATAGCAACTACACCCACAAATCCAGAAATATTAATTTTAAAGATCCTAACTTTAGGAAACTGTACAAGGATGGTCTGAGGAATGTGACACAGAGTTTTCAAGCCAAGATAGAAATAGCGATAGATCAACATTATTACAAAGGATGCTATCACAAGATATATCTTCAATACATTCATATACCATTCATCACTCATGTGCCAATGCAGATAATCAAAGTAAATAGGTTTTTAAAAATGATTGTATCAACCATTTTTTCGTGAAAGATCTCAGATCACGAATTTACCAAGAGAGCTAAGGATCGGTATTTTTATAATTTTGAACATAGTACCTGAGACACCTGCTGATGCTCAAGACAAAGTTTCTAGAAATCAGAGGAAATATTAATCTACTTGTAACACAACATTTAAAAGCAAAGCTGCCTAATATAGGAGAGTCAAATCAGGATTCTTCAACCATTGTCAGTTTTTATTATTGTATTTTGGCTGTTAATGTGTTCTTATTATTTGTACTTTAGACATTACCAAACATGTTTTCAATATGAAAATTATATATTTATGAGTCTGTTTTGCGCAAAATAAGAATCAAAGAAACACTTTTTGTAATGAAGTTGGTTATAAGTAAAAAAAAAAAGTTTTTGTTACATGTTATACCAATCAATTATTCAACCTATAGTAAGTTTCTCTATAACATTGAAATAACAGTTATTTTAATTTTGGAATTTCAAGGACTCCGCAACGCATTAAGTGGAAAAATTTCGGTTAAGGGTTAATGTAACTTCAGTCTTTCTTACAGTTTAGTTCCCCAAATTCGAATTTAAAATTAAATACAAGATACATAAAATGCATAATTTAAATTAAAACTAAAATGAATACTGCTCGCATGTAGGTGTCGTTCACTGATAGCTGGATATAAATACATGGAATAAACAATAATATGGTAATTATTAGTTATAATTATTTTTGAGAATACTACTTTATATATTGATCACTAGGATTACATAAAAAAACCTGTAAATAATATAATAAAACATTATATGCTAAACCTCTTTACCTCTGAACAATTCGAGGAGGTACCGGGGAACGTCAGAGACCCCGCATCCGTGGATAGCGACAATTACCACTAGACGACCACGCAGGATTTCATGTACAATATTTTTAATAACTCTAAAGGTGTTTATAGAAGGGCCATGAAGACTTCCACGTACTGCCTTTCTTTGTTAAATATAATTACAGACATTAATTTATCATAGGTAATCAAACGAGAAGTCGGAATTTATCTTGAGAGTATCAGAGCCTCGAGTTCCATTTATTGTGACTATTTAGGCCTAGTGAATACCGTAATTACAGAACTAAGCATCTAATGAATAAATAAAGCCAAAAAAGTAAATAAAAGACATCGCTATTTTTGTCGTATGCGAGATAGCCGATGGGGAGTCAATCGATACATCGCGATGGTCGCGCTGCGTGCGGTTAGAGCAGTTGTTTTATTTTTTGAGTAAACTCTTTGGTACCACTAATAATGTATACTGTTATTATTGTATTTATTGTTATCAGAGATTTATAATGCTTCACCGTACAAAAAAACTTAACATTATTTTCATATTTCCTTTTGCTCATATACATGTTATAGGCTGTGTTATAGGCCCAACACAACGTTCAACTAAAGTCTTCGATCAAAGAAGCTAAAGGTATGAAGATATTTTAGTGTCCAGTCCTTACGAATACTGTACATAAATACAAGTGCATTTAGGTGCGATGAAATGAAAGTGATAAAAATAAAACGATAATATTATAACGATAGACATTTGAGATTGGTTGAAATTTCAGATATTTTTATTCTGCACTGTATATTGCGTCATGAGTTAAATAAGTTAGCCTTCGAGATATTACACGTGGAAAACTTCTCCACGATCATTGTCGTAGAGAGTCTGCTCGAACAAACACCAGGTTCTCAAAAGCTGACATCCTGAAATCGATAGGAAGAAATGAGATATGTCGATATGGGGCATTTATCCTGCGAGTATATAAAAGGTGGGGGAAGGGTACGGTTGCTTTTGTACACGATAGGGACGGATGCGACATCAGACATCCAGACTTCATCTCATACATCCCACAATTCTTTTTATGTCAGCCTGAGTTGTTACGTCAAATCAATGTGTTGCCGGTAAAACAGAACTATAACACCATCCAACTAAAGAATGAAGTAGATGTAAACAAAGCCTCGTGATTACAGGATATATTTTCTTAATTATGTTTGCTGTGATGTATGGGAAATTGACCTATACACTTTATTTTTCAAGTTTCCCCATAAATAATATTCACATATTGTTATAAGAACTTAAAGACAATAAATATCACATAGGCCTATCACAAGAGAAATTAACTCTGTCTCCGAAGCTGAACTTATGCGCGTGAAAGAAAATTTCCTAAAACGGTGCCAGTATTGTGTGGATGCAAGAGGAGATACATTTCCAACATCTCTTGTGATGAGGTACGTGGTTATTTTCATTGTAAATGTGAGAACCTGAATCACTACACCGATCGCGGCTTTATTTGGTTAGATATTTCACCCGATCGCTCGGGAGTTGGAGCTGTGCCCTCCGCGACGCAGAAGCCCGCGTCATTGGCCAACTCTTGCTCGGGACAAGCTGTTGTTCTTTTGATTATCAAGTTACAAGAAAAAAAATATATTTCACTGCACCGTTCATTTTTGGCTTCTATAATGACATAAAAAAATCAGAATTGTTCCAATGTTATTGAGTAATATACCGCTAATCTTTTATTGTAATGTACCTTTATAGGAAAACCATACATTTTTCAGGAAAGGATATTCTATATTTTTAGTTATTTATTTATTTTACTCATCCGCGGACGCCCTACATGGTCAAGAAAGCATGTATGTAATCCAGAGAAACTCTTTCCCCCAGACGGGTCGCGGTCCTGTAAGGTCTGGGCGGCGTGGGCTCGTAATTGTATCTACAAGGGGGAGGTAAAGCTCAGGAAAATAAGAATATACCTTTTCTGTTTTGTGCAATATGACCAAGAGCATAAAAATCTAAAGCGCATTTAATTTCCATTGTCTATGTGGGTGACAGTTCTCCGTCAATACTGACTTCCCTCCAAATGAAAGACTTAAAATTAATTCTTCGTCATAATTATTACTGGAAGGAAGAAAATACTCAAATGTATGATGAGAGGGATGGCTGGCGCTGAAAGCCTGATTTGTAATACAGTGGTCGTTCCCAACCCAACAAAAGCGTTCCCAGACCCCCTTTCCTTCATTACATAAATTCAGTATATTGTGTTCCAAAACACGAGATCCATTACAAAAATTAAAATCTCCACACAATATAGGCTTCCTCCATATTAAACCTTTCAGAGAAACACAGAATGTTTTGAACATAGGCTAAAAATATTTAAGTTACAATATTACACAGAATGTGAAAGTGAACACACATATGAGCACAATTAAATTAAAATCCACTATGACTTTTGGCACTACAATATACAGTAACAGGAATTTATATAAGTCCCTGTAATGTAAACAGCATTTATATATTTCAGTATGTATCTCGAACAAAGTACAGCAGAGAAGTGAAATAATTGAGTTAAGTTCGCGGGCTCGATTCCGGAGCAGTTAGATAACTGTGGCACAAATTCCGGCGACTGTTACAGGAAGAACTCACAAGCTTCATGAAGTAACTAAAACAAACAAATAATAAATGAGCAGATATTCATCATACATTAATAATATCTAACGTGTGGAGTTGTAAAACTGCAGACTTTAACAGCTTGTTCCTTTGGTATGTCCTAAATTTTCTTTTTTAAATAGAGGGATTCAGGATTGGAATGACTTACCTACAGAAACCTTCGAAACGTTTCCTGCTAACACCAAAAATTTTAAAAATATATTGAATAGGGTATGTGATAAGAATGTATAATATTATGTATTTATGTTTGTAAATATTTTTATATGCTATAGTTTTGAATGGACGGAGAGTTTTTAAAAATTATTAATACTTATATTGATAGGGTATTGGTATGTAGATAGCTTGTTGTGATATTAGTGTAATTGTACGTGTAGTGTGTTATTGCATGTATATATGTATGGCTGGTATTAATTGCAACACTGCCACCGGGTTGTTGACCCAGTTGCAGTGTAACAAAATAAAATGAATAAATACTAACAGAAAAAAATGAGTGTTTCTTTTTTCTTCAGAAAAAGGTATTATGACTTTAACTTGAACCGTGCTTTATTCGATAAGTATTATCCATAACTATTCTGACGTTTTCTCACATCAGTAGAGGAAAAAATATGGAACCTATTTTCCCTTGGTGGTTTTTCAATAAATTTAGTAGTATTCGTGCAAGAACCTTATTACCTAAACTAGGGCTGCTTATCGGGGGGAGGGGGTTTCTGTTTTCTACATTCTTCATTCAAATATGACTTGAAATATACAAATGAAAGATCAGGTATGGAATATATTTATAATGCTGATTATGGGTTCTAGGTGTAGGATAGTGAAGGAAACAGACACCCGTAAACATCCATAGGAGATTACATCGTGCCACTCTAATGTACTGAGGTAGTTGGAAGCATGAAAGCACACATGACCACTCCATTATCCCTTGAAGTTCGATACGGATGGGCATTATTCCTCAAAGCTTCCATCAGCTCCTTGTGGTACTATCTGACATTTTTTTTCTCGGATAGTGACTATTTTGACGTAAGAATGTTCACATCTTCTCATATCCTTTCTGCATGGCGGCTGACCCACAACTAAATTACCATAGCCTCTATTCGAATAACCGCACATCACAATGCTACCAAGTGGTGTTTTCATGCACTAAAGATGGCACACTCTCCCGTGACACACATCTCATGGTACCATCGCCTTACTTTGATAAAAAAATAATTAGCATGATTTATGCTCCATCTCTCGTATGTTATTTATCATTAGAGAAGCTGATAAAGAGTGAACACTTTCGGAATAAAGTTTGGGATTTTCATGTAAATGAAGGAAAAAAAGAACAATTTCTCCTCCATACGGAATACACAACTAAAAAGTGGTTGAAAACTCCGAATGTTTTCATTATTAAACAAAATCCCTAGCCTTTCAGATTCGTAATCCATTTACGGTTTTCGGTTTATTTAGTTTTTCGACAAATTTTCTTCTACATATTATTGCTCAAATGGTTTGACATTATAGAGTTTCACATTTTAGATTAGCAGCAATTCTTTGAAATTTCCATTATGAGTTTTCCTCGTACCCTTGACTATTTCAGTAACCGGTATTTTCTTTACTCTGTAGCCTACTAAATTCTTGTTCTTCCGAGACCTGGAGTTCTCTAAAACTTTCCCTCGATGGCATCATGCAGCAGACAATTACTTCTAAAAAAGAGACCTATCCAGTTTGCTTTCCTGCAAATAAATGTAGGACTTCATATTTCATTTCGTCCGTCAATTTTGTTTTTTCACTACCACCATAACTCAAAATTTTCCAGGAATTTCTTCTTCATTTTTCTAAGCGTCCGTGTTTCCGATCCGTGTAACGCAATGCTCCAGACGTAGAACTTTATAAATTTCTTCGTGGGATCCAATTTCAAATTCAGTAATATCTGCTTTATTAGTGAATGCCGTCTTGGCCATGACAATTCTTGACCTATTGTCTTTGGTGCAGCATGCTTCTTAAGTATTTACTTCAAGTGATCAAGATTTAACAGTTTTTGGTTTCTCGTGACGACTCGCACCGGTTCATCCTTTTGCAATATTCTCATCGCTTTGGACTTATCTATGTTGATTTCCACTCCATAGTTGCTTCCTGTTTTCATTCCAGTAACAGCAATGTTGAGGACATACTTGCCGAGGAGTAATTAAAAAGCGGATTATATTAACAGAATCTATAAAAGTACCAAAAATAAAAATATCATTTTCATAAGTTTGCACGATATCGCCTTTCACTACTCTGCAAGAGCAATTACTTTAATGGCTAGCATCTGGAAGAATGTAGCTTTAAGCCCTATTGATTGGTTTTGGCCTTCTGTGTGCTAAAGTGTAGGTGATGTCAGTTTTCAACTCATGAATTTTTCATATGATTAATTCAGTCTTTGGTGTAGGGCCTACCCATAATGGCTCTTTCACTCCACCCTTCTTCTACGCGAAGAGCAAAAACACCTATATGAAGGGTCTGCCAAGATTTCAGGTTGTAAACACACCTTTCAGCAAACTCTTTAACACACGTTTAAAATTCAGGAGTCTCTAAAAATCGACATCTATTAGAGTGTCAGCAACTTTCAACACGAAAGGCGCGAACATCTCTACTACCTAATATTTTGCAGGGATAAATTTGTCCTGTGCGGTAATCGAAGTCGTGATTTCACTTGGTACACTAACACCGAGACCTCTCAACTCTCCTAAAATGCATCAAAAACCAATTCCAAATATCCCTCTAGGCCAGGTAATTGTACCCATTTCGATGCAGACGTTCTACGGTGTAGCGAGGATACATCTAATTGTGATGCTTTTTTAATCTAGTTCACGTTAGCCAACAGTTTTCTGGTATAAGTTAATGGCAGTGGAAGTTTTATAACTGCAGTGAGAAAAGACTGAAATCCAGTCACTTTGGCAAGACCAAAATCTCAATATCACAGAAAACAAGTATCATTCTCAGTTTATACGGCCCCCAAAATAGGCTGTAGAATTATACTCAACTAATAAATATCCGGATTTTAAATATTTTTCTTTTAAATGCCTGCTTAAGACTCAAAATAGGAAGGAACTTAATATCATGTTTATTTCACGAAGCAATGTTCATAAAAACCTATATAGAAAAATTTCTACATTTTCAGTACAAGTTTAGAAACAACGATCGTCAAACTTTTTTCAGAAAGAACTGTCATCAATAAATCACTGCATTCTGCAGCAGCAGATGTTCTATTCCGGTTCGCAGTACTGAGACCATTGCGGCAAAACATGCTGGATTATTTGCCACACACTGTTAAGTTCCGAAGCCAAGAGATGATTACTGTATAAATAATTCTAACATTTATCTCTCCAGTTTCTTGACGGGGTTATCAGCTCCTAGCCCAATACACCATGCTCGGTGGATTGGAAAAGGTACTTTTAGACAGTCGAAGGTAAAAGAAGCACTTTGAACGGTAGATGGCTTCAGTCACATTAAAAATACTCTTTTTGTTTAAAATATTTTACCGATGATTATTAAATAGACGCATTTTTAAAGACTCGATTTATCACAGTAGTTGAAAAATATAGTCTCTTGGTGGCTGAAAAGCGATGTCCACTCCATCCCATATGTTGGCAACCATGCACCAGAAAATCAAGTACACAAGTGCTTATTAGGTGGCAGGACAGCTGGAAAGGACCCAAAATGACTCCTCGATACGCAGTGAAATTGATATTTCACAAATATCAACGGCTGTCTAAAAATAGTGTGAGATAACACATGGTAAAATGATTTTATTTTGCTCGTAGGATTACTACACACGCCCTTAAGAACTCTTTTCGCAAACAAACCTACTCGCAAAATAAAATCTCGTTTTTACCATTTTTTTCATAAATAACTATCATGCATTGAGATATTTCCGTTTCTACATTTGTAACTAATCGTTTGAAAATTCAGTCAAACGCTTAGGTCAGTACTTTATCACTACAGTGAACGCCTCAAAATGTAATCGCGGATAATGTTATCAATCGGGTATTGTTATCACTTTTATGAAGCCCCGTACGGTTTAATACTTATGCATTAAAATGTTGTTTATTGTGATCAAAGGATCGGTTTATGTTATCACATTTTCCTCTTACGTCTTTGTTTCCAAGTACTGTACGTCATTAAAATTTAATTTTTAAGTGTTTTGTTTCTAACTCAACTGTATTGTGTTGTACTGAAGGTAGCAATACTGTTCCCAGCAATACTGATCAGTTCGAGGGGTGGCTTTACCTAACTTTTCTTTTAAGCAATTAAACACGTTTGACCTCACAGTTAAGCTGCATCTTTTGATTTGTGAAGATAATAGTGTTGATATGCAGTGATGGCTAGAGTAAAATGAAAAAACTTGAAGAGACAGGCGTTAGATATTTTGCTACGCGGTGTTCACCATAGGTCAGTTTAGACTTTCAAAATCACTCGTAACGGAGTATGGAGTATTGGTTAATAGACTCCTAAAGGAAAGTAAAAATAATTAACATTTTTGTTAATGGCTGAAAAAATAGGCCTAGCTGCTTGCAGTCTATTACTGTATTAGCCTATGAGTGGTTCAATGATTCGCAGTTACGAATTACTGTATGAATAAATAGCTTTTAATTCTGTTTAGTAGTGCATTATCTTATACCTAGGTATATGAATAAATTATTTAATTCCTTCAGCTATTGTTATCAATCGGTTAATATTATCAGATTACCTACGTCCCGAAGTGATCACAATAAGCGGCGTGCACTGTACTTGCAAATTTTCGTAATGCTACTTTAAACACTTATGGAGTTATTAGTTACTTTATATAACATTTTCGCAAATAAGAAAACAACGTCGCAATTGTACGTTGAACACTTTGCAGTTACATTTTTAAATGTTTCCACTATCGTTGAAGGGGAACGCATTGCCACTTACGGGGCAGAAGTTTATGAAAAAATAAATTAACAAAAAAACGGTATAGGTTGCTTGTCCCAGAAATGAACTCCTGGAGAAGGGGATGTAGCATCTCTAGGCTGGATCATGTGCTTAAGCTGAAAATTTAAAATTGCTGTGGAGTATTCCAGAAACCGAGATGCGTAATAACGGAAGTGTTACACTGATTTCATTTGAGGTTGGAATTTGAATGTGAAGCAGTCGGCGCTCGTTACCTGGAAATCACCTGCCACTGGCGACAAGACGTGAATGGGAAATTGCATTACGCCTTTATTCGATTATAGGCCTAAGTCGCACCTAAAACGTTCTTTGAATGAAAAATGGTTTCTTTCCTACGTCAGGAAGTCGTTATTCACAGTAAAAAGCTGGAAATAAGGGCGTTCTTAGTTACACTAGATCAAGAGGCCGAATAAAAGTAAAATTCTCCTTACGCTATTTAGAACGTTGTGAATAGAGTCAGAGCAATATTACTTAAAGGTAACATTTTTAAATCTGGGAACTAAACATAACCTACATTTAAGTGAGCCAGATGTCCATAAACAAACATAAACAAATTAATTAAATACATTGTTGCCATCGAACAGAGAGTGTATAGACATCATCATAAGATAAAAGAGAAAAACTATAAAATTAAGTCAATTAGATCACAGTTTAAAAATCCATTTATGTTATAAAATTCCTTCGTGAACAGCCAACCAGAGACAATTCTTTCAAAATGGAGTTTGTTCATATTAAATACATCGGGTGGAAATTTGTTTGCAACTTTAGTAGACATAATCTCAAAATCAGACATTGTTAAAGACAGTCTACAGGTCGGAATGTTAAGATCATCCATATGTCTAGTGGCATAAGAATGTACAGTATATCTAGGGTTATACAAATGTATGTTATCTTTAACATATAGTAAAAGTTCTAGAATATACAGTGATGTAACAGTCATGAATCATGACCTTTTCACCCACAAATAAAGGTTTACAATGTTCTGTGTTAGAAGAATTATCATAGGTAATCCCACGAGAGTTGACGAGTTTATCGATAGATTCGCGACTGCGCAGCAGGAGCGAATTTATCTGATGCAACTCGTCAACTCGAGTTGGATTTATTAAGACTATTCCATGAATAAAATGTAACGGATAATATAAATAATAATTACTTTCGTGCTTCGTTGTATAAAAACAAAACTAAAAGTTATGAGATCACGGCATACTGTGACTCAACCATCCATGAATCGATTCGAGCTTCCTTGGTGTAATCAGTGCTACCAAATGAGCATATAAGACATAGTTAACTTCATTCAGGTAAGCTAACAGCAGTACAGAATAAAAACACACGAACTCGCTTGCACCGAATCGAAATTGTGTTCTTAATCAATGTACATTTCTATTATTTCAATTTCTAAACAAGTTATGTTGTATAAAATAATCTGTTTTCGTGCCGCGTAGTGGCAGCATCTGACTGTTAATCACTGCACACTGATACTTGCGTCTCCAGTAACGAGCAGACGGTTTTATCACGATAAAACACCATCCTCGCGATTCCACAAGAATATTGCAAGATAAACGGCCGTGATTGGTCTATATCTGAGAAATTGCTAAACGTTATTGGTCAATATCAAACACTCGGCGTATGAGTTGAATAGTCGGTTAAAATTCTGATGACACTCTTGGGAAGAATAAATACCTTATTAACATGAAAACAGTTACCCCGGAGCATACTACAATTTGTGATAAACTGTGGAAATAGCTAAAATATATAATTCTAATATAATTCTGAGGGAACTTACTGACTAGTCTCCTTAAAATATATAATTATAACTCTTGATAATTTTACACAGATATGGTTAACATGTTCTTTCTAGAAAAGAGGAGAGTCTTAACACAATACAAAGCATATTAAAACTACTTCTCAGATGAAACTTCTTTAGTGTTAATAACATAAGCTCTGTCTTTGGTTTATTTAGAAGGAAGCCTATGTATGCATTTGAATAGACCTACTCAATTTTAAATGTATTAAAATAGTTTCATCTAATAAATTCTCCTTCATTTTTCACCTGAATGACAACGTAATAATTAGGGCTGGCCGTCGGCGAAAATTAATTAATCAATAGGGAACATACATTCAAATAGATCACTCAGTTATTTAGCTAATACACAGGGCTAAGCACTAAGGTTTTACTAAGGAACTGTTTTTTACGAATTACAGCATGTCAACACTTTTACTCTGCAGTCATTTCAACATATTTAGTTAGGCCTACTCCTTTTTTCCAAATGACTAGGTAAGCTATCCTCTGATGATTGAGTGCTTTTGAGCATGGCACAGAGTAAATTGCAGTACACTAATCCGTTTTGCAATACAGCTAAATGCCTTTTGAGTATGACATAGACTAAATGTAATGTACTAATCCACTTTGCGATCAAAGTTTATGTTATAGCCATGTGTGCACACACTTCTACCATTAAAATATATAGCTTTGCAAATTGTATTCCTCCACTTCCCTAAGCCTGTTATGTTGACACCTATTGCAGATGACGCAGCTGTTGCATGGTAGGCCTAGTCCCTTTCAGGGATGCAGCACCAAGGGGGTTAGTTATATCGCCATTGGAGACCAGATTTCCACGGCGAGCGACATAGGTTTAATTATGAAACATTGTTACTCTCATTATTTTGTTATTTTAGTTTCCGCAACAAAAACTTCGATGTGAAACATGTAATCTCCTCTACCCAAATAAAAGTTTGCTTCTTAGTATAATGTATTAAGTATGACATTCTCTGGATGTAAATTGGTTGTAAAAATGAAGAGAATGTCGTTACCGCATCGCATCCCTGAAGGGTACACAATCCAAATAAAATCTTATTAATGCACACACATAACCTTCTTTACCCTAAGCATGGTCAATACACCGTTCTCACTTCACGTTCTGATATAGAATAAGAGGCCATAATTATTGCAAAGAGAGCTTATTAAGTTTATTCAACCTGATGCAAAACTTATTGTTCATCAGGCTAGACTGAATTTCTACAAACAGTTGATGGCTTAGGCCTTTATTTACTCTTCAGAGACTTTTACAAAGAAAAATGTTTCAAATAAAGTTAGCACCTCAAGTACAAAATTTAAACAAAATCGTTAGAGACTTCTTTTAGAAAAAAGAAGAAAAAAACTATATTTTCTTCATGTAAAGTCCCTTGAAAGTATGAGAAAATCGTCGCCAATATTCGTGTCATATCCCCAGAAGGTACCTAACCCAAATACAGAATTTTGTTTTCATACGATTTTCCGTTCTGGAGCTCGGCTGTTCACATACAAACAGATACACACACATACAAGTTTATGAAAGTAATATTTTTTATGTTCGCAAGACCTCAAAACGTGTATTTATGTTAAAAACTCAACTTCGAATCTGGGATTGAACACAATATTTTCTCTACCTATAGTACCTATGGTACGTGCAGAGGAAGTAATAACATTTACTACACAATGGTGTCTACAATTTTTGACTTGGCTACTGCCTTCAGACTTGAAATATCTGGCGCTGGGTTAAATGACACTGATCAATAAGTGTGTTAAATGGGGTACATCGATCGATTAAAACCGAAACTTTTCAACTAATCCGTCAAGTTAATCAATTAATTCGACAGCAATTAAGACATTTTATTGAAAACAGAACATGCTTTCAATCTAACAGCATACAATATATGTGTGTAAAATACAGATGTCACTGATCCGTTGCCAATCCATACCAATTGAATGCGCTAGTTGTGACAGTATATCATCTAAGTCATGCACACCCTACCAGAAACTCTTCTCACATTGTGTTGTACGTTATCCTGTGGGGGCGGAGATTCTACTTCCCGTGTTTCCTACTCTCCACCCTACACATTAAATGTTGTGTTGAAAAATGCCCACTCTCATTTGTGACGATAAGTCTTTCTCTCTGCCGTATTCCTAGCAAGGCGGAAACAAAACAAAACTACCAGCTCAAAAAAACACGTACATTTGTTAATTTAATTCAGAAAAGGAAAACTCTCTACAAAAAAGATACTGCGGGAACTTAACAACCATCGCTGAAAACCTACCCTCTCTTCCAATTTATCTTTCTATTTCCCTTTTATTTTTACCTTTCTCTATCAATTTCTCTTTCGATTTCTTTCTTTCTTTCTCTTCCGCTTTCTATCCCTTTGCTTGTTATCACTTTCTGAATCTACGTGTTGTATTTTTCCGCTTCCATTTTATCTTTTTCGTTCTTTTCTATTTGTGCTTGTATCTTCCTCTCTTTCTTTACGTCTCTTTCGCTCTTGAAATAAAGGCACTGTGTCCATTTGAAAAAAAAGAAGGCCTACATTATATTCGAGGAGTATCGTTGCAAACCGTATTATGTCCACCCCTGGACAAAATCGACCTTTACATGAATTCGCATAGTTTCTACAATACTCTTTGCTGCTGTGACTTCTGTTTGCGTCATTTCATATTTTGTGCCGGTGTAAATGGCATGCGAAAAGCGCCTGTTGCTGCAAACCGTATTATGTCCACAGCTATTTTTATCACGGCAATTACCCCGAAAGAAAATTATGTTGCTTAAACTGACGATTTGATCAGTGCTAAGCGAAGGAAGGATATTGTTAATTTATGCTGGGTTTCACAATGGATAAAAGCATAATTGAAGGGGAAAATTCTTGAAAGAAGCAGAAGCAGAAAAAGTCATCAAAGGAGTTGCATTCTGGGGACAGATATGTGTTGAATAACAAGACGATGGTTAGTAATGTAATTTATCTTCATAACATTGCCATTCTGCGTCATCACTATTGTATGCTTATTACGGAACAAACTTTGAATTCCATGATTTCCCACAGAAATAAAGCTAGCTGTGCACTGTAGAAAATTAGGCATCTTCACTTGCCAACTACAGAATTATGACGACCAGTGCTTTCTTCTAAAAAAAAAAGGGGTACTCTCGCTTTTGACTTGCCGGAAAATTGCCAAACTTACTCACACATTTAAAATGAAAATGGAATCGCAGCACACAATTTGCATAAGGTTATATGACTTTAAGAACTCTAAGGTGGACTCATTTTGTACACACCAATTCCACCTGTAAGCTGCAAATTAGTCCATGATACATTCATGCACCTTTCACAAACACGTAAGGGAATGCAACTTTCCTTTATATTTGGAGTCAGTTTGTACAACATATAAAGGTACATGATATTATTGCTGATCATCCGACATGTATTATGTATACGGAGTTATTTTCACAAGAGTATATACAGTGAGTCCCACGCAAGAGTTGGCCAATGACGCGGGTTTCTGCGTCGCGGCTGGCACAGCTCCAACTCCCGAGCGATCGGGTGAAATATCTATGCTAATAATGCCGCGGTCGGTGTAATGATTCAGGTTCTCACATTTACAGTTAAAATTACAATGAAAATAACCACGTACCTCATCACAAGAGATGTTGGAAATGTTCTCCTCTTGCATCCACACAATACTGGCACCTTTTTAGGAAATTTTCTTTCACGCGCATAAGTTCAGCTTCCGAGACAGAGTTACTTTCTCTTGTGATAGGCCTATGTGATATTGTCTTTAAGTTCTTCTAACAGTATGTAAATATTATTTATGGGGAAACTTGAAAATAAAGTGTATAGGTCAATTTTCCATACATTAGAAGAACTTAAGGACAATATCACAAGAGAAATTAACTTTATCTCGGAAGCTGAACTTACTCGCGTGAAAGAATATTTCCTAAAAAGGTACCAGTATTGTGAGGATGCAAGAGGAGAATATTTCCAACATCTTTTGTGATGAGGTACGTGGTTATTTTCATTGTAATTTTAACTGTAAATGTGAGAACCTGAATAATTACACCAATCGCGGCTTTATTTGCGTAGATATTTGACCCGATCGCTCGGGAGTTGGAGCTGTGCCAGCCGCGACGCAGAAACCCGCGTCATTGGCCAACTCTTGCGTGGGACTCACTGTATAATTTAACACATGAAGTACAACTGCAGAATGGTCAGAGACAAATTGCCATGTGCGGCAACATTAATACAAATAAATGCAATTTGGAGCCAACAGGAAAAGGACACAACAAACCCTTAAGCACGTGCTCAATTGAATCAGCAAACATTGGCATGATTACCATTGCAAAGGTGCTGTAGCGCTCACTTGTTTTCCTGATTGCAGAGCTAATATCAGGCCCAACCTCTTGAATATCATGGTATAGATAAAGAACGTAACACTAGAAATAGCTACTTTAATGAAACCATGTGCATAATCACTTTCGTTATTATGTTTGGCAAACATTTTTAAAGATTTCAAATTGTAGAAATTATTGATTTTTCCTATATGAAACTGCGCTGGCTTTCTGTGCCCAAGGTTGCGGGTTCGATCCCGACTCGGATAGATGGCATTTATGTGTGCATAAATGTGACAGGCCCATGCCCGTAGATTTACTGGCAAGTAAAATAACTCCTGCGGGACAAAATTCCGGCACACCGGCGATGGTCACAGGCCTAAGTTGCATCCCAGTCGTTAAATAACCATATACCAACCAACCAACGTATATGAAACTGGAAAATTTTTTAAGGGGTATGAGTACCCATGCGTATTCCCAGAAAAAAAGCACTGATGACACCTAATATACGGGTAATGTTGACTTATGCTGCAAAGTACAACGAAATATATTTAAAAGGCTACAGTTCTATTGCAGACTTCACATAGATGAAATAAAATGCTGTAAGGCGAGATAAAATTATTTATCTAAGGAACCGTATAGATTCTTCAAAACTCTTCATTGTATGACAGTGTCAGTGGACATTAGCAAACAAAAACAGAAGGAATAAATCAAACTATCTGACAGTAGAGAACATTAACATTGGTAAAAATATACTTATTCTTGAAAGTAAGAGAAATATTTATCAATGCAAAATAGGCCTAAACAGATTATATAATAATTTTTACACCGATACTTTACAATGCTTGGTCTCTATGTTTTCAATATGCTTTGGTAATATATAATTTAATACCTATCTCAATGATATACAGTGAACGCCGCTTAATGTAATCGCGGATAATGTTATCAGTCGGGTAATGTTATCACATTTATGAAGTCCCGTACTGATTAATACTGATACGTTGAATAAATGCTACTTACTGTGATAAAAATTCTGTTTATGTTATCACATTTTCCTTTTTGGGGGGCTTTATTTCCAAGTACTGTACGTCATACAAAATTTAGTTTTTAAGGGTTTCGTTTCTAATTCAACTGTATTGTGTTGTACTGGAGGTAGCAATTCTGTTTCCAGTTCACAGGATGACCTAACTTTTTCTTTTAAGCAATAAACCATGTTTCACCCCACAGTTAAGCTGCAGCTTTTGATTTATGAAGATAACAGTGTTGACAAGCAGTGATGGCCAGGTTAAAATGAAAAAAAAAAAAAAAACTTGAACAGAGAGGCGTTAGATGTTTTGCTACACGTTGTTCACCACAGATCAGTATAGACTTCCAAAAACACTCGTAACTCGTAACTGAGTACGAGTATTGGTTAATGGACTCCTAAAGGATAGTAAAAACAATTTAAAACATTGTTCCTGACTGAAGAAATAGTTGCTTGCAGTCTGTTACTGTATTGGTCAATGAGTGGTTCAATGATTATGAATAAATATTTTTTATTCTGTTTTGTAGTGCATTATAATATATATGAATAAATTTATTTTCTTCGGCTATTGTTATCAATCGGTTAATATTATCAGATTAGCTGCGTCCCTAAGTGATCACAATAAGCGGCGTGTACTGTATTGATATCTCGTGGAGTATAGATATCAGTATGAAGTGTTTTATGTAGGCCTATAACTTAATACTAAAAGGTATAGTGCTTAATGGAGCAGGGAGACGGACTAAGATTAGGAGACAACTGAAAAGGATAACGACAGTAGACAGTCAATTTTTAGAAATTGAGTTGGGAAATCACGAGGAGAAAGATTAAGAAATGACACGATTCAGCTTATGGAAACCAAACGAACTGCTGATGATGTAATTGAGCAAAGGAGTTTGAATTGGTAGGGACATGTCAGAAGATTGGGAAGCGACCGAAAACCGAATCTCATTCAGGAATGGGAAATTGAGGGTCGAGGAAGAAAGAGGGCGGTCATTAACTACACGGAAGGATGATTTCTCCCGTTCAATGCAGAATCTGACCTAGCACCAGAAGATACGAGAAACAGGAATCGATGGAAAGGTATACAGAGGTTTATGCAAGGATGGACTGTAGAGTAGGATTACCTCCACAAAGTCTCTGGGTTTTTACGTATATACCTTAGGAGCGAGTCTCACCGTTCATAGAGTTCCTGCGTAGGGGAGGTAGCTGCACCCTGATTGGGTATCCCACTCCACGTGTTGTCTGTCTCTGTGTCTGCGGCATTATCCCTCCACTCAACTACAGTGGTACAGCATGATCTTTACTCTCTGCCCAGCGGTAGCTTACTGATCTTACGCGCAGCGAATTCGCGCATCTTGGTAACGAGACGTAACGAGAAGCTCGCTGGCTGGGTTAGTCTTCAAGGCCAGAGACTTTGTGGGAGTAATCCAACTTCTACTGTACTTGTTATTATGTAAACAGAATAGGACAAATATAGCACTGTAATCTTGTACAGTTCATGTTATAATTTACCCCAAAGAAAAATTTCTTCTAATAATTCTGTCCTCCTCAAACACACTTTCAATTTGTTCTCATCGAAATATTGCCTGTATAGGCTGTGAAAGTCTTGTTAAAAAGAAAGCAAAGCCACGATCCCCGTCCGTTAATTCTCTCTAAAAAAAAGGGGGGCAAAATTGTATTCATGTGCCTGGACACATCTGTTGCCTAGTAAAAATTGGGCCCTATAATTCGTTCTGCAATACTGCAGAGCATAGCATTATATGTTTCACCATTCCGCCATAAACGCAGGGAGGAAAAAAGTATATATGAAATCGGCGTATATTTTAACGACACTTTTTATAAATAAAGAGCCATTATTAGGGGCATGATGCGACAATTGCCTTGCCTGCGCGGTTGCCGTAGATTCAATGCGTACGTGACGAAGTAGGTTTCATTTGCTGTTATTGTAATTTATTTTGTATAAGAATAATTAAAAAAGGTAATTTGACTGTGTTGGATGGAGTTGGAACAGAATAGGGTTGAATGGCGGGGTCATGTAAGCGCGGCAATGAACCTTCGGGTTCTATAAAATACATAATATTCCTTTAGCTTGTTGAGGAATTGTCTATTGACATTGAGTAAGTAAGTAAGTAAGTAAGTAAGTAACTTACCAAATAGTCTAGTATCATAAAATGAAAAATAAATAAACAAATACCTGCTATAAATTTATGGGATCCCCTGGAAAATTCCAACTTCAGCACTGTGTAGAACAATTAAGTGCATTGTTGCATTCTGGGAGGAGAGCAGCTTTTATTCAATTATACCAGCTTCGACTCCTAGAATATGGTACATGAAATGACATCTGGACCTATTTAGCCCAGAATACTTCCCTTAACACCCCTTGTTTTTATGTTTACACCCTTCCCTCATAATATAGATCGCGTTCATTCATCCTCCCTAATGTACTTCAGTGCCAGGGGAGACGGACAGTGGATGGACAACTCAATAGATCAATAACGTAACTATGGAAGAAGGTCCTCCTGAGCTGATGCTCCTTCCGATTAGCAACAGATCGTGTGAAGTGTATCGCTAAAACCACTTGTATTATTTATTTCTGTAAGCAAACCTACGAATGAAAATGCTAAATCTTACAAATTTAATCGAATATTTTGTCACTGGTTAGTCTAGTAAACACTTTTAAAAGTGCAGCCTCTGTAAAAGTACGGAACGGAGTATTACGGGAGCCAATGAGCTGTTGACTCTAGCTTTTAAAACTTGAAAAATTGGTAAAAATTGGTAGTAATAAAATTGGTAAAAATTGGTAGTACTAAATGACAATTAAAATATGCTTCAAAAGAGAACTTCAATGTGTGGGGGCATTGTAGTAACAATAATAATAATAGTAATAATAATAATAATACACTTTTATTATTAATATAATAATAATATTTCTTGTTATGATATCACACTAACGAGAAATGTCTAGTATTATGTAGAAGGCCTTTTATACTACAGTACCTATCTTATGTGTCATCAAGGCCTTTAAACAGAATTAAATAAATTTGGTCAACGACAGCCATTATTGTGTTTTTAACACTGTCAATGTTGACCAGAATAAATAAATAAATAAATTACTAAATACTAGAATGTGATTTATCTACAAATATTAATTATAATTATAACAATAACATAATCATAATTGTTTATTTGCTCTACAGTCTACAGGATATAATATACAGGTTGTTTTTCAGTTTCTTTACGATATATGAATACTGAAATTGTAACAGCATTTTCTTTGGCAGTACAACGAGTAGCTTAAGAATATTTGGAAAGGTAAGTAAATGCACTTGATCGAGGGTATTCGAATTTCTGAGATAAAGGGATAAAAAAAGGAGAAGCGAATATCTAGCCTGGTGATTTAGAAATTTCATATTTTCATGTGGGATTAACCGTATGCTGCCACACCAAACTCCAAGTGAGGATGCTGTGTTCTGCAGCAGTTCGGTTTATGCAGGAAGCATTGGGAGTGGTAGGGAACTTGGACAGTGTTTTTGTGTGTATAAATCAGTGAAGTCTCGGCGTGTGACAAGAGGATAAGAGTTTCATTCCGGCGCGGCGCGCCACCCCTTATCTGGCAGTTTCAAACTGACGAACAGATAAAGCTGGCGTCGCGACGCGTTTCTAGCGGTCCACACACGACAAGAAGGATTACTGCAATGATTCAGTTCAGCTGAGGATGCAGGATGTGCATCTGGCATTGTTTTAGTGCTTTATAACTAGCAGTGGGTGTACACTCCATTATAAGGGCGAACAGACTGGTAAAACAAAAATCCGGGACTCCTTATCAACATATAATAATTATAGAAACAATTTACAAAGCATTTTGAAATCAAATGTGGATATCAATGGTAACGTACACGTATCTGATCCACATAGCTACAATACAAGAACATATAAAACCTTGCCTTCAATAGAGCCAAAATACTTCACCTCTTCTGGTTCTAAACATAGCAATTATTATGGTCCAAGACTCTGTAACTCCGTAATTAGGTCAGATCCAGAAATAGTAAATATGAAAAGCAAAAAATTCGATAAGTATATAAAAAAAATGTTATTTCATAACTAATAATTTACTTCCTTCTGTATTTAGTAAATATTTAAGGAACCATTTTATTAGTTATAACTCAGGATTTCAATTTTGTTCTTTCCACTTTGTATTTTTTCTGTTCTTTCTTTTTTGGTTCTAGGTATTGATTTCAAGTTAGAGTTAGTTATAGTTTGTATTATGTATTTGTATTTAATTGTGTATTAATTTTGTAATATACTAAACTGAACTGTACCCGAACACGAGCACTTGCTCATTCGGGCAATCTTTTGTTATACTGTATGAGATTTGGATATAAGAATAAAGGATTTAAAAAATACCCTAAGTAAGGTCATAATATTTTTGTACTTTTCATAAATATTAATTTGCGTTAAGAGCTCCTGATTTATCTTCCCTTAGTTTCTATCATTAAAGGAAAATCTGTCTTTTGTGCATCTCTGAGTACACATTTTCTTTTAGGCATCTTCGCTGTAAATTGAAAACAAACTACACTATGTGCAAAAAGTAACAAAGTAGTAAGCACTAAGAGGCACAAAGTAAAAATGGCCAGAACAAGTAAGCATTATGCAATAGCAGCATGAAGCGACAGAAACGATAATACTTCCAGCCAGGTAGGCTACTAAGGTAATAAAGTATTTGGAAAATAATTTTCTGTTATTTAAAAAGAAAATTATCGGTACTTACTTGAAGGACAGGCTTCGTACTTTCTGCTTTATATACAACTTAACGAATGGTCACTCACTGCATTCAGTTTTTTAGGATTTAGATTCAGATATGAGTTTCAGATACGTAGGCTATAAATAGTTTTAAATCCTCTGTCAATAGGTAAGTAAATTAGGAACACAAACTATTTTGATAATCCGAAATGAGAACTCCCCCCCTCCCCGTCAATCACATATTTTTATATAAAAATTACTCATCGTTTTTACCTAAAATGTAATAATTTTATTTATTTATTTAAGATTTTCATAGTTATTTTCTATACAGAATTAACCTCTCAAATTAAAGAATAGCCTACAATACATAAACATACGTTCAACGAACGGATTTGGAAATGGACATTTAGGTCACAGAAATGTGAGCAGATAGAGAGGATATGGATGGTGGCATGTTGTAACGCAGTTATGCTTTTTCAGAGTTGTCATAATGGAAGAGTGGGATAGACATAGGCAAGAGACAAGTGGGTTGGAATGGCGAACGAGAGATACCTTTGACCATTTCATCATTTGTTGTAAGATAATCCACAATGCATTGAATTGCATACGCTTGCAAGCGGCAATATTTTTAACGCTTCCTACAACTGGCAACACCAATACGATAAGGTCTGCATCATGTAAATTACGTATGAATGAAGTAATCACTTTATGTTTTAGAGTAATTCATTGTTCATGCCACAATTCTCTCCTATACAGCTGGCTGCAAAAAGGATGATAAGTTCCAGATACAGAATATTGCTCGTGCTAGTCTCGTCATCGCCTGCATACGCAAGATAGCATACGCATATAACTAAACCATTAAACCGGCCGATATTGTTTTTAAGAGTCTGATATTTGTTATTAAATCGAATGGAGAGTTAATTCTGCAAACACTAGGTTGTTTGAAGGATTAAGTAAGCTAATCATGGAGCAACATAAAATCCATTGCAGCAAATTTTGAATTACGAGGGGTATTCCGAAAGTAAGTTTCGTCAGTTTGTCACACGGACACTTTATTGACCCAAAAGCAATCCAGCATGGCAGCATTAACTATACACCGTGCACTATTTTTCGACATAGTCGCCAGCGACATTGAGACATTTGTCGTAGCGTGCGATCAGTTTGAAGAACCCACTGTGGTAAAACTCGGTGCCCTGCGATGCAAGGAATTGGCGCACAGCCTGCTCCACCTCAGCTTCCTGACATTACTAAAGGTTCCATACAGACCATTTTGAGTGACAAATTGATGTTCCATAAGGTTTGTGCGAGATGGGTTCGTGGAGGCCGCACTTTGCGGTGACGGAAATCGGGAGATCAATTTCAAACAGCTCTATCTCGGACAATAAAAGGTTCAGCGGCTGCAGCAATGGCTCGTTTGAAAGAGGGGAGATAGCGGTACATGGCAGTGGCGCCGAATCTCTCGTGCCATCGTGAGCGGTACACTAATACCCGCGGGCACGCCAGTCTGCTGCGACTCGCTCTTCTACGGTGCAGTGCGCCTGCGTCATGCCTCCTCCGCTGACGCCACTTCCGTCGTGGAACCAGCCACGGGTGAGGATTCGTCTGGCGTTTGTTTGGTTCCCCTGGTGAACACGCCGCTCCTGCCATACATTGACGAAACTTACTTTCGGAATACCCCTCGTATATAGCCATATCAGCAAGCTTATGGTTAAATCAACATGCGCATGGAAATTCACTGTATACAATTGTGAGGATGCAACGATGTGGAGAGACAAATATTAGCACAGGGTTTAGCAGAAAAGAGATTTCTTGTATTTTATATAGGCATGAAAACGGTGTAAAGAAAAATATGTAGAAGTATGCAACTATAAAGAAAGGGTAGGCATTGCTTGGTGGAAGTTGGGGATATGGAAACTAAAAGGCAGAAGAGGAACCGTTGGAAAAGGCATTTGTCCTTTGTGTAATCTGAGGGAGGATGCCAAATACATTTTGATTGAATGTATGAGGGCCGTCCACAAAGTAAGTTTCCCTAGTTCATGAAATAGTGTGCAGTTTTTCGCCTTATACTCTCAAAATTGAGATCGATAAACCAAGGAAATTTTTGTCTGCAGTAGCCTCAAATATTTAATGATAAAATAGCAGAATCAATTTTGAGTTGTAATTCATTTAAAATATTTGAATTCAATATTCTTAAAATTCTAATGACATAATGAGATTCCTAAAAAATACACATATTTACATAATTATTAAAAAATCTATTTACATTGTCTTTAGAGTAAAATATTTACATAATCGTTAAAATTGTCTAATTACAGTGTCTTAAAAGCAAATTTGCTAAATGTAAACAACTTATCTCGTTAGTGTATTCTATAATTACAAGTAGTAGTATTAGTTAAAATTTTTACATATATATATATATATATGTATATAACCTGTTAAAAAGAACAGAAGTCCTATTGAATATTAAATTGTTTTAGTATTGCAGCATTTGTTTTTACTGCTAACCGCAGTGGTCACTTTGTTAGAATTCAAATAGAGGTACTATTGTTCTAGTAGTATAGCTTATGATTACAGTAAATACAGATGTAATTTAAAGTGTTTAGAGTCTTCCTTTAGCTGCTCGTTCAAAGACAGTCCCATATGAGAGTCGTGGATAAGAGTTGCAGGCTTACTATTTCCTCGGTTTATCATTCAAATGAGATGCATTTCGGTGCAATCGTGCACCATCTTCAGTCCCCTTGTGACCTGGAGAGAAATAGGTCTTGACTTGATGCTGCTGAGCTATGTACTCTCAAAGTATTTATTATCCGTAGTGTTTTTTTAATGAGCAGAGAAAGAATCAGGAATACATTTCCCTTTCGGGTTTTATCAATAAAATTAGCGGTATCTGTGCAAACTAAATACAAAGGACAAAATACGTAGACCACATAGCCTAAATCCGCGACTAAGGGATCTCGCAGTTCACTCCATTTGATTTTAATTCCTGATTAAAGGGACCCGAACAGTTGAAATATTGAAAATGTTAATTTCTTATTCTTATTTACATATTGTGTTGGTAGGCCTACACCACAAAAACTGTAAACATATATTATACAAGGTGTCCGGATGAAAGGTATTCAAAATAAACAATTAATATCTAGCACAATAATTATACACAGGTGGCCAAGGTATACCATTACAAAGAGAATCTCTGGAAGTTTTGTTTTGCTTGGTTTCCAAGGTTACGCATGTCGATTGTTGATTGTTATGACAGATAAAATGGCGACAGTGCAAGAGCAAGTTAAGTGTGTTTTGTGGCTGGCAGAGTTGCAATCTGTTATGTCTGTACAACGACGTTTTAGAAACCGATATAAACGTCAACCGCATACAAGGGAAAGCATTCGATTCTGGGACAGTAAAGTGAGAACCACAGTTAGTCTGTTACGTGTAAAATCTCCTGTAAAGCCACGGACCTTCGAAGGAAAAGTAAATCGCATTAGAGAAGTATTTCAGCGAAGTCCACGAAAATCTGTTCGTGCAGCTACAGATTCCACGATCCACAGTGCATGATGTGTTGCACAAAAGGCTCCGTCTAAGGCAGGGTTCACACTCAGGCGATAAGCGATAAGCGATATATCGCGAGCGATATACGATACGCGACACGCACGGACAGATACTTGAAATCTAAAGGGAGGCGACAAAAAAGGTTCACACTCACGCGATAGCGCAACATATCGCAAGTTCTATATCGCTCGAAGTGCAGCATGCTGGTCGCCTGAGCGATTTGTTGCTTACGATATTGTAACTTTTGTAGTGAAGATTGTGTTCCCACCACATTTTAAAATCTACCTATTGCAATCGATACCATGTCATGACTTTCGAAAAATTCTTTCATATCTTTACGTTTCATGCCTCCAAGTACGAAACCACCGCCCGTTCAAAAAAAAAAAAAAGTGATATATATATATATCTTTACACGCTAGCAGCCATAATTTTGAAGATATTTGAACCAAATTTTATTATGTTATTTCTAGGCCCAATAGTTCGGACAATTTCGTTAATGACCAAATTTGGCCCCAGGGGAGGGTCGGGGAGGGGTAGAAATTTTGAAATATGTATATCTCGGCTCCTATGAAGTATAGAGGGAAACTTTGTTTGAATAAATTAGAGAACTCCCTATGGAGTTCACAGTGACACCAACGATTCGGGAGTTTTGGTGGTACGAGTTGGGGTGGTTGGTTGGGGGATGGAAGTTCGAAATTTTTGAAACCACGTCTTATGGGGTATCGTTGAAAAGCGCTTGATGAGTACTCTACAAATCAGTAACTGGTTTCTCGATAGCTCTCGTATAAGGCGATATTTAGCACATCGAAATCTACCTCAGCCTGTAGGCCTGCCTAAAGGGAATTTTTATCGCCCAGGTCGCGCCGATTTATCGCTCGCTGTGTGAACCTTCCTAGCAATATATCGCCGCAACAAATTCCTTCCGATAAATCGCTTATCGCTTATCGCCTCAGTGTGAACGCTGCCTAAGAGCATACAAGAACATCTGGATAGAGAAATTCCCGGGAGTTTTATTAGCAGAGGTGGGCCAACTGCTTGGCCTCCTAGGTTTCCGGATTTAACCCCATTAGATTTTTTCTTATGGGGTTATGTGAAAAACATAGTCTACCAGGTCAAGGTCAAAAGTCTTCAACACCTGAAAGCCCGCATAACGGAAGCCATGGCAACAGTTACACTAAACATGCTCCAGGCTACATGGAACGAGGTGGAATATCGTCTGGATGTTTGTCGTGCCACCAGGGGGGCCCACACTGAAATCTATTGAGGATGTGAAACTAAGATAGATAAAAAAAAAAAAAAAACTTTGAGGGTTTCTTTTGCAAATGTAAAAATCATAAATGTGTGTAATAAATGGTCTATGAGAAATAGTATTTTTATTTTGGATACCTTTCAACCGGACACCCAGTATTACAAGTATTTATTTCATGGAATGTGCATTCATTATCCTTTATTACATATTATTTCGCTTTATTCTATATTCTATTTCATATTCCTGCCAATGTCATCGTCTCTCATGTTGTCAGATGTTCCAGTCTTGATGAAGCAATGAACTCAGTTTATACGCTGACTCTGGCCGACCTTTCGTCGGTAAAGTCATGAGGTTGAATTTTAATGGAAAGAAACGAAAACGAACGCTATCTCGGTTTTTCAGTCTCAAAACCAGGATGAATTAGATTATCGGTGTTGATGAACTCAGCCCTTAGTATTATATTCTATCTTCTATCCCTACACATAATATTTAAATAATGGACATGTCACATTCTCTGATTACCTCAAAGCTATCGTTCCACACTACGGTGTTTGCTGCTGTCTTGGGTTCAATTCTGGCGGAATAATCCAACTAGTGGAACTAATGGCGTAATTATTGGCTCGTTGATCGTGGCTTCAATTCCTAGATAATGCCTAGTGATCCAAACTGGCTGCTGGCTTACAATGTTCGTTCAGTGGTCTCTTATTAAACAGCATTTCCTCGTGGGATTCCAGGAAGGGGAGGAATTTAATCCCCTGCCACTAGTATTGAGTGTTTGTCTGTTGCCTTGTTTGTAGATTGATTATCCTGAGTGAGGTCTAGCGTAATGCTGATCTCTATTCATTTTTAGCACCCTTCCCGAAATGTTGCATAGCTTGGATAAGAAGGTGATAGAAGCGACAAACCAGAAAAATAAGAAACCTTTGTTAAGTCTGAATTAAATTAATTTTCGCCTACAAGCATGACGGGAGGAGGAGCTTCTTAAATGAATTATCATTATTACTGCGATTGTCCAACTTCGTTTTTTGAAATCATGATTAGAGGCAAATTTAGGATAGGTCTAACCATTCAGCAGATAATGACGGTTTTAGTATTATGAATGACTATTTTTATTAAATTTAGTTTCATCTGACTTAACGGTTCTAGAATACGTTCTTGAGTCACACTGAAAAGAGAACTGCGAGATAAAATGATAACCACGTTCTGCTAAATCTGTATTCGGAAAATATTTATTAATTATTATTACATATTATTAATTATTAGTATTGCTATTAAAGGTGACGGATGAAATTTCTATTGTTTATGTTTTGTACGCCAGAGACATAATTTGTTACACGTCCCTCTCTTGCCGTAGATCTTTCTGCAATACATTTTTATTACTCACCAGTAAACAGGTTTTGAGATGTAAGGTTTTAAATATGTGCATACTTTCAAGTAATAGCAGCCCTACTAATAATACTGATACGGAAATTAAGTTGCACGTATAATGTTTTCATAATTACTTATGTTCAGAAACGAAATAGCGACTTATATTTTTAACTTCCCGGTCTCAAATTTTCGAAATTAGTTCCATATTTCAGTTTGACGGAAAACGTATTTTTTTTAATTTAATTTTAAATAGAGGTACATTGAAGATTCTTAAAGAACATGCAGCAAACATTTCAGTTTCCCAATTTAAAATTTGTGGAAATAGCAGCATTTTGAAAGTAACATTATTTATAAAAGGATGTAGGCCTGGTTATAAGCAAATCATTTAAAAGTGAATAAGCAGTTTAAACGAAAATCATTGTCTTATAAACGTGTCCATCATCTACCGATTTGTTTTCAATCTACAGATTTGTTTTCATAGGGTGGGCTACAGTGACTTGCCAAATAATATAAACAAACATGGTATAGATTTAAACAGAAAACACGTATTTTTTAGCGAATAAAAGATTTCTCATGGGATGGAATTTAAAAAGCTAAGTGACTGCAGCCAATGGATTAACTTCTTGAAGCTTGGCCTCCCAGAAAAAATATTTTGGGTCCCCAATTACATTTTAATGCACACATACTGGTTCCTAAAAGTAGGTTGTTTTAAAAAGATAATTATGTACCGGTACTTATCTTTTTCTCTTTACACTGTAATTATATTTTTTCTTTAACTCGTAACCAATATTTACAACTCAACAAAACTAAAATTAAATGACAAATATTTATTTTCAGAAAAGTTTCAAACAGAAATGTCTCATATCTTTTACGACATTTTTATACCTACTGTCATATCAAGTCGTTCTGAACAATTCTCCTCGAACTTTACATCCTTTATATCCCCCGAGGCCCACCGCGTATAAGTTATGGGTGTGAGTTACACCACTGACTGCAACCCTTTGAAGATGTAATTTCTACACGTACAGGCAGGTTAGGAAGAGTGATATTAGTTTAGTAGCAGTATACTGAATAGCGCGGGGTTCATTATGTGCCATGTAACGATGTTTTACGAAAGGTGCGGAAGGGTAAAAAAAAAGCTTCTGTATTAAGGTAAGTAGTGACAGCTAAATTCTAGGTAGGGTTGCAAACTCTTGAAAGTGGACATAATGGATAATAGTATATAACAGAAGTGAAAATAAGGGATAAATGCCAAAAATAAGGGACCCAGTAGTTCATTATTCCTACAGCATAATGTGTTAATGTGTTAATATTCTCTATTTAAAAATTATATCACTGTACATTAACAAAACAAACATTCCTACCAATACAAACTCATCACGACAGGGGTTTAATACGTGAGATATTACAGTGATTTACTGTTATCTTTTAAATTCTTGCGGGCTTGCTGGTATTTGACAACATATCGTGCCTCTTTCTGTCAGTTTTTACAAAAGTGAAGAATTATTTACATGTGCCGTATAATCAAAATGTACAATAACAAAAAGCTCTGCTTTTACCAGATTTACACCGCTTTTATTTCGTGTGTCAGTCCATTTATTGTTCATTCATGAAAAAAAAATGATTTCTTTGCTGCATTTTATCCAGACACACTGAAAAGAAACCCAACCAATTGCAAGTATCAATCTTATTTCATATATGACCATTATGCAAATATCATACCAAAACAAATTTAAAATAATACATGGCTGAAATTCAGGAAATACGGGATATATCTTGAAAAATAAGGGACTCAGGATTTTCGTCCAAATTAAGTGAAAATACGGGATTTCCCGGGAAATACGGGATAGCTGGCAGACAGGTTATGTTAGGATGGGAACAGTTATATTAGTTTAGCAGCAGTGTACTGAATAGCAGTGTAGGCTACCATATTGAATTTCTTGATGGGATGGGAAATTATAACACTGCGACAGTCAGACCTATTGTTTTCCGCGGCTCGGATGGGCACTGACGCTGATGGGGGAGCATGCTTTGCTGTTAGTTGGATACCCTATCGACGTCACGGCCAATTGAAACTATCTTCCATTTAATTATTTGTGAAGGAAGCTGCAGTAAATAAACAATATTTCCAAAATTGAGAGCTTCGTGGGAGATAAGACAAAGGTCTGTACTGTTTTCATGCTACGCAGATTATTATAAAATGATTTTCAGCGCAGTGCCGTATTAAATGCCCTGACGCGGGTTTGTTCCTGCTATTATTATTATTATTATTATTATTATTATTATTAGTCTGCAACAAATTAATAATGTCGTTCACCTCATGAAATGTGCTGACTAGACAATGTACCGGTGCATGCTTCTATAGCTGACTTAACATACTTACAAGTGAGATCTGATTTGAAGGGATTTAGGTAAAGTCTGTTTGTATAAAAGGTTGTTATTATTTTGTTTATCATAATCATAATCATCCACATCATAAATCATCATTGTCATTTTATTATTTAAAATATTTATTTATTTGAAATATTTTACTATTTAAAATTTGTAAAATTTGTAAAATTTGTAAAATTTGTCTGTAGAATCTATAAATAAACAAATGACATGAAATAAATGAAAACTATTATTGCTACTTCTGTACTCCTATGATTGCTGTACATATTATATAACACGGTCATCTTATTATCTCATGTTATTGTATTTTCTTTTGTAAACATAATCATCTTCAACTTTGCATTTAATATTTCTGAATCTGGTTAAGTGAAAGAGAAGGCTTTAAGGGCTTAAGTCTGCCAGATAGGCCCTAAAATGAAATAATTTATTATTATTATTATTATTAGCCTTATAATTATTTGAACTGATTTTTGCAACAGTGTGAGAAGGACAAAGTAAGCGAAAGAATCAATAAGTGTTAACTTCAGGAGGTGTGAGGAGACCAAGGAATCTATATTGGGAAGAACGAGCTGATAAATTGACTTACTCTTGCTTGTATCGCAGAGAGGTTTAAATTCCAGATAATGGAGGCTCCAGGGAGCTGAAGAGAAGCGTCGCGACGCGGTGTGGTTTCTCTCTCACACCAACCCAAGCCAATTATCTTACTTAAACGAGAAATATAATCTGTATCGCAATAAAGACGCCTTCCCGCAAAGGGATGCAGCGAGCGTTTCTTTACCAACCCGTTTAAATCATGTTACAATCCACGGTTGAAAGGAGAAGTGTGTTCTAGTAATGAATTCAGAGTACTTAAAAGTTTTCTCTTTAAAAAAAAAACACACATTATGTCAAGGGTATAGTAAAGAACATGTAATAACTTGGCTCTACATTAACAAACAGAACATTTAGATTTAACTTATTAATGGTTGGAACGAAAATAAGATCTAACAAAATGAAACGCAAATAGTTACACGTGATCATAAATAAGTTATTTTATTCATTCTCATAGCTAATATAACGACAGATGCCGGTTTTATCGAAAATTATTTATATGGTGACTACTTGACGAAAAGAAGGCAGAATCATTAACTAAAATATAAAAACTTAACTCCTTGGCGCTACATCCCTGAAGGGACTAGGACTACCACCCGACCGCTGTGTCATTACTATAGACAGATGGCGGGAGTGGGGGGCATGTGGTAAGCATGCCGACACCCACGGCCGTTAACGGTGATTTCCAAGGCCCGAGTAGCTACTTCTCTATCAATTAGCTGCTCAATTTGAATCAAGAGGCTGAGTGCACCGCTTTCCAGACCTCCATACATGAGAAAAATCCGAGGAGATACAGGGGATCGAATGCGGGAGAATCATTAACATCCTACTTAATTACGTTCTTCTGTTCTAACTAAATATTCTTTACACTCCTCTCTAGAATGTTTAGAATTACCTGCCATGGTAGTTTGTCGATTTCCAGTGCACATTGATCCTAATGAATTCAATTGTTTCCGGTAAAAGAAAAAGAGCATAATATTTTCACAATAAAGTAACATGTTTCATTTTTCGCCTTAAACATTTCGTTTATTACAAAATCTAGTGTTGGTAATGTTGTAGGCCGACTTATTACTACACGAGATTTATAATGCCTCACCAAACTTAAAACTGTACATTAATTTCTATCACCTTTTGCTCATCTGCAGCTCATAGGCCTATGTAACCAATCGATGTGTTCAATTCCATAATAAGTAGACTGATGGTATGTTTTTCTTACGGAAATCCGTATCAGTATCTCACTGATTAAGGAAACCTATAATTTACTGATGGGCCTATAATGTTAGTATTGCATGTGTTTGATGAACATCACCAGAGAAAAAATATCGTGGCACAAAATGTATATTGAAATGCCAGATTTAACCGACAAAAGTGATAACTGAAAAGACCTTCATACGAGTGCATTAAAAATTCCTGTGGTCGATAAACGTAACGGTAGTGCTTGGATTTCTTCCCGTCGTAAGAAATAGTGCAACATTAATAGTTAATTCACTGCCTCTTCACTTCGTAACTTGCCTAATCTTTATTTTAAAACAAAAACAATTGCAAATTCCAAGGGATTTTTTAAATATTGATCTGCATGGATAAGAGAAACAGCTTTCATCGATTTCTTTTACATTAGCTTCTTTACAGCGTGTGACAAGGGATTTACTGTATCGGGTCCAGAAGGATGAGACAGACTCTGGGTATCTTTTTTACCTAACTTAGAAGGAAATCCTAGTATTTTGAACTAAAATATTCTAAAATATTCTAGTTACTTTATTAAAGCTTTAACTGGTATTCACCGGCCTGGGTGACGCAGTCTGTATGGCGCGGCATCGATCCCAGCCCTATTCGATGCCATTTATTTGTGCATGGAGGTGAAAAGCGTATATTTCTAGATTTAGAGACGTGTAAAGGAACTCCTGCGGGACAAAACTCCCACGTCATGGCAGTTGCAGTAACCCTCCTCCAGGTTAAATAATTGTAAGCGAACAAAACAAACTCATAGCCGGACTGGAAGAACTCTAATTGCATGCGGGATCAGTCTGGTTTAAAAAGTAAACAACCGAATTTCATGTGGGGATTTTTAAAAGCACACTTGACTAAATTGCATGCTGGTATGCCCTTGGACATCTGTTTAATAGTAAAGTAGAAAACACAGTAAGAATCAGGTAGTTGATTTATATAGTGGTTATACAGCAATAACCTTACGAAGTCATTACATTGAATGTAATTACAATTTTTTTGTGTAGAATATAAATCTGAGATAATTAATTTTATCAATCTTTTATGAAAGCAATATCGAACGTGTTTACCTTTTACCTATACCTGAATATACCTGAACGAATTCATCGTTTGCTGACATCGCGTGGTAAACTCCCCCACCCCTTCTCATAGAAAACGCTTAATGAACCTAACCGTTCCTTGTATGAACACTCGAAGACTACTGATATTTTCAGGAACAATCTATTATTCTATGTAATAAGAAATATTTGTCTGTCTTCCTGTCTGAGTGCGATGCCCACCCAAATCTAGGGCACGTAGAGATCTACTATTTTTAATACAGATGGACTGAAGGATGTACAAATGCACATTAAAACCAGATTTTTAATTTTCGCTTTCGTTCGCGAGTTGTGATTTTTTACGCTATCGAAGCATCGGTTTTCGCTACTACATTTTCAATTGTTAAATTAGTTAGTTGGATTATGTTAACCCGCTCTGCCTAATTCAAGAAGAGGCATTACGGTACAAAGAGATCTGATCTTTTACATAGAAGCACGCCTAAATGGGAAAACATTGATCGATTTGGACGAAACTCGCTATGCGGGGGTTATTTGGGCCAGGAACTGGAATCTGAGATGTTTCCTCCCATTTCTAATCGTGGAATGCACTTCAAAGCCAGATTTTTAGCTTTTTAATTATTAATCGTTTAAATTTATTATGAAAGATTTAAACGTAAGTGTTAATGAATACAATGTTTTAATTAGTTTGCTGTAAAATAAATTATTTTAAAAATCTAGCGATTGAATTAATAAACGCGGGCGAAGCCACGGACACCTGCTTGTTTAAATGAGGGGTCTATTAGCAAACACGGTAATCTCCATTTTGGAAAAAATCAGAGACGCTAACTTCCAATAAGGTGTAATGCATTTCCTGGTATATTATTTAGTGTATGTATTGCAAATCAGACTTCCCACATATGGGAGTAACTCAGATTTGCAATACATACACTAAATATGTACCAGGAAATCCTTTAAACTTTCATTATAACTTATTATATCTATCTTTTATCAAAAGGGAGATTGCCGGGTTTGCTAATACACCCCTCAAATATAAAATCAACTTCGAATTTACTATACAGATTAGAAGTAATACACATGCGGAGACTTTCGATACGAATTCATTCGAGGGAATATTAATCAAAAGTTTTATAAAATGAGAATCGCAAATGTGAAGTACTGTCGAAAAATGTAGTTTTGTATTAGTATATTGTTTTAATGATACGTAATATTTACACAAAGTTGTAGCAAGTGAAATATATACATTTCCTCTTCAGGAATTTTTTCGAGCCCGTGCCGTATTAAACCACAAATTGAAAGAAAATACATAAAAACAAATAAATACTTTTATTAATTTTCCCCTACGAAGTATGGCAACACAATAAGGGGTTGAGGATGGTGAATGCAATAGGCGGGCAGAGGAATTTGAAAAAGTTAAACTTCACAAATGAAGAAAATTTAGATATGATTGTAATTTACGGAGAAAGAAAATGCAATATTCGCGGCAGCAAAACTCCTTTATATTGAAAGATTCCCAGTCATGACTGTACGACATTTTATTCTCTCTCATTTCAGTCCAGAGTGATCTGAGTGAAACGTCATCTATTTGCATACACGATTATCATATACTACTCACGAACAACATCACAGTGCTCGAGGCAAGAGAAAGTTTTCACTTATTACTGCTGACTGCATTAAAGCAGATCAACTGATGGAGAAAATTCCTGCTATCATTAATCCTGTTTTTACGTTAAAGGTTTTTATGAAAATCCTGACTACAGTGGAAATAGATGCTGTAAAGGGAAGTTAACACTATTGATAGTTAGAATATAAAATGATATATTAATTTAAAAAAAAAATAATCTCATTATCAAAACATTCTAGGGGTAAGGAACAAAATTAACGAAATAAGTTAGCTCAGAATCAGTAGAAAATATCCCGAATGTAATAATTAGTATTATTGTGCATTAAAAAGACAAGAAGACGTGTAATCTTAATTAAACTGGAACTTTAAGTCAAATTTCATTCGATAAAATTATTTTAATATAAAGGTGTATACACGATTTCAATGCATAATGTTTCGTCACTATCATCCTTCAGATACCAGCCGTGCGATGAAGTTGCACTGAAATTCAGTTTTACGGTTGCCAGTTGAAGAGAATAGTATATTATTTCTTTAAATTAAATGAATTAAATGAGTTAACTCACTGAGGCGTTATGAAAAATCATGTAACTTACAAAAAATAAAAGATTGGATTTTTCCTAGTTATAACAAAGCCCGTGGAATAGTAAAGCCAGTACGTTGCGAGCAGAAAGCTTTTTGTTTCAGCAGTTCCTCCAAGTTGGCGATATCGCTAAGTACGAGGGTTTTGGCAAATAGAAAGGAGCCACAACAGGGTAAAGAAAAACCCTGCAGATTTTTTGTGATAACTGCGCAGCGTGAAACAAGAACCGCATGGCTCTGATGGCGCTTATCTGGGTGGTAGGAAATAACTACTTCAAAAGAGTTGACTTGAAATTTCTAGTTTCTGGATTTTCTTATATGTCTTGTGACAGAGACATTTGCATTATCGAGAAAAGGAAGACTGTGTAAAACAGTGGTGCTAGAAGAGGTTTGCAGATGTGCAGGCCTGAGGAGAGGGGGCCAGAGGGGGGAGGAAATTCCCGGGGCCCAAATCTCTCTATATAATTTTTTCCTCATAAGGGATCCCTTTAATGTAAATATATATTTGAAAAGGTTGCTTTCAAAGTCCACTTGTCATTGTTTGTTGTTTTTGTGTTATCTCTTCGTAGGACGATTATCATGCAAAACTCCCTTAAATTACATTGGAATTAAATGTAGAAAATTAAATTCAAAAGCCCTCTTAAGTCATATATGTAATTATTATTCACTTTCTTCATTGGTTGTAGTGTAACCGTTCTTAAAAGATCTCATTCCAAGAGTCAAGTGGAACAGATATTACATCAAAGAGCCGAAGAACCATTTCTGTAAAAGATCTGTGAACTGTCTCAAAATTAACATTTTTTCAGTGTTTATGTTAATGAAATGTTTAGTTAACTATCATACTGAGAATGTAGAGTGTACAAGCCAAGTGTAATTAGCATGAAACAGTTTATAATTATTGTCCATTGCCGAGTTTTATTTTCCTTCATGCATTGATTTAAGTAGTTTGTCGAAGAAATTCGTAGATTGGATATGCTATTTTGATGAAATTTTGATGCTATTTTGACTTTAACACTAAAACATAATTGTTTCATACTTCTGCATCTTGTTAACAAGTTCTTTACAAAACAATCCCTAATGGATACTGTTAAAGTAAATTATAGTTAAAATAGAATAAGTGGTTTATACGTTTTTCGTTCCTCCTGAAAATCATAACAAAATTACTTAAGTGGAATTTGGAAGCAATTTATTTTTGATAACACTCAGAAACTCAAATTTAAGCCAATGATATAGTTAGGGAGGATGCTCCTGTGATTCAAAAACTTTATAACCTAGTCATCTGCAGTTCACAATGATGGAAAACTTTGAAAGTGTGTTAGTAGTTCTTTACATTCCATGTCTAATACCTGTTGGAGTGTACGGGTTGATGATGTATGGCCAATCGTAGCTCGCCATTGCTGTTGATTCTCTATATAAGTTACATTTGTCAGCTGAAATATGCTCTGTTGTACGAGGCATTGTAGGTAAAGGGATTATACTTTTTTCAGACCTAATTACAGTATAAAATAAAATTGGTACCGGTACCGGTATTGTGAGCATTTTTTCCTGTTTAGTAAAACATAATAATCCTATATTCCATCTTCATACTTTTATAATGTAGAAATATCACCAAAATTGAGCCTACAGATGTGGTAACAGTTGTGAAGTACGTACAACTGTTCAACGTTAACGCCATGGAGCCTGAAGATTTCTGTGATCTGGCAAGGGCAAGTGACCAAAATACCAGAGTACAACCATTCTGAAAACCAGCATCCTCTCTTTGGGTCTACTTTCCCCTTCATAAAGGCCTTATATTCAACGAGCTGGAAATATGGAAGGCGATCAAAATTACCAAGAGAGGACATTCCTTGAAGGCCAGAGTTGACACAAACCTCTTCCACCTCTCGAGACCAGGCCATCGATTAGTGAGCCAAAAAAGAAAGATTTATTGGCCATGGTTTTTTAACAGAAATATTACGCGTTTGATAGATGACTTTGCAAGCGAATTTACAAGATATTTGTGTTGTTTGTTTCGTTCCATTCTGAATTGTTCACATATTACACCTATCCAAGTCATATTATTACATGTGTTCTAGTCTGATAGGTGTTTTTTTATAGTTTTCTACCAGTTCATACCAATAAATATCCTTTGTAACAGGCCTACAAAAGTATTTTGCTTGTCCTGTTAATTTTCGTTTTTCTGACTTTTTCATGTCAACGCGTCAATTATTGTCAGTATAAGTAAAATATATGAGGGATTGTGTTTGTTTCGATATAATTATATTGACTTCTTGTAGCTGCGCCAAACTTCCACCCAGAATTTAAGAGTAGTTACCACAATTTAAGCACTGATTAAGATGTTCTGTTCAGTTTACTTACTCGGCAGATGCGGAACAACCAGACATGCACGAATTCCAAATTCCACTTACCTGCAAGAGAAATAGATTAATTAGACAAATTGAATGTGATATTCTATTTTACGAGAATTGTATACATTGTGAAAGTTATGCAACTCTACTCTGTATAGCCTACTTCTCAACATGACTTCATCGAAGTTAAAGCCCGCTTTACAGTAAACTTTTAAGATAACTAAAGTACTATCTTATACTACATATTCTTACACCGGATTCACTGATTCATGAGTGTTTAAAATCGCAGCGTTTACTATTTGCGTGAGGAGAGGGAGACAATTTCCGAATTGCGTGTCAATAAAATATAGGCTTTTTAGAAAATATCCGACTTCCGAGTCGCGTGCCACAAAGTATTCAGAAACACATAAATTTGCCTTAACATTTTTCAGAATATTCTATATTATAACGCATTGTTCATTAACTTTAACATAAGCTTTACAAAATACCGATATCTTGGAACAAGCTCACCTTTCATTATTACTACTTACAGAGTGCATTTTTAAAATAAAGTCTGAATCCATCGATGGCAAACAGTTGCCTGTTTTTCTCACTCGTCATAGTCGGATCCATAATCCAATAGTCATTTGGCTGAAGTCACCTAAATACAACACGTTTCTTTAGGTAGATTATTATAATTCAAAATAAATATTATTTTCGCAAACTATTGAAAACTTGCTTCAACACTCAATTAATATTAAACAGTGTTAGGATAAATACAGTTTTCCACTTGTAAACTTTAATTGGTAAAAAAATGCATAGATATAAATAAATTGGCAAATTAGTTCCAGAATCACCAGAGCACTAATGATATGAGGAAGGCCTTTCTTGGAGTTTATTTAATTTATAAGACTTTGATTGTCGTTGCTTACATTTATTATTTTTGGTTTAAGGAGTGTTCAAAACATGTAACTTAGATATGCTGGAAATGGGACATCAAATTCCACGGTCGAACACAATAAATCCTCTATCTGTACCAAGAGAGTTCATAGGGTATGTTCGACTTAAAAATTTTAAAAGCTTTATGTTTAAAAATCAATAAAATATCACACAGGAAGTCATAACAAGTTATAATTCTTTTAAGTAATAATGCATTTAAAAAAGAAAGATTAAACAAATATAATGAAAAACACTTTTCTAGCCAGTAAGCTTATTACCATGGTTGTTAAATAAACTACTTGATATGTTACACAGCAATCGAAAATATAAGAATAAATAATTTTAACAAGAATGAAGCACTTATATCAGTTACAAGTGCATTTCAGTAGACTTCTTTTTTATCGCCGGTACTTTACTGGAGATATTTTGAAGTAATTTTTGTATTTCATGAGGAGAATATATTTTTAACAATTTTTCCTCCAAATTAGTATTTTAATTATTTAAGTAAATGAAAACTATTTTAAAAGTTATGGTCCTCTTGAGGCCACGCTTCCCATTCCTAGACTTTAGAAATTACCTTAATATAATCTCCCACACGAAAAATTGTATCGTACATAATTCTGAAACATCCAATACAGGTAGGTAATTTGTAGTAATTTTTCGAGAACCTCTAAAAGTAAGAACTGCGGACATGGGTAGTCTTGCGCAATAGTCAGAAGCGAGTGATAGGCGGAAGAGATGCCAAAAACAATATTTATGCGAGCTGGCTGGAGATATTTGTTATTTATAAAAAGAATTCAGTGAAATCTCCTCCAGTTTTGAGAATGACATTTTATGTCTTCCGTATTAGTTAGACGGCATTGCAGTGCCATTCAACAAGGCTCGGATTTAGTTTTTGTGCTCCTCTCTATTGTAACAACCTACCTCAGCAGCCAGAAATAGAAATCTCATCTACATCAGTGTAGAATATTACGAACATGTCAAAGGGTTTTTTAGAATAAAAGCTAGAAAGCAAGAAAAGAACGCAATGGAGATAGAAACAGAAATAGTATTAGAAAAGGGAACGTTAAAGAAAAGTGAACTTGGTTCAAATTTATTTGATTTTAATATTTTAAAGACTTTTATATTGACAAGTTACCACATTTTAGATTAGATAGAAAGAAAGAAACAAAGAAAGAAAGAAAGAAAGGAAGAAAGAAAGAAAGAAAGATAAAAATTAATGGAGATAGAACTTAAAGTAAAAGAACAAAATAATAGTTCAACGAAAGAACGATGAAAAACAGAATCGAAATACAGGATTAACGAATATGTAAACTTATGAGTGAATAAGACATAAAAAGTAACATTACAGAAAGAAGAGAATAGAATGAAAGAGAGAGAAAAGCAAATTGAAGAATTAAGACAAAATCTGACGCACAGAAAATTGGAAAGATAATTACGAAATTATTAAAATGATTAATGACTAAGAGAATTAATATTACACGGAATGGTGAGAAACGCAAGGAAATAATAAGCAATGCGCAAGGGAATTAATAAACAGATAAAGAAGAAATGGCAAGCTTTCTACATGAGTGAAAGAATATGAAGAGTCCACTGCAAAAGGGGGGAATGTCAACATTTTGTGAAAACTGAGATAATTGTGTATTATGATAGACCAAATGGAGTAGAATAACATAGCCTTAAATGCATTACAAAAAAGATGATAGTCTCTCACAGACAGAAGTTTAAAGTTTGTGACTCCTACACAAGAAGGGGGAATGTCATAGGAAAACAGAGCAAGAAAGGGGAATGTCATGTGTTTGCTGTATTGCATTAGGCAACAGTATTCATACACTGCAGTAATTGACCATTCATTGTTGTGGCTTCAGTGATTAATGCCGACTTTTTCTTTGTCATGATATAATAATTAATAACATGGCACTCATTAACCAAAGATATCCAGCTGAATTGCCAGAATACTGGATAGCAGTATTTGAGAGTGCTCGCATGAAGCCATCTCCTTACCATGTCGTACATGTAGATCAAGCTATGCTAAGGAACTGGACATTGTACTTGACTCCGATATTCAGCAAGACCTGTCCGATGGCAACAAGACCTATTACTGAAATTGTCTTTTCATTCAACCATCCTCGTCTGGTGGAGCCCAGATCTTCATGGAATGGACTATGGGAAACTTCAGTCATGGTTCCCATTAACAGCCCACTGACACAACAGAAGAATATTCAACTACAGAGTGGAGAGTTTGTGCTGCCTGATAAGCTTTATCAAGATAATAAGCATTGCACTTAAATTTTTGTGATTCCATGAATAGCTTACAGTATTTCTGTTTCAGATTCATTACAAATTTAATGGGTAAAGTTCAGTGATTGCAAGAACTCAAGCAGTTCTGTAGTCCTGAAGCAAGAGAATATCACAATGCACTACCTCATAGGAAGAAGCCTGAAAAATGAACATGTTGTAGAAGTTCAGTTACCTGACATTCCCCCTTTTTGTAATTTATTTTTGTACATCAGTTAACTAAGAAATTATTTTGATAATGAAGACGGAGTATGAAGTGCTTCATTTTGTTAAAAATCAATAAAGAAATGTGTGTTTGGTTATGTGAAAAAAAAATGAACCACTTCTGTTTGTTTAATATAGTGTGGTATGGTTTTAAAGTTTAAAATTCATTTTACGCAAAATGAAAAAAAAGTGACATTCCCCCCTTTTGCAGTGGACTCTTCATATATAAAACATTCATGCCTTTAAAATACACAATAAATGATTGCTGCAATGAATAAATAATAACTTTACAGAATTAACAAATTATGAGTAATTTGATAAAATATATATTTTTTTAATTATCAGAGAATATATTAAACAATAATGAAGCAGTAGGTCATCGATTCAAAACGAATGGAAGACAGAACGCACGCAGACTAACAGGAAAAGCGAACTGGGGAGAATGAAGTCAATGAAATAAACATTCCTCACTGCTTTCAAGTGAAATAATATAATTGCAATAAGAAATTACAACATTAATTATTAAACAGAACTAAATTCACGGTAATGACAAGCATAAATTGTAATATATATAAATTATGTATATAAATTATATAGGCCTATATAAATTTCTCTATGAAAGACAAATATCTCGATATTTTTTGATAATCAAAACAGAATTATTTTTAGTTAAATACCAATTAAAAAATCACAATTTTCGTGATTAAACAAAATAATTATTCTAACGGTCAAAGTAATACTCACAATATTCGTGATTTAATTAAACTCACAGTTATATTCAAAATAAAGAAACAGTAAGCAAGAAAATGAGTAGCACCATAATTAAATTTAAATGCACTATACTAGTTCAGAATAATTAAGACAGCAAGTATACTTAATATGTACAACTTTGGTATAAGATGAACTGGCAGTTCCAACAGTCATAGTCAAGTTTGTAGATGCTTGAAAAATTGAGAAGACTGAATGTTGTAAGTAATACGTAGTCGTAATAGTAGTCTGGACTCGAAGCGAAATCTTGAAGAGATTAATACTCGTACATAATATCGTGGGCTTACAAGGAAAAGGCATTAACTCCAAAAATCCAAAAATGAGTTATTATTGGGATTAAGTACAATAGATTGTGCTCTATCCACAGGGATAACGAACTAACCCTTATAGTTCTGAGCAATGGAACTGTCACCAAGTCCTAAGTCAATAACACAGAGAATATTGTTAGGGAAAAAGAGCTAAGTGCACTTCATAACTTTTGCCTGTATACCTAAATACAAATTTATAACACATATTTAAAGGCAGAATTATTTAATTAGGTAACAGATCATGTTTATTAGCAAGCACTGGAAGCAAGCATATGAAACTAAGCATATGGAAATGATCTGTGTAATTCATTAATACTGCATTTCAGTGTGGCTATTTTTGTAAAAATGAACGAGTTTATGTCAAGAGGAAGAAGAGTAGTTTAGTTAGCTGTGCAGGAAATGTATAAGCAATTAAATTGTTAACTTGGGTTTTCATAAACATTTAAACTTGAAAATTGATTTTTCTCCAAACAACATTTTTGGAGTTAATACCTTTTCCCTGTAAGCCCACGATATCTTGGGGAACATCCACTGCTTAATTATTATTCATTATTCTTCAAGAGATGTTGTGATGAAACCGTAGCGAGCAGTGGGCCATTTCCAAATGTATTAAAAGGTAAACATTACATAGATGGCACTTATAGCACAGGATGTTCTAGAACCAGTGTAGGCATTTGTTCCACAAAGTTGCTCACGAAACTAATTCGTGAACACACACCGCTGCCAACTTCTACCTCAGAGAACATCAAAGGAAAAAGCTAGGCTAAATTTAAAATAAAAAAGTATATCACAAAAATACGAAACTAAACACTGTAACATATTTGCTTGAAATGCCAACACGCCCTTACGGGCTTGTTCAGCAAACATACCTACTTGCAAAATAAAATATCTAATCTTATCAACTGTTTCATAAATATTTATTTTAGCACAAGTGTACCAATGTGCTACATTTACTTAGTAAATCTTGTGTTAGAAGTTCTATTTTTAATTCAAGCTGTCTAGAAAAATTCTATATCAGTAGCTGAATAACTCTTATTTCGAAATCGAGGAGAAAAACACCCCAACTTAACACTAACCGGGATAATTCACCTATACTTTAAAGTTTGTTGTAAGTATCATACCTCATAAATGATGTCAGCATGTTATTTGTATCAATACGTTAGACTAAATAGTAATATAACCATGTCGTAGTAGGCCTACACATAATTCTGTACAACTAGAGAAAACAGTAGACCTAAACTAGGAATAGGATTGATATTTCTGATGTCAGAAGTCTGAAAGAATAAAAGGACTAATTCCTTATTTCCTCAGTAAGTGTGATGCTGTAAGGAATACGTATTTGCAATGCGGTGGCTTTGAGATGCCTAAACCGGTATTTAAACCTGATGATTTGATGTCCGATAAAGGTACAACAATCAATCAGTCAGTCGGTCCAGTCAGTCGGTCCGGTCCGGTCCGGTCCCAAGTTGGTCCCAAGTCCCCAAAGTCCAGTCCAGTCCGTTCCGGTCCGACATGTTAAAATTTTAACGGCTGCGAAGCTTTCAGATTCCAGACGTGCTTACTTTACTTACTTACTTACTTACTGAATGGAAATAGACAATATTCCTAAGCAAGCTAAAAGTACATTGTATATTTTATGGAACCGGAGGTTCATTGCCGCGCCTATTTCAGCCTGCCATTCAACCCTATTCTGTGCTAATTCCAACCAACCAACCTTCGCCAATCCTACTTTCTTTAAATCTATTCTAATATTGTCCTCCCACCTACGTCTATAAGTCTTCCTATTGTCCTTTTCCCTTCGGGTCGCCCAGTCAATATTTTGGGATATGTATTTCCTCCCCCATGCGCGCAACATGTCCAGCCCTTTTCATCCTCTGTGATTTCATTACCCTTATTATTTTCGGTGAAGAATACATAATTATTATGATATTTCGTCCATCTAAAATATGAAGAAAAAATCAAAATAGGAGAAAGTTATCCCGACATGTTTTGTACCATTCATTACAGAAGGGAGAATGTTGCTTTCTTCTGCATTTACTGGATACAGTGACAGGGACTCTATTTCCCGGTTTTCCAATAACACGTTCTTAACGTGCATTTTTGTTATTCTTTCCATACTCCAGCTTTATTTCTTATCTGATTTTAAAGAGTATTTCATTTGAATGTAATGCTGGAGAATACGAAAACTTACTTTTGCAATACAGTAGCCTATATGCCTAGACAATAAAGCAAAAATCAAACATACAGATCCTTAGAGAGAGAAACGAAGCCACGTTTTCCACCCTGATAAGCAAGCGAAGGTAAAGGCTTTCAAATATTGTGGTATTAATACTTCCTGCCATTATAATTATAACTATAATTGTTTTATTTTACCTGGTGGAATTAAAGCCAATAGGTCTTCTCTTCCATTCAACCAGGGCCCTATTTCATAAAAGCTACAATTTTACAGGTGACAGGTGACATAAAATTGTCTTACAGGTTTACATTTTGACAATTGTGTTTTTCATAAAAGCTTACAACTTTACATAAATGTCATGACAATTTTGTAGATTTGTATGACAATTTTACATATTGTTGTTTCTCAAAACTTTTGAGTTTACAGGTAAAAGTCTGACAAATATGTCAAATCTTAGGATACCTATCATTTATGAAACATTAATTTTTGCTGACATATTTACAAATTTACAAAAAATGTAGAATTGTCATTACAGAAGTGACAGGCAATCTTTCATATGTAGGCCAACAGAGTAGGTTATGTAAATGTGTGGCATAACTTGGAAAACTTTCTTGTGATTTAAACTTTGTTAATAAACTTGCTAAATTGTCTTGTTAATAATGAACACTAGTAGTAGTATATTGGTAGTAGTGAAAGTGGTGAAGAAATAGACATGAAACCACCCAGTGTTTTTAGGCAATGGATTATTAACCTAACTTTCAATTTCAGTGACTTTGTATTAAAAGAGAAATATCATTCAATTATTTTCTATAGTAATAATCGATTGCTTAGGTATCGTATTCGATGTTGAGACACGTATGTGAGAGCCATCTACAGTGTACTAAAGTAATCTTTAGGTTTGACATAAAATTGTCGCGTTTATGAAATGGGTTCTTTTAGTCTGACAATTTACATTAATTTGCCTGTAATGTAAGGAAAAGTTGTGATATTTATGAAAAATACAATTGTCATGACATATTGACAAATTTGTCAGACTTGACATAATTGTCGTATTTGTCACACCTGTAGAGTTTTATGAAATAGGGCCCAGGATTATTACAACTATTTTCCTTCCAATTATCCAGACTTAGGGTTTTGCGAGACGAAATTTATCGTATTTAACTCAGATTGCTTATCTACTTAATCAATGGCAATAGACAATTTCTAAGCAAGCTAAAGGAATATTATCTATTTTATGGAACCCGGAGCTTCATTGCCATGCTTACATGAGCCCGTCATACAACCCTATTCTGTGCTAACTCCATCCAACCATCCCTCTCAAATCCTACTTCCCTTAAACCTATCCTAAGTCTAGGTCTTGGAAATTGTCTTTTTCCTTCGGGTCTCCCAGTCAATAATTTTGGGATATGCCTTACCCCCCCCCCCCATGCGTGCTACATGTCCTTACAAATTAATCTGTCCTGAACGGTGGGGAAGGACAAAGTTTTCGTTACAGAAGCTCTTATTATAAGTGATCCAATGAAATGTGTATTTTTTTCAACATTTATGTAACAAAATTGGAAGTCATAATCCACAGAATAAGCCTTAATGTTTGTATTGCTCATTTATATTACAATATCGCTGGCTTTTGCTTTACTACTGCCAAAGTAAACCACTTGTTAATGGATTAACCAATACGAACATTTCAGATAATTCAGACCAATCTGAATACGATACGAAAATGGCCAGTGTACTCAATACGATCAGTCTACTTATCAATGTGATTACAAAATGTAAACATGCTAAGTAGAATTTTGAAGGAGGAGAGACAGACGTGGCAGTTATACATACACACAGACATACACATTGTGTAACCCTCCTATCCACTTCGGCTCAGGGACATTTTCTTTGATGTAGGTCTACAAGAGGACAATATGAACCGGGAAGCAAAATACCGATATGGTAAACATAATGGAAACACTGCATTGAGTATAGACTCTCTGAATATGTTTGTTTTCACATTGATTTTGTCATGTATTTTCTTTTTATATACCATGTTCAAACGTAGGTCAGCAGACACACAGAAGATGGAAACACAGTATTCCTACACAGCAGTTATTGATAAATTATTGTTAAATTATAAGAATGAAAGTATGAGGTTAAGAAGTAAGAAATACTGCATAATTTGTAAAGGAAAAAGAAAAACAAAGGTTCTTATGAATGAAGAAACTCATTTTACTTAGAAATAAATATTTCTTTTCTGCATTCATTACAAGTGTTTTATTTAAACAAATATTTTTGAATAGTCTATTGCTTTGTGGTAATGTATATTTCATAACCATTCTCTATATTGTGACGGTAGTTATTATGGTTTTAATACATAATTATCACGAATGTGCACCCAGGAAAAGTAATTATCACATTTTTCCCTAGTGGAAAATATACTAAGCTTCTGTTTTTTATTTATTTTTTATTATTATTTTTTTTGTCACATTTGTATACTGTGAAGATAAGCCTCAACAATTAGTTTCTGAATAACGGTTTAACTATATTCCAGTCCTTTTGAACAATTTAACGACAATGCGCAATACATAGTTAAATTTCATTTCTCCCTTTCTTCTCTGTATGTATGGTTTAGTGCTGATCTCCTGTACTGTATTAATTGCATATCATAGCAGTGTGAAGAGAAACAATGCCGAAAGACAAATAATCGGAAATTTCTTTTATTCGTTCCTAGCTAGTGGATTATCACGATCTTATTTACGACGGAAAAATATATATTTTGTCGTTTATGTAACAAAACGCGGACGCAAGAGACCTACATGAACCAAATTATTATTATTGTTATTAATATTATTAACAAAAATAATTAACAAATAATAAAGAATATATACTTATAGTATAGTCGTACACACAGTAAAAGTTCTTACTGTTATGCATTACTAATTCTTTTGTGGCCCATTTTAGATACCAGAAATAAAAAAGATATCTTGCCCAAATTTTAAGAATAGTGCCTAAATATATAATTTTGTAACCTATTTTAAGTCCTTAATATGTAAATTTTACATGCCTACAATTCCGAGGTCTACATATTATAGGCCTATATAACAATCCTCACAGGTGCTCATATCCTTGTCACTTAATATCTCTTTGAAGTAAATATATTTTTCAATGATTTACTCATGTGAGAAGTTGTTTGCAACTTCAATATCTTCTACATTTGGGATGCTAATGGGAGAATAAATGAACCCAATTGAAAAGCTGACTTTATTATAAGCATTACAGATAGAAATTTTAGAGGGTGGGCGGGGTATAAACTCGGGTAGGCAAATCGTTAACGAATGGAAGTGTAATGCCAAGTTTCGATCAGAGTGAAAATCCTGAAGTATTTCAACCTCAACCAATGGATTAAGAGACCAGCAAGGAATCCACTGAACCACAAGGTGAGTGCTGCATTTAGTGAGACAGCATATCACTCATTTTGGTTGCAAGTTATGAGAAGTTTTACAAAAACGAATTTGTTACTCCTCCCCCCCCCCTTCCCTTTGAGTTCTTTCAGGCTTGTATGTAGATGCCAAGATAGTGGTTTGCATTTCAGTTGCTCTCAAAAGAAAAGTTTTATCTTACTAGTTCCTTTATGTCGGTCTATGCAATCCAGTTTTGAAGAAAGAGAGAAAGAACTGCTTCAATATGGCTTGCACACTCTCCTACACAATGCAGGGCTTGATCTGTGAATTTATTATTCAGGTATTTCGCTTCTTCTGCCGCCTTTTGTTTTAAATACGAAAATTAATTCGTTACTTCCACTTCATGAATAAATTTCATTTCTCCTTGTGTATTCGACCTCCATACATTTCAGAACTTGCAGCATCTAACAGTCTTTCGACACACTAAATTACACTCTTTTGTCTCTTTAACAGTCAGCTTCTGCATTTAAAACATTCTTACTTAAAAATACCTGTAACTTGCTCAAAGTAATCTACTGCCGCGGACGGAGGATAAATACTTCAGGACTCTTGACTGCCAAACTTTGTACTTTGAACATTGACATGTTTTTCATTCCTTTATGTTCACAACGGAAATATCATTTTAGACCTATTAGGGTAACGAATTTAACTGAAAAAAGTTAGAATATTATTATTCCTACTACCATTATGATGGGATACGCCGTAGCGTAGTGGTTGAGGCACTGCGCTACAAACCAGAAGGTCGCGGGTTCGATTCCCGATGAGGTCGTTGGAGTTTTTCAATCGGCCTAATCCTTCTGGTGGCACTATGGCCCTGGGGTCGACTCAGCCTCTAACAGAAATGAGTATCAGGAGCAATCCTGGGGGTAAAGGCGGGTGGTGCGTAAGGCTGACAACCATCTTCACGTGCCGATTGTCTAAAAATCTGAGAGCCTCAACCTCCTGGAACCCTCTGGGCCTCCATGGCCTATAATAGGGAATACTTAACTTTACTTTTACTACCATTATGATAAATTATATTTTAAGCAGGCAATCAGTATGATTTCGTAAGTAGCTTATATCATTATTTTGCAACATATGTATAAAATTAGCGAGCACTAACTTTTAGATATTAGTACTTTCATGTGATAGAAAGTTTTGATTTTACTTCCCCCAAGTTATTTACGAAGTTTCACCCACGAAATTGATACTGATATTTTACAAATGGATATCACCTTATACAACAGATCACTAAGAAAAACAAAATAGCATTGCTCTTAACCAATGTGTGTATCATTTCATAAAAATAATATGTATCCCACATTTAAAATAATAAATTAATTCTCATAAAAATGAAGTAGTAATTTAAATCTCTTGAAAATAAAATTTAAGGTGAACAAGACAACTTATCGGTAACGCAACTAAATTCAGAATGAGGGTAACTTGAGACACTTAGACGATAAGACACTTTTTAGTAACAGAAGGCTTATATTAGACATAGAATGTTTTAATTTACCGCGAGCAAGTAACGCGTTTTTGTAGCAGGCGTAAAATTTGCATCGGTGTCATATTCAGTTTGTCTTCCAGTATCCCTTTAGCCTCAACAAAAAATCGAGTAAATGTATGGAGTAGTAGAACTTACCGGAGAGGTAATTAAGCGAGTCAAACTTTTAACACACAGGACTGAACAATGGTATCCCTGCGGTGGTTACCCCGAGGGACCTATCAGTATACAGTATTTCTTATTGCAGCATACATGTATAGGTCTATCTTATTATTACGGAGAGATATGTATAGTCAGTTCACTGGTCTTTTGGTCTTTTGGTTTGGTGAAAACTTTTCGCCTCACATAAGTATCTCAGGTGTCAAAGGAACTTCTTCTATTAAGATTGTCGAATGACAAACTCCAAAAACAGTGTTTAATGTAACCGACACGCATGTTATTGTCTATACCCTTCGTTCTAGGGCGGAATAAAGTGACTATCGGGGAAGGTTTCATTAAGAAAGACGAATTTGGTAACACTTTTCTTTTCAGGGCAGAGCGACATCAGTACTAGAAATCTAGACATGGGACATGGGACTTTAGCATTTATGCAAACAATAATGCCATCAACGGCGCCTGGGTCCAACCTCCAAACTTGGGAACATTAACTGAAACACCTAGGCCGACAAAAAAGAAAGAAATAAATACAGAAACACAGGAACAAAGAAACAAAGTGAGAAAGAAAGAACTCAAGAAAGAATGAATAAACGACTGAAAAAATGAAAGCTTGATAAAAAAAAGCGAATTAACACAATAAAGTTGAGCAGTGTATTTGAGGGAATCACTTTTAACCAAATAGGTTTTTATCTGGTTAAATGTAGATTCCTCTCAAGCCTATAAAACAGATGGCAGAAAGTTTTCTCAGTTAATAACGCAATTTTACTACGAGGGCCAGTTAATATTTAAAGAGACAAATTGACCTGGAGTAAAAAAAAAACGTTTATTTTTACAAAACAAGACTTTTCCTACTTTTCAACATAATCCTCATCAACATTTATGCATTTGCCCCAACGGGTTACTAGCTTTTTATACCGACTGCAAAAAAACTCTTTGTCTTGGTGTCGGAGCCAATTTCCCACAAATTTCTTGACATCCTCGTTATCCTGGAACTTCTTTCCACGTAATGCCTTCTTCAGTGGAGCAAACAATTCGAGTTTCAAGTGAGGAAGTTGCAACTTCAACAGGCCGGCCAGAACGGTGTTCGTCAGTCACTGATTCTCGACCACTTTTGAACTGTTCTACCCACCTGTAAAAATTTCCACGGTTCATACAACTTTCGCCGTACACTTTAATCATTCTAGAGTATATATTAGGTGGTTTTTCACCTTCAGCAATCAAAAAACGAATCACAGAACGTTGTTCAACCAATGTGGAATTTTCAAGAAGACTCGACATTGTTAAACTTAATTTCGAGATTATAAACAGAGCAATGTTCATCCATCAGCTGATTAGAACTCACCCCAGTAATGCCAACTTAAAATCCTAAATGTATCAAACTTGTACTACCAACCGTCTTTTCCCCATACCAATTTGTATCTTTAATTATTGAATGACCCTCGTAGAAATTACAATACATAGCAATACTGAGTTTACGCTGCGCCAATCGTCTTTCTAAAGACTGTTCTTAGAATTTAATTATGAACACCTGTACCCATGTATTACGCATAAATACATTCACGTTAGGGCATCGCAATATTCGCTCTGGTTACCGTATTAGTGAAAGTTCCCCATTCAATGCCTCAACTTTGTCATGCATGCAAATCTTTTACCGATAGCTGGTGTGAGCACGTTTTGTAAATATACTCGCTCAGTCATTTCCATACCTTTTTGTACGAGATGCACTTCATCTCTTTAAACATTCCCCGGCTTCAGATGCTGACATCAGACAATGTACCCTACATTCACAGACAAAAATGCTCATTCTGACGTACTTTACTGAGATATAAATTTCAACATTAATCGAAAGCTCTGTTAATTATGCATAACAAAATGATTCGATCATTAATTCATTATATTTTGCTGAGCTAAAAAGAATGAACTAAGGACAATATTTAATGCATTGAGGGGGACATACAGCTTTCGGTGAAATTCATAGGTGAGAAATAGGTGAAATTTATTACTTTTCCTCAGCAATGAATTGTTCTGTAACCTTGTAATCTGGCATGTTCTTTATTGACCTCTAAAATTATATACTGCTTTCATAATTAACAGTTATGGGTAATTATCGTTACAAAATGGCAGTCACGTTTCATGCACTAAAATTCCGTTTCCGTGATAATTTCCAAAAATGGCAAATTCCTTTTTCTATCTATTTGAAAACATCATATGAACATCGTCATCTACAATCTTTGGAATATCTACAGTATAAGCATGTTTAAAAAATCAATATTTTTAGATTTTCTTTTTAATTAAAATACATTTAAAAAAACTATTAAAGTCAAATGAATCATTTTAGATGGTGTTGTTTACATGATATTGAAAAATAAAGAGAAAAATAATCACTCAGAAATATTGATATTTGTGGAAATTATCAAGGAAACGGCATTTCAGTGCACGAAACGTGGCTGCCATTTTGTAACGACTATTCCACTCATACGCCGCGTGTTTGATATTGACCAATGACGTTTAGCAATTCCTCGGATAAAGACCAATCACGACCGTTTATCTTAGAATATTCTTGTAGGAATCGCGAGGATGCCGTTTTATCGGGTAAAACGTCTGCTCGTTACTGGACACATAAGCGTCAGGTGTGCAGTGATTATTAAGTCACATGTTGTCATTAAGCAGCACGAAAACAGATTATTTTATACAACATAAGTTGCTTCGAAATTGAAATAATAGAAATGTGCATTGATTAAAAACACAATTTCGATTCGGTGCAAGCCAGTTGTTGAGCTTTTATTCTGGTCTGCTGTTAGCTTACCTGAATGAAGTTAACAATGTCTTATACGCACCACTGGTAGCACTGGTCTAACATGGTAACTCCAATTGATTCATGGATGGTTGATTCATAGTATGCCGTACGAAAGTAGTTATTATTTGTATAATCCGTTACATTTGTATTCATGGAATAGTCTTAAAAAATCCAACTCGAGTTGACGAGTTTTATCAAATAAATTCCTTCCTGCTGCGCAGTCGCGAATCTATCTATAAACTCTCGTGGGTTACCTATGATAATTACCCGTAACTGTAATAGTTTAATTTATTTTGAAAATAGTATGCAATTGTAGAACTAGTCAATAAAGAGTTTGCCAGATTGCAAGGTTGTAGAGCAATTGATTGCTAAGAAAACAAATAATGAAATTAAGCTATTTCTTACCTATGAATTTCACCCAAAGCTGTATGTCACCCCTTAAATAAATCTTTACTCAGAAAATACGAGTTGTGTCAAAAGTGGAAATATCCACTCAACCAGCTTCATTATTGACAAAGGCCTCCTTCAAGGTTGTTGCCTAGCACCTACATTGCATAAAATCTTTTTATCTGAGGCTGTAAAAATTCGGAGACGCAAATGGTCTCAAATGACATGTTTCCATACTCCATCCCGTTTCACAGATCACCTAGGGCTGAGCGTTGTTCATAGGCTAATGCGTGTGTTCTGACTTGAATTCAAACAAATAAAAAATTGGCTCACCCAGGGCTGGTGTCGAACAGAGAAGATTCGGAGATTTAATGCCAACCTTAAACGAAGAAAATACTAAAAGAAACCAGAAGCTATCGGAAAGTTTCCATGTACTCGACTGTAAAGTTTAGCGCCGATGTGACGTGGTAACTGAGGGTGCTAAATTTCATGAGTGTAAAGAATAAGTTGTTTACTCTCGGGTGTCAAAGATATTTCCATAGTTAATAATAATAATATGACAATTAAAGTGAATTTTTACTTACAGTATTATTTAAAATGTGTATTATTTGTCATTCTTAAACGAAAGCCTTTGATTTTGTTGGTTGTCAAGGGAACATAAACAAGTCAATTGAATTTTTTGGTCAAGCTGACAAGGCACGCTAGATCTATTTGTCAGGCGAGATGTTTGCTTCACATGATATCTTGGTATTCTCACAATGATTTGTCTTCGTTAATAATAAAAAGACTATTTCATTTGGCACTGACAGCCTTTTTTGCTGCGGAGAAATTATAATATATGATTTACCTTTATTATTATACAATTATTATTGTTGTTAACGTTATTATTATGTTTTGTTATGACTATTACTTACCTTTCAATAGATTTTTCAATTTAACTTCTTAATTTTGAAAAATACATTCCTCCCGCAATCTTTTGCATGAAGTCTATCGGCCATGTTTAAGACAGAGGAAGCTTTCTCAGGAGGAAAGCAATTTATGTTATTAACAGAGCAACCTACATTATGTTTTATTTTCTATAATTATGCATTATCGTTTTGATGATTACGTATTCTTTATTACACTTTACTTTTTATAACGTATTTATTTCACATAAATAAATTTCTGTAAGGCCTATCTGAAGGTGAATCATGTCCATCACTCTGATTCCGGGATCAATGTGTAAAACTTACATGCTTTTGCAAAATGCACTTTTTTTTTCAAAATTAATGTACTCTGAACATAAGAACATAAAAGTTTCCCCTTTTCAGTCACAAAGTAATCTGTGGGAAACTCACGAACCTTTCGAATTGCATTTACAGACATTTTCGGAATGCTGATGTTCAATAGATGTGAACTGCTGCCATTCAGACTATGCACTTTACGTACAAGATGCACATTGTTGCTGGAAATATGTTTAATGAATGCATTGAATCTATTGTTGGATTTTAAACTGGCAGTTTCTTTTCCAAGAATTTTGCCTTTTTCGCTTTTATGCTTAATTTTTTTTTAAATTGTGCTTTATTGGGCTTTGAAACTTATTTTTATTGAAACCCTTAAACGCAGAAAATCATGTTCTGGATAGCAGCCACATGTCTCAACTCCTGTCATTCTCTTTATGCTTATTATGCTTTCGGGTTGCTCTGGTTATTAATTACCCTGGCTTCAGAGTTCCTCCTAATGATTCCCGTCTAGATTGCTGTCATTATGGAACACCTGACGCGACTTATAAAATCAATATCTTCAAGTCTGTGGAAAACCCTTCAGGCAGATAATACTACTTTTACACTGCTCTCGTTCTATAGTGGATAAGACAGATCCTCTGCAGGGCATACGAGGAAGAAAATCTACCTGGAGTAAACCATGTGGAACAATTCAATTCCTCTCTAACCCATGATAACGGTGGAAGTTTGACGTGTACTATTCGTGCCATTTTAAGAAAATCTCGTCCCAAACCATCCTCTGTCTACAAAAGAATATAATATCATTGTTCCCTAATCCGAAAATCTGCACTGACACTGACAAAGAATAGATGCTGTTGTAGCTGCATGGGTTTCCTCAATGTTGCCGCTGTCATTCACTACTTCTCAAGTGAAGTAAATATGCTGTGGTACGCATCTGGCAACATTGTACTGGAATGCAGACAAGTGTGAATACGCCTTAATTAAAGTACCTTTCTACTCACTGCTTGGTAGGTCGAAGAGGATTAGGGTGGCAGCAGGTAGATGCAGTTCTTGGAAAAAAAGTCTTTTAAAAAGTGGCACCCACAATACGTGTGTTATCCAGCTAAGTGGTGTGGTTTACCCCTTTTCACTGACACTGAATGAACAAGTTAAAAGCATTGGAAGGTCGAAGGCTGTGGGAGGGGTAGAATAATACAAGAAAATCATCACGCACGAATGCAATGAGAATCGCGGGTAAATCCTGTCCGTCAGACGGAAATATAGCTTGTTGAACACATTGAAGTTAATCTCGACACAGCACAAAAATAAAGTTAACTGGAATTTCAATTTAGTCTGTATTATTTTATAAATATACACAAATATAATTGACACAAAAATAATTACACAAACATAATTAGGGCAAGGCATTTGAGGAATTTGAATTCTTTTTTACGAAGGTTGAAAGACAGCTCGAATGTATACAAATATGTATATTGAGTTAATTGATTACACAAGAACAATTTGTTTTTGCATTTTCTGCATTTTACCTGATTTTCAAGAGATTTGTAATTTTTCCGGCATTTGAAGGTAATTTTTGGACTTGTAAGGCATCAATTTGCAGTGATTAACATATACGATCCTGCCAGTGAACAGAATGAAAACACATTATATTATGTAACATAACTTGTTTGTATATTGACATAATATAAATGTGCATTGATTAGAAACATAATGTCAATACGGTGCTACGTTCTCGAAAATATATCGATAAACTCGTAATCTCCCGTAGCATTACTTCTGATAATACACTAATTCGTTAGATTACAAACGTATTAATTACCCTAAAGAATGGCGATACAAGGTGATTATTTTAACTGTGTCAATGTTAGAATAATGGAAAGTTTCGTAAGTGATTAGATTACAGAAGGAGAGAACATTAAACAATTGGCCACGTTACAATTTGGTGTACATTAAAATAAATAAAAATGAAATAACGGCCTGAAAAAAATTCGAACAGGTTTTGCCCACTAATTAATTAATTAATTATCTCTGATTTAAAACGATTGAGCTTCTGACGGTTCTTCATTTCATCATACAGTGAATTCTACGTCCAATGTTCCGCATAAACTGTATCCTTCTCCTCTATGCAAACTTCTAGCCTTAGAGATTGGACATCCACTCCGAACCTAAAAACTTTTGGACGAACGAATTACAAAATAGTTTCCCCGTATACCAGCAATACCCCAGAGCCCTTAAGGGCATGCCATGCATTCAATGCAGCGGTTTTAATTTTCACTGACACTAGTGTACATAACATAGTATCAGTACCTTAGGCATTGTTCTGTAACAATTTAATAATTACCATCCTATTATTTCGAGCTTTGACAACGTATATCTGATACTTTATATCCTCCAGGGCTAGTCTGTGAAAAAAAAATCACTATAACGGGCTCCCTTAGAACAACATTTATATTACACAATACAATATGTTATACAACTTCCACACAAGCAGGATACATAAACTAGTTCGTGTAAGCATACAGATAACATAAAACAAGGTAGATTATAATTATACATAATGGAGTTATGTTGAATAAACGCCATTAGAAATATTCTATTTTTCTCTTAAACAAAGCCTACAGTGAACAGCTCCAACATTCTTGAAAAATACATTCAAGATATTTGGAATCCCTCATCTAACAGTTATTTTGGCAACCCTCAGAGAACCCAATGTTATATTGAGGAAGCATATAGATGTCGCAAGCTAAATGTAAATTCAGTCTTTTTACAAAATGCTTAGGATTTTTAGAAAATGCCGGCAAATTATTAATGAAACATCCACTTTGAACTTTGACTGGTTACCCTTAAGGCATATTAAAAAAGACGGAATGTATTTAGTCAGATTGCAGAAAATTTTACATACAAATATTTTCATGGCTACAATTAATTTCCAGGGAATTGTGTTATGTCTCAATTTTTGTGGCTTGGTTCTGAAAGAGCCAATGTCATAAATAGGGGGAGGATTTCTATGACATGTCATATTTTTCCCCATTGCATTATTTCAGGTTTCCGACTAATTTAAACCCGATTCCAAGCATCCTGGTGAAAATGGAACAGCTTTTATTGTGCATATAACTATATATTTAGGAAATTTTCAACTATTGTAGCATATTTAGTATGAATATGCATATTTAGGTCATATTTTTTGCATATTTGTGTGCATATTAAAGAAATTTTGAAGTTTCATATCATATTTTGCCGTTTTTGCATTAAAATGATACTTTTTGAGAATTTACAGATATTTTAAATAATTAACACTATATTTTAACAAAATGTATTGTAATGAAACTTAAAAAAATATACACAATGTGTAAGTGGCAAAGTCATATTTTAAATTTTATTGGTCATATTTCAATGTTTTAGGTCATAAATGCATGCATATATCCTATATTTTAGGTCATAGAAATCCACCCCCTAATTATAACTAATGGCAGCGCTATGCTCCACCCTGAAATTTTGTACCCACTTTTCAGGTTTTATATACGTCCTGAATAATATTAGTTTTTAGTTAGAATTAGTTTTTTTATTATTCACAACTCCAGTGTTACAACGAAGTTCTTTTGTTTTGCTTTTTTTTTCCAAATGTTATAAATCAGTGGCGGCCATGCCCTTGGAGATTTTATCCTGTAACAGGAAAAATTGAATGCCTAGACAAAAATCTCCTAATAAAAGTTGCTTGTATATGTCCCCTCTACACACAAGTAAAATATTTCGGTGTTATTCATGAGCACTCTGTATATCCGTCGTGAATAATGAAGTCATGAAACCACAATGTTGGTACATATAGAGAAAGGAAACATACTGTATAAAACCCCTGAAAAAATTCCTACAATAATTTAAATTAAGCTAAGTCACGTTAATAAATTATTATTAAGCATTGAAATACAATATGCTATTGATATTCCAATTGGAGAGTCATTTTCTCAAAGCTGTTCGCATGAACTCCACTATACAAAGGGAAGCGCTGTACAGGAGCGAACACTTCTCCAACACCGGTGTACTGCGTGCAGTATCCAGGCTACACAAAGGCGCTAGTCCATAAACTTGCATGGGGAGGTAAACACCTCACATTTGGATTCAAACTAGGAACGTTGTGATGGTCCCCTATTTCTCACTCTTACGTAGGTCATGGAGGGCCTTACGTCCACAGGAGGTTAAGGATTCCTGAGTTTTAGACAATCGTCCCATGAAATATTATAACTAGGGGCGGATTTCTATGACATGTCATATTTTTCCCCTTTGCATTATTTCAGGTTTCCGACTAATTTAGACTAAATTTGCATATAACTGTATATTTAGGAATTTTCAACTATTGTAGCATATTTAGTATGAATATGCAAATTTAGGTCATATTTTTGCAAATTTGTGCATATTAAAGAAATTTTGAAGTTTCATATAATATTTTGCCGATTTTGCAGTAAAATGATACTTTTTGAGAATTTACAGATATTTTAAATAATTAACACTATATTTTAATAAAATGTATTGTAATGAAACTTAAAAAATATACACAATGTGTAAGTGGTAAAGTCATATTTTAAATTTTATTGGTCATATTTTAATGTTTTTAGGTCATAAATGTATGCATATATCCTATTTTTTTGGGTCATAGAAATCCGCCCCCTAGTCATAAAACTTGCTTTTGAGATAACTAACTTTGAAGCATTTATAGAAGTAACATTTTTTGTTGAGAACTTTCGACATTGGCCTGGCCTCTAAGGTTTCTGTATTATGTCTATTAATAGCAACAGACATTGGCACTTTTTAGTATACGATAAATAGAGACTAGCCGAGCTCAATAATGCATAAATCTCATTTTTGCAAGAAATTGACATTGGCCTTTTTAGAACCAATTTATGCAAGGTACACTGAAATAACAGCTGGAATTACATTGTTGTAATAGCCTATACTTGTAACACACGTCTCAACTACATATCCAGTAAATAAAGAGGTAAAAATTTGTAATTCACTGCATGTAAACAAACAATTAATGATATGGACAATAATACCCATTCGTACACTCCATTTCTGCAATCCAACACTTTTCCGAAGACGGTCCAGTGGACCACGATCAATATTTGGAATCACAATCACATTATCACAATCAGACTGATTCCTTTCTGGCTTTTTGAATACCTACGCCTGAAGGGTAACCAGTCAAAATACAGAGCTAACGTATTTTATCCCTAATTCTCAGAATGTTCAATTAGTTTTTGTACTGTTTTGTATTCTTTGCCTCTTAGGTAACAAACTATTAAGTTAATTAATATACAGCGTGTCCTATTTATCTTATGCACTTCAAATAACATTCGTGTTAAAACTGGTATTAAAAATATTTTTAATGAAATTGATAAGGGGCTAACGTAAGCATGAAGGTTTGGTTCATATTCCTGCATTATTGTACAAGATACAAGTGACACTTTTTTCAAATAGCACTATGTAATTTAACCATGTCCAATGTGTTACGCTCTTTAAGTCGAGTTCCGAAATGTAACTTGAGATCGTTTTAATTAAAGAAATACATGCTTCCAAAGTGATAATTCTAAATTAACCGAAGTCTTGCACAAGCATACTGCACTGCAAACTGCGAACTATGAACTATATCAAATCAATTGCCACTTCAAGCAACACGAAAAATACGATGAAGACACTTCTTTCCGTTTGTTTCAGGTCATCCAAAGAAACTGTATCTACAATGTCCTTCCAAATAAGAGAACTGAAACCTGACACTTCAGCACTACAGTACCAGCTTGTACTATAGAAGGTTTAAGATAAATTAAATGTTTCAGTTTAATAATCATTCAAAAACTTGCCCCGCTATCTTTTATCTGACATTTAAATTTTGATTTTAATACTAATTTGAATAATACTAAATATTTTAATTAATCATTAGGAAAAAGCTAAAAATGTTTATGGTAGTGAAAAAATCGAAGTAAAGTGGATTTGAAATAGGCATTGTATGATGCATTAAGTATACCCTTATAATCCCATCGTGCTTTTGAAAAGACAGGAGTTTTTAGGCATAAGCAAATACATTATTTTCGTAAAACATAATTTTAATGTTATGTTTATTATAATTATTATTTATAGGAAATTATTAAAAATATAAGAAAAACCTGGCAAACTAATATTTTTTTTCTGGGCATATCGGGGTTAAAGGATTGAAATTAATTTCCTTCTAAGATCAAAATGAAACACTTTCAAGGAAGATATAAATATTTCATCGAGAAATTGGGAGATTATATTAGTGTTTGAGATTTATATGTACATAGCGAAACAGTAATTCCTGCCTTGGTAATTAATATCATTACTAAAAATATTTTATTCGGTACACGTCATTAAGAAGTTACTATCATTCCTGTCAGTTTATCTACTTCTAGACAATTTAAAAATGTTCCGAAATATGTTAAGTATCAACTCAAGTGAAATTTAAAAAGACAAATCCCCTTTGTGTAAGTACCGGTACAGTAAACTGTCACCTTAAGCCTACAAGTGCACAGCATATAACCCGTACATGTGCATAGTTCCACCAATGCATGAAAAATAAAGGATGGGAATATTATTTCACTAAAGCAGAATCTCGTAAAATAAACACTGCCCCGTTCTAGGACAGAAATTGCCATCGCAGAGACAATCACAATAACTCGTAAAAACTTTGGGACAACCAGTGGTATAGAACTCATATTTCCCATTAATATAAATATGTCAAGATCACTCGTAGATGATTGAAAAGTAGATAAAGTCAACATTGGAAATCAATAATGGAACTAGGTCAGAGAATGGAATTCGGATGTCGCGGTATAATGGTGTGAGTGAGATTAACGAAGATGTATTTCCCGCTTTACAATTACCTTTGGCGACATCAAAACAATTTCAATATAAATTTAATTTGAATTTATTTGTCAATAATGTTAAACAAATACTGTATAATTATTTTTCCATTAACGCGCCCTCCCCTAAAAAAAGAGCATATATTTGTATATTTATATATTTGTTATGTTACAGATAATAATCATTATGAGCACGCTGAAGTCTGTCGGTACGGTAATAGTGCTGGTATAATTACTATAATTATTATACATTTCTGTGGAAGTCGTAGATAATGATTTTGGAGTCATCGCTGTGTCTACATCATACCATGGATTCGTTCTAGACGTAGGTGGGAGAACAATATTAGAATAGATTTAAGGGAAGCAGGATTTGCGAGGGATGATTGGATGGTGTTAGCACAGAATAGGGTTGAATGGCGGGCTCAGGTAAGCGCGGCAATGAACCTTCGGGTTCCATAAAATATATAATATTCCTTTATCTTGCTGAGGAATTGTCTATTGCCATTGAGTAAGTAAGTTAGTTAGTAAGTATGGAATATATCCTCTTGGATGTACAAATTATTCCGTTTGTATCAATTGTAGAAACTTCCTATTTGAACAAAAGCCTTGTGTGTTATAGAGTTACACAAATTATATTTTATTCGTTGAACTGACGTAGAAGAACGTGGGTTTCACCGCAATTTACGTAATGAATTCAGGATAAATAAACGGATTCTACGCACAATCGTGAACCGTATAATGCAGATTTTAATCTATTTCATTTTATGAGTTTCCCCCCCCCCCCCGTAGAAATGCTGTTTCATTCAGGAACACACACGTCACTAAAAACGTTACAATCAACTCAGTAGCGGAATGTCATTTAATTTAACACCAAAAACAACGAAGCGTTCAACATAACTGCCACACAAAGTCATTTTGACTTTTTTGCCTGGTATTTATTTTTCTCATTTGCATTGAACACACAATTTGCAGACCGTAGTGTTTCACCAGGTGTAGAAGCATCTGCGAATTTTTCACACTCTATACCTAAGCATTGTGCAAACGTTTACAAATCGACGTGTCTAATTTCAGGACATCTGTGATGTATATTTTCATATATTTTAAGTTTATTTTCAGTTTTCAATTATCGTTTGAATGTTATGACAGTACCATGTCCAATTTTTATTTCATGTTTACCATTTTCAATATTACATTATGCAACGAGCCTATATTGGCATTTATAAGATACGAGTATTTTTATGAAACGAGAAAATTAAATTTCTTAATTTTCATATGAGTATCTTAATTACCATTATAGGTAAGATACATACGGATGTGTTTGTTTGACCTTAATTAAATATTTAGGCTTTGATATTTTAGATTAATAAAAAAACTAAATCGGCTGACCGCGGCATTCAGCTATTAGCAAGTTCTCATAGTTCTTGTCTTCTGTGATAGATGGCAGCTGATGGCGTAAGGTGAAGTCGAAGCTAGTTCTAGGAAGATTTCTTGGATGGAACGGATTTTTGCAAGACGAGATGAAGTCAATTCAGTGTAATATTAAAATTAAAACGATAAGAATCCATTTAATTTTAAATGCAGGTTGCTTAATACGCAGTTTCATTTGCTGCTCTCAAGGTTTCAATATCGTTCCATGTTCGATAATAATCTATACATATCTGTGTTGTAACGAAAATCTCTATCGTAATGGATATCATTATGATACCGTCGTGTCACATGTAATAAGCGTATTGTTGTATGATCGAAGAAAAAATAATTTGCAGTTCCCATGGAGTAAATGTTATTTCGCAAAGCACACCGGAAATCCTGTTGGATAACCTGTTCCCGATTCACAAATTAGCTTTCCTATTTCTGTTCTGACTTCCTAAATGTGGCGTAAAAGCTATTAAAAACTTACATTTGTGTTCAATTTCCTCAATTATATGCTGTATATTCCCATAAAGAAATGCATCGAAAATACAAAATCTCCAGAGAGCTGGATGAAATTTTCACCACATATAGCTTCATGTGTAATAGACAGGATGAGTGGAATAGTCGTTGTAATTTAAATGTGAATCTAAATACATGGAATAGCTTGTAGTCAGGAGGTATACCCGGCAGAGAGCCAGGCCCTATCTTTACGTGACTTGAGTTTCGTGGCATCTGCAGTTAGCTTGTTTAATATGCATGTATGAATTTGCCTCACTTTCATCCAGGCCCTGTTTCTGTGGGGTCACATTTCCCAACATAAGAAGTGCAGACGGAGAAATTGCATGTGAAATTGCCACGTCGCGTTGAACAGAATGGGTTCTGTACCTCGACTGGAACATGACCTAACAACCCCCATTCCCCAGCAACCTATGGTTCAAATCCACACCTCCATAGCTACCAAAAGGCGCACGGCTTCCCCTTCAATTTATGTATTACTGATGCTACAAACTAGGGATGTTTTGAACACTGTATTCATGTGCAAATTATTAAAATCTTCCTCTATCTCCAGTACGTGCTCCACTGAACTTAGTTCGCATTTCGCAACTTGTATTCTAAAAGGAAATATAATAATAATAATAATAATAATAATAATTACAATAATAATAATAACAACAATACCAACAATCACATTAATAGTGATGATAATTGTGATGATAATGATGATAGTAATAATAATAATAATAATAATAATAATAATAATAATAACAATAACAATACAGATCTTATGCAAATCTGACATAACTTCCTCTGCCTGAATAAAACTTAGCCTCTTAGGCTCTTAATATTACATGTAAATTGGTTGTGAAAATGAAGTGAATGTCGTTACCACATCACATGGCATCCCCGGTGAATACACAACCCCAGTGGCGGCTCGAGAAATGTTGAGCTAGCGTGCTGCATAATGAAAGTAGTAGGCCTATATATATTCATTTAAATGGGCTAGGAAACAGGAAAGGCAACAAAAGAGAGAATTTCTAATTTCACACCCGCACATCCATGAATATTGGAAACGCCTTATTTTCTTCCCTTTGCTGCTTGAACAATCGTTACAGTAAAATTTGTTCTTCCTGGTGGCACTGGAGAAACGCGATTCAGAGGAAGGGCATTCAGAGATTGGAGTTTAATTCAGAGAGACAAACCATCTTCCCCTCCCACCAGTCATGACAGCCGGAGCCGTATACCTTAGTTAGCGCGATGTGGCTCCCTTGAATATTGCCGTAAGAATGAAACATCACCCCTTAAAATCTGTGGTGTAGCCAGAAAATAATTTCGGGGATGGTCGAAAGTGTCGGGGGGTTTTGGGGTAGCCTATGAAGCGCTCAGTTCCATGCAAATATTTTCTTTAATATTAGTTTAGAATACGGCACCTGTACGGGAAGAGAGGGTAAATTTACTTGTATCACAAGTATGGCGTAACATAAAGACTAGAGCACTAAGGGTTGAAAATGACTCTTATATGAGTCGAAATGCATCCCCAATAAATCTAAATGACAGAAGAAGAAGAGTTCCAACGTGTGCTTAATAGCGTCCACAGACAAGAACACATATTTCAAGAACAGTGCGCTATAGTGTAAACTACTGTGAGTAATATGTAATAATTTTAACACATGAAGAGAAGTTTGATTACTGTTTTTAAAGCATGTTAATTTTACTACTTGACGCCAAATGTTGGACACTCTTGCAAAGAGTAACTTGATATAAATAATATATGGACTATTTCAGTGATTTGGACACGACTCTATGTGTGTAGGGATGCAGTGAGTGTTTTAATAATTACGTACGCTTGTGTGTTTTATTAATTTTAATGTATAAAAAGACGGCACACTTTGAATATATATGTTTTAATCAAGGACTATTGTTGATTGTTTACGACAATTAAAAGAAAACTTGTACTTTTACTCCTGCAATTATAGTTAACCACAAATAATTTTCTTCTTCTTCTTCTTCTAGTTTCATTTAAACATTAATGAGGGTATAAGATGGTTCAAAAGTATATTTTCACTCTATTATTTACTGTCTATTCTAATAAAAGCAGCGTAATCAGAAGACTCATTTATTGAAAGAAATGCTAGTGATGGTGAATTACTTCAAGTGGTTCTTCAGTTACTCTTACTTCTCAGTTTTCGAACTAAAAGTGCATTTTTTCTGACCCATCCTTAAGTCGTGATATTGAACAAAGTGCAAGAACAGTTGAACGCCAGATTAAGCACCAGCTGTAAATAGGCCTCGACGCATTAGTTTGCTGCAAATGTAAGTTTCTGCATTGTATAATACTATTTTAATGATTCTCATAATTTACAAGATCTGAAGCCTACGATCCCCCCCCCCCCGGAGGAAAGTAACTGTATTCGGCACTGTTTGTCACTCTCTTTGGAGGATTCAGTCATGTTTTGACATCACACCACTAGAGGGTAGGCGGGTAGGACCAAATCAGGGTTCTTGGACGAAATAACTATGAAGACAATACCCCCTCTTCCGAGAATGAAATACGTCTGGTTTTAGTTGTTTCATGAAGAAAACGTCGTTCTCAAGTCTTGTTAACCCTTTATGGCATTTTTAACATTATTAAAATAGTAATATTATATTATATGAAAGAAGGAGCATTTCTTACAACAAAAAAGAATAAATCCAGTTAAAGGAATTTACTCAGTGCAAGAAACTGACGCCGTGGTAGTTTTTAAAACTTATTTCGCAAATGAGATTATCTCTGTGCAGCTACTTCTGCTAACATCACTTCTTCCTGGATTATATTTGCGTCATGTTCCAAGAAAGTGGGAAGCAATGTCATTTATCATGAAAGTACAGAAACAATGGAAACCATCTTATTCATTTTATTACGCTAGTATCTTGAACTGAAAGAATTAGAAATTTCCGGGAGAAATTATGAAGAATCAACATCACAGATCCAGTGCATTCATGCCAAATGTTCCATTGAAATTTCCGTTGTGCAGAAAATTAGTGGGTGGGACTGAATTCTTAATTCCTTTGTTTACATAAAGTCATACATTTCTACACCAATTTAATCACATGTTGTTTCAGCATGAAAATCGTCTTGTATGTTTTCGAAGAATGTTTGGGAGAATTTCACTTGACACGGACACACAATTGCATAATACCTAAATTAAATAAGAAATATGTAACATATAGACCTGCAAGATTTTCTTATATATACACATATGACCGCCGGCGTGGTCTTGTGGTTAGCGTCGCTGACTACTGATCCGTCGGCCCGGGTTCGATCCCCGGTACCTCCTCGGATTTTTCTGAGGTAGGGAGATCTGGCCGGGGTTCACTCAGCCTCGTGATTCAAATTGAGGAGCTACTTGATAGAGAAGTAGCGGCTCCGGTCATGGAAACCACCATGCTGACCACATATGCCCCCCAATCCTGCCATCTGCCTGTGGTAGATGACGCAGCGGTCGGGTGGTAGGCCAAGTCCCTACAGGGATGTAGCGCCACGGAGTTTACATACACACACGTATATATATATATATATACACATACTAATATAAATACTATATTATACTCTTTACCAAAATCTTGTAAAATAGAACACACGAATAGTAGAAATAATTGAAAAAAAAATACTATTGTTAGAGACATCACAAAACGAGTAAGAGTAAGATATAGTTAAAACAACTATACTGATGTGAATATCCATTTAATGGGGAAAATAAGCCGACAGTTTGCATTGTATTATTATACGATTCTGTTCTGTCGGAGACCGCATTTACAGTCACAGAAACACTGCCACTTCAGTTCTTGGAATACAAACAAGTAACCAATTCTATTCAGTATACTACAGATTAGGATTTCCATGTTACCAACTAACAAACCAAAACAAATAAAAACATGTTCCCAAGTCCTGAGAAAAACCGTTCTTTGTGCTTCTCTTAATAAGTTGTAGCTTATTTAATCTCTTCATGATGCTAACATTATTTCGAGGAATATCTTGATCCGCGTCAACGTTGTAGGGTCATAAAAACTCTCTGCCTTTGTTGCCTTTCTATTGTATATTCCACTAGTTTCAATAAGGATATAGTATACTACCTCAATAACGTTACATTTATTACAATTCTACTGCACACTCATGCTTGTTAAAGATGGTGTACTAAGCGTCTTAGCATCTGGATGTAATTCTGTATGCGAATTCGCATTTCTTCAAATTCCTTCGAACTCCCCTGATTCTTAATAAACTTCATTATGAAGCTTAGATAATTTCAACTAGTATAGTATAATTCAAATTTATGGTATAGGTTCCACCTATATAGGCCTACTAGTAGTTTGTTTGAACACCATATATGCTTGAATCCGATTAAGATTGTTAGGAGTTATTTTTATCTTCTAACCTGATTCTATTTGGAACTGTTCACAATACACAGTGTTAATCTCGTACCGCGTAAATAATTCATACTGTTCATGTTTTCACGATTTAAGGTTATATTTGTTTACATTTGTGAATACGATCTTATATCAGAAGAGTACAACTACCTAGTCTTTCTACTTTCTTACCTATATTTTCTATCTTCGAAAATGGTGTGGCCAACTGCCCCTATGTCCTATGGCAATCTCCCCCTGACACCTTATTTAAATGGATGCTATAACTGAAATAAAAGTCAGGAAGTAAACATGGTCGTCTCCCCCCGCGTGGTCATTGGTTCAAAGAGATACAGCAGTAGGTACCTTGTTGTATATTGCGTTATAATGGTGGGAAGCGTATTTTGGTGAGGTGAGCGAACCTTATATATTTCACTTGTATTACGTGTTCTGTTCTAAACGTCTTAAGGGGGCCACTTGCTAAAACCACAAAATTCAATGTCGGCTTGTAACCACGTATTCGCAGTTGTCTGATTAATTAGGCCCGCATGTTCATGACCACGTACAAAATAAATATTTACAGTGAACGGAAGTATGTGTGAATTTTTATCTTGTTTACCGTTTTGTTTTTAATTTTTACTTATTACAAAGAAACACCCATGCCCAAATCGGGTCTCGAACCCACAGCCTCCTTCACCACGGCTCCAAGGTAGCACGCCTTAGCTATTCTTCGGCTAAGGAGACCGGCGAATGGTCACTGTATGATGAATGGAGCTTTGGTGAAATGATATATAGTAGGGAAAACAGGAACACCCCAAGAAAACCTGCCCCACCCCATTTTGTCCACCTGAAATTCCACATGGATCCACCGAGATTCGATCACAGCGGTGGAAGGCGAGCGGTCTAACCACTCAGCCACACCTCAGCCATGGAGGCGGCTTAAAACGTTGCCATGGCGGGGATTGAACCGTGGGCTATAATGGGTAGTCATAGAGAAGGGACGTGACCGTGGTATTGATTACGTAGATGAATGTTGTATTATAATACACTTTCATGAATTGAGTAACCACTGTGCAATTACTATAAAAATTCACTACGTTTACTTACTCAAAACAGAATGAACTGGACAGAGAAACACGTGTTCAGGACAGCAAAGATGACTTACCTGTGAAGGAAAAAAGACACACATTACACACCTCCCTATTTAATAACAGAATTAGGCCTATAATATAATTTATGTGATAAATACTTTATTCTTAGAATATTCCTGATTGATTGGCCGATTTTTCCTGTGCACCCCATTCTGGGGTGTAGGGCATCCGAGTGATGTTCCTGGTACCTAGGTTAATTCTGTTTCTCTTATTTTTCAAGAGAGGGCCGAGGGACAGGTGGTAAGGCCATCGCCTGACAAGCCCCCTCAGGAAACTAAGATATTACTTGGACGTGAAATTGCCGAGGAATTTTGTCCATATGCTTTAACTTAGGCTTGGAGTTATTTTACGTAAATCTATGATATGGACCCCCAGCTTAACGTCCCTCCCGGAGGACTTCGTGCCCAGGATTTTTACGTCCTGAAAAATCCATCGACCACGGTCGGGTTTGATCCCGCGGACTTCGGATCTACAGGCGAGCACGCTACCTCTACACTGACCTACACACACGGAAAATAAAAATCGTGTAATTTTCCCTTTTTTAATATAAAAGTGTTCGTAGAATTAATGCCATTAGGTTTTGTTACATTGTCAACTTCGGAATAAATGCAGTTATCCCCTCAGAATTTCCTCTGTTTTGAATGTAATTTTAAAAAAGGAATTCCATGAAAACGCCAACGATATGCATGAAAATAGCATTTTTAAATCTGTTAGATTGTAATTATACATAGGCTACACATGCCGCAATTAAGGTTTCCATGTTGAAAAGCCTATTATTTTCACTTTCTAGATGGTGAAACCTCTGTGAAGTTGACTGGCTTTGTTGGCCAGATAATAAAAGTTCAAGAGAATAAACCAAAAGCATTTAAATTTCTTCGCAACAAAAGCAGTACTTTAGGTTACCGGTACTGGGTGTAGGAAGTTCAAATTTCCACCATGACATTATGAATGGAAATAGGATGAGAAACACTGGAATCAGTAGCCTTCATGTTGATCCCATGGTATGACAAATGTCTCAATTCCTGTGGCGAATATGTTGAAAAATAGCTGAACACCTGCTATATCTGTTGCAATAAATATTTCCATGAAATTTTGTTTTGTTTGTGTAAACGGTCCTAGGGAAACATACTTTATGGACGCGTCTCGTGTGTTATTTATGCAAATTGGAAGAATGAAGTATGTGTTAAACAGTCCCTGTTAAAGGGGATTTGAAGGACACACGTTAAGATTTAACTATCCTCTGCAAACGTAATTATACCTAACCCTTTCATAACCACATCCCCCGCTCTATCGACCCGCGTTCTCTTTGCATTGTAAATTCCTCACCTGTGTCTTCCTTGATGATGATTCAGTTACCTTCACAGATTTAGCGCCTCTCCTTTTTAAAACTTAGGCTAAGCAATCATTATTCTGTATGTTATTCCTTCACTAATAGAATTTAAGATTCAAATTTCAAGCAAAATCTTCGACGAGTTTTTACTTTCGAAATGGCATTGGGTAAGAAGTCAAATGAATTAACTTATTTCATCAACGGCATTCTCTTATTTTATATTTCTTTCTCGTTCGTGACTCGTTTTCAGTTTCATCCACTTATTTATTCCTCATCGGAAACCTACGGCACGGGAACGATTTTCAATGGCTCGCCGAGTGAATTCAATTCAGTGCCCTATAAAGGGTCATGTTTCATAGAACTTTTACACTCATATTATTAGCAAATACATAATAATATTAGTTATTGTTATTAGTCTTCTGTTTCATAAGAATATTTTCTAATAATATTAGTTATGAGTTCATGACTCTAAAATATTAGTAACTATTGCTAATATTATTAGTAAATTGTTTCATTAACTGCAAAACTAATGAAATTTACTCATAATATTAGGTATTTTTCTATAAGTGGTTTTTGGACCAATAAATTATTCTCAAACCCATGTAATTCAGATTTTGGAACCTTAAATTTGTGGAAAATGAATCACTCTGATTTAATTATACATTTAGAAAAAGGCTTACGTGCGCTATCAAAGGAATTAGGATTTGAGGTTAGATTTTAGTACATTAGCTTACTGCTATCTTCAGTAAGCGCCTGGCAGGTTTATTCATTTCTTAGAGCTAGTTATTATTTGTTACATTTATATGTGCTGGCCGTGCTGCTTTGAAATAGTACTGACAAAAAGACTAAAAAAGACTATGAAGGAAAAAAAAAACACAAAAACAACAATCCAGACATAACCTCCAAATCAATCAGCTGACCAGTGAACTAATAATATTAGTAAAGAGATTTCATGGGTAGTGTTCATATCTCTATGAAACAAAATTTTGTCAACTAATAAACTGTTATGAGTTCTAATATTATTAATTAATATTATTAGCAAGTTCTATGAAACATGGCCCAGGCATGAACTCTTAAAAATTGGTATTTCTTATTCAGAGGCATATATTTCTTAAATATTCTTGCTGTTACGTCCCTTGAAAATGAGAGGTTAGAATTGCGAGACTGTAACACCTGTGCACCGAGAAGCTGAAAGTTGCCAAATACACACCTGACACTGAATAACTAACCAAAAAGAAACGAGGACAATAGAACCATTCATTGACTTAGATTATTGTAATATAATCTATGAGTAATCACTGTAGAATTTCATTAGTGCGTTCTGTCTTTTCGTTACTTAAATTATTAAATTAAAAATTTAAATTAACTAAAAATTTATGCGTTATGAAACTATACAGAATGGTAATTATACAATCAAAATTCAAAATTCAAAAGAATGTACATTTGCAGAAATATATGTTGTGTCGATATTCATAACAAAATACTGTGTCCTTTATAAAATGACCATTTCATGCCCAACCTGATCTTCCTTATTTAATGATCGTCTGCAAGTGACCCCTCATCACTAAAGTCGTTCGAGCTTATAAAGGCAGTAGGCCTACAGAATCTCACGGTTCGAGAGGTTTGATAATTAACTGGCAGGAAATAGCATGAAACTGCCAATGATGTCATAAATAGACAGAGTAATAGCATGGGATGCAAATTATTTAAACAGTTAATGGATATCGCGTTTATCATAGCCACGTGGGAATATGTTCGGTTCACCACAGCAAACTACTAATATATCGTAATTAAGAAAGAATTAACGAGCACGTGCAATCAGTGATGACGTTAATGACCTCAAACCGGACAACTATCATATTGCATTGATCAACTGAAGTGGTCAACGGAAGATAGTGCTAACCCTCTTTCTGTAAAAGTTGAGTTTGTTTTTAAAGTCACTATTTACTCCAACGAGTCTGAGCGTAGGCTAATTATGTCAGTATGTCTTGTTAGTAACATAATACGCATCAAAAGAAATAAAAAACAAGATTTGCAGATTTGAGCTAAATTAAAAAATGTAATATCTAAAATGAGGTTTGTATGGGTTAGCACTATCTTCCGCCGATCCCTTCAAGTCATAAGTCTAACATACGCTATCCAAACACAAACATGTACTAAGTACTTTAGGATATTTTCCCGAGCTACTAACAAGTTGGTGGATTGGATTAATTCCGACGTTTCGAAACCAATCTGAGGCTCCATTGTGAAGGAGTAATTATATGCTATTATGTAACGATAATGCACTCATATTTCAGAGACACGGGAATTAACTACATTGCAATGACTAAGTATTTGTAACTAATTGCATGCCATATGAGCGATGAGTATAGGCTTCGGCGGTTAGATAAAAAAGTAACGTGATTAAAAAACAGGCCGTTGAAGGCCTTACGGTCCAGATGGTTGAGACTTCCAAGTTGTCAATCTTACGCACCGGTTCCCTTTACTCACAGGAATGCTCCTGTTACTTATTTGTGTTAGAAGCTGAGTAGACCCCAGGGCCATTGAAAAACCAACGACCTTATCGGGGATCAAACCCGCGACCCGGTTTTTAGCGCAGTGCCTCATTTAACTATGTCACGACATACCCTTCGGCCGTCAGATAGAGTGAATAATAAGTAAGTAATATATAAATAACAAACAAAAAATGGAAAAGAAACAAATGGAAAACAAACATACGGAATTTTGTATGGGTTAAAATCTCTATATGAAATAACAAGAAGCGTACGTATGAAATAATAAATAACTTATAGATCGTAAGACAGATAAAAAAGAAGCCTGTGATGAGACAATTTTGTTATATTTGTAAGAACGAAAACAGAGAACAAAACTGTCTAGGAAAAGTGCTTCAGCCCTATAGAAGCTGAAATAAAGAAAAGTTTATAAGCAAACATACTCAAGGAAAGCTTCAATGAAATCGAAGAAAATTTTATCCAAGATGAAAGAGGTTGGAACATATCGAAAGACAGGCAGTTATACTTTTCATGTCTGAGATGTCTATCTACTCAAAACACAAAGAGTTTAAATGATGAATTGTAGCCTATGTTGCTGCACGGATAAATTTGAATACAACACATTATTATTTCCGCGTAGAAAATAAAACCAGGTTTCAGCACTCCGGTTGAATGCAAGGTGAATCATGCATTCAGTGTAACAAAAAGACTGTGAAATGTAAATCTGCATTACGTTCATGCTTTCTATAGTTTATCTTCAGTAATTTCCATTTACAAACTCAATTGCCCCCTTTCATTTCCCATTGCCCCAGCAAAGGAGACCGGCTACTGGGGACGCTTCTTCAACTATTGGGCTTTTATCCTTGACGAGTATTGTATCCTCTCTTTCCTCTTGCTAGACTATACCTTTCTTCTTCAAATGTTTATCCTGAAAAACACGGGTTTTCTTCAGGTTCTGTCCCACAGTCAGTTTGTAAGTCTGTTAATCGCAATTCTTTTATATCATCCTTAACTTCTGTCAGCCAAATGATAAAGATTATTTCGGCAGTAAGTTCACATACGGTGGAAATTTTTTTTTTTTCACATGACCATAGAAAGCTATTTTGTTTCTCCTATCATCTCCGTGGTAGAGCTAGTTGCTGTAAATTTACTAATATTAGGTCTATTTATAATATTACAACATAATTTCTATATGAATGGACGTGCGAATGCAAATTCTTTAAAAAATAAACATTCCTTAGTAAATTTGCAAATCAAAACATGATTGTTGCATAAGTTGAATTAAATGCAACAAAAATAATTATGTTTCGGTTAATATAATTAAGATGTAATTCACCATTTCCATAACTTTAAGAGGGAACATACAGATTTGGGTACTGAGAAATAGGAGAAATTTGTAATTTTTTCTCAGCAATTACATACTATTTTCAGAAATAATGAAATTTTTACCGTTTTGGGTAATTGCCATTACAAAATGGCAGCCACCTCCGTGATAATTTCCACAGATGTATTTTTTTTAAATTCTTTATTCTATCTATTTGTAGATATCATATGAACAACTTAATCTACAATCTTTGGATTATCTATGAAGAGTACCTACTTTTTATATATTCTTTTAAAATAGAAATGTATCTTTAAGTATAAACTATTAGTGTTAGATCAATGATTGTAGATTGTGTTGTTCACATTATTTTCCCCCAAAAATAGATCCCTAATCCTAAATAGAAAAAGAATCACTCAGAAATACTGATATTTGTGGAAACGACATTTCAGTGAGTGGAAGATAAGGCCTTAAGGCTACCAATTTGTAAAGAGAATTACCTGTAACTGTAATAGTTTAATTAATTCTGAAAATAGCATGTAATTGTACAAAGAACATGTCAGATTACGAGGTTGTACAGCAATACATTGCCTAGAAAAATAGTAGGCCTAGTCAATTTAATGTTGGTGCCATATTAAGAAGGCCTCGTCCCAAACCATCGTCTATCTACAAAAGAATATAATAGTATTGTTCCCTAATCCAAAAATCTGCACAGACTTCGACACCGACAAAGAACAGGTGCTCTTGTAGTCGCGTGAATTTCCCCAGTGTTGCCGCTGTCATTCACTCCTTCTTAAGTGAAGTAAGCGTGCTGTGGTACGTATTTGGAAGCATTGTATTGAACTGCAGACATGTGTGAATACGCCTAATTACCTTTCTATTCACTGATTGACAGGTTGAAGAGGATTAGAGTGGTAGCATGTTGAGGTAGTTCTTGGAAAAGAAGTATTTAAGAAGTGGCGTCCACAATAACTTATTCCTCCTTGCCCAAACATGTATGACCCTCTTAAGAAAAAAAGTGTTTTGAATTTCAGTAGCCTTAGCCTATTCAATTAAATGTTAAATTTAGAATATGGTTTTATCATCATATCACTCATACATTTTGTGGGTATTCCTTAAGCATTGAATATTTAACAAGTATTGACACAACATACGCCTAACTTTATACAGAGTAGTTTTAAAACATTTGTTTTCTAGAAATGGGTGTAACATGGCTTATGCCTGCCCTATTTCCAACCCCTCATATCACATGAAACATACACTTCATGGGAATGGAAATAAAAATAGAAGAATAATGACATTTGTTCTCCTTTCCTATTGGTCACTGATGTAGCCAATTTCTTCCACTCAGCAGCTCTCACCAGAGCAGACAGTGTTATTGCGAATGGAAGAAATGCTTTCACTTGAAGAAAAAAAGTATTTTCCACGTAGGTGCAATCGAGGTAAAAATTTAGTTTCTTGTACATACAGTACTTGAATATATATAACCTCTTCTCAGCTACTGACGTACAAATTCGTCACCTGAATTTTTTATATAAAACTAGAGATATAAAATTAATAGAGTATTAATTTATAGAAAATGTGAGGATTTTGATTATTATTTGTAGAAAGCAGCTATTCTATTGAAATTTTACTCATCTACTTCAAGCTTAAAGCTCACTGATGATTTCACTTGACTTATATTAGTATATAAATTCAGCTATGAAAGGGTTAAAAACTTCAAATGCATGGGTGTTGCGCTGTTAACTCTAGTGTAACTAATTACACTGAACTTGCCTGTCACATACGACTAGCCAGTTTGATCTTAACTTCGGACTGAAGCTTAATGAAACAACTTATTTTGTAAGTTATTTGCATTAATTTTCTTTTTCTTCTCCTGGTTGAGAGGAAGATAAGGCCTTAAGGCCTTAACTCTGCCAGGTAAAATTATACATTATTATTATTAGTATTATTATTATTATTATTATTATTATTATTATTATTATTATTATTATTATTATTATTATTATTATTATAACTTCACTCTCTTGTGATAGTTCATTTACAACCACCGACTTGGTATTTTGTTTGTGATGTACAATAAATTCTTGTTTTATGAAAACTTTGATCTCAAGCGCACTATGATCAGTTCACACTTTTTTTTGTCATTGCACAGGATTTTGCTTCTTCCATCTTTGTTTTGGGAATACAAGTACTGGACTAATCTCTTTAAATTTTTTAGACGAACTCAATAAACAGCATGCCACACATCCTTCGTAGTATTCTTGCTTCGTATTTTAAGGGAATATAAGAATACTATGGAAAAAAAATCCTCTGACACTGGGACTTGAACCTATGGCCGGTCATGGGTTGACCATGGTTCCATGGGTTCGAGTCCCCGTGTCAGAAGAAATTTTATCCTATAGCATTCTTGTGTAATGTCAAACAGAGACAATATTGTGTGGTTCATGAGTACATATTTCCGTCATGAATACATATTACCATTCATATTTCAAAATATGGAATCGTTATTTTTAAATATTTTTTTAGAAAATCTCTTCTCTTGGATGAATTCTTTAGAGAAAATTTATAAAGGCATCAGAGGTCCATGTGTACTTGAGTTAATGCTAATTATGTCCATAAACGGAAGCTTATGAAAATTAAATTTTAAATCATTAATGTCAATATACTTTGTGAAGAAAGCAAGGCCAAAGAGGTTTCTGCAGGGAAAGAAAAAACGAAACTTAGTTACAGTACAGTCCTTGTGGCGCATTAAGGTTCATACAGGAACAAGCTGAACGGACAGGAGATCAAATTTACGTGAAGGATGCTGGAAGTCTGGCCTCCATATTTGCATCATTTGATGTAAGCTAAGTAAGTTACACAACGTGTAGGGTACTTCGCAAGACCATCGTTCAAATATAGCTCTGACATAGTTTCTTTCACTAGATCTGGTACGTTTCAAATGTCGGATTTGTAAATCGTGTAAACTGTCTCATAACCTGTGAGTTCGTGCTTAGAGGACTGAAGTACCGGTAAGTAAATAAAGCAGATAATTCACTCACTCAAAATAGAACATCGTGCGAGGGGAAACATGCTCATATAATTTTTATTTCCCTGTTAGATCCTGTCATACTGAATTGCTTCCACTACTTTACTATTGCTTTTGACTTCTGTGCACTCATAATATTGTGGGCACAATGCGATCGCGCCAATTTGAAATGCTTTCGCGCTACAGTGTGTATGCGCTATAATGCGATAGCACCACAACGTTTTTATGTGGCAGAAGAAGGCTGTTAGCTGTATAACTGGCATTAGCCCAAGAGAATCTTGCAGAGAACACTTAAAGAAATTAAACATAATTCCTACCTAGTATATATACTACAGTCTCTTTCATATATTAAAGAAAATATTTTAGATTTTAACCTAAGATCTGACGTACATATATATAACACAAGACAAAAAAGTCTTTTGGACGACGATTTTACTACATTGACTAAAGTAAGTAATAGTTTTAAGTACGTAGGTATGAAACGTTTTAATAAGCTTCCACCAAATTCAGAAACATGTCCCCATAGATTCTAATCAGTTCTGCAAGAATGGATTTCTATGCATGCATTTTATAGTATAGAAGAATTTGAATCTTGTGAGGAAGTTATTGTATTTTAATCTTAGTTATAGATTGATTGTAACTGACGCTGTCTATTGCTGATCCTCTGCTTAATGGCGAATAAATATTATGATTATGAATATGATTATTCACAAACCACTCGAAATTTTGAAAGGGAAGTTAGGTTCGTACAGTCCTGCCATCTGGCTCAGTGTTAAATGAAAAATGACAGACGCTTGGAGATACTATTTATATCTAGGTCACCTATAATGTATACATCCAGCAGGTTCAATACAGTTTCGCCAGTATAGCGATGGAAGTTGTGGACAAGGGTGTAATAGAGGTTTGACTTGCTTGTGAAAGATGGTTATACGTTTAAAATCTTGTAATGAGAAAATAATAAGTACTAAGGACTTAATGGAGGAGAATGAAAATTATAGTCACAACAATGGAATCAACGAGAGGAGTTTAATACATCGAATGGTTCGCGCATCGTGTAAAAGAGGTGCTATGCTATTAATAATTACACGAAGCTCTAACTAGATCACTAGCCTACCAACCTAAACTCAAACACATAAATTACATAAACTGCCGCAAACGTGTTTTCCCGAATATTGTACATATCTACCATTTTATGAGAATCCCTGTGTCAAAGGAGCTTTCCTTCTAAAATATTCTCCTGTAATGTTCAACCGATCCTCGTTAGACTCTTATACGAATGAAGGATTTGAAGGAACAACGCGTCTGTGTGGAATTTTGCGTGAAACTTGAAAAAAGTTGACGTGGAAACGAAGAGGCAGTCGTCACAATGGGTGGGGAAAGGGTCTCCTCGACCAAAGAAAGCCCGGATGAGTCGGTCGAACATCAAGGTGATTTTAGTCGTGTTTTTTTCTATCTCAAAGGGGTTGTGCACCATGAATTTCTACCACGTGGTCAAACGGTAAACAAGGAAGTCTACCAGAAATTTGTAACATGATTGAGAGATGTTGTGCGTAGGAAAAGACCTGAAATGTGGGAGAATCAATCATGGATGTTGCACCATGACAATGCACCAGCTCACAATTATCAGGCCAAACATGCCACTTCTGTTGTGCCCCATCCACTCTATTCTCCAGACTTGGCCCCTCCAGACTTTTTTCTTTTCCCACAAATGAAAACCACTTTGAAAGGGTGTCGTTTTCAAACAAGAGAGGAAATTCAAGACAATGCGACGAGAGTTTTGCGCGCCATCAGAGAAAGTGCATTCCAGCAGGCATTCCAAAACTGGAAGAAGCGATGGCAACGGTGCATTGATAGTAGAGGAGAGTACTTTGAAGGAGTCTACTGTGTTTGACAATAGCCAGATTCAAATTAGCTGTCGTCACACACGAAGCGTGCTATTCATTGTGCTACCATGTCGGATACGTAAATGTAATACGTAAGGGACTGATGAGGCCAGACCTCACAATACCGCTTATCGCAATGTACATGCTTGCTCGTACTGATGTCACGCCTCGTATGATTAATAGCAACTGTTGCGATTTCGTACCAAAACATGTTCTTGTTCCACTGAATTGTCATTCCTGCATTAGCGCCATTTGATACTAGTTACATTTGCCTGTCGGAATAAAGTAATATTATATTGGTTCAAAATAATTTATTTACATTAAAAAAAGTCGTCATTCATCTCTTGCCTTTGAACCAATTGAGGGAGGAGGGGATAAAAGTTCTATCGATTTTGGTGAAAAAAGACATTTTCATATGAAATAAATTAAAACTATGAACCCTCATTAATATAACGATAAATAAGTACAGCCCTACAGCTCCTAAACGCCGAAAATTACATGTTAGTTAAAATACAACGAAATTTTGAAGAGACGACTAATGGAGTTATGGAAAGGATGTAGGACAGACAGTTAAGAGAAGATGTCAAAAATGCTCTAAGAAATTGTGAAAACTGATTAAACAACAACAACAATAATAATAATAATAATAATAATAATAATAATAACGGCAGAAACTTTTCCTGTATGCTTTTTAAACCATCCTTTTACCTTGTCTAATTGCTCTTTCTTATGCATATACGAAGTAAGTCAATAAGTATCCGTACATTTTGTTTAATCTTCTGTACGTTAGCTGCACCGCTTTGTGCTCGCGTACGTCGATATGTTGGTAATTTATCTACGCTTGAGGAATGTTGGACCGTCATTACTCCACTCATTGTTGCGCTGTTGCACATAAAACATGGCTGCACAGCTCAGCGTTTCCATCAACGAAGAACAGCGTGCTGAATTGAAGAAACCGGTGACTTGCTACTCAGTCGAAAAAACTTGTTTTCTGAGGGCATCAGGAAGCTTGTGCAACGATGGATTAAATGCATTGAGAAGCAAGGGGACTTTGTTGAAAAATGAGGTAATTTCATCGTATTGTTGTTGCAATAAATTTAAAAAACAGAGTGCGGAAACTTATTTACTTATCGATACAACTTCTTCGATGGATTTCGGCTCCTGGCACACCTTCAGACGACAGAAAACGGATCACTGCACGCTGTTCTTCTTTGGTGCAAACGATGAGCGGTGCAGTCATGGTTAATATGCAACAGCGCAACACGCAGCGGAGTCATAACGGTCAAACGTTCCACAAGCCGAGATAAATGAACAACATGTCGACGTGCGCGAGCACAAAGCGACACGGCCAATCTGCAAAAGATTTTTAAAAATTGCGGATACTTATTGACTTACCCTCGTACTTTTCAATTACAAAAGAAAATAGCAACAATAGTCGTAACAAATGTTGTAAATTAAGATCGGAATTTTATACATTTTATTCTTATTTTAAGCATGACGAAATGTGACATTCTAGGTTCAGACGATTTTTCTAAAAAAGAAAACTGGTTTGTAAATATGAATATTAATAATCAGTTACTAATATAATTAATATTAATAATAATAAATTCGCATTTAATGTCAATGGTGTGTTAATAATAATGTAGCACTACTTCTGTCTTCATTCCATCGTTAGATTCATTATTCCAAAAATAGTCGTTCCTTACTTTACCTATTTAACTCTGCATCCTCCTTTTATGTAATTTTTTTATTACTTCTCGTAAAATATTAACTCTGTTAATTCGCACGTTTTGCCTTCATTCCTTTTTGCAAAATTCCCGTTGCCTGTTACATGTAACTTGCTGTTCTCTATTTTTTTTACTGCCCCAGGCAAAAGACGTAATCCAGGGAAGTCGCTGCTACTGGGAGAGCATTAAAACAGTACAGCTGCATGTTTTCCTGAACTATGTCCCGGTTCTTAAATTGTTTCTATGTTTAAAGCCGTGCTAACCATTCTACAGAATTACCATCCCTTCTTTTGAAGAATACAGGAATTTTCATACTATTTTCTGTGCGTGCACTGGGCCTTTAAGGCGAATTCTTTACGAATAAAGGCAACGAGTTCTTCGAAAATTGTGTTTTGTTCCTATAATACTATAATACGCTTATTATGTGTGACGTAACGATATAATGATACTCATTTCGAAACTGATCTTCATTATGATATCGGTGAGGTATCGATTATTATAGAACACGGGACGATCTTGAGGCCTTGAAGGTGAAAACTACGTAATAAATAGCCTGTATTTAAAATAAAATCAATTCTGTTTTCTTAATTTTAATATCATACTAAGATGAATTCATTTCGTACTGTCAAAGTCTGTTGGTTTCAAGAAAATTATCAAAAGGAAGCTTCGATTTCACCAATGCCGTGAGCTGCCATCTCTCGTAGAAGACAAGAACTACGACAACAATCTGATGCGAAGGTCGTGCTTCTTGCTGTTTGTTTGAGTAAATGTAAAAAATCTCAAAATTGAAAAATACTAATTATGGTTGAACAAAAATTGTCGTATGCAACCTGCCTATAATGGTTTATGACACTCGTATGAAAATGATGAAACTCGTTTCATAAACATATTCATTAATAAGACATGAGGGACATGTGAGTGAGTTGTACCGTCATGTTGCCATGGCAGCTCAATGGTAGAGCAGCGGCACGGAGAGCCGAAGATCGTGCTTCAAATCCCGGTTATGGCAATGAATTTTTCAGTCTGACTCTACCTTTCCACCTTACCCTACACGCGATCAGTCTGAAAGAATTATCGTTCCGTTTCTTAATCAATCCCGTTACAGGCTTGTTGCTTAATGCACTATTATTTTAAGAGGTATTTGGGCCAAAATATTAACAAATATTGCGCAGTCGCGAATCTATCGATAAACTCGTCAGCTCTCTTGGGATTACCTATGATAATTACCCGTAACTATAATAATTTTATTGGTTTTTAAAATAGTATGCAACTGGAGAAGTAGTCGATAAAGAGCATGTCACATTACAAAGTTGTAGAGCAATTCATTGCTGAAAAAAACATAACGGATTCCACCTATTTCTCAATACCCATACCTGTATATACCCCTTAAGCTGTAGGCCTACCTATAGTTAAAAGAAAAGTGTAGCCAGAGTCTGGAGAGTGGTACTTAAATGAAAAATAATAAAAATAATAAATCCAACCCCGGTCCCATGGCAGAAGAAGACCAGGAACAAGACCAGGCAGGCAGATTAAGAAGACAATTATTTTGAGCGATAACCATTTTTTATTTTATTTAGATAACATTCTTAGGCTAACTACGGTGGAAAAAATTCAAATACAGATGTTGTGACTGTCATGATTATTCTGTACTACTACTGATGTCTCCAACAGTCTCTAGTATAGCCTACCGGAATTTTGTTCCTCAGGAATTCTCTCACGTGCTAGTAAAATTACAGCCAAGGGATGTCGCATTTACGAACATGCAAATGTCAACTACCTGGGTCGGGATCGAACCATGACCTGGGGAAAGGAACCCAGTTCCATACAAATTAGAAATTCCAATCAAACATAGCGACTAACAGATTTGGACTTGATTCCAGAAACACAAAGTAGCACAGTTGTACTTATCGCAAACTTCTTGTGAAGTAATTACACCGGGATGAGATGTTTTAATCCTAGGATCTTATAAATCCAGTCTGACGTCTTGCTACTTTCTCGTAGTGTGTTTTAAAGCGGAATTATTTGAAGGCCTAAGCGTGTAATCCTCACGAACTGCCACTACTATATCCAGTGCTCCATCTGCTTGAGTAGCTGAGTACAGCGAAAGATTTTAGATTCATTCAATCATAAAAGATTCATTCGTAACAGTCGTAAGGTTTAAGGTGTGATATAATCCAGTAAGTACTCTAAAGTGCATTTGAAAATTTTCCTCAATGTCTTGATTCCCCTCTTTTTTAACATTTCCTATGACTTACACGCATTACAGTGGCACAATATACAATATTGTGCAATTTAAACAATACAATATAAACAATTTTATATTGTACAATATAAATATAAACAATTTTATAATATACAATATAAACAATTTTATAATAGTTGTAGGGCTAGGATTTATATGTATTAATAAATGGCTTTATATGTACCCAAATACGGAATGACATTTTGGAGGATATAAACTGAAATATGGACTAAAATATGAGTAAAAGGAAAATAAAATTAATTGTATGATCAAAACCATCAGCACAACAACCTTTATTTTGTGTTGCCCAGGCCTTTCAACATTTGTATGTCATGCTCAGGGCCCCTTAACTATTAAAAATTAAAATGACATTTTATTGTGTGTTGTTATGTTGAAATAATTAAAATTTAAAACGTTTCATTAAAAAGTAGCACTGACACATTTTCGAGATTCTTGCTTCTACTTGAATCTTCCCCGGAGAATGATGGAGATACATATTTTCTTCTATCTGTTTATAGATTCGTTTTGAAAATCGTTCACGTAAGATGTTAATTTCAAGAGTGTTGATTAATGATTTGGTAGTATTTTAACGGTTCATTCCCAGGAAACTACATTGAAAATGCAACGATACACAACGGACAACTGTGGTTTGGGAACTAATAATGAACCAGTGAACGTGTTAAACCTTGACAAATATACAACACCACTCCTTCAGCAGTTTATTAGTTTCCTCGTCGTTAAAGGTAAAAGTCAGCTGTTCTTGTAATAAAAAGGCTAAGTTGCATATAAATAACAGCGGCCAGATGGAAAACCACATGGATTTATATTTTGCGATGTACTGTCGCCCAAAAGAGTTTTGTCACTGTAGCAAATAAAACCATACATTAATTTGTATATAGCCGCAAATATGGAAATCCCCATTATTAATCTTAACCATGGACGTGCTTATTCTGTTACATTAACATGGACCTTAGGTCTGAGTGACCGCTCAAAGTAAAAAGTTATTTTAACAATTAAAACTTATAAAATACTAATATTAATTATAATCGTATGCATATGGGATCAGAGAAGACGTAATTAAACAATCGATTTCGTCTTATCTTTCTATTTAATATTATTTCCGTTTTCCAATTTACATCTCATTATTACCAACTATTGTAACCTGTTTTTTTTACCGAATTTATGTATTGTGTTCTGTTTAATTTATTATAATAATTATAACATTATAATTATAGCATAATATTGAATGGTCTGTTTTTCTATCAATTTGACACAAGCAAACAAACGAACTAAACCTAAAGTATAAAAATGCAGCATTTACAAAAGACTAATCTTTAAGAAAATCTGGAATATTAAAATACTTGAGCCATGTTACCGCATGTAGTAGATTTCAGTTTGCAAAATTTTAAATTTTCATATAACATATTTAGTACACATTCCTAGGCTCTTGTCCCATATTTATGTGACTTTTAAGAATAATATTAAATAAAAATCCAGAATCCAGTGATACAGCGTACTCCTCTCAATCAGCTCACACTAGTACACAGTGTGTTTATGGCGGAAGGGTTTCTTGATACTGCTAAAATATATGGAAGTAAACAGAAGAAATTATTGAATATAATAATTTAAAATAGGGAGTAATAAAGTAATAATATTTAACCTAACCGCAAGTAGGCCTATTTGGTTTTTAATGCTTACTGTTACACTTCGTTCTTCTCTATAGTGTGTCATTCAATAATGAGTAGAGCACAGAACTCGCCTTTTACAAATGTCTAGGCAATCCCGCATAACAGTCAGCTGTGATCCGACGGAACTTCTTTGTGCTAACGGAGCTTACTGCCTGTGACAAAAAAAGATTGTTTTAACGAGTTCTCAACGTGAGATTTTTGTGATTTTTTATATTACTCACACAAAATTGGTTGAGGCGCTGTGCTACAAATCGGAAGGTCGTGGGTTCGATTCCCGATGAGGTCGTTGGGATTTTACAATTGGCCTAATCCTTCTCGTGGTACTATGGTCTTGGGGTCGACTCAGCATCTGACAAATGAATACGAGGAGCAATCCTGGAGTAATGTTGGCCGGTTTATCAACTTCATGTGCCAAATGTCCTAAAATCTGAGAGCTTCAACCACCTGGAGCCCTAAACGCCTTCACGGCCTAGTGATCATTTTACTTTACTTTACTTTACTTTACTTTACTTTTGCTCATATAAACAATAATTTCTAAGGGGATCCGCACAAGTTCTGCTGTTAGCTTACCTGAATGAAGTTAACTATGCCTTATATGCACCATTGGTAGCACTGATCACAACATGGTACCTCGAAAACCTCATGGATTTATATTTTGCGATTTGCAAAAGAGTTTTGTTCCTGTAGCAAATAAAACCATACATTAACGCAAACCTGGTACATGGATGGTTGATTCATAGTATGCAGTGATCTCTCAGTTGTTAGTTTTGTTTTTATATAACAAAGCACTAAAGTAATAAATTATTATTTGTATAATCCGTTACATTTTTATTCATGGAATAGTCTAAATAAATCCAACTCGAGTTTACGAGTTTCATCAGATAAATCCCATAAACTCGTAAACTCTCGTGGGATTACCTATGAAACTACGTTATAGCTTACGTGATTATACGAGCCGCCAATAGGCTACTAATGTGATATTGTTCCTCAACACTCTTAAATGTGCGGGGATTTGTTGCGTAGGCCTACACTCTATTCTTTAACGCTTCCCATGAATAAAAATTGCATGGAGGGAGGTCCGGTGAGTGTGCTGGCCACTATCCTTGACTAATTATTCTGTCACGAAATACACCTTGAAATTCACTCATAGACTGATTGGCAGTGTGCGCTGTAGCTGATTCCTTCTGAAACCAGCCATTCAACTTTTCACCATCTGTTAGCCGCGGAAAGATTTTAATTGTATTTCTATAAATTATTGCTTTAACAGTTGTGTTAAAAAATATGGGTCCTATAATTCTTTTAGCATTTATTAAGCACCATACAGACGACAGAAATACAGTACGGGCATTCAGTCGACATGAACTTCTGCGAGTGAACGGAAATCGTTTCCGGAGATACAGCCTGTGCATTTAGACGTGAGCACTTTCATGCGCCGCAGAGATAGGGCGGGACGGAAGGGGAGTGTGTTGCTAGTATGGATCACGTGAGACTGCGCATTGTGTTTACAGTACTCTCGTCTAAATGCACGGACAGTACAACGAATGTGTTCGCACTCGATGGCACCATTTTCATCACCTATTGTGATGCAGGTAAGCCAATGTAAACGTATGTAGTGTAACATGCGATTTCATTTCCGCTTGCCGGCTTTTTACATGTAATTATGGCGGTGAACCCACTACGATTCCGCCTTTCCCCAGCGTTCCGTGATTTTACGCCGCTGTTTTGCCAGAACGTATTTAAACTTACGTATACAACAAAAGCGAAAGGGGTTGTTTATTTATCCCCATTGCGACATAGTAACATTTTTTGCTAATTTACAAATGCAAGAACGCTCCACTCGTAAATAAAAATCTAAACTGATAAAACCAGACGATACATAAACTCATGAAATGCAAGAGAAAGGCTCAAGGCTTAGTGGCATGATAAAGATAAGGGCTGCTCTTGTTTGGTAAACATTTGTGGCTACCATAAATAAAGATAACGACAAGGCTCTACCTGACAATGTACCGCTTCAGATGATAAGAAAAATCTGTTGACTTGGGTTTTATATGAACACTTTAAAAATTTGTAGAATATCTGGTTTATACACATCGTCGTAAAAAATTTAAAATGCTATATTTTCAAAAGTTGTTGTTATATGGGCATGGGCTATTTTTCAATGAAAATACAACAGGAATATCACTTTTCATACCTTAGCTTTGAGAAATAGTCTAGGGCTCCATGACAGCAATACTGGAGTGCTTCGCAAATTTACATGTTGTACTTTTCCATTAAAATCCAGCTTAACAAACATTGTAAACAGAATACTGGTTATATTATAAGATTTCTTGTTTATAACTGGGTTGACTCTGATTGATTTAACACACAACCATAGGACTTCGAATAATCTTTCATTGCACACGTTATTTTGAAGACAAATTTACGTGCACTATAAATGGTATTTCCACGAATCGGCATTTAGAATAGTAGTACACTGTGCCAACAACAGTTTTTTTTAAGTGGACTGTTATTACCTGGCAGTCTTCATATTCAAGAAAAAGACAAAAAGTACTCTAAGTGATAGGAGCATTCTAGCTTCAAAATTGGATTTAGCAAAACATGCAAACTTCTATCAGAATAATCCTAGTATATAGAGAAATTATTTTTGCGATGTGCGATAACACACAGTCCGGCGACCTGGAAGCAAGTGTCCGCCGGTAAAGCCGTTCCAGCAGTACATCGCAAAAATGTGTGTGGACTCTTTAAAATTTTTAAAATTTAGGTTTTACTCTCCGGAATACCAAGATCTGTTAACTGTGTTAACACATATCATAAATGTGGTATAAAGAGCTTAAGACAAACACTTCAGTTTTTAAATATATTTGTGGACCACAAAAATGCACTCCTAAGGATTTTAGGATAGGCTTAATTTGCTCCTATTCGAGAGGTTTATATTAAACTTGAATTAAAAGATCAAGTCCAAATTCACTTTCAAGGATTTAGAAAAGGCCCATTTCAACATAATATTCAGAAATGTTTTTCTTTATTTTTCTATATAGCACCTGAAACAATAATTTTCGTAATCACGTTATTTATTGCAAGATATTTGTACGAGTTTATATGTACAGCGGGGGTAAAGGGTACTTGTATACGAAGCAATTTATTTAAAATCGTTTAGGTGAATCAAACACAGAAAAGCTGATTTAGCTCTTTTGTGAAGTTCCATTTTTTTGAATTAACGCAATTTTCCTCCCGTACACAAATAAGGGTTACACATTAGTTGAGTTGCAATTATAAAATTGGACAGAAAATAAATTTCACAATAATAATTCTGCTGGATCTATAATTGACATGTTTAAACATCCTCTGGCGGTATAGGTTCTTTTAAAATACCTTGGTTATTTTGGAAGAAATAAACGTTCCAATGCATGTGTACAGTAGTAGAAAAATCGAGAGGCAGATTCATTAATTTCGCTCTGTGCCACTTAACTGAGATTTTCTTTAAGCCTTACCTTGATAACTTTTCTGACAAGTTACGTTATATTCGTTTTCAGGTTCGCATCTATTTATAGCAGCATCACTTCCCACCCTAGATATCAATTTCTACCCAAACTCAGGAACTGACAACTTCGTAATTGGATTATAATTTAATTAATTTCATGCATTAATGAAACGTTATTAAAAACTAAGTTTGTAATCAGCAAAGTCCAATTTACTGCTGCCGTTGTGACTTTTCTGTATACTTATAAATATACTCGTATTAATGAGACACGAATATATGCTAAGTTAGGTGAGGTAGGGCCCCTTGTACTAATCATGTTAATTACAGAACATGATATATAGTTTAATATCTCGTATTCAAGCTTCTATCTCGTCCTTTTCAAGTATGCAGTTTTAGTAAATAGACATTTTCAAAGTTAAAAAGGTACTTTAATTTCTGCAATGTTTTCCATTAAACGTATATTTGCTGACTGTTCTTTTAACTTTCTTTATTCTGGCATGTTACTTGGCATTTGCGTGAATTTCCTACAAATTAAGTTAACTACGAGGGATGGAGTATAAGGAGTCATAGTAACTTTTTTCCTCAACGAAAGGTGATGGTACCATGAGATGATTACGTCGCGGGAGAGTGTAGCATTTCTAGTATATGGACATATCATTTGGTAGCATTGTGATGTGCGGTTATACGAATAGAGGCGATGGTAATTTAGTAGTGAGTCAGAAGCCTTGCAGAATGAATATGAGAAGATGTGAACAGCATTCTTAAGTCTAAGTAGTCACTATCCGAGGGAGAAGTGCTAGAGAATGCCACAAGGAGCTGATGGAAGCTTTGGTAAATAATGCCTATCGGAACCGAACTTAAGGGACCATGAAGAGCGTATGTGTGCTTTCATGCTTCCAACCACATGTTACAGTGGCATGATCCAGTCGCGTATGAATGTTTATGGGTATCTGTTTCTTTCACTATTCTACATATGGTACCCATAATCTGCATTATACCTAGGTACGTACATTCCATACTCTGCCCTTTCATTTATACATTTCAAAATTTTAAAAACGTCCCATAGTTTTAACGATAAAATAGTTGCCATGACTTATGTCCCATCAATGGCTACAGTCGAGCTGCTGTATGTTCTTTAAGTAATTGTTAGAGACCAACGCATTATCTTGAAATCGGGGAACGAGGATAGAGTTCGTCTGCTTTATTTCCTGTATTTCATTGCTCTATATCCCACAGTTCATTGCATTTCTGAGGTTGAATGTTAGTTTTTATCTGTCATTGGGTTACACTTAAAATAGAGCATAATATTGTTGCATTAAATAATCCTGCGATATGAGATTTGGCCAATTGTTACAAGTTGTGAATTCGCAATTTTTGTATTGTTTTTACTGGTAAGTAGGGTTAGGATTTTAGATGCGATTGCCGTGTGGAAATAGTTAGTAATTATTTTTCATTGTTGCAGGTTTGTCTTCAGTCCTGCATTTGCTGAAAACAAACAAGGTGATGAAAAATTCATTGAAAGTTACTGGAACGAAACCAAGATAATTATATAATAAAAAAGGAATGAAACTCAAAAGTCATAGGTTATAAACGACGAAATGCGCTTTAGGAGATTATTAAAAAGCTTTAGTAGAATACAAAAAAGGGGGGAAAGGGATAACGGGCACGGTGGAGGATAAAAAAGATAAAGGCCCTGAACAGGGGGAAAAGGTGCTAGAAAATTGCTTCCGCTCTCAACCAGAGACAACGTTTCACACTGTTGTTAATTTCACAGAAGCTCTTATTTGCCCTACGAGAAAAGGTGCGTAACTAAAAATCCTATCCATGATAAGTGAGTGAAGTAAGTATGTGCCTATGACTTATATACAACAGCACGGGGTTCTGTGTTTTAAATGTTGGATATTAAGTGATATATATATATATATATATATATATATATATATACACACGAGTATATACGTATATATATATACATACCTATCCTTCTTATAGAAAATACTACTAACATTCTCTCCTCCCAATACAGGCCTATATGCTCAAAGTTTCCTTCCACTGACTACAGGATTTCGACACATAGACTAATCAGCAACCCTGATCGCCTCTATGGTCCAAATGTTAGTGTTGCTGAAGGCCTCGATTCAATCCCGATGCAACCTCGGATTTTCTGAGGCTGTGAGGTCTGGAACGGCTTTCAGTCCGTCTCGTAAGAATAAATAAGGACCTATTTTAGAAATTGGCAGCGGCTTCGACAAATAAAATCATTATCACACGAAGTAAAACGGGGGAAAACAAAATAATTCAATAAAGAAAAGAAGGAAGATAGAAACGAGAAACAAGTATAAAAATATAATATAGAAAGGGACAAACGGAAGGAAAAAAGAAAGAAGAGTGAGTATATTAAAAAAGAGTGAGATAAAATACTGAATACCTAGAAGAATTGAAAGGAAGAAATTTAGAGTGAATGAATGGAAATGGAAAAGGAAAAACAATGAAATAGGAAAACGAAAGGAAACAAATAGAGAATAAAGAAGCCATAATATGACTGAAATACAAAAAGAAAACATTAGATAAAGCTTATAGATGTTGAGAAATGTTTAAAAAAAACTAGTTGTTAAACAGTATTTATAGCGAGTTGGTATTTAGCTAAGAGTTTCTAGTACGGGTTTTATTTTCTGATTACTGAAAGGTTTGAATTTACTAAGGAAATCTAAACAATGGTAATTAGGTTGTGAAACGTACTGAACATGTCGACTGAGTTATCTGTATGCAAATATGATATTGTCTAAGAAATTAGAGTTTGTTTTCAAACCTCACTCGAGCGGATATTGTGGCACGAAAAATAAATAACAAAAGAGTTTAATATCTCATTAAAATTCTGACAGTTTGGTGATAAGGCTTTGATGGAATTACAAAGTGCTCGGTATTGCGATATTTAAAAGAGTAGAATAAACGAACCTTTTAGCATCAACCGTACTTGCTTTAAATTAAAAAGTAACATCATTAAGTAACAAAAGCCCAATATCGGGTATGCCACTATGATGAAAATTAGATAATCGACTGTTAGTGTCAATGTAATGGAAATGTGGGGTTTGCGCTCTTACCGCAGATACCATGAATATCGAAATTATATAGATAGAAAAACTGATAAAGCCAGTAAAAACCTGGTGTTTCTACACGCTGATATGAGATGACATTTTCAATATTTCAGTGTGGTAGTTTAATCTATTACTACAATTGAACCTAATTTTCATAATGAAGTAATGAAAAACATGTCACAATGTTTTAATCTCAGTGACATCCGATGACTTGCATTCCTTAAAACCTGCATAAATTGAGCGCTCAATCATGGTTCTCTAACAAAATATGTCTCATCTACCGTCATCTCATATCAGCGTGTAGAAACCCGAGGTTTTGATCATACCAGAACATAATAAAACGCCGAATAGTTGATCATTCTGCATTTCCATTTTCTCGTAAAGGAAAATGCTTAGTCTTAAAGATGAAATAACTCTGTCACTATCAGAAACAGTTGCTTAAAATTACAAGGCATCTTTAAGATTTTAGCTAATAATTTCACCTGAGATTTTTTTACAGTTCCATTGCTTTACATAGTATGAGTTTTAAGTTGTAGTATAAATATGAAAATGTTTACTAAGAAATACAGAACTCTAAATTTAAAAAAAAGGTAGAGAATAAACAATATCATAATATTGTCAGTTGGATTTTTATAGAGTTTTATTTAGGCTATTCCGTTCATACGCCGTGAGCTTGAAATTGACCAATAACGTTTAGCATTTCCTCGGATATTGACCGATCACAATTATTTATCTAATAATTTGATGCGTCCTCGGATCGCAAGGAATAAAATTTATCTGATAAAACTTCAGCTTGTATCTCACAAACAAAAGTAAGAAAAATTTAAATTTTAAATTTAAACTAGGTTTTGATCCGTTTATGTCCATAAGAAGTTCTCGAGAATCGATTCTGAGTGATAGTAAATATTATAAACTGCAGCTGGACATTTCATGGAAAAACCCCATTCTCAAAGTTATATGTGTCCACATTTTAATTAAATTCTCATGCCGAGTTACTGATAGGCTAAACAAAAATGCAATTACATGTTTATTTATTTTATTTGTTGTAGAATCCGGGAAAAGTACACAATTATTTTTCGACCCTAGTTGTCCATCCCTGATGTAGGGCAATTGAATGATAATAATCTGAATAAATATCTGCAAATTCATTATTATTCATGTCTGTTCGCGGAAACTCCTCGTCAGGAATACAAAGTATCTTAGCATCTTAGGATTTATACATAGCCAGGCTCTTGACAAATAATTATTTCTCTATTCTTGTTTATTCTCTATGCAAATCCGTATTTCCTTCATCGTTTGTAAGAAAACTAAAGTCTAGACTTTGTTATTTTCTTTCTTCTTGTTTACTCTGTATACTTATCCATTTCCTTCATCCCTTCTAAGAAAACAAGTTCTGTGACTTAGGGAGGAAGAAAGCAAGTACAGTCAATAGATGTTCAACGGCAACCTTTATTTAGCGGTCAACTCTATAAACGACCGTTTTTCTGTGGAAGAGACTAATTTTTCCATAGAGCGTGTGATAACATCCCCTAACGGCCACCTCACATCGCGGTCAGCGGCCACACAAATTTCGGAAAATGTCCTGGATTAAAAAGTCAGTCATAATCACTAAGAATTCTTTGTTCACCCTTGAAACCGTTACACAGGCTTGCCAATGATTTTCGGAAGTCAAAATCCGTTAACGCAAGTGCAGTTCGGCAGTTCAAAGATGTCGTCGGTTGGGTGCTTTGTTTTTGTGAAGCAATCGCACTCGTGTTTACTGATTTATTCAGTCGTATTCAGTCAGTGAATGTGTAAGGAAGATATAACGAGTGATAAGGCAAGGGTTGTTTTAACATTGGAAGAAAGGAGAAAAGTGATTGTTGAAAGTGAAAAAGGAAACTTGCCAACATTTTGCACTCTCAAATGGAAGCAGGTGGCAGGCTCTGTTGCCACGTCAATCCAATAAAAATACAATAATTAGGGGCCGGATTCTTAGTTTTAAACTATTTTGTTCTTTACTAGCTAACTGTGGTATTTTAACATAATTATCCATTTCATAGTCATGTCATTCACATAGTACCATCTTATAAAACCTAAAAATGTCTAAACAAGACATTAGAAACTAAAAATAGCTAAAACTGCTCTTCAAGTAAGATACGATAAAATAACAATAATAATTAATTTAATTAATTTAATTATTATTGTTCTACTAAAAATTACTTTTTAAATGTCAGCCTACATTTTGCATCTTGCTCATTTTTGACAGTATGATATTTTGTAAGATAAAATATTTTTCTTTAGAAACAAATTAAAGGCATTCTTAAGAGGCTTACACTTGCAGATGTCTATTCACAGTGTTTGCTCCAGCAAGATGCCGAAAGTAAAGTATTCTAAAAGTTGATTAATTTAAAAAAATTCTTGTTCAGTTTGTGGCTGAGTTGGAAATGACAGGGGTAGTTCTAAAACTGTGGTTCAGAGGCATGGAAATTTAACTAACAATAAAATGAATTAAAATATTTTTTTCAATGTGTTTATTGTACTTATTAAAGTGAAACTTTAAAAAATCATATAAAATGGTAAAATAAGTAAAATAAAACTATTTTAATATGTTTAAAAACCAACAGAGTGTTTATAATAACCTAAAAATCCGGGCCCTAGTAATAATAATACAAAATTTCACCTTTTCTTTGTTTCTCGTTTCCTGTGGATATATGACAACGTTCTAAATACATTTCAGAACGTGACTATTAACGAGTGTGTCTTTCTTGAATTAAAGAAGCAACACTTCAAAGATCGCACCGTTGCGTTAGGGACTAGAATAGCGACTAGCCAGGTGACTAATCATTTGATGAGCTAGACCTATTCATCGATTTCCAAAATTGCATAACTTAATTTAGCGGTCACCTGTATCAACAGCCATTTTTCAGAATAACGACAGGTGACCGCATTAGGTGGGTTTGACTGTACTAATTTCCAGTGAGAGGATTTATAACAGTGGCCTAGTTATTCCATCCTAGAGTGGGTAAATTACTTTTACTGGTTCTGAATAATTCTGAACACGTACAAACGAATAGAAGAGCATAGAATAATTTATACTGCGCTATGATAAATTTGAGAGTTAAAGTGAGCCATGTCCGTGAGACAGAAGATCTCATGTCTGAATCGCTACGGTCGTATGGCTTACTATTGAAATATTTAATTTCTATCAGTTTTATTGATTTATTTTTAAGGATACCGAGCTGTAAGACGAATAGGCCTATACCCCAGCGAATGGCGAGAGGCACTGAAGATAAAAAGAAATATCTCCTCAGTTCGACAAGTATCGGGTAGAACTTTGACGATACCCTCTGTGGGTGATGCCAACTTATTCAATTAAGAATAATATTAATTAATTAAATTATACTCAATTAATAACAATATTTATCTATTTAATATTAATATATATTTATTTAATAACAACATGGTAAAGGATGGATAGTGTATAAAACAAACCTTGCTTAAGTATCCAATATACATACTAATACATATAATGTAAAAATATTTAAGAATATAAGTTTGCGATGATAGAAAGACAATTAAAACAGTAAAAAATAAACATTGAAGAGAGATAGTAAAAATTGTAAAAATAAACATTGGAGCAAAAAGAGCACGATATAAAATAAGTAAAAATAAAATATAAATGTGTGACAAAACTATTCCTGGAGCAACTATTAGCGTTTGAATTTAAGTTAGAAGGGATTCACTGTATGATTTACTTGATTCATAAGTTGTTGTATTCTTACAAAAAATAAATTACGCCTGCAATGAGTTCCTGTTTTTCGTGTGGGGGATAATACCTTCCGATAAGTTCTTCTTATTGAAACATACAAATTTAAAGGAGTCAAGTTTATAATGAAATATCTATTACACTCTTAAGAGTTTTGCACATAATTTACAGTGCACATCCCACCTGATCTCGAAAGAGTGTAACTGAAATAAATTCCTTAATATAAAAAAATATAATAAACAAAAACAGTTTATTTCTTTATAAAATAATTACGTAACAGCACGTAGCGATGCCTGTTTGGAAAGTGTAAGGTGTAACAAGTGAAACGAATTAAAGTCGGCTCTTTAAAAGTGATCTTTTCATTCCCAGTTAGTTTCATATGGTGGGAAAAAATTGTGTTCTTGCTTCGTCGCCTGCATATGAGAGCTTATGGTACTTAGAAAGTTTAGAAAAGTTTTATTAATTTCACATAGAGTATTGTATTTTGTTAATCTTGTTCAAGAACAAAAATTCGGTTCAAAAATAATAAGCTGGTAAAAAAGTTATAGCCTTGTTTAAGAATGAAATAGTCTCGCAGAATGTGTCTTCTTTACAGTTCTTTATAGGCATTCTGTCAAAGATTTATTGAAGGATGCTATTAGAGGAAGAATGCCAACGCGAATATTTGAGTATTGAAGAGTGACTAGATTTGGGCCAAGAAAAGACGAAACTTGGTCATCAGGTCGTTTCAGCGGCGAAATTTTATCTCTGGCACCTTTTTTCTTCAAGATTCTTTGTCTCATTTCCTATTATTTAAACATATATTTACAAAATCGTATAATATTTAAACAAGTGAGGCTTTCGGGGTTTCCCTATGTTCACAATGGCCAATGCAGGTTTGGAATTTACTAAACACCTACCGACCGGTATGTAAACAAGTCTGTATTACTTTAGGAGGAGGCCTTCCGTCAGGATTATTGCACACCATGGTGTCCCTAGTTGTCCTGTCTAAATATAGCCTATGTAATTAATAGATTTCGTGCCTACTCTAAGGGCATTGTAAGATCCAGGAAAGGAAAGGTCGTGTTATTTAAGTAATATTCCGTGTACACTTTTGTAGAATGGATTTCAACTTTTCTGTCTTTCGTAAGAACATCTAAGTAGCCTAAAGTGTCTACCTTGAATCTTGAATAGTAATAATGGAAGGTCATGTAATAGAAACACTTCATATACAGAAAATATTTTGTGTCAAAGATGAAAATAGTCCGCCGCCATGGGTGTATAGGTAGCATACTTGCCTTCCACCCTGGCGGTCCGGGTTCGATTCCCGGCTGGGTAGTGGGTCTTTCAGTAACAAAATATCCCCGGGTTCAGGACTGGACATCACCCAGGAAAATTATAGGCTATATTAAAAAGCCTTAAATTAAAGTGGTGACTGCTGGAATAGGCTATAGGGTATTCGCAATAGATCTATTAAGGTCGCAGTGTTGAGAAGCCGAAGGGCTTACACTACCCCTCATTAATCTAATCTAATCTAATGACGAAAATAATTATTTCTGCTTATGCATAGCTGCGCTGCTTATAACAGAATAATTAATTTATATCAGTGTTATCCTGATTTGGAAAATCTCGGATGCTTCTTATAGATTTCCAATTCACTCGTATCAGATATTTTTAGTAGAGCAATGTGATTTATGGGACAATAATCCCTTTCCGGCTCTAGCTTTATGCGAGACTGTCTCAGTAAGCACAAAACCGGTAGCCAGTTATGTGAAGTAAATGGCCCCAACTCAATACAAGCTGATCAGTGAACTGGGTGAGAAAGCGATTTAAGACATTTTTACACTGACAGGAATGTCGATTGAAATGGATGCTTAAGTCCGTCATTTTTCTCATCAGACTCCGTAACTATGACATGAATCCCCAGAGTAATTATCCACTTTAATGTTCTATAAAAGCTCGTGTAAAACGGCTATCAAATCCCGCAAATCGAAATGTATTCACGTTTCTTCAGTAATTAAGTTTCCCTACATAAAAGCGGGTGACAGTGGACGATATTTTATGAGAATTTTCGTTCGGCAATAATGTTCAAGCTATTTTCAAAAGCATGCCATATATACAAGACATTAAGATAAAAAAATAAGCAAATTTTTATTTATAATTTAAGTATAATTTAGAACATTGTGTACTTGCAACATTTGTGTGTGTGTATGTGTGTGAGTGTGTGTTTTTAAGTGTATGTGTATGTATGAACACGCGCGTGCATGTGAGCGAAATATATTCTTCGCCACAAACCGAGAGAAAAACAGTTACAGTTGCCATGACTTAAGCTCCATTCCTCGTATATATTTATTATTAATATTCCGTTATATTACCTATGATAATTTTTAGTTTCGGAGGAATACTTTATTGATGTTAATATTTACATTTAATGCGTTATTCTGAAATAAAATAGTATTCTGAATTTGTTACTTTTATATATGTATAATCATACGTGCTTGTCGCCTTAACCCTAGAAAAACGGAATCGAACATTTCAAATTGTACCTAAGCTGTATTATAGCAATATTAGGGCTATGGCTATAATACATTCTAGAAATCTAAGTAGGCTACTGTCTGGAAAGGGTATTATAAAGGATCATAAGTTAAAAAAATAGTACATTACGCAACAAGCCTATAATGGCAGTTATTAGGATATGAGTATGTTTGTGAAACGAGCAACCGGAGTTTCATATTTTCATATGAGTGTCGTAATTAGGCCTACCATTATAGGAAAGTTACATGCGACTGTTTTTGTTTTCAAATAAAGGAATTCCAAAATTAACATTTAAAATAATAGGCCTATAACTTCTATAAATTTGGATTTCAAAACAAACGAACAGCGGATTCGCTTAGGTTTGATTGCTGTCTAAGAATGTACAAATAACTCAACTTATGCCCGGTTGCACCTGAGATATCCGTTGCTGTATCATACATAGGCTATAATTGATAATTCTATATTTTGGTGATTATTGTTATTATTACTTTACTATTACTTATTTGTATATTGTCTTTTATGGATATATTTACTTTACGGAGTTAGCTGGTGGAGGGAAGTTGATAAGTTTCTGCTGTTTAGAGATGACTCCGACATTTAGGGAAGAAATGGCAAATTTCCAGGTGACATCAGAGAACCTTGGAAATTATGTCATTTGAGAGCTCGAAGAAAAGAGGATTAAAGACAGGCGACAGACGGAAGGACGATATACCGAAACTAGATCATAGGAAATAGTTTGATATGGTTGATGAAAAATACATATGTTAATGGAAACGGAATATGTATTATATGAACGCCAGCAAACGCTACGTTTTATCACAGGAGACAATTAACTAATTACAGGTATTCAGATCAAAGAACTGTAAAAATCATATCCTACGTGTTAAAACTGAGAGATACAAAAGCAATTAAAAATCATAACAATAGGATTAAAAGGAATAAATAAACAAGTAAATGTGTAAGTAAATTACTGCTTCCATACTATAGTAGTTAACATTGCAGACTTCAGATCTGTAGGCCCCGACCAGGATTCGAACCCGGGCCTGCTGCGTGAGAGGAGCAAGGGCAATTCGCTTCACAGCCTTACTAGTTTAAAATAACGGAATATTACCCATGCCATATTTTAATGCACAACACAAGGTTTGAGTGCTGAATAAACCAAACTTGAAGTTTATCAGACTTCAAATATATTATTTGTGTTCACCAGAAATAGCTTAACAGCTGAATTCATGCAAACTAAGTGAACTGCGCAAAGTTCGCTGCCTGGTCACCGCCGAGACGGTAAACATGACTAAGAGCTCTTTAGATCAGAATTCCGTTACGTTTAGAATATCTTAACTCGTAGCTGTTCAAGTATGAGCAGAATAGTTGTCTAACATTGTTGGGATACTACTCTTTGTTTTCTGTTGAAGATCATCATAAGTACACTAGAGTATACTAAACTGTTATACGAAACTACTTGCAATTTCACGGTTCAGTAAATGAGTAGCTTATTGCAACACGTATTTCTGGTAACAGTAATTAAGTGGCCTGCTTGTGTATTAATACTGTAGTTCTAAACCAACTCATCACAAAGCTTTCATAAAGCTGTTGGTTTCTGAATTTGCCAAACTTTTGCATCATTGCTCCGTTTTGCTTACATCTAGCGCGTTTTTCTCTTGGATATGCATGGTTCCTCCAAAAGGAAAGGCACTGAATCTTTCTTTACCGTTGATGACCAAAGCTCAATTACATCAAAGAGTGTCGCTTCATAGTTTTGCGTCTTAGTGAACTACCCCCAGTGTTACTGCCTTTATATAAAGAAACATTCAAAGGAGTACAAATTTTCCACATAATATAGGAGTTTTTATGAAACTTCAGATAATTTCTACACTTGATGGTGCAGTAAGAGCTTAGAGGGGGAAGAACTGGACATGTAAACGTGTTTCTTTCTATAATTTTCTATTGATATGTTTCGTTTATTTCGGAACTTAAGATTTTCAATTGAGAATAATTTACAGAAAACCGGAACTTAAGACTTCTTTATACAGTTTCTTCACTTATTCAGCAACTATTACAAGACAGTTCAGATTTTGAATTTTTACGGGATATATTATCATACCAGAATAGGAGCAATATCCTATCTCATAAAGCTATTCCCTCAGATCGACTATTCCGAAAATAAGAATTAGATCGTTCATTCCTTTCTCCAGTAGAATACGAAAAAGAAACGTATAGGAAGGCATAATTAGGGTTACGTTTACCATGCAGTATTTTCAAGCAACGAATTGTTCAACACTGAAAAGAGAACTAACTAAATTCACTTTTCTTGTATCGTATATGAAGTGGAGTAATAAATGTAATAATAATAATAATAATAATAATAATAATAATAATAAAAATAATAATAATAATAATAATATCGTAATATTATAATTATATTATTATCATATTATTATATATTTTAATTATATATTGTGATTATAATTATATTATTATTGTAATATTATAATTATATTATTATTGTAATATTATAATTATATTATTAATATTATTATTATCAAAATTAATATTATTATAAGAAATATCACTTTCATGCAAACATCCACATCTCAGTCTATCATGAAGATTTCAGTAAAACAATAACTTCATTTCCACAAAAGCCTTTCAAAATCTGCAGGTCCTAACACTTTCTTAATATTGAATTATAAAGACAAAGTTCTACTGCTTTACTGAATTATGAACATAATTAGAATGAAGTCTAGTTATGAGCTGAAATGTAAATTTCCCATCCATTTACCTCTCTAATTCGGGCAGGTTTGTTTACCAGATTTCTGCTCAAAACCACTAACATCCAAGTGCCATTATGTGCATCTTGACGTTAACTCGGTGGTGGTTACTTTTGTGATGAGCCATGTGCGGAAGGTTTTTCTGTCTTTCTTCACAATATAATATTCTTCTCCGTCGAAACCTCTAAAATTCTGATCATATCTTGAATTAACGCCACAACTTCAACAGGTTCAGGATTATATCGTATTTTCAAAATGATCACCCACTTCTGCGGAATTCTTAAGTATATATTACTTAGGACTAAGTTATTTTAAAAATTCTACAAAACAGTGGAGTCATGGGTCAAGGAACTTTCGCTGTGTCCAACTATACCACTTCATTTACAATACAATTAAAATACATCTGGATTCTCGACAGTACGACTTTTATTCTCCCATGAACACGATACGATGAAAGTATTTTATTTTCTCGTCCATTTTTGTTGTTCCAAGTTACTTCCTGGGCTCACTCTGTTAAAATATCTTCAGTGGAAGTGTAATGTTAAGTTGCGTTAGAGAGCTGAAAGATTTCTAAAAAGTAAAAATATAGGTACACATTAAAGTACACATCATTTACACAAATGTTGGATAGGCATACATTTTTTGGTAATCCATTAAGACTGAATCTGTTTATTGAGAATTATGGCTTCTTGAATGAGTACTTGTATTCCTAAAATATTTTAGGTTCGATTATCTGAACCTTGTTGATAATGGTGCCTTTCATAATTTTTACAAAACTTTATTTTCATATCGGCATTTCAAATTTGAGATAAACTTATATTAAGTAGGCCTACTTGTATTTCAGCTTTGTACTTATCATAGGTTGAAGGTTAATATGAAAAACAAAGTTTTAGTTTTTTTCAACATTTCCACAACTTTCTCGTCAATTAGTTATTTTTTGCGATATATCATTTTTGTATTTTCGCTGCTATAATGGCTTCATTCATGTTTACACAAATTAATTTTACCATATACTATCTTTCCTATTTCATTTTATCACGATCCACTAATATGCTGACCTTTCCCTCATTAGAAGCCTATGAAGTTTAAATAAATTTTGCAAATTGTTATACTATCTACTGCCATGAATGCTCACTGTATAATTGCAATTTCACTCTAGAAACTTTTCTTCGTATAATTTTTCCCTGGGTCCCTTTCGAGTAAAATGACTTACTAAAACGATACCGACCATATTTATTGATTGTTTGTTATAATTTTCCAAATAAATTAATTTCTTTGTAATTATTTGTCTTTCTGATATAGGCCTATACTAATCTATTGTCAGCATCTTCACCCTGGTCATTTGAGCGACCCCTTATTTCTTCACGGCAATATTCGTCATGGCACTATTTTCTTCTTATTAAAACTGTTAAAAGTTGAAGGTCTCTGAATTTCATTTTCAGACATAGGCCTACATTAGTATTCGTCACACCAGATATGAATTTCTCAAATATGAAGAAAAGGAAATTACTGTAAACGTGATTTTTTGGCAGACTAAACTTTCTCACGAAAGTAATGATGGAAATAATTTTATTTTTACGTTGGTCTCTTTCTTTTTGCTTTAGCAGGATGACGTACCGATCCCAAAGGAGAATTTAACTAAAATAATACGAACTAGGGAAAGAGAAGATTTATCCCTGCAGCGAGAGGTTTTAGCGTGTATTTCCTGCGTGCCCAATATAAAATCTATTGTAATACTTGGAAAATTCCCAATATGACAGTACTTGATTCATAGCTTGTGATAAAATTCTCCACCACAAAGCAAACATAACTCATGTTTTTAAAGTGGACGATCACGTTCATTCTAACGGGCTTCAAGTTCTACGTGCATGTGAATGAAAGTGATGTTGAAAATTATTTTTTAATAGATAGCAAAGTATGTGTAATAGTGTTTATCTATTAAAATGCTGTTAGCTTTTAATATCACTATACGGAAATGTTATTAGATTTGAAGAATTGCTGGTTCGTTTTCTGGACAAATAAAGACGTGAGTGTACTGAAACTTAAGCCTGTTAACGTCGCCAGTGTGCCGAAAGTTTGTACCGTATTAGTTCATTTACTCACAATCTATAAATCCAAAGATATGGGATTGTTACACGAATACAGAGATCTGGGCAATTCAGGCCGACTGAAACTTTCCTGCTGTTTTGGATGGGAAAGTAATATAAAATTTCGTAGAAGACCAAACGTTGAGCAAGACCTCTTGACAGCATTTAATGCTGTAAGTTTCCACAATGCGTTATAGCTCCTCTCGAGCTCAGGCCCTACAGATCCACCTATAGTTTCCATCCTGCTCACCGAGCTTCCATGTGATCGCCCATACTCATACACACACATTATATATCTATGTGTAAATGTATGTGTATATATATATATGTTCACACACATACATAGATATTTCTAAATTAATATTTTTTATGTTCGTTCCTACTGATGAGTGTAGCAATGCGATCGGTCTGGTCTTTTGTTTGAAACTTTCTTCACTTGATCGTCGTTGTAATTTAAAGATAAACCGACAAAAAAAGATAATACATACTATAGCTGGGTGGTAATGGAACATGGGTAGGAGTCTATCATAGTACAAATAGTTTCAATTTTTTGAGATAAGCGTTGAGTCCGATGTTATTTTATGAATGTACTGCAAAATATTAGTGTGGTATAAGACGTTTTCCATGATTTTTTAGAGAGCGTTAATTTCTTAAATTATTATATATTAACATTTTTGTGTTTACTGTCTCATAGCCAGTTGTCTCTCTGCGAACACCCATATAATGAGAGAATAGAATCCATTTTATAAATCACTCCTGACGTAGTGTTGGTCCAGTACACAAATGCGATGGTGTGTTTAAATTATATCTTCAGACGATGAGCAAAAGGATAGTATAAAATTGTTTTTAAACGTACAGAACATAATAAAATTTAAGTTCGTGGCAGAAGAATCTGTATAGAGATATGTTTACGCAGCATTGGTTTTGAGCACACAGAATGAAGGTCATTTTTATGAGTTATATAATAACATTGTTCAGTAGTGCACTTGATGAGTTTTTGTTTGCGTCTTGTTGTAATAAAATTAACGAAATATATATTTTAAATTATGAGTTTTAGAGATAAAAATTATGTGTCACGAAGCATCTTCCATAATAGCAAGCTTAACTCTCTTTTATTTACATGTACACTTGTTTGCTTTCCTTCCTTCCTTTTGAAACGACAATGTCTGAAGGACTGTTCCAAATACCCGATTTGCAATTTCTCTTTTTATTATTATTATTATTATTATTATTATTATTATTATTATTATTATTATTATTATATATATATATATATTTTTTTTTAATGCAGTTTCTTCATTATGTATCCTTTCCCTGGTCTTCTCATTTCGTCTTGCAACATTTTGGTTAACAACACCTCGAAACAATTAAATACGAGGCACCAAGATTTCATCTCGGTATCTGACAGCTGTTAAACTTTCAAAATTACCTTAACAATTTCGTGCAGAGGCGATATTCCAAATTACATGATGCCTCCTCACATATCTTTACAGCCTCTTCCATACTGTTCTCTTCCCTCAATGCTTTCGGGCCGAAATAGTGTTCCTGATTCTCTCGAGATGCAAGTCCTGTCCGAATCAGGTTGGAGAATGAATTTGGACTTTTTGCATGTGTATTCCCATGGCATCGACTCCTTACACTATTCGAACAGCCGGTTGCCCATTTTTGAAGCCAGCACCGTGCTGACTCTTTTTCCGTACCATTTTACTGGTTTCTCTTCAATAGGATTTTACACATGGAACACATTTACCACGTTTCATCACTCCATCTAGAAGAATAATCTTCGCGTTTACATTTTTAACGTTTCTCCAGTTTTGGTGTTATCCTAATATGTCCTTTAGCTTTACTTCGGGAAAATCCGTATTAATTATCCTTTGTGATTTCCTCGATTTATTTAGGAATGCTTTCTTATATACATTTCCAGACCATATTTCATCAACAGATTAAAACTCGGATTGGATAGCAGCTGTATTTCCTTAACCAGTTCAAAAAATCCACCCTATGTATCGAAAAGCATACCAGGAAACTGTATCCTTACCACAACCATTAAGCTTATTCCATTTATCTTTCTATTAGGAATACACATTTTACTTCTGAATATACATAGTCCGCTACTTCAAGCCGTATTTTCCTATACCTGTTATTCTAAGATTCGTATCTCATTCAACTTCTCAAAATATTTTAATTATACATTTCAAATCGTGTTTCGAAACTATAAAGTGGTGCACTTTATAATTCGCTGCCAGGTAAGCAGGCCCTGCCAGCTCTTTGCAATGCGATTTGTAAATGGCTGCCACGTTTATAATCACTAAGCCTCACCTAGAACAAATTTTTACACTGTATGTTATCTCTTTACGACACTGTTATTTTCATTATATCAATTCCTTTCTTAGTTGTATTTGCCTATCCTTTAACTTGATTCGATTTAGTAAGAAATAACCTATTTTGAATGTTTGTATTCCTAGATAGTGCAATTTAGTTAAACTCCTGATTGAGTGTAAGAGAAGGGCTTAAGGCCTTAACTCTTCCGGATTAAATAGCTTATTATTATTATTATTATTATTATTATTATTATTATTATTATTATTATTATTATTATTATTATTATTATTATTATTATTATTATTAATATTATTATTATTATTATCATCATCATCATCATAAGTATATATTACAACCGTCACTTTGAATTTTCCAAGTATCCATTTTTATTGCTTTCCTTCCTTCCTTCCTTCCTTCCTTCCTTCCTTTTTTCTTTCTTTCTTTCTTTCTATCTTTCATTCATTCTTGAAGCAGACACAGCTGTTTTCCAGTTTCTGCTGACACTTGAGCACTTGGTGTTTCTTAATATCTTTGCCAAAGGAAATCTTCGGTTCTCGCTGTCTAGCAGAAGATATTTCCCGTCTGCAAGAACACATCACTATTGCTAGACACTTGTAATGATAAGATTTAAAATTGTCTTAATAAAATGCATTACCGGTAGTGATAATTGAATTTTTTACTGATATTTTCATTATCGTATTGGCCACTGCTATGCAGTCTGTTGAATTTTGACGTCATATATCTATCCTACACAGTTGCATTATCTCTTTAAAACCTTCCCCTAGCGACAAGATTTTATAGATTCCAATCTTCAGCAGACCCCTAGGGTTCTACCAGCTAGGTGTGGGTACACTGCCAAACTTGGCAGTCGTTTATATATTCCATGGTAAGATGGCTGAATGCTGAAAATGCTGAACTACAAAATTCGACTGTAGATTTCAAACAGTTTGCAATGAAACCACTGAATGGCAAACCATTTGAAATCTACAGTCGAATTTATTAAGTTATTTTTCCCTTGCCTATCTTTTAAGTTACACTGTGGCATCGTTATCCATCATTTTTTAAAAATATTTAAATATGTATACTTTTGTTGGGTCAACTTAAAAATCTCAGTACAGTAGAGTTCAACATACGAAGGAAGATAATCTATTTTGTGTATTACCACTGAACCACCCTCTACTATTTTGTGGACTGCATATTCACTCAAAAACAACACAATGACAAAGAAGGGAATTTCAGGCGCAATACAGACCTGAGGAAAATTATCTTTACAATCCGGCTTTTATAAATTCACACAGTTTTATAGACTATGAAACATGCTGACATGTTATAACTAAAGTAACAATCACCTGTTGTCCAACTCTCCACTGACTAACGAAATTTATATTCTTTACCAGAGTTACAAATTTATATCGAACTATATTGATTGTCACTTTATCTCAGTAAACAATTTTTGCCCACATGTATGTAGTTATAACCCAGCTACGGCCGTGTAGGGAAAACGGGAGGGGTGGGGATAACGTCATCATTTCCCCTCCGTCCCCTCCCCTTGGAGTCAGTTGGAGAATTTAATGTTGTACCGGGATGTTGCCATGGTAGCTCAGTCAGTAAGAGCAGCGGCATGGAGAGCCGAAGATCCTGGTTCAAATCCCGGCTAAGGCATTGAATTTTTCAGTCTGAGTTCACCTTTCCATCTTAGCCTACACACGGGCAGTGTGAAAGATTTATCATTCCATAATAATAAACACTTAGCCAATGTGCACATTTTCAAAATTTCTCTATCTATAAGTTATTTTAGGGTACCACTTCAGAGGGCAGTAGCTAGAAAAAAGGTCGCCCTAAAAGCATGGTGTACATAACAACAGACTTGTGTTTTATGCGCTTGTTGCATTCGTTTGCGTTATGACGTCATAATGGCAGCCGCATTAGTTTAATCATATAGCTAAAGCGCGTTGGGGAGAAATATGGCCACCCTCATCCACATGGTGTAAATAAATAAACAAATCAACACGTGCTTTGAAGGACACTTATGACGTTGTTGCCTTGTTAGATTAAGGTGAACCCCTAAGATTATAAAATAAGCCTTTGTTGCATTCGTTTGCATTATGTTCACAATTCCTTCGTATTATGACGTCATAATGACTGCTTATTTAGTTCAATAGACCTTAACTCTGTAAGATAAGGAACTTATGAACCCCTAATATTGTAAAAAATAAGGTCATTGTATGCCCTTGTTGTATTCGTTTGCAATTTTTTTCAAAATGCTCTCGCTTTATGACGTCATGATGGCTGCCAATTTAGTTTATCATAAAGCAAAAGAGCTCGCTAGAGCGCAGACTATTGCGACGCCATTTTGAACAGGAACAGGAACTTCCGCCATTTGAAATAGGAACGGGAAGTTCCACCATTTGAAATAAAAACAGGAAGTATCGTCATCTTGTGACAGGAACAGGAAGTTCCCCATCTTGTGAAAGGAACAGGAAGTGTCGCCATCTTGTGGCAGGAACAGGAAGTGCCGCCATCTTTTGTCGTCATTACCCTACCCCTATGACGTCAAATGACGCGAGAAAGGGAGGGGATGGAGGGGAAATGAAGACGACATCCCCACCCTTCCCGCTTTCCCTACCCCACCAACGCTGGGCTATAGCTACTCATGTATCACATACTTCTGTTTAACAGCAATAAGCTAATATTTTCTAAAGTGATGCCCGTACAACTAAACAGGATGCATTAAATAATAAATGTGGCAGCAACACAATAGGAATCTGAAGGACTCACGGTCTGTAGTCTCTTCTCGGTTCTGATTGCATGCAGCACCATGGCGTTGCCCACCACCGTCACGAGGCTGAGGAAGTACATGACGATCCCCATTGGAATTGCTACTCCTAAAGCCAGTGAGGTTTCGGTTTCGAGGTCTGATTCTGCACTGCCCTTTTCGAAGCCCTTGCTGTCAAACAACTGAGGTTCGTTCCAACTGGAGGGACATATGTAAGATGCATTTCCACAAACTTCTTCACACGGAGTACAGTTTTTACTATCGTATTCAATGCTTCTTCGCAATAAGACAGAGTCGCTGTTATTTCCGGTAGTAAGATTCGAGACATATTCAAATTGTCTTACATCTTCATCGTTAAGAGAAAGATAACTGTTATCATACGACAGCGACATCTTTCAAAGTTATTTATATTTTAATTTCTTCAAAAGTGAAATTTGTCGTCTCTCAGCAAGCTGCTTAATGTTTTTTTTTTAACATTAATATAATAAAAACTCAACTATTGCTTCTTTACTAGTTAAACATTTTCCGTAAAGTGAAGTAAATTTATACGAGGTGAAGAACATAGGTAATTTTCTAAGATGGAGACTGTTCACAGGTCGAAAACTTCAAGCAAATAAGTTTTCATGTCTTCTCTTTCCTCTCAATCTTCACAAAAATGTTCACTATGTTAAGGTATATTCCAGAATGAAATTCCAGTGCAAATCCTTTTTTAAAACAGTAATTAGTTTAAACGACAAAATCAATGAGTAAGATTCACTTGAAATATAGTTAATATGGGTGTAGTACAATGTTGAATTACAATTAAAATATTTCCAGACCACTAATGCTTGTTGCTGCCTCAGAGTAAACACAATCACTGTTAATTTTTCTTCGACAAAGGCTTTTGCTTTTTTTTGTATTACTGCAACATAAGATTAAGCATGTATTAGATGCTTTAAAAAAATCCATATTATTCCAAATAAGTTCAAATTAAGTGAATATAAAGCATCACTTGGGTAGTGAGAATAATTTGACAGTGTTTCTTTTTCATGGTTAACCTTTATAATAAACATGACTTCAACGAATCCACACTTCGCTTTTTTGTTGTTGCAATTTTCACTTCACAGCGGCAATTTAGTTTAATTTATAAGAGACACCAATGTGATCTCACTACAAAATATAATTACAATTTCTCAAGTCCTAAATGTTTATATAACGTTGTAAGAATAAATATCAGAACTATCCACATGAATTCACGAGGAGGTCATAACATTTTCAGTAGTCCTTTATTTCAAACAGAACTAGACTGTTTTATTGTCTTTGTACCAGAAAAAAGACAACCTTCATAAAGTTCTCGAGGCTTCAAAGATTTGTACAGAACAAGTAATGTGTTCCAGAACATTTCATCCCATTTTCTTCTGCTTAAACTCACTCAATTAATTCGTTTACAAAACAGGATATAAACCCATAGCAACATAAAACAAATTAATGGTTTTATTTGCATTTTTCACATGTATCCCATGAAGGTAAATTATTTTTACTTATTTTTTTCGCATTACTTAAATAATTAGTGCTCAGTAATGTAAAAATGAAGTTGTGTCATAATGTCTTATTCGCTTAAAAGGCAATAGATTCACAGTTATTTCCAACGCACATACGAATAAATCATAACATAATAGTGCTGGATAAAGTACAAAACCTTCACGTTATTATATACTTTCTTTTAGTGATCGGTTCATAAGGAATTCGTATTTTTAAAAATATGAAAGAAAACTCTGAAAGCAACATCGAAACGTCCCGACGATTTTAATTCAGTAACGTAATCGGATTTTGCTATTACTTACTCGGCGGAATAAGATTCCTACTACGTGGGAAACAACAGACAGGCGTCGGGGCGCCAGTAGATTGGCGTCGGGACCAGCGCGTGGACGACTGAGCTTATTTCAAGCCACGAGAATGTAGAAAAGCGTCGGAGTGCTATGCCGCTCCGCACCTCACCCTCCAACACGAGTATAGAGCGCATGCTAGAATTCAGGGGCAGCGCAACGCCAACGCTGGAAAATTCTAATTATTCTATCTGTTTGTTCATAAGTTAATTTTACGACAGTTATTCATTGACCAGCACTTAAATTAATTACACGTACTTACTTACTTACTCAATGGCAAGCTAAAGGAATATTATCTATTTTATGGAACCCGAAGGTTCATTGCCGCGCTTACCTGACCCCGCCATTCAACCTTATTCTGCGCCAACTCCATCCGACCATCTCTCGCAAATCCTAATTCCCTAAAATCTATCTAATATTGTCCTCCCATGTAGGCCTACGTCCAGGTCTTCCAAGTGGTCTTCTCCCTTCGGGTCTCCCAGTAAGGCATACGAAATTCACTATGCGTAAATTAATTTAAAAAAAACACACATAATTATTGGAAATCCGGGATGTGTAGATCATGTGTTAGTTAAATTATTGCTTTAAATAATTCAACGACTGTAGTGCTTTCTGAAGAAGATAATTTAGCTTTTAAAACTTATTTTTTGTTGATAGATAAGATCGTATGGTGTTGAATTTCAGTTTAGACCTACTTAGCTAGCAGAGAAAGGAGTGACGTCGTTTGAGGATGGTTCGCTCTAAATTCCGTCATAGCAACCAACAAACTTCTTCTCTTACTGTCGATATTAGATTTACATGCTTCACTTACCCATAAACTCCTCTGCTGGGATCCCTTCCTCTTGTCTCGTTCCTCCTGATCCATGCCAAAGTGCAGGAGCTAAAACAAGAACAAATTAAGCCTAAATTTCTCATCACATCTGAATGCAGCACTAGGGCACAGCTGTATGTACAAATAGGCTGTATCTAATTATCTAAGAACAGTAATTTTCCTCTCTCTCTGACCTCTTATTCTTATGCTCCTTCTCGCGTTCATCTTTATTGTTTGAATTAAGGGAGCTTTTGCCAGTAATAGCAAAAAAGTGGCATTTCTTAATATCCATCTTTAAAGGATCAAAAATCCCATTCATTTCTGGCTAACCATTATGTTGATAAGATGGACGAACTCATAGTACATTACGTAACGAACCTATAATGGCATTTATTAAGACAAGAGTATGTTTTCATACGCATATGAAAACATACTGTCTCTTAATTACCATTATAGGGGAGTTTCATGTGACTGTTTTTGTTCAACCATAATTGACTATTTAAGTTTGAGTTCTTAGAATACCTCGTAATTGATGAAGCAAACGACTCTCGGACTCCCGTCTTTTCCGATAGATGGCATGCAGGCCTCAGGGCTTCTCTTGAACTTTAATGTAAAACAACGCACTTTAGAAAGACCTGAATAGAACGCAATTTAGTATAGGCCTAATATTAAAATTAACATGAATGAAATTGTTGTATTTTAAATATGCAGTATCATTTGCTATTTTCAAGGTTTCAAGATCGTTCCGTGTTCGATGATAATCAACATCATAGCAATGTTATAATGAAAATCTGTATCGTAATGGATGTATTATGATACTGTTACGTTACATGTAATAATCGTATTATAGTACTGTCAAACAAACAAAAAACTTATGTATATACAAAGCGAATTGTGACTTTTCCTTATCAAATTGAATTCCAGGTCAATGCCTAGGGACAAACGGGTGAAATTCCCTTCGGGTCACATAATTATATCTAAAGGCACCGTTAACTTAACAATGAATTTAATACCTTCTGGGGACAAGAAAGATGCTGCAAAATGGAAGTGAATCCATGAAGTTGAAATAAAACACTATGAGAAAAGAGAGAACAAAAACATACACACCAATTATTACGCTAAAATCTACTGGGAACAATAATGTCAATTAGCATAGCTTTCCCTTCGGACCTCCATGGCCACACCGAAAATTTGCCTGACACCCTAGGGAGCTCTCTGGAGCTGAAAATTGTATACTCAATACCACACTCAATAACACAATGGAAGTACGAATGTTCAGAACAGAATAAAATTAATGTGGGCTGTATTCATTTGACCACTATGCAGGACCCCTGGCAAAATATTTATTTGATGGGACTATGGCGGCCACTGGAGACCACTAAGAATTTGGTTGAAAATACAATTTTTAAGTCAAATAGGCCTATTAGCATTTATATTCTATTTCACAGTTTCGCTTATTTAAAAAGATATTAATAAAAATTAGTATAATCCAAGGAGAATAAAAATATTCTCTGGCGTTCTACGTGGTCTACAATTAATTCATTAATGCAATGCACTACATAAATTTCTTCGAAATTGTTCAAGTCCGATTTTCTTGGAAAGCACTTCATGCTGATTCAGCTAACAACGTAAGCGAAGTTTCGCATCATTTGATCGCGGTATAAGCTTCTTAGCGTTGTTATTGTTATTGATTTGATGGTCCTTCGTTTTCAGAATACGAGCCAGATCTGGTGAAACATAAGATTTATTCTTCATGAATTCTACCCGACAGAATCAGGAATTATCATGCTTCATAACTTCCATAACAGAAGAATAATTAACACTTTAATTATGGTTGTACTCCTATCCAGCTTTCGCTAGATTTGTCTCTTCTTTGTGTGCTTTCAATGATCATGTCGTTCTATAAACTTAGGATTTTCTGCAATAAGGGCTTAAACAGGTTACCAGGGAATTTAATTTCCATCAAGTTTTTATGGAAGGATGGAGGTTTCCCTTTATCTCACAGAATGTGTATTTCCGAAATGGGAATTTTATTTTCATCTAGTTTTGAAGGAAATATGTAAGTATTTCCTTGTCTCAAATTATTTTCATCTAATTTTGAGAGGGTAAGTCATAGCCTTCCCGGAATATACGCGCCCCCGTTTCTACTTGTATCCCATGTAGGCTAACAACGTTTTATATTTATCACGTTGTTACAGGATCAAGTAAAGTGTTTGTATTACACCATGTATAATAGAAAATTGTGTGTTTCATAGAAGCTGCAACCCTGATATATTCAGAATGCAATATTTACAGTGTTGTTTAGTATTGAATACTGCACAATGAGCTGAAAACTCTGTAACATGAGGTTAGTTTGGTCTCTACATAAATCGGTCTTACATGCACCTCATTTGGTTCTTCCAACGCTGGTTTCACAGCACTCCTGGAACTGAGATATTATTTTCCGTCATCCCTCCTTTCACTCACATTGTGTTTCCACTCAACCATATTTTTATGTCGCTTTCTGCCTCCATTTGCATGATTTTGAGCACCAGCTGATAGCATCACTGATACAGCATCCTCCATTTTCGTTAAATAGAACGCTGATACAGGTTAGCCAGTATTTCACACCTTCCTACCCATGTAACCAGTGTCCGTAAGATCCCTACTGCCTACTTTGTTAAACTTGTTAAACGGAAATCGCATTTTTCAAAACTTTGTCGCTTACAACGTTGCCGGGACCCATGCTTGAATAAATAATTAAAGTATAAGTGTTTGTTTTGCTTCTTTCACAAAATTGTTTTCAGCGAGTAATACAATGACTTTATGTATTATTTAGTTTTATTTCGCTATTCTTACAATATTAATATAATTATGCAAATCCCCTTTTAGTGCAATCCTCTGCCAGGTCACATGCACTTCTATTAGTCTAACAACTAAATTAACTGCACATGTGGATTTTCCAGGCAAATTACCAAGATGGAAAGCGAGAAACTTAACACAGTGAGCGGAATAATACTGCTACAGTCTTCCGCCTTGCCCGGTAGGCAACTGTATATACATGCGTGCAGAGTATTAGCTTGCATTACTACCAGATGTCAGGAGATATCAGCACTACCAATCATTTCATTATGAGAATACGGTAACTTAGCTGTAATTGCAGGTAACCTTACCACTTCTACATGTCGCTGACATTTAAGAAATTAATTGTAAGACTAACAGTTTTTACCTTTTTTAAAAATATTAGCCGGCAATGGACCGATTTTCATGAATTGTTTGTCTTATTTACCGTTTGTTTACATCGTTTTCCTTTTTCTTTATCCCAAACATACACCCATGCCCGAGGGGGGACTCGAACCCACAGCCTCCTTCACCATGGCCCAAAGGCAGCATGATTTAGCTACCGCGACTAATGAGACCGGTTCCTTTTAGACATTTATTAACACTGCAAAATGAAGTGAAAATCTAAAAGAAGCACATGTATAGGCATAATGTTAAATAATACCTACAGTTATTGTAATATAATTCTGAAATATTTGTGTTATGTAAGAATCATGTTATTAATAGGGCCTACATCAATAAACCAATGAAGCCCGTTTGTATTTCGCCAAAAATAAAATGACCCTTTAGTAAAATAAAACGGCAAAAGACCTCTGTTCCAGAAGATGACATGAGAAACCTATTTTCAAAAAAATTAGCAAAACCCTTTTTTGCTAATACCTGCAGAGTGGAGGGCGTGAAATTACGATAATGCTGCCCCACCTGGAGAGAGTTTTTCAGGGTGGGAATAGTTTCTCGTTGCAGTAAACGAGTAAAGAGTATTGGAATTCTTAAATGGGAACAGGCGGAAACTGGAGAACGAAGAGAATAGTCTATATAAAATTTATGTCAAGGATGTAGGAAATCTGGCCTCCATACAACCCACTTTGCATTATGTAATTTTATGTGAATAATTTACTCATGTACAGCATACTCGACGTAAATACAGCTTTGCTGGCGTGTTTCGCTAGATACTTATGCTTTGAGCGTCGACTGTGGTATTGTGTGACAATCGTATCCCCAAACAAGTGCTCATGCCTAAGAGAAGGTGTATATTAAGGGGTACAAACAAATTCAAGTACTGCAAAGTACGATAGATTATCATATATTGCAAAACAAAAGTGATAACTGCATGAGTGGAGAATATAGGAAGAGATAATCCAATGCACACGTGTAATAAATTATATTTTGTCTATGATGGCAATTTAGCGGATAATAGAAACGTTACTTGTGTGAAAACAATCTTAGAACCTCTATTGTAAAGATTCAAGATACCAACTCTAAACCGTATTAGCATTTTAATGGTAGTAGGCGTATTAAAAATATTACCAAATGTTTAAGCCATTAAACACTCAAACTTGTAACAGGCTGTCCAATATAGCCTATATTATTTATTTATTGTTTAAATACAATAACGGCTCCCCGTATTTGCGAGCTGCATCTTGGACAGAGCGGACAAAAGGCAATGTTACATTAGAGTTGAAATTAGAAGATTTTATAGGTATGGATTCTGAATAATGAACTCACCTAAATTCGATCTGGTAAAATAATAATGATCATAATAATAGGCCTATATTTGTTATCAAAGACAATTCATGTACTGTCATGTACCATGCCGCAGGCATAGCCTACATGTCAGTTCCGCTGCGAAACGTATGCGCACGTCATTTTCCAGCGAACTGACATGTGCGCAGGCGTCATGGTACATGATAGTATATGATTTAGCTTTAGGAACAGCAATACTAATAATACTAATAATACTAATAATACTAATAATAATAATAATAATAATAATAATAATAATAATGATAATAATAATAACTGTTATTATATTTTCATTAATATTAACGTTTAACCTAAAATTAGGATTGCTTAATTACAGCAAGTATCGGTTTAATAAGAAGTTCTGTAACTTTTAAAGCACAGAGTAGGTAGGACAATTGACAATTTTTACAGTACCTGGCAGGACGCAGGACGTGTCCGGCGAAATCCGGACATCCGGTAATCCTATGTGTAACCCCTGGATAAATATCCTCTAACCAGTAATTTGACAAAGGCAAATAGAAACAAGCTTGAGAAACGTGCTAGCCACTATACCACCGCAATAAACGTGTAAGTGTTAAGTGCAATGAGGCGTGACCTAGTTGGAAGCACAATGAAGCTTATCGCCCCGTATTAACTAGCGATTACTGCCGGGTGCCGGGACGCCTCGTGTGATTAATGACTTTGCTATTACATCGTACCAACATACAGTCTTGTTCCACCGACTCATCCATCTCTCAAATTAGCGAAATTCTATATATAGGCCTATGTTTCAGAAGGACACATCACAACAGGGTTGTTAGGTAATCACGGCAAAAAGATCATACAACCTACCTAAAAATATCATAGTTCTAGTGAAATTATCATATGCTTTATTCTTTTTTAAATTATAGCCTGCAGGTCTAATTATTAGGATCCTTCTCTTCCTACGAAATTCTGGGTCTTTCTCCTAAGCAACGTGGTATTTCTTATGTCTATTAACACTTGAGCATTTAAATTCCGTGGTACCTTTTTTACTTTTATTTTTAATTGCTACTGTCAGAATGATGATTGCCCAGATGACATATTCCTGAGGAAGGCCACAGAAGGAAGATGGCCGAAAGCTCGAATCTGATAATGTTGACACGGCTTATAACCCGTGAAGCCATCCTGAGTAATCAGCGCCGTGAAAGCTTCAAATGTTATAGATGACATATTGTTTATTTTCTTCATTGGATTAATACATAACATGTATCTTTATAAATATATTTATTTCTATATTTGTATTGTTTGTGTTTGTGTTTTTCTTTTTTGTAAATTACGCGTTATTCACTTAAATAGTGCTTTTAAAAACTGTATTACTATTTCTGGACATGTAACTGTCGCAATGCTAGCAATCTTAGTTAAAAATATTCTGATACGCTTTTAATGCTTTATGGTTTATATTACTGTACTTCGAAAGTTCATATATTAATTTGAATATATTATACGTAATATATAATATGATGGCATAAGTATCAAAGTGGTATGTTTCTTAGGTTGAATTATAATGATCACACAACGCCAATATGAATCGACCCTCCTACATCATCAAAATATGCATTCTTGCACCCAAGTAAATCATTTTACAAATAACGCAATACCAGTACCATTGTGTTGTTACTCTACAGATGGCAATATTATTGTAATGCAGAATATTTTGCATGCGATTTAGAGGGCAGTGCCTCATATTCTAAAAATAATTGTCATAAACTGAAAATACCATATCTGTTTCTTATGATCCCTCAATTAGAATCATACAAAGCATTAAATTATGATATGCGTATGACCTTTATCAAAAATCTAACAATCTTGTATCACTAGCATGTCGGCATAGCTCCACCACGAAAGAACCTGGCCAATCACGAAGATCCTGAGTTTCGTTGCAAAAAATATGAAAAAAATGACGTGTAATTTCAAATGAGGTAAATATATATTTAATTAATTTACATTATTTTCTTAACGATGTCTTTAAAAGTTTTTTAAGGAAAAGAAACAATCCACAGCAAGCGAAGTTTGTAAACATGCACTACTGATACAATCGCCATTATCTTTGTTTTCTTTACGCAAAATCATTGAAAATGAGTGAAAAACTGAGCTCATTAGTAGTAAAATTACAAAGAAAGCTATTACTAAAAAAAAATATTTTATGCACCACGTATGCAAAAACTTTAGCGGACTCATCCAGTACTTCAGCCTCGGCTTACGCCTCGGCCGCAGTACTAGATTCGTCCGCTAAAACCTAATTTTGCGTACTTGATATATAAATAGCTATTTCTGTATTCTTTCCGGAGTATGGCCTACTGTTGAGGAATTATGGGGAAATAACGGCCAAACAAAACATTACTTATTGCTTCACGCAGCAACTTTTGACATGAACTAGATGACTGAATTTACTAGGAAGCATTTGAAAATATCCAGAAGTTATTAACATAATTGGAATTGATTTCTCACGCGATTTTGATTGGTTTTGGTTCCCTGTCGTTGCTCTAGCTCTTCTAGTAACAAGCAGTCCAGTTCGTGTTTGGTTTTTACAGCCGTCAAATCTTATGTAGGCTACAGTTGAAATATATCTAAAACATTTAGTTTTTAAAAATAATTTGTTTCAAATTACCATGAAAGAATAAAAACCAATAGCTATCATTCTGAATATGAGGAAAATTCAGTACAAGTACGTATATTTAATTAATTAATTATTGATTTATTTAATTTAGCATATTTGAAAGGGATATGCGCTGTAATATTTTATAACCTATGTAAATAACAAATAGGGGCCGCGGTAGTTATTTATTTATTTATTTTGTTACACTGCAAGTGGGTCAACATCCCGGTAACAGTGTTGCAATTAATACCAGTCATACATATATAGGCTACACACAATGACACAATATACTTACACTTATACACATTAAATATCACAACAAGCTATCTACCGACCAATACCCTATCAATAAAGTATTAATAATTTAAAAAATCTCTGTCCGTTCAAAACTATAGCATAAAAAAATATTTAGAAACACAACTAACTTACATAATATTATTCATTCTTATCACAGCAGGAAACGTTTCGAAGGTATCTGCAGGTAAGTCATTCCAATCCTCAATCCCTAAACTTAAAAAAGAAAATTTGGCAATGTTTGTTCTCTGAGGTCTACCCCTGATTTTGTGTATGCGATTCTTCCTACTTTTGTAATCTGGTTCTTTAATTTTACATTTTACTATGAAACTCCTCCCATGCCGGTTGTTTCGTGTATATATAATACATACATTTTAATCTATTTATTTTCCGTCTAGATTCTAAATATTTCCACCCTAGTGTTTTTAACATAGCCGTAACGCTGACAGTTTCTTGGTGCTTATTCATAACAAATCTTGCAGCTTTTCTCTCCACCATTTCTAACCGTGTTATTAGGCATGCCTGATACGGATCCCATACACTTACAGCATATTCCAAATTTCGTCTCACCAATGATTTATAAGCTAACTCTTTGGTTTTTAAGTTCCTTCTCCTTAATGCTGTAAATACGAAGTGCAATATTTTATATGCTTTGCTAATTAAATTTCCTACATTTGTACTCCAGTTCAATTCCTTATTAAGAGTTATTCCTAAATAATTGCACGATTCTACTCACAGAACTCTTCACAATTCCAAAGGCCGTAATGCTATAGTTTATATAAAAACAACGGCCACTAAAATTTATATGACTTGCCTTCACACTTGACATTTTTTGCCCTGAGTTATGAGTACGGCATATGACCATTGTATAAAATTATCATTTTCGCTACAACTAATTATTTAGCTCCTCTCTTCCTACCATAAAAGGGAAATTAGGTCACAACATAACCTTACTCTGTCAATATCTCATCACTATACATCTCTGTAATAAACCTTGTTCACGACAGCCACTGCTCACTCATAGTGTTCCTTATCACGATTATTAGGGGTAGTATGACTGCGTCTTTAAGGGAATACGGAATGCACTTTCGTCAAAAAAAAATCTATTTTAACTCTTTCTCTTATGAAAATTGAATAATTTCTGTGTAAAACAGTATATTATAAGTATAAATCTAATTGTGTCTACAAGTCTTTAATGTGATACGAAGTGGACTTTGGCCCATAAAAAATCTTTAAATTATTTTCTCGTACGAAAATTCGAAAACGTTTCTGTAAAATAGGGATTGTATCACATCGCTATAAGTATATTATGAGTCTCCAAGTTTTAAGGAAAAACGGAATGGACTTTGGTCAAAAAAATAATTTATTTTAAAATTCTTTTCTCGCAGGAAAATTCAACCGTTTCTGTGTAAAACAGTTTTTTAATCATGTCACTATAAATGTAAATGTTTGTATGAGTGGCCGCCGGCGTGGTCTTGTGGTTAGCATCGCTGACTACAGATCAGTCGGCTCGGGTTCGATCCCCGTTACCTCCTCGGATTTTCTGAGGTAGGGAGGTCTGGTAGGGATGCACTCAGCCTCGTGATTCAAATTGAGGAGCTACTTGATAGAGAAGTAGCGGCTCCGGTCACGGAAACCACCATTAACGGCCGTGGTTGTCGCTATGCTGACCACATGCCCCCCAATCCTGCCGTCTGTATATGGTATATGACGCAGCGGTCGGGTGGTAGGCCTTGACCCTTCAGGGATGTAGCGCCACGGAATTTTGTTTCGTTTAGTTTGTATGAGTATCCAAGTCTTTAACGGGATATATAATGACTTTGGTATAAAAATATACTTTTAAATTTCTGTCGAAGGAAATTACAAAAATAACAGTGTTTGAATCATGTTGCTCTAAATATATTTTAAGTATAAGGAAGTTACAAGTATGAGTCTCAAGTCATTAAGGGGATACGGAATGGACTTCGTTCCAAAGAAAAAATTAAGTTTTTTCTCGACTGAAAGTTTAGTAATTTCGGTGTAAAATATGTCGCAAATTTTTGTGACTACTATAAAAGTCAACAACGGCAATCGACCTCACCCTCGATGCTCTTTTAAGTTTGCAGTTGGAAGGAAGAAAACTATGTATTTGGAGGGATAATTTATTTGAAGATCAACTTTTCATTTTAGCATATATTCCACGGAGAATAATCTTTTCTCCAAGTATTAATTTTTCATTTCCTGCGTTTTGTTTGAAAATAAGGGTATTGTTTTGAGCGTCTCACTGCTAGTAGTTTCCATATTTAAAAACCAGAATAAGCCCAGGCAAAACAGTATACATTCATAACCTAGCGAAATAATTGGAATAGAAATGAAATAATCAGTAATTGAGTAAAAGTATTCAGATTACATGTAACGATTCGTTTTGTGGTCCCATTTCCTTGTAATTTACTTTTTTAAATGTAATTTTTTTCTTGTAATTGGTTGTTGCAAATAAAATTATAATCGTTACATTTTAATGATCGTTAGTAGTATATCGTTAATAGTTAGTAAATATATAGTTCTCGCTTGCTATATCGTCATCATTACTGTTTTTGTAACAAATATCCAGGTTAGAGGTAATATGAAGTAAAAGTTATTCAATATGTCTGGAAATATTGGTATCGATGTGTTTTTGGTTTATTCATAAATAAATTGAGACTTTGTAATGCCCCAAGCTGTTTTACCACTGAATGGCCAAATAGTTTTTGGCCTTGTACCCAAGACAAAGACACAAAAAAAAACGAATTTTTAGATGCTGCAATTTTGTACAGTATTTGTAATTGTAATTTTACTGATTACTTTTTAAAAAGTAATTTTTAATGTAATTGTAATGTCTCTCAGGTAATTCTAACTCAGCCCAATTACTTTCTTTTGTACTTTTCCCATCAGTGGAAATAATAATGTTAGTAATTCATATCACCACCTGCTGAAAGGATCCAAAAATCAGGTAAGGGTTTCTGAACAATTGTTATTTTGTTTTTTTCTTTGAGATGTTGTTAACCTCATTCAAACCCCAAACCTGGAGGAAAACCTCGTGTCATCTGTCCGCGACTACTTATTCAATATATTCGCAACGACCCTCTATAGCTGGAGGCCGTATCCTCTATGTGCAATCTGAGGACGCGCCATGGTGTAGTGAAAGAGACATATATATACATATATATATATATTATAATTATGTCTACATGTATTTATACAAGTACATATACGATTTGAAGGGAAACTAGATGAAGCAATGGGGGGAATAAAAAACATAACGAAGAAAGCAACCATTCAGCCCGTAAGAATGAAAGGGTAAAGATGGTTTGATAAGGAATGCTTCGATAAAAAAAGGAAAACAACCCGTGCGAGCTTGGGAAGAGTAAAGACGAGATCCAGAGAAGCACTCGAAGAGTGTCACACATTGAGAATAGAATACAAAACCCTCGTAAAACCGAAAAAGGGAAAGTATGTAGAAAGGGAAGCAGGCAGAATTGCGGAAGCAGCAGAAAAAGACCCATTCCAAGCAACTAGACCACAACAAAAGCGCTTTCCTACTAATATTCCAATTGAGATATGGGAATCACAAATTTAAAAAGTCATAGCACAAAAACACACGAGACCAGATTACATTGACAGAGACTCTGTAAAAGAACCGAACCCACATATAGGAAGCATGGATCAAATAAGATGTACTGAAGAAAACTTTATTCCATAATAACTGGAATATTTTACAAGGTTATAAATGTAAACGTTGAGTGCATAGCCAGTAAGAATTTCAAATTCCTAACTTACTCCGTTTATTAAAAATGTTCCTTATACAAAACATAATTTAACAATGATCTGAAAGGGCATTCCGTATTCCCTTAAGAATAATGCAATGGCATATGCATTACGTTACGCGGGAAACCGAATTAAACAGTGGATACAAGTGAAGTGTGAAGTTTTTTTACGGATATTTCTCCACTGTTTTTAAGTTATTTCCACTATGACCCAATTTTCTTGCACACACTGCAAGGATATGTTAAGATATTATTAAATACAAGTTTAATTCGTTAGACATTTTACACTTTATTTTACTCAAAAAAATATGGTTTTTCCAAATGACCTTAGGATGTGTCTTCTCAACATTTCATGAAATGAGAGAAATTACAAATTACGTGCGATATTTACGGCAAAAGAAAGATAATTCTTTTTGTTATAAAAAAAAATATTCATTGTTATTTTAGAAAACAGGTTTAGTTGGTTTATCCGTCAGTTTTGAGTCACCAGCGGGTAACTCAGTTCTCTTATTCATGGACATCATTTTCATTCATTCGTACTTCAAAATTTCATAATTTTTCTCCGCACAAAATGTTCATTTAAGAAGAATTTTACCAAAATATCTTTAAATTTTTATTTTACTATTTTACTATGTACAAGAAATGTAAATAAAGTTACATTTGGTTTTGATAGTGTATATATTGAACTAGTGTTTTAACCTTCCAGTTACGTTAACACATTCATTTTTAAACCATAAGCTACATGTCCAAAGCTTTGCTTTTTGCAGTTTTGAACGTAAGAAATATCAAAATGGAATCCTGGTTAATAAATAGGCTATACGGATGTATTGATAAAATATATTTTCTTCTTAATTTCAGCTATATTTAAACTCCTTTTATCTGCGAGGCCATATAGGCAGTTCAGGATCTGTGTCTATACAGTAGGGTAGGCCATGGAGCTATATATTGTCAATTATTTTCTATTGTTAAGGAATACTATTATTTAACTTTGCTATCTTCAACATATGATAATTCGCGGAACTAATTACAAAATAAGACCGCCGTCGTGGTCTTGTGGTTAGCGTCGCTGACTACAGATCCGTCAGCCCGGGTTCGATCCCCGGTACCTCCTCGGATTTTTCTGAGGTAGGGAGGTCTGGTAGGGGTGCACTCAGCCTCGTGATTCAAATTGAGGAGGCACTTGATAGAGAAGTAGCGGCTTTGGTAATCGAAACCACCATTAACGGCCGTGGGTGTCGGCATGCTGACCATATGTCACCCAATCCTGACGCAGCGGTCGGGTGGTAGGCCTTGTCCCTTCATGGATGTAGCGCCATGGAGTTTAGTTTTTCGCGGGTGCGCGGGCAAAGAGAGTTAAGTCCACCATCCTCAAAAATTGAGATATATGTCCATAGAGTTATAGATAAAAAATGTTCTCTACATTTGTGTTCAGTCCAGTAAGTCATATTCACAAACGTACGGTAGTTATGGACGTGTGCCTCATGGGTTTATTCATCTCTAAAGCGACGTTGGGCGGCTAATGTGTGTCAAGTCACTCTAATTCTCAGTAACTAGAAAGTGGACTTAACTCTCTTTGTCCGCGCACCCGCGAATTACAAAATAATGTGACTATGAAGTCCAAAATTACATAAAGGGTTGAAAATGCAGAAATCGTCACATTTCATTAATATTTACGTACAATATAAATGAATTACTAACTGTACATTACATATCTGTATATGCGATAAAAAGTATAGCAATTTAAAGAATCCAGTATGTAACCACAACTTCATAACCTATCTATTGTATGTATGGAATATCTCGAAGAACATTACATTAAAGAGCAGCTTCTTACTCTGGAGTGGGTGGTTACGATGAAGGACGTAAGTTGCATTGATTACTCGTGAGATTGGGTCGTTAACGAGAGAGGCCATCATAACCTCCCATGTATGAACAACAAACTCGAATCTAGCAAAGTTAAGCTTCCATCTTTTTCTCCTCAAAACGGTTCTTTGATGCGATTTTATCTCATGGACCTCCAATTCCGCTTCCCTCTCGTTAAGTTTAAATACTTCCTAACTGTAATGTAATCTTCCAGGTACTTATAAAGCAGTAAGCGCGAAAACTACCACGGTCGTCTACAGCCTGAAGAGAAATTCGGCTTCTTCATACTTCTAAACAATATAATATTCTCAGTTATAGATGCTGGGGAAAATAAAATCTCACGATTTTCAATTATAGTTATAATGATACGAGGGTCTTCCAGAAAGCAAAGAACGATTTGGCATAACTAAATAATAACGAAAGATATCAGCACAAAACTTTATTTACAAAGATACGGTACCTTACTCTATTTCTTAACGCAATCGCCATGCTGTCAAGCCATTTATTGTAACGTGGTACCAGTTTTTCAATGCTGATGTTATACTCTTCTACCACCAAAGACTGGGGCCAGGATGTTACTGGCAGCATCGTACTAGAGCTGAACATCGATGGCCGATGTTTTCATGTCGATTATCGATGTTTCCTACATCGATGGAAAACAATCAATGTTTTTGCTAAATCGATGTTTCTCCCCGGGATCGATATTTTATAAATAAAAAATATATTAATAGTAATAGGCTACCTTTCGGTTATAAGTTATAATTTTGTTAATTGCAGTCTACTTCTCCAAAACATCGATTTTTTACATCGATAGTTTTCAAGGAATTATTTCAGATTATTATGAATTTTGCCTAATTTTCTGAAACCATAACTATTTTTAATGTACATCGATGTTTTCCGTCTAAATACATCGATGTTTTCAGGTCACTATTATCGTCACATCGATAGCTACCTCACCATCGATGTTTTAACTATTATTTTACTGGATGAAGTTTACTCTTACTAGTCCTATAATAAGTTACAGTTAGAAGAGGAGTAAGTTTATTTTACTGGATAAAGGTAAAATATATTAAGTCTGTAGCAATAGTAGGTGATTCTTGAAGCGTCCGTTATTTCAAACTAGCTTTCTGGTTTCTAGGCAGTTTGGATATACGCATTTCGGTATTATCATTATGTCATCTTCGGTCCCTACATGAATATTTGTGGTATAAGGAAGAAATTGTATTATGTAATGTTATATTATAGTGGCAAACATACTACATCCTAGTGCCCAACGAAGGCGAACACTAAATCCAACTTTACGTTCAACATAATATTGTGGTCCACCTCGGCCTATTGCATCATTTAAGTTCATTATGCATTCTCTGGTAGGCCTACTATTTCTATGTCACATTATTTTACTCAACTCCGCATTGGCCAGTCCCAAGCCGGGTGAGAAGCATCTTCCTTTGCAGATGTACACACACATTCTGTCCATCTGAGTAAGATAGATGAGAATGGAGAAGGGAAGGAGTAATACTTCGTAAAAAAAAATCCCTTGGTACATCTGGCTCCGGATGATAGTAACTTGTAAGGGCCCATTATCAGGGTAACGTCGAAGACCCCAACGGCAAGAGAAGAGGAGAAGGAGACCTTTCGAACGGCTAACTCGGCGGAAGGGGCAACCCGCTCCCAGCTTTACAAGTAGGAATAGGCAGAAGATGCTTACTGGCATGGTGAATACAACTTTTATAGGGGAGAAACCCCAAAAATCAAATCAGGGGCAAGTTGAGCTCCAGGGCTGGGTGAAGGCAGCCAACCGAGAGGAAGGAATAGACATATGCATTCATGAACCACAGATTATGGTCACTGTTGGACATTACATGATAATATTATAGGAGAAAAATTCCTCCGACACTTGGATTAGAACCCAGGATCTTTGGCTATCCGTGCCAATGCTCTACAAACTGAGCTAAGCCAGAGTTCACTTCACAGCGCCAGACGGAACCTCCCCCTATGACTTATTGCCCTTAATGGTCTACGTCATTATGATTTGAAGATGATATCACTTTGATCTTTACGTACCCGACAACGTGGTATAAGTTTTATACGTAGGCCTACGAAACTTTAAACTTTAAAGTCCCCTTATGACCGATGTTTGAGAAATCCCATTGTCCTGAGCTAAATGAAGACTGGATTTTTTATCACTTTAATTCTCGCATGAATATCATTAAGATTTTCTTGAGTCTAAGCTCTCTTGGTCACGATTAATTCTTATTTAAAACTGTTCCGTAGCTGAAATCTTACCTTCTGAAAAACAATCGTGTGAAAGATGTATTAGCAAATTTCACTGGAAGTAATATGCCATCTAAATCATGCATTATAAAACTGTTTAGTAAGTGGCGACATTTTCAACATCTCCCATAAAGAAAGGGGAGTGAAATTCTCTTTTCATTCGGATATTCTCTTATTTGAATCTTCAGACAGAGCTGGAAGTAGCTGCAAGAGCTAAAATTTGTCACGGCGACTGGCCGTCCAATGCCCGGTGACGGCCGCACTCTATGCACGGTAGAAATACGGTGGCTTCATCTTTGGTTCGCACCGTATAATGGGAAAGCAATGAGGAAACTCAAGAAACAAATAAAAAATAACATTGTCAATATTGCCCTCTTAAAATGGGATGGGGCAAGTGAAGGATTGCAAACAAATGTAGCGATGAACTTGCTCCATTTATTCCCAAGACACTTTACTTGTAGTGGGTAGAAACTGCATGATCAGGGGCTGTCAGTCACAGGGGTTGACAACAATGTTCGCTCTGAGCTGAAATCGATATGAATCGTCCGTTATTGGCTAACGAGTTTCCCCCCCCCCCCAGCAAATACGAGAACTCAATTGTGAAATTTGATAGACTCGGAAACAGCAACTTCCAGTCTCTTGTGTTAATATAATTCTTCTTGGGATATTGTGAGAAAGCAAGAGATAAGTGAAAATCCCAGACGCTAAAGAAACGATGGCCCACCAATCAGACATTCTGATTTCCGCAGAAAAAAAAACGATGTGTTCACTTCATTATTTACGAAATTTTGAGTAATTTCACTTTGACTGGACACATGTACATAACATTATGCACACTCATACTACATGACATTATTTTTAATTAACACATCGAATAACTGGACTGATTTTTAAAAATCATACTGTCCATTAAAGAACACGATATTGCCTGAGTGAGCAAGTTAATGACATTTTAAAATGTTCCTTAAATCTGTGATCATATTCTGCAGGGTGGACTTCAACGGTAATTTTACCTCCCTTGTCATTAAATAAGTTACCTCTTTTCACTTTACATTACTTTTTTTTTAAATTTTGTAAGATATATTACCTTCAAAATAGTATTGTTCAATTAAATTCAAATCACTGTAGTCTACCCTTTAGAATGTGGACTCAGATTTAATTGTACAATTTTTATATTTATTTGTCTTTCTTTTCAGATCATACCATGTCATTTGGAAAATCATTATATACGAGGGCCGTTCATAAAATAAGTTTCCCTGAGGACTTTTGCAGAAAAAAACAATACCATGAAAATGTTTATTGCAACAGATACTGCAAGTGTTCAGCTATTTTTTAAAATATTCGCTACCGGACTTGAGGCATTTTTCATACCGTGGAACCAACTTTTGAATACCTGTGTCGTAGAACTCTAACGCCTGGAATTTGAACCACTGTGTGACAACCATCTCCGCCTGTCTGTCATTCTCCGTCATTTCTTGAGGTGTAGGAAAAGATGGAAATCGCTGGGAGCGAGGTCCGGGCTGTAGGGTGAATGTGTATACACCTCCCAGTCGAACTTCTGCAGGAGACTTGCTGGGAGGTGTTTAAAAATCTACCCTACAGCCCGGATCTTGCTCCCATTGATTTCCACCTTTTCCTACACCTCAAAAAATGTCAGAGAATGACAAAGAGGCGGACATGGTTGCCACACAATGGTTCAAATCCCAGGCGGCAGACTTCTCCGACACAGGTACTCAAATGTTGGTCGCATGGAATGAAAAATGTCTTAATTCCGGTTGCAAATATGTTTAAAAATAGCTGAACATTTGCTGTATCTGTTGCAATAAAAATTTCCATGAAATTGTGTTTTGTTTCTGTAAACGGCCTCAGGGAAACTTACTTCATGGACGGCCCTCTTAAATTATACGTAAAAACAGTGACTTAGTTGGGGGCGGAGTCCCCTAAAAATATATGAAATCTTAAGTTTTTAAAAATTAAGTTACATTTCCATATAGCTTAAGAAATATGTTTCTCCGGAATAGTCTTATAAACTGTTTATGTCAAAACGCCCCCAAAACTTTCATTCTCTGTAGTATCCTGTTTCATGGAAAGTTAATGTAAGTCCCCCCCCCAAAAAAAAGTTTTATTCCAACTATTGTACTGTATAAAAAGTGGCAGAATGTATGAATCTCCTTAACTTGACTGATTTTCTGGTTAATTCATTCCTCCAAGGCCCGTATTATGAACGTCAACATACCTCTTACGGCTAATACAGATAGCTTAGGCCTATCTATACGGTGATACTACTCTCGATTTTATACACGATCTGATCGTTCTAGTTATGTATTACGTTCACAGTTCCACACATCTATGACAATGGACCAATGACATTACTTCCATTCTGAATAAATTCCATACATTAACAAAACACATTAAGATCCTACGAATATGGCAAGCTCTGATTCCAGAATATTTTAAGTTATTTATGTTCCCCTCCATTTGGTTGCTGAATGCAGGAGTAGCTGTTTCGTTGGTTCTAAGGCAGCAGCGGAAGATGAAATTTTTGGAACGAAAAAATCTGCAGCACTGATCCTTTTATAGGGGTTGAGAGTGAGTTTCGATTCTTAAATTCTAGACTAAGTAAACGACATAGGCCACGTAGTAGTAGGCCTATTCCTCAGTTCGCTGCAGCGAAGACGTTGATAAGTTCTTTGAAATAGTAATAAATAGATACTGTATATTGATCACTATTATACTATGTAACTATGTTTCCCTTCATCATCTATCATTTCACTTCACTCTTAAAATCAAGTCATTTTGTTTTGTGTTCCTATATTCTGTACCTCTTCACTCTTGTACCTCTTGTATATATTGCACCTCTTGTATATTTATAAGTTATTTGTAATTGAAAATTTATGTATCACAATGCATGTCATGTTGTATATAGCCCCTTAAGGTGAGCTTTGCTCGTTGGGGTTTTCTTATAATAAATAAAAAAAAAATAAATAAAAAAAAGATTAATCGCCAATATAATTCTGATTTTCAGAGCTTCCTGTTAATTAAATAGAAATATTTTTATTGTAATTCGATTAATAATTACATTTTGAGATTTTATAACTTTTCATGAAGAAGCTTTTGAAGCTCGCTTGTACGGTAAATTTCTGTTCAATCAACCCATAGTCAGGGAAGTTAAAGATTTAGTATTTAATAAATATATTGACTACAATATTAAGGGTGTAATAATTGCTATCGAAACATCTTTTAGATAAGTAATCCCAACAATGGAGCACAAATATTTTATAGCACACTACGAAATATCAAACCTGCGCGGTCTAGCGGTCCGAATCCGCTAATTCAATCCGCAGTACCTTGAGAGACATTTCTGAGGTCGGGAGGTCAAAAAATGGGTGCACTCAACCTCGTGAGATAACATAGTAACATAGCAGCGGCACCGTTGAAGAAAACCACCAATAACTGACGTGAGAGTCAGCATGATGACAACATGCTTTCAAGTCTTGGAATCTAGCAACGAAGTCAAAGATGAAGGAAGATAAGCGTAACACTAAAATACGATGTATGTTCTCTCTCGCATATAAAAGAATTTTTTTAAATCTAATAATTGATTAATAATTTATAATAATTTGTTGAGAAATGCAAAATACGGTGTTCCTTGACTCTAAATTAAGGGGGGACATACAGCTTTCGGTGAAATTCATAGGTAAGAAATAGGTGAATTTCATTACATTTTCCTCAGCAATAAATTGCTCTAGAATCTTGCAATCGGACAAACTCTTTATTTACTACTCCTTTATTGCATACTATTTTCAAAATTAATCAAACTGTTACAGTTATGGGTAATTATCGTTACAAGTTTCGTGCACTAAAATGCAGTTTCCGTAATAATTTCCACAAATGGCAATATTTTTGAGTGATCCTTTTTTCTATCTATTTGCAAACATCATAAGAACATCATCCCCTAAAGCAATCTTTGGAATGTCTACAGTATAAGTGTCTTTAGGAAATCATTTTTTAAATTTTTCTTTCTTAATAAATTATATATATATATTTTTAAAATAAACTATTAACCTTAAAAGAATGACTGTACGTAGATAGTTTTATTCATATGATATTAACAAATACGCAGAAAAATAATCACTCAGAAATATTGTCATTAGTGGCAGTTATCAAGGAAACGGAATTTCAGTGCATGAAACTGCCATTTTGAAACGATAATTACCCGTAACTGCAACAGTTGGATTAATTTTGAAAATAATATGCAATTCTGGAAGTATTCAATAAAGAGCAAGTTTGTAGAGCAATTCATTGCTGAGGAAAAAATAATTAAATTCACCTATTTCTCACCTATGAATTTCACCGAAAGATGTATGTCCCCTTATACACGCTATTTCTTGATAATCATTTTCTCATTGGCATTGTTTAATACTATCGGAATTAAATATGAAAGAGAATGGCTAAGAATGTAAACTTTGTGATAAGCGAATGGTGAGTAATAGAAACGTGCAAAGGGTTCCAGGAACGAATGCATAACGGCCATAACATCGTCTCCAATTGCAGCACATTAGTTGTACAACGAATCACAGATTCCCGGATTATCGCTGGAAGGTGTTGAGTTTCGTGAATCAGTGTTAATGCTACGAAGACTCTTCAAGGAAAAGAGCTTTAATAAACAATTCGCATAACTTTCATGGCAGTCATTTGTCGGACACGGCGAGTGGCACGTCAATATTTCTTGAAGTGTTACAAATAAAACTCCAGTATGGATTTCGGCGATGGGTTACACATGGAGGGAATTACCTTGGTAGTAAATGTGTTAGTATGGATTTCTGAAGACTTCTTCATTGTGCAACATTCATCACCTTATTTAATAACAACAAGAAGTGCGCACGTTCTACAAAAGTGGTACAGTGTATCAGAGTACTACATATTTGTGTCAAGTATGCCGGACAATGACATATTGGTGAAGTTCGTCATAATGGCTATCAAAACTGTATACATTTCGGCACTTAAGTATTTGCTGACCGGGTCCAGGCACTTCATAGTACATTGGTCAAATCTTTTTAAATATATTATTGCGTCCTTGTTTCTCTTCAACAAAATGTTTTCGGAACCACAGTCTTTGAAAACTATCATTTTTACTTTCGCTGTGAGCTGTATGTGTATGGGATTAAACAGCATCCTCGAGTACAGGTGGGACAGGTTCGACATCCTCCGGAGAATGTTGTCAACTGTGTTCACATTTTCGCTCTTTATATCAGGTCTTATGTATGTGAATGCAGAAAAACATGTGAGCGGTTTCAAAAGATTTATAATGAATTCCGTCAGAGACCTGTGGGTCGCTCTGTGGCTTCCAAGTATCTTAAATTTTCTCAACACCTTTGTGAATATAGATTGAACCATAAACAACGAAGATTGAAGAGAAACTTTGTAAATCACGTTTCATTAAGATTGTTAAGAATAAAAACGGACTTATATGTACAGAAGATTTCAGTTATGTTAGAGAACATAAGCGAAAAGTGTTAACATGTCACATACTATAAACTATATAAACAATAAAGGTGAAAGTGTCTTTTTTTAAATCTATATAACTTACATCCTGCAGTGTCAGATTTGTCATCTGCTTTCATAAACTCAAAATATCTATGAACATTTTAAAGGAATTTTGTACATCAAGAGAACAGAGCTGTAAAAATTATCGAAAAATAGCAGATGAATCAGTATTTGTTTTGTGCATATTAATTCAAATAAATCCTTCTTTGACCCAACAGTGGAGTGTTTTTTTCTTTAGCTTACGTGCTACTTAAGTGTCTATAATGTGTCCGACACAAATGCAGCTGTTTAAAGTAAAATTCTACAGGTACATGACAAATTTTAATATATTTTCAGAATATTTCAAAACTATGTATTTTAAAAGTTCTAGTCATTTTTAGAGTAATATTGGAGAGAATTTTATGTATTTGGCAGTCTGCTACATGTTCAAAAATAGAAGAAAGTAAATATTACAAGTTTCATTGAAATTCAGTGGGATTTCTTGCATTTGGTTAAGTGTTTTGCACGAAAATTATGTAAGACTAATAAAGTGACAGGCATGAAACTATTGCACAAAGTTACCTATTATAGCACAAGGAGGTGCAAAAAAAAATGAAGCATATTGCTTTAAAGTTGGTTTTACCTTTTAATCCAGTATCACTTATTCTATTAGACAGAACATTTGTCCATTCTTGGGATGAAACAATCTCTATGGCTAGAATTTCGAATTACTGAAACAGTAATATGTTACAGTACTAACTTTGATTGTAAAGACATTCTTACATAGGCTTACGTAACCATGACTTATTTAACAACGCTCTAACGTATAAACAATACATGTACAAAGTTATACGAATGTATATTCCTTGGTTACATGTCACATGTCTAAAACAACAACTCTAGCATATTTGGATGGGAACAGTTGCTACAACGAAAAATCACATCAGCGCCTTATTTAAAAACCGTCTTCTGCGAGAATAATAAAATACTAATAAAATTGTAAGCGGAATAATTAATGGAACTCGTAGTAAGCATTCAAGTTCATTTTCCTTCGCATGATTATAGGCTATCGTAGTTAAGAAGTCGATTTATACAAAATTCTAGAAATATTTCTCAAGTTCTTTAATCCTTCATGAATCCTCTATAATGAACTCAACTCTACTATATTAACGGGGGTACAAGGTGAATATTTCACATTTTATTTTATATTAACCACTCGTTGGCAAAGATGAAATTCATTAATGATTATACAATCGTTTAAATAACATAGGCCATGTACCGTCAATTACTGTACAGCCGGTTCTCAAAACATTCACTTAGCCAAATATGCGGTAAATGTTTGTATGAACAGAAATAAGAGTCCACTGCTTAGGCCCTATGCACAACAATTAAACGCTGGCAGAAATATGTTCCTGAAAATGTGACAAATTAATAAATATGCACAAATATTTTAATGTCAAGCAAATAAGATGCATTATGCAAAACTAACAAAATATGCAATAATATGGAAAAAGAAACCATAATTTTTCTATTATTTCTTTCATGTTTTGTACACACTTTAACAGTAGCATGTGATAGATTGCTTTATTAAAAATATGACTTTTCATAAATTTCCGCGACCTAGATATCACTCACATCTCAGAAGGCATCGGAAAACTTATAGTGAGTATTACCAACCTCCTCATCAGTCAATCACATCTATTTTCCGATTTTAACACCAAAGAAGCCTCATATATAATCTTTTTTAATACCATTAAGGTCACTACAGAAAATTCCTATCGAATATTAAAACCTCAGTAAGTCTGCTGTCAGAATTAACGTAGAGACAAGAAATAATATTTAAAATCTTATTTAAAAATAATATAGAGTACAAGACGAAACTTAAAACTATAAAAATTTGAAGTCCATGTTACGAATTTTATAATATTTGAATTTATAATACAAAATAAAACAAACTGAAAGCCTTATGTTATACTATACTGTTTGAAAACAATTATTTTCCAAATACTTTATTATCATTCATTACCTTACACTACTTCTCCTCCACACAGTCATCGTCGTTACTCAGGCACTTGTAACGGGAAACCAGTTTTTCTATGCTTTCGTCTAAGAATTATGCCGCCTACGATGAAAGCCAAGTCTGCATTTCTTGTTTCAAATCATTATCGTCGTTGAAATGTTTTCCATCAACGAATTTTTTCACATGAAGAAACAGATGTTTTCTTCCACAGCTTGCACAAAATCATTCGTGATCACAGACGGTCGGCCACTCCACGGCTCATCGTGCACATTTTCATGACCTTCGTTAAACTGTATAAACCATTTCCTCGCCATTCCATCACTAATTATTGTTTCCCCATATACCTCACACAATTAGCGATTAAAGTTTTTTGGCGTAACATTTCTCGCATTCAAAAAACGAATCACTGATATGACTTCACAGTCGGCGGGTCGTTCGATTGTTTTGAACATCTCGAAACGCTCTAACAATTATAGGATCGCTTACACCTGCGTCTGACTTCCTAATGAATGGAGGAAGTAATCGCGCACACTCAAAATCGAGAGTGCAATGCTGAAGCGGTACTTACTTCAAAAACACGCTTCGTATATACAGGAGACCCTCTATTAAAATTGTTGGTGTGATATTACTCTGAACTAATATGTACACTACCTTTCGCTCTGATTATTTATTTAACATTAGATAAGTCGTAACAGAATAATTGAACCGAGACGTGTAATCAGTTTGCTCAAACGTTATTTGAATTAATCACAATCTTACAGTTTACTGTTTTATCCGGATACGTCATACATTTCAAGAATTACTATGTTTGAAATTTGATTCTGGCTCTTGATTAACCTTTTTACACTTTCAACAACTCCTATGTAGAGATTTTTTAAAGTATGAAGCAATGCATTACAATTCTAATGTTATTCTGACCGCCCTGCACGCAGTTCGCGCAATTCATTCAAATGCTGGTATGTTATTACCGAACTACATGTATCTCTGTCAATTTTAACCACGGATAGATAATTATTTATCAATAGAAAGTTAGGAACAGTGAGTGACACAAGAATCGAACCTCAGTACACGATCACTACAAAAGGTACACGAGAAATTACATCTCAATTTCTATTTTTTTTTTTCTCAAGGAGAAGTTGGAAGGTAGGTGATGGTTGAAATGAAAGCATGTTTGTCTTGGAAAGGAAAATTTAGAGCTCCCCTGCTCTAGTTATGCAGACAACTAACGGTGGCTACTTGTAAACTCCTGACGATGTTTCAGATAAAATTTAAGGTTTTTATAAAAAACAAAAGTATGGTAAGCTAAAACGTCATTCTTCATGGACAGGTTTCCTCGTTTATCCAGGGGTCCGCGGACCACACTGCCGTGCTAAGGAAGGGGGCATAACTGCAAACATTAAAAGTATGGAGTTTTTGTATTGTTTGAATCGTCTCGATGTTCTGCATCGTAATAAACCTCAAAAAGCAGTAACATGATTTTTTCAAAATATAAGGAAAAATCAGTTAGGCTACTGCATTTGCAATTTTTCCCCATCGACAATGGTCAATGACAAAAAGTAGTAAGTAGAGATTGATCACTACATTGTAAGAAAGGACGTTAACCGTAATTTACTAGATATGTAAGCTTTCATGAACCAGAGATTATTGTCTCTGTTGGACATTACATGAGAATATTATAGGAGAAAAATTCCTCCGACACTGGGACTTGAACCTAGGACCTTTGAATAGCCAAAGGTCCTGGGTTCAAGTCCCAGTGTCGAAGGAATTTTTCTCCTATAATATTCGTCATTTACTAATTTAGCTATAGAAGCCGAAATCCACATAAACTTTGTAAAATGGCAGTATCTGTCATAATTCGAGTTAAAATACTTTTCTATGCAAGATATAAGTTTTCCTGTTTGTTTTATGGCTAATATGTAAGTTTTAACGTCATCCGTAATGAAGAATCAAGAGAAATTTATTAAACTTCGATCTCAATTTTCTAGGTTTTCAAATTCATTTTGAAATTCATTTTTTTAGCAAGGCAGCACAGGTTGGTCATTGCTGTGCTAAGAAATTGCATCTGGGCTGGAGCCGTGATGATGTAACACACAGTTTTTTCTCATCTCGCCTCACCCCACGCGAAACAGACCACAGCTATTTGCTGCCAGAGTTAGTTTGCTGTACGCAGAACCCCCCCGCCCCCCCTCCCACCCTCCACAAAGGCTGTAGTTTGTTGACCTACCTCCCTGCAGCTATTAATCAAAACGCAAGCCAGAGCATTGCAGTTTTATAGGTTACACTTCACTAGAATGATTAGAAGCCATTAAATGGTCCAGTGACAACATTTAATCTCTTCCTGGGTCCTATTTCATAAAACTCTACACGTGTTACAAATACGACAATTATGACAGGTCTGACAAATTTGTCAAGATGTCATCACCAGGGCCCGGATTTTGATGTCATGTCATCTTTTAACTAGATATTTAACGTTGCCCCCCACTGAATATTCCCCGACCCAGCCGGGATTCGATTATCCACTTACCACACTTGTTTTACAATACACTCTCCTTTACTGCCAATAGTTTCTGAGAGAAATAGGAAACTACTAATTTAACATAGGCCAAGATAGAAGGGTCTGGTTCACATTTTCTCGTTATATTATTTTTTTAAAAGACATAATTCGTGAAACTTATTTTTCCATCTGTGTTCTATCATTCTGAAATATTGAGGCAAAAGCTGAGTACCATTGCAAATATTGGCCTAGCTGCTGTTATTCAGACTATATTAAATAAAATATTTACGTCACAGGCCCATGGTAGGTTTTCATCAAAAGAGCTTTCAGTTCACGCTCTAGTTACTCATTTTGACGCTACCAAGAGGCTACTGGAAGGCGATATTCAAAATATTATCAAACAGCAGCATTAATACTTGTGAAGGTATTACAGATGTTTCAGGATTTCATTTGAATGCTACGAGTAAATTTATCTTCTTCGTTCATTTGAATGAATGCCAATGAATATATAAATATTTTAGATGCTGTAAATATAATTGCCATATTCCCTCCACCTTGGTGATTAGTTCGTACAGAAATAATTCAATAGGGGAGGGTAGTCCGTCAAATCCATCATATAGGTGTAATGAAGTAAGTATTTTGCTCCCACTTCTGTAAGTCCCTTTGTAACGGCAAGCTCTTTCTGTTTTGTTGTGTGATCTTCAATCTTGCGACAAAGAAAGAAACTCAATAGAACTAATGGGATATTTTCATTTCAATCCTTATAGCTGCAGGTTAATAGAGAATTAAAGCAAGAAGTCGCTAGAATTTAATAATCTGAACCCCTTTTCTTCTCCCCCACTTTCATGTCCTTTTCTCTTCTACCCTCTTCCTTTTCTCTTCTCTCACTTCATTCTCTTCTCTTTCTCTCCTCTGTCAGCTCTCTTAGAATTCTCTATTCTATATCCTCTAATATCTTTCTTCTATTTAAACATATAACTTTCTTCTCTTTAAACTCTTTTCACTCTCGTCATCTTATCGCTGTCGTATCTGCCATCTATCTTCACTGTATCTTCTCTATGTTCACTCTCTTCCCTGTCCTTCATTTTATTTTTTCTCGCACCACTCTGTCAATTCCTCCTCTTCTTTCTCTATCCTTTCTCTTCAGCATTCTCTTTCTCTGCTCTTACTTCTGTCTCGTTTCTGTATACTCTTTCTGTTCTGCCTTCTCTTCCTCCTGTCTCTTCATCTCTTCTCTCTCATCTCTCATCTCAATAAAGGGACTGGGTTTTTTTAATTATTGTAGAGTATAATGAAATTTTTATTTTTTCTCATTCTCTGGGAGCCGGGTACGTCTTTTCAATCACTTGCATGTCCGTATGACATATGAAATGTTATATTATAATTATACTATTTCTTTCTTTATTCATTCCGTAGAACTAAGGCCATTTAGGTCTTATCTTCCATTCTACCAGATAATAAAACAATAACAAATGTACAAATAGAACGAAGAGAATATAAAGTTTAACAACTGAGAGATGCTACTTTGAAATAACTTAAAATTTAAAATAACTTAAAAATAAAATTAAATGAACTTATAATGTTTGAGAATAGAGTAACATAGAAATATATTACCATGCGCATACAACAAAATAAATGTTACAAATCTCAGATTATACACTAGACAATGATATAAATACTATCCGCTTATGGTTAATCATCATAAGGTAAAGAGTTAACGTTTACAATAAGCCTACTGTTAGAATTAAAACTAAAAAAAATTGACAAATGAATATGATCGCAAAAATGATGGACAAGAGTGAACGATCCGTTAGCCAAATATACGACAAATTCAAAAAGGAACAGCAAACAAATTTTTTGGAAGTATGTATTTAATTTATATATTCTGTATATATTTTGGTGGGGGATTGTGAGCAGGTACTTATCTTGGGATCGAGACAGTGGTTAACTACTATCTACTCGTATTATCATCAGTGCATTAGACCATTAGTCTTCTGTGTTTTCATCATCAATTTCATTTAGGCAATCGTTTTCTTGCTTTAGGATGGAACATAATACTCTCCATGAATCTCCTTCGCTATCAATTGTCTTGGATAAATGGCTGAAGTCTCTGAATTTAACCTTTGAAATTTGACAGTTCTTGCCGTAGGCCTTCTAGATCTGTACTACTTTTATGCTTTGACAAAGTTGTTTTAATCATATCTTTTGAATAACGAATTCAATCTAATTGTTTACCGTTGAGGATTACTCTCCCAGACCTACAGAGTCTTTGGAAAGTAATATTAAGGTGTTTCATCTTCAGTTATTCTTAGGCCTACTTACTGAAATTTAAAACACCGAATCAACGGCAATTCATAATATTTTCAAGGTGTTTTAAAGTAATAGCATCAGCTAAATTGATTTATGAGAAGACACGTAACACTATCATAGTATTTCGTTTAGATGCGCAAGACTGTGAAGATGTCATATTGCCTTTTTGTCATTAATATTGTCATTAAACGCAGCAAAAAGATATTTATGTACATGGTACAATTATGCACTCTTCGCTGGAAAACTAATGCTTCATGTCACTCATTCTCTTTCTGATAGCACTGAATACTGAGTTGACACTAGGGCCCGGAAAGTTATGAAAAATCATATTTCTACTAATGCACTCAGTAACATGCTAGTGGTAAAATATGTACAAGACATGAAAGCAATTGAAATTGATTTTTCAATGTGCATATTGTTGCATACTTCGTTAGTTTCAATTGATACTAAAATGTCTGTGAATATTTTATTAATTTGTCACAATTTTAACTGCATATTTCTGACAGATTTCCGTTATTGGGCGTAAACATTTATATTCAAACATTTATAGTGTATTAAAAACATTATCCGGGCTTGTAAGCCGTGGTCCAGTTGACATCAGTGTGCCAAACGTTTCGTCCGAGACTCCACCGCCACTGAGGATGTCCGCCGTAGTTGTGGACGAAACTTTTGGCACACCAGTCTCAACTGGACCACGGCCTACAAGCCCGGATAATGTTTTTAATATTGACTCCGGCCGTGAAAGTCTACAACGTTTTATTTATAGCATATTTGACTAAGTGAATGTTTTGAGAACCGACTGTGTAATAATTGAAAGTACGTAACCAAATGTTTCCGGAACTGATTGTATAATTCAGAATATTCAGAACGATTGTCGGGGTTTAAAAAAATCACTACGCGTAGACAATTGAGTTAGGGATACGAAACTTATTTTATTTTGCAGCAAAACTGGCCAAGTTCCTTACACAAAATTACCCCATTTCCATAACGAGGTAAGAACATTTTTAAACCTCCACCTATCACAGCGCTGGATCGAACGCGGGACCGACGATGGTCAGGTTACCCTATCTTGGCCACCTCGTTCACTGGATATAACTCCTTGCTATTTTTACATGTGGGGTTATGTGAAGGATAAAGTTAAATCTTACCTTTACGTGCAACTATCCAGGAGATGAAAAGATGTCTGCAGAGTGATCAATGGCGTACAAATTGAACAGCTGTGATTTTACTTAGTCCGCCGCCATGGGTGAGTTGATAGCGTGACTGCCAACCACCTGGGCGACCCGGGTTCGATTCCCGGCCGGGTCAGTAGTGAAAAATGTCTTTCCCTGATTCAGGAATGGGCGTGTGTGTGTGTCCTTAGATATAAGTAGGTCGGGGACTGGCGCACCCCGGTAACATATCCGCTGTGAATATCCCTTTACGGGATCACCAGGGATCGCTCGCGAACCTGAGGAATAACTAACTAAATTTTACGTAAGGAACTTAAAACGTTTTGCTACAAAATAAAAGAAGTCTCATATTCTAACTTAATTGTCCTAAGCGTAGTGATTTTTTGAAGCCCTGACAGTCATTTTGAAATGCCCTGTATCAAAGCGGCGTTTCGCTTCATTAGTTTTCAATTGACTAAAAATTGTTGCTTTGAGCTTTTTTTTAAAACGTTTGTAATGTAAATTATACAACTTATACTAATTTTTGTAATTTATAATGTAATTCAGTTAACAAGAGTATGTAAAGTATTAATATTAGGCCTACTTAAATGACAGAGCATACTTAATTGGATATGAAGCATATTTTACCAATTTTAGAGCGTATTTGCGTGCGTATTTCGTGTTCTGATGGAGCATTATCTTCTGGGTCTTAGTTGTCACCAGGTTGCATTATAAGGAGAACTTCATTATGGTTCACTAAAATTTATAAAAATATATTATATTGGCACCTTTCTTGCAAATGATAAACGGTGTTATGTATTTGGTACCTTATCTATTTAAATCACGAGTTACTTTTTGCCCCGTTACAGGACTTTCTTATGCAGGGCTGGAATCTTATCGATATGTCCTACGATAAAATGAACACATAGGCCTACTCATAAATACCATACACAACCACGCTCGAAATGGACCGAAGCGGAATGCTGTAACGCTTCATATATTTCTTGGAACCCTGCCTTCTTTCTCCTGGGAAATTAGTTAAGATCGTTCTAGTTCGTTCTGTTATGAAGCTTTCTGCATTACAGTGGTCTAACTTCAACATTCAAGATGCTATCGACACATTCTACAGTGCGCGTGAATCCAATATTGTACTTTTCTGTTATGCGAAAAATTTATTATGTGTAGCACTTGTAACATTCGCACTACCGCCAACCCTTATTTGCAATTTAGCCAAGCTAAATGTCTTCATACACATGCATCGTAAATATGTATGTGTATACCTATACCTATAAAAGTAAAGTTTTCCCTATACAGACCATTGAAGCTAAGAGGGTTCCAGGAGGTTGAGGCTCCCAGATTTTAACCATTCGGCACGTAAAGATGGTAAGGTTGTCAGCCTTACGCACCGGCCGCCTTTGCCCCCAGGATTGCTCCTGGTACTCATTTCTGTTAGAGGCTGAGTGGATCCCAGGGTCATAGTGCCACCAGAAGGATTAGGTCAATTGAAAAACTCCAACGACCTCATCGGGGAACGAACCCGCGACCTTCCGGTTTGTAGCGCAGCGTCTCAACCACTATGCTATGGCGTTCCCCTTGTATACCTATAAACATGTAATATATTATATAAAAGGTGGGTCTTTGTCACCACAGCATGGCGCGTCCTCAAGGTGCGGATAGAGGATACGGCCTCCAGATATGGAGGGTAACTGCGAATATATTGAATAAACAGTCTCGGACAGACGACATGAGGTGGTCCTCCAGCTTGGGAGTTTGGCGTGAGGTTAACAACGTCCCACAGTAAGAAATATTGTTAAGAAACGCTTGCTTGATTTTTGGATCCTGTCAGTATAAAATATTCCGAAGGTAAAATAGTCCCTCGTTCGGATTTCCGAGTGGGGACTACAATGAGGGAGTCTAAACATGGAATGTTTGGAGCTTGTATAGGCCTGGAGCGCTTAAATAAGTAACTAAAGAATTAGAGAAATACAGGTAAGATGTAGTAGGAGCACAGGAAGTTAGATGGGAGGGTGAAGGTTCAATGCAGACAGACCCTTATACATGTTTCTATACGAAAGGGTATGTTAATCATCAATTAGGGACCGGGGTCTCCATACAAAGGAGATTCAATTCAGCCATTAAGAAGGTCGAGTTCATTAATGATAGGATTTCTATATGTTATTCTAGGAGGACGGTGGTGCGACATCATAGTTATGAATGTCCATGCACCAACAGAGGGTAAAGATGATGATGACAAGGACGGTTTCTATGAGGAAATAGAACGAACATTTGACCATTTTCCGGCTTATCATATGAAAATTGTAATAGATTTCAATGCGAAAGTAGGAAGGGAGGATATTTTCAAGTTCATCATTGGGAACGAAAGTATCTTTTTCAGAGCAACGACAACGCTGTACTGTGTAAAAAATAAAATTAACTTACTAACCAAATATAAGTAGGCTACTAAAAAAAGTGTTCGTTCATAGTGTAAAGTTAAAAAAGCAGATCATTAAATGGTTTGTTTTCCTTTTTTTTCTGGGGGGGGGGGTCGTGTGGCTACGTCCCTGCTGGATGAGATTTTGGTAGGCCGGACACCAACAAGAGGAAGAGGAGGAGGAGGAGGAGGAGGAGGAGGAGGAGGAGGAGTCATTTGATGGCTGGTAAGTTTCTTACTGGTCATACATCTTAGCGGCAAGCAGTCAGCAGAGCTTCAAGAGTTCAGTGTTTGCTGTATGGAGGTGTTGGTTGGTGGTATTGTTAACGGACTATTGTGTGGTCAACTGCTTCTTAGATCTTCTTCATTGTGAATTACGTTATTCACAGCAAACATGGCTGAGGTGAGTGTTAATTTCATTTCATGTTTATGATTAAAGTGAACAGGTAGTTTAGCCCTTAAAGTGAAGTGAAGTTTAACGAAGAAAGATTAAAAGTCAGTACGATTAAAATGGAGAGAAGTGAATGTTTCTTCTAATCAAGCTTACTGCCTCGCTTATACGTAGGAGAAGTAGCCTAGTTGTGTAGTTGTGAGAAAAATCGACGATGAGGTGTTTTCGGGATGTCTAACCATCTTTCCTTTAACGTACTGAAAGTGAAGTAATAGGCTTACTGTACGACAGATGCTGGTTCCGAAACGTGAGAAAATGTCTTGCTTTGGCTGTTTTTAAAAGGTTATTTTAAGTTAAAATCATTCTTAATTTATGGGATATATGTAAAATATATGTAGCTGTGTGAAAAATCGAAATCGAGATTGTTTTGGAACGTCATAATGCAAGTGAAGTGATACTTTACGGAAGAAGTGTATTTCGTTTGTTTATCGTATGAAGTAGACACTTTCAGATGCAGGTTTCAGAACGTTGGAAAGTTTCCTTCTTGGATTGTTGTAAAAGGTCTGAACGACTTAAGACGGATACAAGTGCTATTTTACGTTTAAAATTGATCATATTCTAAATTTTACCTCATTTCTGGCATATACGATACGTAAGATAGGATATAGGCCTAGGATAGGTGTAGCTGTCATGATGGAGATATTTCGGAATGTGTGAATATCTTTCCGTCCGTTCGTCTGTCCCGTAAGTGAACTGGGAGTGACGTGATTTTACGGAAAAAAAGTTAGTTTCTTGGTACAATTTTGTACGATATTCTTTTCATGTAAATGGGATGTAAAAATGAAGAGAATGTCACCATATCGTATCTCATCCCCGAAGGATACAGAAAATAAAATCGTATCTCTCATAACTTCATAATCTCATTACTTCAAATTCCGACACAGAATAAGAGGCCGTAAGTCATTGCAAAGAGCGAGTATTGAGTTGTTTGAACCTGAGGCAAAACTTTATTGTTCACCAGGCAAGACTGAGTTTCTACAAACAGTGGGTGGCATATAACTACCATTGAGATATTTTTTCAATATGTCTCCAATAAAACTTTTAGATCTTAGTATAGTCAACACCCCAGAGACGTTTTCGAGAAAATCGCGAAAACTGAAATTGCGAAAACAGAAATTTTCTTAATGTAAAGTCCTCTTAAAAGTAAGAGAAAGTCGTCACCAATCTTCGTGTCATATCCTCAGAAGGTACCTAACCCAAATATAACGTTTTCTTACGATTTTCTTACGATTTTCACAGACACACACACAGATATGTTTCTGAAAATATTATTCTTGGATTCTGGGGACGTCAAAAGATGCATTTATATTAAACACTCAACTTCGAATTTGGGGTCGAAAACAATATTTTCTCTAGTAGGTAGGCTTTCCTTTAATAGCTTGTTCTGACATACGAGCTTCCTGATCAACACCTCCCATAACAAATTGTAAAGGTAATATAACGAGAGATCTGGAATTCAAGGATATTAGCCGGACCTAAATTACATTTTATTGTGATTATTGAGGCCTATTGTACACTCAGTTAAGGGTTTAATGAATATTATTAAAACATAAAAAACACATAGCTCTTTGTGTCAATGTAACCGAGTTAGCCTATGGTGGGATAGTCAATATATTATATCGATCGTTTCGCCATCGACGATAATCGCGCTTGGTGTGACTTTTCAACAGTTTTTTTTTTTTTAAATAGAAAAAAACTACAAGTACGAAGATATTTAAGTTTTCTGTCCTAATGAAATTACATAAGGAAACAATTGCAAGTAGGAGCGATAAAATGAAAGTATTACAAATTAAAGAGATAAAATTATGACGAGAGACATTTGCCATTGGTTGAAATTCCACATGGCCTCATACTGGGTTAATCACTGATTCTTTATAACCTGTACAAGAAGATAGATTTTGAAAAGATGTCCAGTAACGTATTTATGATTTTCCTCCCTAAATGATAAAGAACGTGCTTGTTATATATTATGCTCAGGTTTGCTTGTGTAGGCCTATAACCCTTCCCATTCTTTCCTTGTCTTGTTCTCCGTTCGTGCTTAATTTACCGAGGGACAATGATAAAATGTACACTTTACTGACTTACTTAGGCTACTTACTTACTTAATCAATGGCAACAGACAATTCCTAAGCAAGCTAAAGAAATATTTCTATTTTATGGAACCCGGAGGTTCATTGCCGCGCTTACCTGAGCCCGCCATTCAACCCTATTCTGTGCTAACTCCATCCACCATCCCTCGTAAATCCTACTCCCCTTAAATATATCCTAATATTGTTCTCCCACATACGTCTATATCTTTCAAGTGGTGTTTTTCCTTCGGGTCTCCCGGTCAATATTTTGGGATAGGCCTATGTCTTCTCCCCATGCAGGCAACATATCCAGCCCCTTTCATCCTCCGCGATTTAATTACCTTTACTATATTCGGTGAAGAGTTACAGGTTATGAAGCTCGTCGTTATGCAGTTTCCTCCAATCCCCATTTTCACCTCTCTTAGGCCCAGATATTTTCCTAAGCACCCTGTTTTTGAACACACTCAGATTATGTTCTTCCCGAAGAACACTTGACCTTACTATTAACTATAATTATCTATAAACATAATAGTCTTGTAATGTTCAGCACTACGATTTACACTGATTTAATTGAGAAAAAAATTATAGCTTACGCGAAGTAAGACAGAAGGCAACCCTCACACAGGCATTGGCGTGAAAATAAAATATTATCAGAGATTTACGTCTCATATCTCTTGAAACGAGCAGATGCTTGAAGATGTTGTTCGGATATTTATTTATTTCTCCGCTGGCATTGTTTATTATCTGGGTGAAAAGTGATAACTTAGGAAATACTGGTATAGATAGTTGGCTCTGAGTCATATTTAAAATGTTATAATATCCATTAAGAATAATTTCTGACAGATAGATAGGGAGCTTGAGGGGAAAGGTCATAGCCATGATTCTTAACTTTGCCACAGCGCACAGTGCCTTGCAATATCTGCTAACCTTCTTTTCACACCCCCGCTTCCCAGATGTGGAGAACGCTGGAGATTTATGATTAGGGCCCCGGAAGTTTATGGAAAATCATAATTTCGATAATGCACTTCATTACATGTTAGTGTTAAAATGTGTACTAGACATGAAGGAAATAACAGTAAATTGATGGTATTTTGCGTATTGTTGCATATTTTGTTTCTTTTGCAATAATGCGTCATATTTGCTTAATATTAAAATATTTGGGAAATGGCTATGTAATATTAAAGCGACATTTCTATTCATTAATTCTCAATTGACTTAAAATTTATTGTGTTGACCTTGTTCTTTTAAAGATTTGTAATATAAATTATACTCTCTTTTTTTGTAATTTAAAATGTAATTCAGCTAAGAGAACGTGAATTATTAAAATTACTTAAAAGATTGAGTATACTTCCGGAGCATATTTTATACATTTTTCAGCACATTTGGATCCATATTTTGTCTTCTGATAAGTTAATTAGACCGTCAGATCTTTTTTCGAGTCTGACACGAGATATCTGACTAGAGGAAGTTGCTCTAACACGTCAGATCCTGTTTTTCGTGTAAGCTTACGTGTGAGGACAAGGTTTCAACAAACCTCTATGTGTAAGTAGGCCTACCAGTGAACGGACTATATTATTGTTTACGTTAATCAGAATTGTGAATATTAAAAAAAAAAGTTTATTTTTCAAAACTGGGTACCAGTGTTCCCATAAAATATAATTTTTTAATCAATTGCCACCACTACCCTGATACGATTTGTGGTATTCCCCATGACTTGGCGGTAGTATAGCCTCATTACAAAGGGTTAGGATTTTAGGTGCAATTTTCATAAGAAAAAAGAAGGGAAAAGGCGCTAAAAACAAGGCAAAATAGGTGACAAAAAGGTGATACTAAACTCGTTATGTAACCAACGTACATTAACGAACAGCAGGCTACTGACGATTCCACTGAAATTAAAAAGAAAAATTTAATATTTAGTTTTTTTTTTGTCAGGTGTGATAGTAGTTCCGCATTTGCTGAAAGCAGACAGGTTCATTAATCCCATGTCCACTGCAAGCTGAGAAAAGTTTACTGATAGTAACTAAATGATCTTAGGTATTTAAGGACATCAAAATAATTTTAAAAAATTAAACTCAAATATCAGAGGCTATAAACAATGAAATACGCTTTAGAAGATTGTTAAAAACCATCAGTAAATTATGGGCATGGTGGAGAAATATGGGATAAAGTCCATAAAAAGGGGAAAACAGTGCTAGAAAATTGCTTCCATTCTCAAAACTAGAGAAGTTTCATACTGTGGTTTCTTTCACAGGAGCTCTGATTTTCCGTACGAAAAAAGGTGCGCACCTAAATATAAAAATAAAAGCCTGCTCATTACAGAAGTCGGGAGACCTTGCAGCCGGAGCTCATTATCCCGATGAAATAACATGAAAGTAAGATTATGTGATTGCCAGGGGTGTCTCGTAATATAACAACTATGTAAACTAAGGTTCTCATATATGAAGATGTACGTATATGTCGACAGATGTCGCTCATCAGAATTTTAATATATTCACGGAGCTTACCTGTCACATCATGCAGATGTGCATGATGCAGAACACGTCATTTGAATATTACAGTATGCTTTTTCGTATAACTTTCTTCTCTGCTAAAATATCATATTAACGTGTAATGAAACAGAAATAACAAAGAAAACTGCATTTTTGCAATGTGAAAATAACCTAATTACTAGCTAGTATTCTTATAGGCTATATGACGCATATCAGCTTCTGACACTCATCTGTGCATTATAAAGAGTCTGTTGATCTTATACTCAACATAGTAGTAGTAGTAGTAGTAGTAGTAGTGAGTTTTTCATTGCATACCCAGGATGCTTCAAAGGAATAAACCATTAAGTCGGCGTTTCTTTATGCTCATTGATTTGACCAAGTCGGTCCTCGTTTCCGCTTTCCAAAACAAAAGCAACGTTGCAATAACCTCTCATTTTTATCCCTGACCTTAGTTCTTTCCTTGGTCTAATAGCCCTAAATTCACAAGTGTTATTCTTTACTGTAACTAGATCTTGCAAACCCGCTTTCGATTCCACGCTGAGTAGATGGGTAGCTGTCACATAAAACATTCTTAGATTTTGATTGGCTGAGGTGCGATGACAATATAAAGGTCTACTATACTATACTTTACTGTAAGAAAGTGTTCGTATTGCTGAATTCAAAAGAAATATGTTTGCAGGCTGGTGAGGATGCCAGAGCTCAAAGAAACGAGTTCGTGAAGAAAGCATTATTAGCTCTTGAAAAGTGCCATTTCAGAGAATGTAAAAACTGTTTGGATAATGCCATAGCTCTCAGTGACACGGATTATCGGCTATTTGGAATCCGGTCTTACTGCTACCGGATGCTGCTTCAATACAAAAAGTGAGTAGAAAATCTGATATTGTATCCAATTCTATTATATGCTAGATGGAGGAAGATACAACTTCCACATGTAAAATTTTACTTATTACATTATAGCTCAGGTAAAAATCCATCAGTGGAGTGTTAAGAACCAAACAATTTCACCAAATCAGAGCCATCTATCAGTGCAATACTGTTAATGTGTGGTGTAAACGGTACAGTGGTGGGCACATTAACACACATTCCTCCTGATTATTTTTAAAGAAAAAACAATTTATTAAAATATTGAATTCAATGTTGGTACCGAGACTGGAAACAGCTCTTTCAGGTGGGATATAAATAAAATAAAATCAGCACGGTGATGGAAACTGGAAAACAGTATGCGAATTAATGGGGGTAAGGGGGGAAATTTCCTGGCTTGTCAAAATGTTTCCCTGGAAGATAACAGCAATATTTTTCCCTTACAGGGAAAATTATTTCCCCCTCTTCGTCTCTAAATCATAATAACGACGAGTATTGTCTACAGCTACAAATGCTTGCTATTGTATCGTCTATGGTATAGCATTGGTTATATTTATGTAACTAGGAAATGTTATTTACTTCCGAATTTTTAATGCCCGAAAAAGAAGGCAATCTAAATGTTTCCCCTTCTCATGAAGAAACTTGATTCGTAATCTGCTGAAGAACCTAACTTGGACACTTTATAAAGCAGTTATGGGCATCTTTGAATTCTTACACTTTCATTACAGATAAGGGGCAATACAAAATATTTTATCCATTTTTGTCATAACTGGGAATTAAATTTATCAAGGAAACTTTGTTTCACTATGATCCAAGGATTGGTTAAATAAAACTAGGTTAAACCTCAACTGGTACCAGTTGGTTTTAAATAAAACAATAAAACTACAAAACCAGGGAAACCAAAACAGTTATATATGTTAGTAAGTTCCCAAATCTCATAACAAACTTAACCTTTACTATGCCTGTCATTATGTGGGTGCCTGTGGCTATACTTTATATCCTGTTTTTAAGTTAATACATTTGAAGACCACAGCAGAAGAACCTAGTAAGTCAAATTTTATTATTTTTACAAGAGAGCAATTTCAAAGTTTGAAATACACTTTTTAAAGTGATTCACTTTGAAATAAATGTGTAAATATTTTAAAGATTCATATTTTTTAATTTGAACTATTTTGTACTTTTTCAAATTTGTCCCTAACAGTGTTGTGAAAGCTGTAGAAGTAATTAAATTTCATGGACTTGCCATGTTTTTTCATTAAATAATAACTTTCTCCTGGACATAGTCATAGGTAATGCCACTAGTGACTTGAAATAGCCGATATATTCCCAAGGAAGTCACTTGACATATGCCGTTTTAACAGACATAGATTTGATTAGCCCTAGGCATTTGCAAAAAAAATAGAATTAAAGCTTATCAATTATAAGCTAAGTCTTTTCTTGAATGTATTATGATTAGCATAAACATTTGTGCTTTTTATGTAACAGGGCATCGAAAGATGCAAATATAGCAGTGGAGAGGGCACCTAATGATCCCTGGTGTCACTGCCAACGAGGGCACGCACTTGTTGGTTTATGTAAAATGAAAAAAGCAAAGCGATCATTTCAGGCAGCACTAAAGATGGATAGGAATTATGAAGAGGTGAAAAATCAACTGAACCAGATCGAAGTTTATCTTAAACAGTTGGCTTGCGCAAAACTAAAATTGAAACAAGTATGTATGAGAAATATTATGCAATTTTCATCACAAGTCTACAGATGTGATAATATTAATTGTAGACGTAGATATTAAGAGTACCGGTAGATTTTCACACATGCTGGTGCTCAAGTCTTAGTTTTGAACTCTGGTGATTGGCTTTCTCTCAGTTTAAGGTTCCCAAGGGAACTCCAGGAAATCAAAATGTTTACATAACAGAAATTCAAAGTAACTCAATGTAATTTTAAGATATAAATTTAGCACTAAGAGAACTATGTAACTTTAAGATAGAAATTTAGCATTAAGAGAACCAGGGCTTTCGAACTTCCAGAACCTAATAGGACCAGCATCAGTGATTTTGACCGGCAAACATTATTGATAAATTGTCTCATAAAAAATCCAAACCATTTTATATATCTTACTACAGGCATAGTGATTGCAACTGAAGAGTACCGGTACAGAGTTAATTTCAAAACCAAACATGAAAGTCATGTCTGATTAAATTTTATTTTATTAATCACGGATCACTATTACAGCTTTGTTCTTAATAAAATCAGTTTGAAATGAATGTTTGATTATTTTCACATTTTGCATTAAATATTTGGCAATAAGCATGTTTTCTGCTTTCTGAATATCAATATTTATTGTTCATTGTTATCACAACTTGCATAAACATTCCAGACCATGATCCACAGACAATTTTTTTTTACGCTTTCCACATATGTGTGATGTCTAATTCTGGCTATGATACCCTCCAATCTGACAGATTTTTCACGGTTTCCTCAACACTGCAGCTGGAATATTTGTAAGGATTGCTGTGATGTTCTGTAATTCATTATCGAAAACTAGCTACTCATATTCAATAATATTGTCACATGGTGAAAATGTATTGTCATATGGTGAAAATGTATTGCTTATATTGTTAGGCAGTAGAAAATAACCATAAATCAGCAATATTTGTAGTTTGCTGGAGATGATAAATAAGAGTGTGTTGACTGGTCAGAATGACCTGTGTTGAGCCTTCTAGGTAGAAGTGTTGAATATTTTCATAACTACTAATAATTTTGGAACCTGAAATTTTCAGTCACCATAAAGTGAGGAAATTCAGCAAAAGTCAAGAGGAATGAACTTCTTATAACAAAACAAAACAAAAAAATTGGAAACAGTTACAAAGTCGTACAGAATGTCCAGTTGGTCCTTCTAGTGATAATTTTTGCCGAATATTTTCTTTTCCAGTAATAATTTGGAGACATAGCAAAGATTAAAGGATTAGGATTTAAGTCAAGCTGATGTTAAACAAACCTGTCCTATAAATTTTCAATGTTACAACAGTCATACCGCAAATCATTGGTTTTAGATGAGGTACCGGTACCTCAGATCTCTAAAATGGCACTTCTCGGGAGACAAAAAAGTTTCAGTTCCAACATAGTAAGGATGTAAGTAGTCAAACTAAAATCAGTTATAGCACCAAAATTGATCATTGGGATATGAGTCTTGAACGGAAACATAGAGCTGTTAATTCAGAATATTTCGCAATTGTATCCTGAAAATCGTTAATCAGAAGGTACAAGGTCTCTTTTAACCAACAAATATCTTATCTGCTGTGGAATTCCCTGATACACTATTTTCAACTACTTTCATCTAAGATAATACAACTAAGATAGATTTATAATTTGAAGGTTTAATTATAAATATTTATTTAGTTAGAATATGAAAATAAAACTTCTCTCCTTAACATCTATAAAATATTAATTGAATATTTTTTAGAACAACCAGAAGGATAAGATCTGAAAATTGGTTTTAGTATTACAAATCATGTGGGTTAAAATTTCAAGGTATAATAAGTGTATTTTGGTTTCTAGGTGATACGAAAGATGGAAAGATCAGTTTCTGCTGCCTCTGGCAGTTCTGGAGGAGCCAAAGAGATACAAGCAAGTTCTTCTGAAACCTCTAGCAATTCCGGGATTGTCCAGGAAATGCAACCAAGTATTTCTGGTGCCCTTGACAGTTCTGGAGCAGTTGAGAGAATGCAAACAAGTATTTCTGCTGTCTATGGCAATTCTGGAGAAGTCAAGGAAATATAAAATACAACCAAGTACTTTGTGCAGTAAAAAGAGGACTGGTATGAATTTTCTATTATTAAATATATTACTCCAGCAAAAGTTGGTCAGTTTATTCATACTTGCTTAAACTTCATTGCTGTACTACTATTTAGCAAAGGAATTTTACACTAAATTATTTGTAACAATCTTCAGTCGTATCCCTCCGAAGCCTGCTTTCAGCTCTCTGTAGTGTGAATTTGTAAATTTAGTAATCCTGCTATAAAATAGATAATACAGATGATAAATTATGGACCTCCAAATTTTCTGACTCCTACTGCTCCTGAAACGCACACTGCAAGATATTTAAATAGCACAACAGCTTGAATATCAGACTACATGAGAGATTCAATACGGAAAACCTTGAGTATGTAGCAAGACCAGAAAGATCACCAGTACCTCTTTAGATTTTTCTGAGGTTAGGGTGGGCTGGGACTCAGCCTCATGACACCAACCAAGGACTTACTTGATAAAAAAAGTAGTGGTTTCCGTCAAGAAATCATCACAAATGCCCATGAGAGTAAGCATACTGACCACATGCCCCCAATCCTGTCATTGGTAGATGATGTAGCGGTCGGATAGTAGGCCTAGTACCACAAGATGTGTAGCACCATGGAGTGGAGCTTAGTTTAGTTAGGATACCTATAGTCTGAAGTGGCTATGAAATTAGGCCTACATATTGATTTATTCATGTCTCCTAATAGAGTGAAAATGTATACAAGACATTTGTTCAGTATAAACATTTTGTAAATACTAGTAATGTGATCATTAGGTTTAGCTCAGTTGGTAAGAGCAGTGGCACGGGGAGCCAAAGATCCTGGTTCAAATCCCAGCTATGGCATTGAATTTTTCAGTCTGACTTCACCTTTCCAATAATATAATTTGGGAGATCACAAAAGGAAATACCGACGTTTGACTTGCCGAGTGGGACGAGGAAAAGGAGAGAACTATAATATTGATGTGGTACCGGTAATGACTTTCACAAGTTAACTAAACACACACAGGGGGCCCCACAGAAAAATTAAATAACTTAAGAATCCTCCCTAACAAAAATAATTAGTTAAGAATTCGAGCAGCACTGGCATATAATTAACATTACTGGTATATGATAACTGACCTCTTGTACATAAAAATCTGACCAAAATCCACTAAACCCTGCAGAATCTATTCTCTCTTATATCTTACCCAGTCCCAAAAGCTCTCACTTGGAAATGCAAAATCCATCATGAATTTACTGTATTTACTCGCATAATGAATGTCGTCTCAAAATGGACATACCCCAACATTTTCCATTAGAAAATAAAAATTCCCTGTATAATAGTTGCATCTCATTTTTAAGAAAAAGTCGTTTTAATAATATCTCAAGTCGTAAGTTTCAATGGCCTGCTTATCTTTGAATTCAGATTTTTAAACAGTGCATGGAAACAGTATATTGTGGTCGGCTCAATTAATGCACAAAATATACTCAAGGATTGTCGATTAATATCACAGTATTCTTAGGACATCAGCAGTAGACAGTTGTATTGATAAACTTGTGTTTGCACAACAGATAAGAACCAACAAAAAATATGCAAAACTCACAACGAGACTCCAAAATAATTACACAATAAAACTGAAACAAAGGCACTATTATTGTTGCCACCGCTACTGTTACTCAAAAACTGAAGGTAAAATGGAGTGCTGGCTTGCTACTGCTATTTGGCACATGCACAGACAAAAATGTAAAATAGCTGGGTCGCAGGCAACCCCACATGTGTGATTCTAGGTTTAACCTTTTCATGCTCTTGATGAATAAATGCATCACTTAAAAACTGTATAAATGCAGATATATATATAACCCTAAGATTAATACGGTAATGCTTTATGTAAAATGAGAGGATTTTAATCAGTGTGTTATGATTTTCATTTACGGAGAACAGCTGATCCTCTAATATTTTCCTCATTGATTTGCAATTTAGAGACCACTGATGCTTCCACTTGATGATTGCTTATGTAAACATATAAATTCAGCTCTGAAAGGGTTAAAGGCTTGCATCTGTAGTTTACCTACCAGAGGTCTAGTTTTTGTTCATTATGGACTTTGCACACCTTTGGTTTTGTTCACACCACACTACATACCAAGTTGCATTGGAGTTATGCTTGCTGTAAATTACATTCATTGGCTGACACAGATTTGGCATCTCACTAGTTTTCCGTTATCAGTGCTGCATTTTTTGTCAAATGCCAGCCAACACTAGCAATAAATCCAGCCTCTTCTCCATGAACTTCCTCATAGAATTTAATGGCTTTATCTTGCAAAATGGGTCCTAAAATGGGTATTCCCTTTTCCTTTGCTGTCTAAATCACAAATATCATGCCTCACTCACATTCTCGTATTTGCTAACTTTCATACATTTCCTTTATTTTAAATTCCCAGTACACTCTCTTTTCACAAACCAAGACTCGATTTAGAACCTCTTGTTTTTCGACCCTATTATAGTAGGCTTCTGGTTAGCTTTGTCTAATAGTCTCATATCTGTGGCAATTTTATTAACACTTTCTCTTTTGTCCACTGTCTATAAAGCATCCAATTTTTCACGTTAATTTGTTCTTTTCTTTTCGTTGGTAACTTTCACTTGCACAGACAACACAACACAACACATCATAGCACATAGACTATCAGGCAATCCTGCTAATGGTTACTTGCCCTAACAGAAAGGAATGAGAGTGGTCAGTGAGTCCCTGACCTTGAGCCACTTCCTTGCTGACAGGGTACATCCGTGAACAATGCAATTAGTTTGAAATTTATCAATATTATCTTCCATATAACACATAACAGAGTACATATATATACTCCCCTGTGAGAGTAAGGACTTTTAATTTTTCAAGAAGCTGTTTACAAGGATGCTTTAATATACTTCATGTTGACATGTTATTTTCATGCAATTGTTGGAACACCCATGTGTGTGCATGGTGTATGTGTATATGTGTGTGAGCCAATGGCAAATTCTCTGATACACCACATATAATGCAAGTGCAAATTTGGAAGGGTTCAAAATCCTTCTCATATGATAAATTAATCCTGCAAAAATGTTATAGGAATTGTATATATCTGCCCAATAAAAAGGAAAAAGTTACTATACATTAATACTTGAGATGGAGATTTAACATAAATAACTTAATTTAATTCAAACTAATATGAATATGTTTCGAGCTGACATCAAGACTCATCCTCAGCTAAACTCCATCTGACTTAGGAATAACAGCTGTGCCTCCTGGTGGGAGATTAACTAACCTCTTGATTAGATCACTACCAGGTTCAACAGGAAATCCAAAACTAGAAAGTCAGAGTAGAATTCATTATAATGACATTTCTGTAATACTTTTATTCTAGATACAAGTGGTTAACAGACAGTCCTAAGCTGAACAACCTGTAATTGCTAGCCTTAACTTCTTTTCAATGCAGTACCACATTATCTAATGAAAATTCGATAATGTAGTTTCCCTTGTTAGTTGTTCTTTGGGCAAACATGAAAAACAAAAAGTCGAACATTTTGTTCTTTCACATTTTATTCTTTTGTTCTTTCAAATTTATTCAATTTTGGCAATAGATAATTAGAAATGTAACTAAATACTCAGACATTTTTGCAGGAGCAGTACACCTAAAATTTTGACCAGGCATGCATATGTAGTAACGAATGTAAACGTGTGTGAATTTTCTTGATTTTTACGAGTTTTAAAATCATTTTTGGTTTTCGTTGTGATGATACAGATTTGCAGGGGCTATGCTTGTAAGCAATCTTAACATGATTCACTGTTTCTTCACAGGTCCCGGTCTTCATGGTGAGAAGCAGTGACAAACATTCTTTGTCATGGAATACCAGTTCTTGGTACTGCTGAAAACAGGTGGTGCCTTTTGAAATTATGCTCAAAATTGTCGCTGCAAATGTACAAGGCTCTTGAATATTCTAACACACAAAATAATTCTTCATGCTTAGTAAACGTTTTGCCATTGTTGATAACTAATGCTAACAACTAAGCACAATCTATTATTATTCAAAGCAGTAAATTGAGATCTCCAGGTATCTTTGCTGGTAGTTTCAAAGTTATTTCTGAACAACTTCTTGTACTGAGAAGTTGAAATTCTCGTGGTTTTAGTTATATTCTTTTCTTTTTGAAGATACATCTTCATTACACCAGGACTTCTGTAGTGTGGATGAATGAAAAAACATTGCTTATGCTGTAAGGACACTGTATAGACAGTCTGCTAACTCTTTAACTGTGTATTTGATCCATCTAAGTGTTCTACTGGGTCTTCCTGTAATAACAGTTCATTTTGCTTTATGACTGCTTACAAGATTTGATATGTAAGCATCTTTCATATCATAATCACCGATGAACCAAAAAGATTAAAAATATTACCTGGATGTGATTTTTTCCAATTTTTTTGGAATTTCTGTGCCTACATGGTTGACGGATAGTACACGCAAAGACCTCTCTTTTTGAAGTGTGAGTTGTATATGCCTCTTCAAAGTTTCTCTTGCAAGAGCAAATTTACAAGAATTTTTTTGTGATATTAATGTTACTGTAATTTTTATTTATAGATTGTCTACTGGATAAATAAGGATTTTTTTTATTAAAGATTTCGACTATTGTTTAATTCTATTAACTTTTGGAGACAAGATACGGTACGTTATTTTGTGCTTTCAGTGTTTATTTTCTGACAAATTCAAATGATAAATTGAATTTGTACAATGTTTGCAATGGTTGTTATTGTACTGCTATTGAGCCAACCAGAGAACAGTTTTGTTCAGATAATTCGTTTACAAATATAAACTCTTCTTTTTAAAATGTTATGACATTAAATGGGATTTTCCGATCATATGGAGATTTCCCTATACATGAATTTCCTTTAACTGACATTAAATGGGATTTTCCGATCATATGGAGATTTGCCTGTACATGAATTTCCTTTAACTGAAACATAACATTTGTAGGTGGTAGTTCCCACACAGGACGTGGGAAAGTGCTTAAAAAATTACATAATAATCCACTAAATATTCACAGAACTGATTAATTTTTTGTAGATATGGTTTATCAGCAATAAAATATTCCCAAAAACAGTCACTGAGTTCATTGGGCTCTAAAAATGACGATAATCCAAATAAATTAAATAGCCATTTTCCCAATTTATAGTCTATGTTCCTGAAAATACCTGCCATTACTACTAATTGTCTTTGTTATTTATGAGTGTACAACATAGATGATATGCACACAGACACACACACCCACTCAACGTAACAAACTACAAAACACTTTGGCTCAGTTTACATACCTCTTTTGATCAATTTACATGTTTTGTTTTATTCAATGCACTTATTTCGGATCATACGCAGATAGAATTTTTTATCAAATAATCTACTTCCAAAATGATTGGTCGTTGAGTTGGCTCATCCAAAAGGGTTTCTATCATAAAAATGGTTTTTAGATATAGACAACATTGCAATTTAATCTCATGTTCCATTATAAGTTTTCTGTCATATTAAATGTTTGTTTTATATTGTAACTGCATTTTGTATCTTAACATTAATTTTACAGCTGTTTGCTTTGTTTGGTTTAAGCAAGTTGATTTTGTATTCAACTCAATGACTTGTATAAGAAATAAAAATTAAATTAAACTAACCTATTGGGCAATAAATGCCTTTGTAAGACATTTTTTCTTCCCTAGGTCAACAGTGGATCATTATCAAAACTACCTCCAAACAAAACGAAAAAAATATTTAGAAAGTAAACAGATGATACTAGAAAAGACTAATAACATTGTACTTTCTTTGTAAATAAACAGTGTCAGCATAATAAAATGAATGATTTGGACATGCATATGATTACCAAATATTATTCGGTTTTAACCCTTCGTACTCACTGGCTTAAGAAAGAAGAAATTGTTTATTACAATTTTAGTCACTTGCTTTGGCGGGCAGTTATTTTCGTGAAAAGCATGAAGGAGCTTGTTAAAGTAAAGCATGTCAATGTTTAAGAACCAAATTCTTTCAAAATTCATGTTGTTAACAGTGATAATGAGATGAATTAATTATCTATTGAAATTCAGACCGGTTTTGCTTCAGTGAAATTGTAAACATTAATTTAACTATCACTTCTACTAATTGCTGGCCTTAACATGTTTTATGAAAAACTCAAAAAGAGTATTTCATATTACCACAATTAGGAACTTCCTATGGATGGGGTAACAGGGGCAATGTGACCAGTGCCCATGCTCGATGGGCTAGTTTGTCATTATGCAGTTTTTTCTATTCCTGTTTTCATATCTCTAAGTTCAAACCTATTTTCTTCTTGAAGAGTAAGGGACCATGCCTCACATCCATATAATACAACCAGTAGGATAATTACCTTACAAATTTTCAATTTTAGATTTCTGGACAGAAGTCAAAAAGATAAAGGTTTCTGGTCTGCATAAAAGCGAGCATTTAATGATTTTAGTCACACTTAACTTCTGCCTTAATATTATTTGTATCTGTAATTATTGCTCCCAGATGTATGAATGCTTTAACTGCTATTCCAATATCTTGTATCTTATTATTTTGAAGTTTCATGACCATATACGAAGTATTTTTTGTATTAATTTCCAATTGAACATTCCTGCGACATCAAAAAGATTTCTGCAGTCCAACAGAGGCTATGTTAATCTGTGATCGGTAAACCATGATTTAACTTTGTTATAAGATTCAAGTGAAGTAGAAATATTGTTATAGATTATTAAATTGCCAATCTCGGTGTTCTTTACCAAACAAAGGTTAAACACTGGGCTTCAAAGGGTTTGTATGGTATGGTTATTTCACAACCTTTGTGTACTGTTACATGGGCCTTTAAGCATCCCTAATGAGCCAGAATTTTGTCCCTAAGGGCCTTTCCACATTGGGTCACTTGAGACGGTCATTGGTTTTTGCAGTGAACACACTGTGACGGTCACCGCTAGTATTGCCAATAGTAGCGACATGATAAAACAATTTCTCGTCATTTTTGACATCCCAAATGACAGATCGACATTCCACATCAATTATAAAATCTTCAGTATTAATCAAATGTAAACTAATGGCTGGATAACTAGTTTCAGTATACTCGACTATATAACTGAATTATGAATATACAACTTGCATTGTTGGGAATCCGAAAATGCGGCAACCGTCACTTGTGTCCCGGTTAGACACTTTCATTTAAACCAATGCTTCTTCGCCAGTGATCGGTCACAAGTGACCATCACATGTGTTCGGAGTCGACACTGCAGCGTCACTTGTGTCTGGGTATAAAAGCTCCCATTTAAACCAATGCTTCTTCGCTGGTGACCATCACAAGTGACCCAGTGTGAAAAGGCTTTACGAAGTTACGTTACATGTTTTAAACTGCTAGTGCCCAGGTTGGGTCTATGGGACCCATGCAGTTTTATTTTGATTGTTTTCTCATAGGTGATAGCAGCTCTTGACGTATGTCCACTGCTAGCTTCCTATCTAGACATGTTCACTAGGTCTTTAGCTGTGAAATAATATGGTTGTGTAATTTTTGTGGCATCAAATTGCTTTGTGGGACTGTGAGATCCAACTTGTCCAATTACTTAAGTAGTCCTATGTAATTAATAAGTACATATTTTCACAAATTCTGATAAAAAACACTGTCATAAACAATTATCAGAATTAGTAAAAATCTTGATGGTGCTTAGTTTTATGGAATCTCGGTTTTGAGGCAGCATGGCAAAATATAATACAAAGTAATTCTGCAACGACAGCAACCTTCCCCACGAATTGAACATACTTTAGTGCATTACTTGCATTTAAAAGGATTGTCATATAGCATGATACCCAAACCATCTTTATGATCTGTTTTCTCTTTAAAAACAGAATACTTTAGTTCCACTAATGTTGGCATAAACTTCTATTATAACATTATAGATTTTGCTCAGGCATTATGAAGACTTACTGCCCAATGGAGATCATTTCGAGTCGTAACAGTAAACATAGCTTTCTGTAATACTGAATGTTAACCCATGTCCTCGAAAGACAATCAAAATACCATGGGGCACTGAAAATCGGATAATAAAATATAGATGTTACTAAATAAGCAGGGTCTACACTTTACTGCAATCATAAGTTTGCGGACAGACTTTCGTATTCATTACAAGCGAAAACTTGGAAACACACAGCCGGCCTACCTAACCAAACTATGGACACAACTTCACTATCTGTAGTGTTTTTCTGCCATCCGAAAAAATATTTCTAATTTCATTACAGGGTAGAGTAATGGTAACAGAACATCAAAACATTAAGCTAGAGCACAGAACTAGATGAGAATGTGTTTATTACTCACGGTAACGAACTGGGTCGGTGTTGTCAAGGCGTAATGACCACAAGAGAAGCCTGCCCGTTAAATTCACTCACATCGAGTGAAATATGAAGACACAATAATAACAAAACGTATAGTTTTACCTCCGTCACTACTGAATATATCACATAAAATATAAATAAATCACAGCTTTACTCACTAGAACACTCATTATCCGCCATTACGTGAACTAATCGAAACAAGATTCTTTAAATCGATCGATAAAAACTTCAGAGATAATAACTATTGACTTTAGTAGTAAATGAATCAAACACTATGAACGAATGGCGCTGATCCCTCGTGCTTTCCAATTTCAAATTTCCAATTTCAATCTTTTGCCTTACACCTGTTACACTTATTCCACGAATAGTCCAATAATACAATCTTGTGTTTTAGAAGAATATTAAAAAAAACTCATCCAAGCAAAAGAGCCCGTTCTTATCATAGGTGATACTGTAGTGAATTCAGTTGTCTCCATTTTCAGGAAAAATTACATACTCTCATAGGTAATTTGAGAAGAAACCCAGACCTTTTATTGTATAACTAGTTGGTTACCCGTCTTTCGTACAGGTAAAAAAGTATTTTTAACGGTTCTAAGCGTTACGCGAGAAACATCACGGGGAAGATGGAGATATTACGATCAGTGCTTCCAGTTCATATGGGCCCGTGGGTCTCAAACTCACCCAATAATTTGTCCTGTGTTGTTATAATTATTTATTGCTATTATTAAAATCATGTTTCTTTGTTGAATCCCTGTAAAGCGAAAATCAGGCTATAGTTGAACTCAGGCTCGTTCCGATTCACTCACGATTGTTTGAAACAAATAAGGGGCGGGAAATGGAAATTTTAAAATCTTTAGAGCCTACCCAACGTTTTTCAAGAGTAGGCGCCAATGTAATTTGGTACAGTTTATACAACAGGCTTAATAGCCAATGTTGCCCTTAATAACAGATATAATAACAGATATCTGTTAAAGCATCTGTTTTTCTTTATACCTTTTGCTCGATAAAGATAAGGGTCCTGTTGTATTTGCGTTCAACAATATCTGAGAAGATGGAGGACCGATGAGAGTTCACGTAGGCCTATTTGATCAATAAACAATGGTTATCCATTCTACTTTTATCTGTATGTTCCTATTTTTTTAATGTTTCATTTTTAAAATTCAAATTTGAGATTGCTTTTCTTTGATTAAAATGATGTTCCATGTTTCTTATTATTTTAATGTTCCATATTTTTAAATTCAAACTTGAGATTGCTTTTCTTTGATTATAATAATGTTCCTTGTGTATTGTTTTTTATGCTCCATCTTTTAAATTCAAATTTGAGATTGCCTTTCTTTGATTATAATGATGTTCCTTGTTTATTATTTTTTAATGTTCCATTTTTAAAATTCAAATTTGAGATTGCTTTTCTTTGATAATGATGTTCCTTGTTTATGATTTTTTTATGTTCCATTTTTTAAATTCAACTCTCACATAGCAAGTAATTGCCGTTTGATAAATTAATTTATACATTTATTTCCAAAATTTGAAAATTAGCTTTTAATGAATAATTAAAACCGTAAAACCTAATGAAACGCATAAGCTTCCGCCGTCCCCATTTCTATCATTTTAAGGGGGACCATCGATTTATTACAATAAATGGATAGCCGATGGCGAGACAACCAACATGTTAGAGCGATTACAAAAATTTTCGTTATGGAGATCAGCTGATATAGTTTTTGACTAATTTTTTTGGTAATACTAATAGTAGGAGGATTAACCATTCTAATTGAGTGAACCGTTATTGAACACACAATTACCGAAATTAAATTATGGAAGTCCCTCTTTTGGAGATATTATGGATGTGTGGGAAATGGAAGAAATTCATCTTAATATTGTGATATGTTACGATTAATCGTTTATATCAGTGGTTCCCAACATTTTTCAGCTGGCGACCCACCTTACTTTATCGGAATACCTCCAGGGTTCATCGGTCCATGGTGGAGTAAAAAGCCTTATTTGTATCGTATCCCTTCCTTATGTATATATAATATACCATCGAATATTGCAAATATACATAAGCTCATATATGCTATTTTGAAGATACAGATTGATTACTGATAAACAATCAAAACACAATTTGATTTGTTTCGATTTTTCTTGTCTTTTCTGATGGTTGATTCGATGGTTTCTGATAGTTTTAGGATCGAGTCGTGACCCACTTGTAACCCTTCCGCGACCCACCGGTTGGGAACCGCTGGTTTATATCATAGAAACTACATTATAAAGATATTGCTCTATGCTAGCACGAATTCATATACAAAAGCAACTAAGCGTAGGTGCGATAAAATATATCATAAAACAAAAGACAAAAATTAGGCAACAGGCAGTGACAATTGGTTGAAATGTTATATATCGGTACGCGGTATTGGTAACGGATTCATGAGCTATGTAAAGTCACCTTCCTTCATTGGATAACTGCCCCTTGTTGTATGCACAATTCAGACACCTTGACGTCACGGAGGAGAACTCTCCGCTCACTCTACCACGGCCTATAGCCCTATACAGATCCTGAACTTCTGAGTGGTCAGTTACTTCGACTCATTCTTCTTGCAGAGCGGGTGGACATTGTTCAGCATAGGCCTACAGTATTAGTGATTTCTTATTGGATGTGTGTGTAGAAGCAAAATTACTGCAAGTTTTAATATAATATTTTTATTTAATTATTATTAGCGTTGTAGAAGATTTTTAAGCAAAACCAGTAACGAACAAAGAGATACTAAGACCGAAGTGAAGCAATTAGATTTTTCATTAAGAGGATCCCTCGCGGTTACCGGATATTAGGCCGTCCTTATCATCATCCCATCCGCGGCTTATTCGGCGTGTAGCTGGTATGTCTCATCCTACGTGTTCGCATTGTATTGAAGATGACCCCGGCACTGGACTGATCACTAATTCGAGGAAGCTCGTGGTCCACAGGAACTCCCTCCCTGTAAGGCCCGGGCGGCGCTGGCCGCATAAACGTCCCTACAACGTGGAGAAAAAACTCAGGTAAGAAGATATCATTTTTATGTCTTTTACTCCAAAATATGACTTTACTGCAGGATTTCATCCAAAATAAGAGTTTATAAGCTAGTCCCTATGCTATATTTTCCATAAAAAATATCCAGAAATATACTTTTAACAAATTAAGAGTGGAAAAATATAAACAGGTATTATTTTAGTCAGATTCTGTACAAAATTAATGTTCATTGAACATTTAGTTAAAATAGTTTTTAGTTTTTATACTCGTAGTTTATAGAATAATGTTTCAATTATGATTATACAGTTTCCTTCTATACTGAAACTCTAAACGCAAATCAGCGTAATTTGAATTTTTAACAGATTCCTGCACTCGGGGCTCGTGGTATTATCTACAGCAAATCCACACAGCGAATTATATACACTGGGACTATTTATCGAATAAAAAGTTTGAATCATAAACATTATAGGCTACTTACTTACATTTTACTATTCATACTATATATTATTTATATTGCTCTCCAGAAAGTTTAGAATTTCCTGCTATGGTAGTTTGTTGATATCCAAAGCCCAAGTAGGCCTATCCTAAAGAATTCAATAGTCCCGGTAAAAAAAATTACTGAGCAAAGAACACCCCACAAGAAAATAAACTGTTTTATTTTTTTACTTTAAACGCTTTTCTTTAGACAATTTAGTTTTACTAATTTTGTAGGCATACTCATTATTACAGTTTATATAATGCTTCACCTCAAATCAAATTTCATATTAGTTTCATATCTCAATTCGTTCATAAAAAGCTTATTTATAGCCAATCGCTGTGTTTAATAATTCTTTCGATCAAAGAATCTATGAAGATGTTTCAATGCTCAGTCCTAATTCTCATACCAACAAGTGCATGTAGGTCTGAAAATATTCAAGTGATAAAAATAACTGGATAAAAATAAAACGATAGACATTTGCGATTGATTGAAATTGTACACATTCTTACACTGGATTGGTCACCAATTCATGAGTTAAGTAGTAATCGAAACTGTTACTTTTAAAATAATTTTTTGGCCATTACAATTTTTCAGAATAATTAAAATATTGGGTAGATGGTTTTGCTATTATTTCATTACATTTTATTAAAATATATAAGTTAAACAATGTTAAATCATCCTTCTATACTACCAATATTTTGTTCATTTTATTCAAAATAAAGTTATGTTGATAGGTAGACATATGATAAACCCTGCCTATCTTTTTCAAGTTGTGTTCACTTGAGAAAACTCCGAAAAAAGCTGTGACAAGATACATGACACAGATCACGCGATAGTAGGCAACTCTTTTGTTGAAAGTATATTACAGATACATATTTCATTACATTACGATTGCATTGTTCACAAAGTTTTTAAACCCCTAAGGAATCTACGGGTTTAAATTATATTATTGTGCTAGTTTTATCTTTAAAGTTTTATTTTTCCAATTTTTAAAATCTGTATGAATGTACGTAAAAATAATATTTTGCTAAGCGATAACAATGTAAAAACTCCTGCAGTAGACTTGTTCACTTTTTGAACATTTCATGAAATTTTATTCAACAGTGTAAGTTATTTCATCTTGAAGACTGGAGAAATGTGAAAACAGAGAATTCCGTTTTTGGTTCATTTTTACTATTCTGACAGGTCCCTTTAAGCAGTCGTGTAGAAATCTTTCACATTATAAAAGTTACGTGAAGTATGATATGATCCACTATTTTGTTTAAAATATGCCGTATTTATGAAATTAATGTAATTCCAAACACTGTTTTATATTCAGCGTTACTCTTCATATCTTACGGGTAACCGATTTTTTACAGAAGCAGAACCTATCATATAACTTATATTTTTGTCTCCTAATGTAACTATCACATTTCAGTTCCTAGGATTTGCAATAAATTATTTGGATCTCTTGTCTTCAATTTACTAACTTTGATTTATGAACATATATTTGCTCTTATTGTTTATTTCGAATATTTCCACAGAATTCTTATCTATGGACTCACACTTTGAGGCAATAATTCTCAGTTCATACTTCACCATGCTAAAACCACTGAGCACTTTTTGAAGTGGCTTTCATTCTTTGATAAAACAGAAAATGTGTCTCTTTTTGAGCCTCTGCTTAACAGCATTCTTCTTGCAGGTTCATTACCTAGGGTAAGGCATTTTATGATTTTGCATATTTTTATATGAAGGTTAAAATATAGCTCGAATATATATATATATGTGTGTGTGTGTTTGTGTGTGTGTGTGTGCCTTGAAATAATTGATTAAATAAGGGCATTTTTTGCTTTATTTTGCATTTTTTCGTCATTTTCAAGAGATAGGTCATTTTTTGGCAATTTGGGTCATTTTCGGCATTTTTAGGTCATGTTTCAGTAGAGGTAGAGAGGAGCTTTCCCATGTACAAATCGTTAAATGGCACATATTTGCTAGGGGCAATTTGATGGACATGCCAGTTCAGAAAGAATTTCTTTTTCGCTAAAGGGTGTCCAAGTAGTGTTTATTTACTTAATTCCTTAGTAACAAAATAAGTTTTTTTATATTGTAAATTTATTTATAACGCACTATCATCCATTAAATTGCTTTTAGAGAAACTTGTCTAACCCCATCTTGTCTACATAAATTGAATTCTGTTTTACAATTATTGGGATATCATTAGTCGAGGGGTGTAACAAAGGTGTCACGAATCCATTCGGTCTCCAGTCTATTCTGTAGCAAATGGCAACAACTGCAATCCAAGCTGTGCAGTGAATAGAGTGTGAAAGTGATTCATGACATTTTCGCACGTTCTAGACTGATCATTGCCACGGGTATTTAAGTCTTGACATTTTTCTCATCAGTCTTCGTAACTATAACACGAATCTCCAGCGCAATTATCCAGTTTATTGTTCTATAAAAGCCCATGTAACACGGCCATTAAATCCCGCAAATCGAACTGTGTATTCGCGTATCCTTTAGTAATGACATTTCGCTTACATCAGGGAGAATGACGGTGAACGATATTTTATGACAAGTTTAGCTCAGCTGTAATTTTCTAACTGCTTAGAAGTGCATACAATATACCGAAATGGTATTTCCGGAAATTTAATTATATCTCCTGGAAACCTGGCGTCTTTAGGTCTAGTATCGGGAACACTACATTTAATATGTTACTGTTATTGTGTTTGTGTAGTTCTTGTGTAATTTAAACTGTTATGCAGTGTTATTCATTGCTGATTTCTTATTTCGAAAAATGAGTTAAACGTGTGTTGATTGTGTTATCGACGTGTTATATAGGAACACACTACAATAATATTACAATGCTAAAGAATGAAAAATCTTCTTTTCAAAATTAATCCATTCTAAACATAATTTACAAAAATGTTTCCCTTTTCAGTCCAAAATAAACTGTGGGAAACTCGCGAACCCTTTTAATTGCATTTACAGAAATTTTTGGCATGCCGGTGTTCAATAGAGTGAACAGACCTGATTCAGACTGTGCACTGATCATACAACCGGTAAACTTTACGTACAAGATGTTCACTGCTGCTGGAAATATTTTAATTTGTGCATTAAATCTATTGTTAGATTTTAAACATGCAGTTAGATTTCCAAAAAATATGCTTTATACTAAATACTGTGCTTTTATGATTTATTTTTTAAATTACGCTTTATTGTGCATTTAAATCTTTTTTATCTCGACTCGACCCCCAAAATCATATTTTTGGTAGCAACCACATGTCTAATGCCCTGTTATGCTTCTTATGCTTATTATGCCTTGGGTTGCTCTGCTTATCATAAACCGTGCCATAATGGAACGTACGTTCGAACGCTGAGTAAATGACATTCGAAGCTCAACCCATTTCAAACAAAGGAATATTTACGCCCACTTCATATTACACCACAGATTCATTGCTGGCAGCTATGTTAACTGCACAGAGGTCACTTCAGGGGACCGTTGACAAACACGTCTGATGGTTGTTCAGATCAGCAATCCGTAACCTATGTCAGACTCGTAACTGATGAAGTATGGTCTAGTCTAGACTGTTGTGCTGACCACTGGGTTTATACTGAGTTTCTATTGTACGTCATCCTAATCACTAGGGCAAGGACTTTGATGATTTTGCATCTTTTTTATTTGAAGGTTAAAAGACAGCTCGATTATATATATATATGGCTATCACGAAATAATTGATTAAATAAGGGCAATTTGTTTTTGCATTTGTTTTGCTTTATTTTACATTTTTCGTCATTTTCAACAGATAGGTAATTTTTTGACAATTTTTAGGCCATTTTCGGCATTTTTAGATCATGTTTCAAGGGAGGTAGAGAGGAGCTTTTCCATGTACAAATCGTTACTTTCAGAAATCAGACAATCGTCTATTTGAGAATCTCCGCCAAGTTTTCATAGTTCATCTTAATTCAGGTCTATTGTAAACATCATAGCAGTTTCTCTTACAGCAATAAATACTTTATTTCTTTTTTTCTTTTTAAATGGCGCATATTTTCTAGGGGCAACTTGATGGGCATGCCAGTTCAGAAAGAATTTCTTTTTGCTAAGGGTGCCCAAGTAGTATATATTTACTTACTTTTTTTAGTAACAAAATACGTATGTTTCATATTGTAGATATAAATATATAATGCAGTCTCATCCATTTAATTGCTATTAGCAAATTATTATTTAAAGAAAACTAATAATAGGTAATAATGGTACATTTATTGGACATTTTAAAAAACTTTTGTGTCATTTTTTCACTATTTTTAGGCCACAATTGCATTTTTTTTTTATTTTTTCAATATTTTATGGGCATTAAATGCATTAGTAATCACAATAGGCTACAGAACAAATAACTTGCATGTAAAGCTACAAAATCACGCGCCGTGAATATCGCTTGCAATTTCACTGTTCTGTAAATGAGTAATTTGCTGCAACAAGTATTACTTCTGGTACTTGTGATTTGGTAGCCTGTCCGTGCTTAGAAATACTTCATTACCTTCCATAAGACTTGGATTAAAAGTTCCGCAGAATGGGAACAGTGCACTGCCAGATCGCTGTTCCTAGTGGCAGTGACCTTTGTCATGCGGTACCTTTGCCTCGAAGTACATTATTTTGAGGAGTACCTACTCCACGTAATTATCTTTGTAAATAATCGGCACGAAACTTCCGACTTGATTCAAAAACCGCAAAGGGAAAATGTATTCCATATTTTATACTCTGTTGATGTAGGATTCCAAGTTTATCATCCATGACTGAACTAACATTACGATAACATTTTCACATTTCGATCATGAAAATTTACACCTAGATGAAATATTAGTAATAATTCCTTTATTGCAACCAATGGTCATGGTATGGTGAATGGAGCTGTGATGGAATGACCCCCTTATGTCCACCATAAATTCCACATGGATCCACCGAGATTCGATCCCGGGTCCAACCGCTCAGCCATGGGGGCGGCCTCTAGATTCCAATCAGTTTTTTTTCCTCAATAAAATTGGTTGCTTGCTTGCCAATTAAATGCTCAATATACCACATACTCAATGTGTGGCAACATACCACACACTCAATGAAGTGTAGCGATGAAGTATGGCAATAAAGATGTCACTTGTCGTCCATAGACTAACGAGTAATGACTAATGCGTAGGCGACATATTCCACGAAACTTGCCACGTCAAGACAACTGTATTCGTAGTGGCATTGTTTTCATGCTCAATGACAGACAGGTATGCTGTTGCCATTCTGCGAACATTATTAACCTAGCTAGATCATAAACCATGGAGCTAATCATAAAACGAATGAAAAATAGATTTCAAATTTTATTTTAATGTTATTTGCTGTCCTTTTAGTTTACAGAATTATATTACTTGCATTCTATACATTTATGTTATTAAAGTATTATAATATAATACGTTAATCATAATGTATTTAAGTTTTAAGTCTTTATTTAATATTAAATTTTAAAGGTATTAACAATGTGTAAAATTACTATTTTCTGGGATTACAGCCGAAGGGCAGAGAAAAAGAAAACGGAGAAGGCCATATGATACCCGAGATAATCAAACTTGAGCTAAGCCCTCGCTAAGAAAACGTTGATTCGTATTTTCTTAACTTGTGAATAATGGTAGTGTGTCATTTGAATTTGGTTTCCATTATCTAATAGGTGTAACAACTCTAAACGTAATTATATATTTTAATTAAGCTTAAATAATAGTTAATTCAAATGGACATTCTCTGAATTCTCCGGACTCTACATAAACTCTTGATCTAATTACAGTATATGCTAATTTGTCACCGTACTAGAAGCTAAAAAAGAAGCAGTGTCCCAAATGTAATAGCCAAACGTCTTAAATTGTATTATACAATGTAACTTAACGGAGTGTTGTGTGTAAATAATGAAAGCACTTTTAACAATTTCAGTAACAGTTTTGGCATTTTTCTGCCAATTATAGCAGACCATTTTATATTACTATTTTAAAGAAAGGAGTAGGAAAGAAATTACTCCTTAGTATCTACTTTGGCTGTTGTTAATATTAAATTCGTTTTCACAATATAAGTAATTAACCTTAATTTTAGTTTTACATGGAGCTCACTTACTTTTGATCAGGAATAAAGTAAATAATAGTTTCATTCTCTCATCTCCTAAGGCATTCTCAGTGTATTGCAATGCATTTTGACTGTTAAAACTGCCTGGTGTGCACTATATACACAGCAAAATTTACAATGATGTATGTGCTGGAAATATAATACAAGGCTTCAGCATTGGAAATGTAATTTCCTCTAACGAATGACGACTTCTATTTCACTTGTGTAGCAGTCGTAAACCATGGAAAATGATAGGGTGCCGATAAAAAACGAATGAACAGCAACTAGGAGAAAGATCGCTAAGAGGTTCATGTTACAGAACAACTTAAGGACTACTGTACAGGATGTTTTTCTCAAGGTATAACAAATTATTTTAGACTTTATGCCAAATACAATTAACTGTAAGGTGAAGCATAATATTTTCATATTTGAAAATCGAAGGTGTATGATTTCTTCCAAGAAACGATTAAAACAAATAAAAATAATAAATAGACTTGGTTATGTGGACTTACTTATAAGTGATAACTAGGGCCCGGATTTTTATGTTTTTATAAACCCTGTGATAGTTTTTAAACACATTAAAATAATTTTATTATAGGTCTTTTTACGATTTTAATAACTTTATAAATACAAGAAACACAATGAAATATATATTAACTAATTTTATTTTTGCATAGGGTTATAGCCTATACTCTGAACCACAAGACTAAAGGAATAGGTTCTGCTTAATTTTCAACAGTTGTAGTTTAGCCTATTTTCACAATTGATTTTAGAATTTTCCTGTGTTTTCCAACTCCACATAAAATAAAGCACATAAATCACCCTAATATCAACAAGAAAGTTTTTCAATTAATCAACCATCTTTTAGAATACTTTACTTTCGGAATCTTGCTGGAGCAAACACTGTGAATGAACAGCAAACCAGGACAAAGACTGTAATGTGTACATAGTGCCTACGTTCGCTACATTTGTGTTCTTCGTATTCAATTGGATGAGAAGAAAAATATACGATGGCCGTCAACAAAGTTAAGTTTCCCTTGGGCTGATACAGAAACAAAACACAATTTCATAGAAATATTTATTGCAACATATACAGCAAGTATTAAGCTATTTTTCAACATATTCACCACCGAAATTGAGACATCTGTCATACCTTTGGACCAACTTTAGAGTACCTGTATCGTAGAAGTCTGCCGTCTAGGATTTGAACCACTGTGTGACAACCATCTCTGCTCCTCTGTCATTTCGTGAGGTGTAAGAAAAGATGGAAATCACTGGGAGTGAAGTCCGGAGTGTAGGGTGGATGTTGAAACGCCTCCCAGCCGAACTTTTGCAGGAGACGTGCTGGGAAGTATTTAAACATCCACCCTAAAGCCTGCACCTTGCTCCCAGTGATTTTCATCTTTTCCTACCCCTCGGGAAATTACACAGAATGACAGAGAAATGGAGGTGGTTGTCACACAGTGGTTCAGTTCCCAGGCAGAAGACTTCTACAACACATGTGTTCCAAAGTTGGTCCCACCGTATGACAGATGTTTCAATTCCGGTGGGGAATATATTGAAAAATAGCTGAGTACTTGCTGTATCTGTTGCAATGAATATTTCCAAGATAATTTGTTTTGTTTCTGAAAATGGCCTCAGGGAAACTTATTTTGTGGGTGGCCCTCGTACTCTCTCTGCTCCCTGTATTGAATTCTTCACATCTCCTGTTCTCACTACTTATCATCATGCATAGTAGCCTATATGCATCCTATTTCATCTCATGATAAACGTAGGGGTTAAATTGTTTTTCCTATCACAGAAGGGAATACAGGAATCACTGAAGGGAATGCTACAGTTCACCTTGTGAACTTCTCCTGGCTGCGTTTCGTGTGAATTCATTCTTTTTATTGGATCGATGATGTATCCGAGCTTTGAGTAAGGTGGTACTAAGAGAATGACTATCCTCCAGAATGATTCTTCATCAGACAGCCCGTGTATTTCTTCGTACAGAGCATTATGCTTATTCCTCGGTGAAACAGCAATAAATGGACCTAATATTACGGTAACGATTGATTCGAAATATCTCACTGAATAGACAGGATCCTTAGGCGGGACCAAGTCTTTCATCCCCATTGAGGCAACGCAGATAGAGGTTTCCGTCATGTAGCCTTTCAGGTATTGGCCACGCTGGAAATCCATTAGGCAATTTCTCGAGCTGCTACTGCTGAGATTTCTAGCCTGCGTTATCCATTATTGTGCATGTTAATGTAGGAGTATAAGAGGATACTTTTCCCCTTTTGTGGTAAACATACCATTCCTGAAACTACTTTTTTCTTTAACTGTTGTCTTATTTTCTTAACATTGTGTCCCTGGCTCCTCTACGAAGAAATGACACTTCATCAGGAAGAATGTTTGCTTGTACATTATATTTCTAGTCCCCTCCTAGTTTAACGCACTTAAGCCATCAGATAGGAAGTGCTTCGATACCGCGTGAGAAAAATTATTTTGGTTGACGCTGTAGCAACTCGTGCACCGCCGATTGGAGTCTTCATCACATTTGAACTTCTGCCCTCCAAGCTGATCCTGTAATGAACCAAAGATGTGGAAATCAGATGTCCCAAATCTGGCGATTATGGCGGATGTCGTCGACGGTAAAATAGGCCTAGTGGAAAAAAAAATTGATTGTGGTTTTCATTTGATTCTCCCTCGTAATATACAAAGACAATATTTTTGCGATGTGCTGCTGGAGCTCCTTTACCGACCGACAACTTGCTTCCAGGCCGCCGGACCATAGTTCTCTGCACATCGCAAAAATAATCTCTCGGTATATTATTAATTTTAATAATTGATGCTTAATAATCTAAAGAGTGTGAGCAATAATTATTATAACCTTATTTAAAAACGCAAGGATTCACAGTTTTATGTACCGGTATGAAGAATCCGCGTAAGGTAGCAATCGAAGAAGTATAAAATGAGGAAGTTCGTTTTATCGTTCGGCTTTAAAAGTTTTGATAACTTAAGTTTGTTGTTTTTAAGCAAAATAAATCTCTGGTCGCGACATAGAAAATAATATCCTACAGATTATTTAAGATTGTAACTCACTAGTGACTTACGGGATAAGTACGGGTTTCCGTGCGTGGCGATGGCTAAGTCTCCAACTACGTGCGGAACAGATTAAGCGTCGGGGCGCCTGCACATCTGCGTCGAGGGCCAGTGCGTGGACCACTGAGCCAGTTTCATGAGAGAGTAGAAAAGCATCATATCCTATTGAGAGTCTGCACCCCCTCCCAGCGACATGAGTATAAAGCGCAAGCCCTCATTCAGGTCATCAAACACAACCCTCTAAAACGTTACGTAATATTTCATTTATTCACTCATAGATAGATGTAACAGGTGATACCATAAATCACTGTGAAAGTGACCGATATTCAATGTTAAATTACACGGAAGGAACTGATTTACACTTTATTATATTCTGAATACACGAATGAAATATTAAAACAATAACAGGTTAAAATGAATATTATAGGAGAAAAATTCCTCCGGCACTGGGACTTGAACCCAGGACCTTTGGCTATTCGCGCCAATGCTCTACCAACTGAGCTAAGCCGGAGCTCAATTCACAGCGCCAGATGGAACCTTTCTCCTATGACTGATTGCCCTAATGGTCTACCTCACAGACAGACAAGTTATGTCATATGCAGTACTGTGAGGCACACTAAGTAGTGATTTTTGTGACCGGGCTCCCACTGTTATTGTACAGTTAACATTCAAGATAGATATACAAGCATTCATGAGCCACAGATTATTGTCTCTGTTGGACACTACATGAGAATATTATAGGAGAAAAATTCCTCCGGCACTGGGACTTGAACCCAGGACCTTTGGCTATTCGCGCCAATGCTCTACCAACTGAGCTAAGCCGGAGCTCAATTCACAGCGCCAGATGGAACCTTTCTCCTATGACTGATTGCCCTAATGGTCTACCTCACAGACAGACAAGTTATGTCATATGCAGTACTGTGAGGCACACTAAGTAGTGATTTTTGTGACCGGGCTGCCACTGTTATTGTACAGTTAACATTCAAGATAGATATACAAGCATTCATGAGCCACAGATTATTGTCTCTGTTGGACACTACATGAGAATATTATAGGAGAAAAATTCCTCCGGCACTGGGACTTGAACCCAGGACCTTTGGCTATTCGCGCCAATGCTCTACCAACTGAGCTAAGCCGGAGCTCAATTCACAGCGCCAGATGGAACCTTTCTCCTATGACTGATTGCCCTAATGGTCTACCTCACAGACAGACAAGTTATGTCATATGCAGTACTGGCGCTGTGAATTGAGCTCCGGCTTAGCTCAGTTGGTAGAGCATTGGCGCGAATAGCCAAAGGTCCTGGGTTCAAGTCCCAGTGCCGGAGGAATTTTTCTCCTATAATATTCTCATGTAGTGTCCAACAGAGACAATAATCTGTGGCTCATGAATGCTTGTATATCTAGGTTAAAATGAAGAAAAGAACTGGGCAAAAGAAGAAGCTAGGATTACAATATGCTTGTACGAAAAAAAGAGAAAGAAATATAAATAAGAGGTAACGAAAACAAATTTTTTTGGGGAGCCATTCATGCCTAACAGGACCAGGGCCCTGTTTCATAAAACTTTTACACTCATATTATTAGCAAATACATAATAACCTTAGTTATAATTATTAGTCTTCTGTTTCATAAGAATATTTTCTAATAATATTAGTTATGAGTTCATAGTTCTAAATTATTCAAAATACAGAAGACAGAAAAGACAGAGAGACAGAAATCAACATACTAAACCTGAAAATTCATTTCAAGCTATGCAAGTCTTGAACTATATGGATGCAGTTCAGTAAATGAGGCGAATCACTTCAAGTGATTAAATTATTCCTTTTCTGAATTGCTTTCAATTTGACGAAACTCTCTTTGTTCTACCCCATGGTTGAAGATTTCCAGAATAGCTACCATTTTTAAAGGGGATGTATGGAGGAGAGACTGAAAAATACCAATAATTTTATCTTACTGTGTCTCCTGTGTTCAGCCTCAAATTGCCTGTAGTAACATAAGGAAAGTATGATTTACAATCTCGTCTCTAACTACTAACTAAACACTCCGACGCTACATCCCTTGTGGGACTAGGCCTACCATCTGACCGATGCGTCATATTATAGAGGCCGATGGCGACTCAAATGACCGTTATTGATGGCTTTCGTGACGGGATCGGCTACTTTTTTTTTTATCAAGTAGCTCCTTAAATTTGTGGTAAATGTTCCACCTATATACTAGTAGTTGTTCGTACACCATATATGCTTGAATCCGAATTGAGATTGTTAGAAGTTATTTTTACTTTTATATCTTCTAACCTAACTTAATATCTGATATTTAATTAAATATTTTTTTATTTTCAGTTCTTTCATAAATACTGAACTACTTGTTATTTGATGTAATATAATGAGATATATTAGGTTAGGTTAGAAGAAATTTTTATTTCACAATATAGCACTTGAATTTTGTTCAGATATTTGTTCTGATCTAATTCATTTGGACATTAATATGTTTAACAATTGTCAATTTTTATTTACATGTATACAACATTCAATTTTATTCAATTGTTTTTAAAACCTATAATATACACAAATTTCATTTAAAATAAGTTATTAAACAATTGTCAATTTTTATTTACATGTATACAACATTCAATTTTATTCAATTGTTTTTAAAAACTATAATATACACAAATTTCATTTAAAATAAGTTATTAAAAACAGTATTGATTATTTTATAAAATTATAACCTTAATATTCTAAAATACATTTATAATATACACAAATTTCAATTTTAGGTACAAAGTTGATGGTGATTTCACAGTTAAAGAAAGAATGACTTTCAAGTATAGAAATGTGAAAGTTCGTAAAATTTTATTATGAATTTAACCCATAAACTTCTTTATGGGAGTCATATAGAAATGAAATTTGTGTATATTATAGGTTTTAAAAACAATTGAATAAAATTGAATGTTGTATACATGTAAATAAAAATTGACAATTGTTAAACATATTAATGTCCAAATGAATTAGATCAGAACAAATATCTGAACAAAATTCAAGTGCTATATTGTGAAATAAAAATTTCTTCTAACCTAACCTAATATATCTCATTATATTACATCAAATAACAAGTAGTTCAGTATTTATGAAAGAACTGAAAATAAAAAAATATTTAATTAAATATCAGATATTAAGTTAGGTTAGAAGATATAAAAGTAAAAATAACTTCTAACAATCTCAATTCGGATTCAAGCATATATGGTGTACGAACAACTACTAGTATATAGGTGGAACATTTACCACAAATTTGAATATACTATACTAGTTGAAATTATCAAAACTTCATAATGAAGTTTATTAATAAGTAGCTCCTTAGTTTGTGTCAAGAGGCTGAGTGCACGCCGTCCCAGAACTCTTCAGTATTAATCAAAGCTAAACTCATGGCTGGATAACTAGTTTCGCTGAGCTCTTTTATACAACTGAATTATGTATATACAACTTGCATTGTTGCCAATCATAATAAAAATGACTGTACCGTGGCCGTCACAAGTGACCAAGTGTGAAAAGGCTCTAAGTGAACTTGTCTGTGAATTGTAGCATAGGCAATATGTCATTCAAGTTTAATTTGACGTATTTTTATACCAGTACAGCACATTATATATTTCGTTACATAAAAATAAATATTTTGCCAGTATTATGCTAATTGAAAATTCTTATATTAAATTTTCCTTTTCTTCATTTACTTCATATCTTTTCGCCACTTAGCACTGAAATAAAGTAGAACGTTGTTTACACATTAAGTTGTGATGTGTTAGTTTCATAACAGCTGACATTACGTCTACTTTTTTGTCAAAGTACCTGGTGATACAATAATCATGCCATGCACTTAATGAAACACTTCACTATCACATTGTCTATGAAGTCATTTCTATCTTCTGTTCATTGTTGGTACTGTATGTCGCTGATTGACTTGGCTTGGGGAAGACTGTTTTGAAACACTTACTTTATTTACTCTTGAAAGCCGCGTGGAGTGAACAGGATACTAGAGAGCCGTTTCTTTCTCGCGGGAATAATAACTGACGTTATTTGTACTATTCCAATTATATGAAAAATAGATAGGTTGTTCAATGAAATCACGACTACAACAACTTAATATGAAGTATATTACACAAAAAACAGTGCCATTTTGTGTGTGTTTTAAACTATAATCTTACAAAAGCTTGTGGAACATTCTACTTATATGAGAAAAAACCATTTCAAATATTCATAAAACATTATTTAAAACCAACCTGCGGTGCTTAAAATTTCAAAATATGGCTAACGATTCAGGAGCACTTAGAAGCAATGAGAGTAAGAAAATATATTTCAACTTAAGGATGATTGGTGAGTGAAATTGATCAATATTTCCAATTGTTAATAAAAGAAAAGCGCTCGAGTTGTTACTGTAATTACGATTTACTAATTGTTGATTAATAATTACAAGTATATTTGATGTTACGCATTTAATTACATATTTATTTGATATTACAGGTTTAATTATATATTTTATATTACGTATTTAATACTTACTATATTTTAACACTATTTCTTAATTTGATACTATATAAAAATTTAGGCTCTAATCAAATTAAAGGCTCAAATTAAAATTAATTTTTAATTTTCTTCTCTAACGAAGTGGAGGTTGTCCAGCAAATTTCTGAAATTTTTATTGTACTAATTCTGAAACTGTTCAGTACTAAGTGAAACTATATACACAAATTCATGTTTATATCTTTGTATTAATGCAATAGCTGAATTAAAAATATGTTAGTACTTAGTTGTACACATATTACATAAATTGTTTTAATTCATTAAAATAGGATTTAAAACCTGTTTCACAAAAAGCTTGTTACACTAAGAACAACGTAGCATTTTTTAAATATGATTTGGTGGGCAATTTTGTCCAACCTTTGTAATCCACGATATAAAAAGTATGTTGGTAATGCTACGGTTAAAGGAAAGGTTAAGTTATTGACTTTTACAAGGATCACAATAAAGAAAAATTACTATTTATGGGGTATACCGTGGATCAGTGTGTTTTGGAGTCTGCTAGATATCGAAAGGTCGCGGGATCGATCTAATGTAAGGTCCCTGGGATTTTTCAATTGGCCCAGTATGGCAAAGAGGACTACTCGCCTTCTAACAGAAACAACTACCGCGAACATTCTGAGGGCAAAGGTGGCCAGTGCGTAAGACTTCATGTGCCGATTGCCTAAGAATCAAGGGGCTCCACGGCCAATACACGGACCATAACCCTAAACCAGGTTTTACGGCGGTTAACACCCTCTTTTCGTATTATATGTCACATCAAAAGTACTTCGCAGATATTACACTTCACTGCATATTCTCTACTTGAACTTGACATCAAAGAAATGTGAAATCTGAGTTAAAGTTGGAGTTTCTGTTGTGTTTAGTCTTTGCTGCAGTAAGCACGTCTCTTGTCGCCATAATCCACAGGGCAAGCAGTAAATTTCAGCACAACCAACTCTTAATAGAGTGCGTGCTCGCTTTGCCAGAGGGACGATCTGTAATGGATGTCACGCGTACATATGTAGATTCTGCATACTTCCGTAACATGCATACCCGGCACTCATCATCAAAGGGGTGTTTAAAACTCTAAAACAAAGTACAAAGGCGAAATTTTCTTTACCGCCGAGGAACATAATATGTTAAATATACTGGTCTACGTTCGCAAATTATTAAGAAGGAACATATCTCTTACGAAAAATATGAATCACCTCGCGCCTTATACACACACTAAAGAATATATCTATCCTTTACCGAAAAAATACAATTAGTCAATGTTATATACCTGAACACATGAAGTCGGTATTACTCATAAGTAGGGCCCGGATTTGAAGGTTTTAACCTATTTTGCCCCAGCTTCCAAATTAGAACATTTTAAAAGTATTTTTCCGTTTCATGTCTCTTGCTTCCGAATATATGAATATTATAGAACCTAAAAAGGATTAAATCGGACTGAAGAGCCTAAAAGGGGCTAAGGAGGACTTCTGCTGAAAAACTAGGGGCTAAAGAGGACTTGTGCAGAAAAAAAATCGATTTTCCAATTAATGCAAAGGAAAATAAATATGTGATTTTTAAGAAAAGACATACAAATAAATTTATACAATTCACTGAAATTAACAATGTATAAGTCACTTTGTCGCTTGTCTTTGTAACTCGAAAATGTGCCGACTCGCCGTCGCAGGAAATGAAACGTGAGCCGACTGCAATACTTTGAAGTCTGCAAGTTTCCGACCAACGACAAAGAAGTACCGGTATATTAAAGGAACAAATTCGTAACACTCGAGTCTACTCATTTTTGTACATCGAAAGTGAATTGAGTGGTGTATTGAATAATTATTGTATCATTGAAGGGTAAATATCTCAATTGTTTATGATATTTTTTGAGTGCCGATATAAGGAATAGTTACTTGATTATTTTGTAAAAAACTAGAATAATTGTGTCAAAATTATAATACAATTTTCGGTGTTAATATTAGTGTTCATTTTATGTTTTAGTAAGATGGCTAAAATCGTTTGTTTAAAGTGAAAAAAGGGTTATACCACGAAAATAAAAAACTAAAATGCCTTTTTAAAGCCTAAAAATCCGGGCCCTACTCATAAGTATGGCTCGCGAGTTGATGTTCTATTATAAGACGAAATATGCATGCAAATATTTTCTAAACTTTGTAAATCATGTTTCGGGACCAATGAAGTATGCTCTACCATTTCAGTAATTTTAATTTACGTTACCAAATTTAAAAAAGATCGATGTAATCAACTTTAGTAAATTAAAAACTAATGAAGTGAAACGGCACTTTAATCTACAGCGATAAATTAGCTTCTATAATTTACAGATTCCACATCATGCAATGTGAGTAATATATTTCAATTAATGAACAGCAGGAAAATAACAGCAACTAATCTAATAGTATTCATAAAGACTCATTTGATATGATTATTAATTTAATAATGATAGGGTAGGGATAAGAGCCAATAATTAACGAAATAACATTTTAAATAGTCCATAATGTAAATTATTGCTGAATGTAGACGAGTACAATTTCATTTCACATATCGGCGGGATAGAAATCTAAGAGTCACTCACAAAATGGAAGTGCTGAGGGAACTTCTCTGTGGAATTTTCATAGAAAACTTCTTGTGTTAAATTTTGATAGATCTGTAAAGGCTCTATTCATCAATATAAATTTTATTGTGCCCAAGAGAAAGTTTAAAGACCAGACGAATAGTATACACTATAGCCTTACCCGTTAATTCTGAGAACAAGAGATTAAAATTAATGGTAGTTAGATTTAAGTACTAAAAGGGTCAAGCCAGATAACTGGCGTATTAATATTAGTTTAAATTTTAGCTAATAAACATTAAGGAACTAAGTTCTAATAACTACTTGCGAGTCATTGTGAAAGGCGCTGTTGAAATTTGATGGACAGAAGATCACTCGGCGCGGCAAGCAGCGTGCGTCTTTCCGATACTCAGAAGAACATTCTCCGTGGAGGAATAAAAGAATTGTTTTTGTCTGACTTGTTATTCTGTAATCCCATTTATGGTAAAATATTGAGTGTTCAGGATTAAGAATTAAGGATATCGAAGCAAAGAATAAAGTGAAGAAATTATTATTTTTTCACTTCGCATAATTCCATATTTTCGTAATTTGTTAAAAACAGTAACTGATGATTGATCGATTTACAGAGATAATTTAGCTAATGAATCGTCACCGATCCGATGTAAGAATACATGGAATTTCAACCAATCGCAAGTGTCTATCGTCATATTTTATCGTTTTATTTTATAACTTGATTTTTACCGCAACTTCGTGCACTATATTTATGTAAATTCATAATGAGAACTGAACACACTGAATTTTTTCATAGCTTCTGAGATTAAAAAAAAAAAAACTTACTCTTAGAACACAGTGACTGGATAATTTATATGCAAGCTGCAAATGAGTAATAGGAGACACGAAAATAATGTACAATTTTATAGGCGGAGAAGCATTAATAAATCTCGTATAAGTACGTCTAAAATATTATTAAAGCATTTACAGGAAAAATAAAACAGTATAATTTCTTGTGGAAGTTTTGGGCTCTGTACTTTTTTGCCAGAAGTAATTTAATTTATTGGGTTCTTACTGCACTGGAAATCAACAAACTATTATGGAAAGCAGGCAATTCCAAACGTTTTGGAGAGAAGTATACAGAATATAGGGATAGCATAGAAGAATGGAAGTAAGTAGTATGTAAATGATCCCCCTTTTTATTCCCTAAATAGTCATAATAAATATGATTCCGAGGTCTGGATTTTCTAAAGATAAATAAAATTACCTATGATAAAACATGGACGGATATCCGGCAACTATATGGATTCCGCAACACTCTGCTTGGTAGATCTGTAAATAAATCAGACATTGACAAGGCACTTCAATATGATTCCATTTTAACGTAATATAGTCTAATGTTGGCTGGAGTTTCGATTTGCTGTGGCTAAAAGCGAAATGGAGTCTGACGTCGTCACATGGCAGATAACGGAAGATGCACAACTTCATTATGTAGAGGGATTGAATCTCGGCAGGTCGATGTCAATCTAGAAGTGGAGTATGGTTAGGTATTTACAAGGCTCGTAACCTCATATTTCTTACAGAAAGTAGATAAGGAATGACGACGCCTATGGAGGTTTATTAAAGGGCACAGATAAACTGACGGATTTCGCAGCTCCCTCGTTATTTGCACCCTAGTCTTTATTCTACTTTATAGTCTGTCAAAAGATAGACTATATAACTGGGTGAGTCCTAAAGTATGAACCCGTCAGGAAAAACCCCACATTTAGAAGAGAACGCTCATGGAATCACTCAAGTAATTATTTATTTATTTAATTATTTATTTATGGCATATCAAAGATACAAAAACAATAATTAAAATTTTAACAGAAAAAATTACGAAATATTGTTACATAATGTACTACAAATACAACATTCAGAAAATACACCCGAATGAGCAAGGTTGCTAGTGCTCGGGTTCAAGTCCAAAAGAGAGCATCGTGAAAAAGGAGGAGAGATGAAGAGAGTTTACGAAGAGTATCCAAAATCATTCAGAGCATTTGATGTCGGCTACACTGGAGTTAACGGCAAAAGTGTTGACCCTACATATTTTTATTTTTAGGTTTAGTAAAATTAAATTAAGCACATGTTACAGACGTCATCTTGCTGTTTTCATGGTCAGATAATTTATTCTGCATGTGTTTAATATTGAACTCCTCTCAGAAACATTATACCGCCTTGATTAGAATTTATCGGCAGGAATGTAAGTCGAATAAGAAGTTTCTTCTTAATTTTAGTACACTCCTGACCAAGCCATGGTTTAAACTAAAATGGCACCTAACTTGCTGTTCGGCAATATTCACCCCCCACCCACCACGTAGATATTTATCTCCCAAATCGGGGCGTTCTTTCTGCCGCAACCCTGAATAATTAAGTGAGAAAAATACAGCAAAAATATTGGCCGTATATATTCTTATTATAAGATTTAGTAAAATTACATGAAGTATAACTTACAGACATCATCATGCAGTGGGCTGATAGATCATTTATACTACAGTGAGTCCCACGCAAGAGTTGGCCAATGACGCGGGTTTCTGCGTCGCGGCTGGCACAGCTCCAACTCCCGAGCGATCGGGTGAAATATCTACGCTAATAATGCCGCGGTCGGTGTAATGATTCAGGTTCTCACATTTACAGTTAAAATTACAATGAAAATAACCACGTACCTTATCACAAGAGATGTTGGAAATGTTCTCCTCTTGCATCCACACAATACTGGCACCTTTTTAGGAAATTTTCTTTCACGCGCATAAGTTCAGCTTCCGACACAGAGTTACTTTCTCTTGTGATAGGCCTATATGATATTGTCTTTTTAATTCTTCTAACAGTATGTAAATATTATTTATGGGGAAACTTGAAAAATAAAGTGTATAGGTCAATTTGCCATACATAAGAAGAACTTAAAGACAATATCACTAAAGAAATTAACTCTAACTCGGAAGCTGAACTTATGCGCGTGAAATAAAATTTCCAAAAAAGGTGCCAGTATTGTGTGGATGCAAGAGGAGAACATTTCCAACATCTCTTGTGATGAGGTACGTGGTTATTTCCATTGTAATTTTAACTGTAAATGTGAGAACCTGAATCATTACACCGACCGCGGCATTGTTTGCGTAGATATTTCACCCGATCGCTCGGGAGTTGGAGCTGTGCCAGCCGCGACGCAGAAACCCGCGTCATTGGCCAACTCTTGCGTGGACTCACTGTAGATGAGTTTAATATAAAACATCTTAAAAAAAATATTATATCGCCTGCATTAGAACTCACAGACAAGAATGTTTGCCGAATAAGTATTTTTTACTTTATTTTAGTATAATTAAGAGAAACATATACAAAACATCGTGTTCTGGGCTGGGTGGGATGTATTATTCTGAATGAGTATATTCAACATCATTCAGAATATTATATTTCGCCTAGACTGGAGTTCACCGGCAAAACAATTGGCCGTAAATATTTTTATTATTAGTTTTAGTAAAATTAATTGAAGCATATGTTACAGACATCATCTTGCTGTTTTCATGGTCAGATAATTCATTCAGGATGGTTCTAATATTCTAATAATGAGAAATATTATATCACCTAGATTAGAATTCTCCGGCAAGAATGTTAGCCCCATAAGTATTTCTTTCTTCATTTTAGTATAATTAACTGAAAAATATACATAACATCGAATTCTGGGCTGGGTGAGGAACATTTATTCGGAATGAGTATATTCAACATCATTCAGAACATTTGATCTCGCCTAGACTGGAGTTCACCGGCGAAAATATGGGCAGTATATATTTTTATTATTAGATTCAGTAAAATTAAATGAAGCATATCTTACAAACATCATCTAGCTGTTTTCATGATTAGGTAATTTATTCTGGATGTGTTTTTATTCAACACCACTGAGAAATATTATATCGCCTAGATTACTATTCATCGTCAAGAATGTTAGTCGAATAAGTAATTTCTTCCTAATTTTAGTACAATTAAATGAAAAATATACATACCATCGTGTTCTGGGCTGGGTGAGGAACATTTATTCGGAATGAGTATATTCAACATCATTCAGAATATTTTATCTCGCCTAGACTGGAGTTCACCGGCGAAAATATTGGCAGTATATATTTTTATTATTAGATTCAGTAAAATTAAATGAAGCATATCTTACAGACATCATCTTGCTGTTTTCATGACTAGGTAATTTATTCTGGATGTGTTTTTATTCAACACCACTGAGAAATATTATATCGCCTAGATTACTATTCACCGTCAAGAATGTTAGTCGAATAAGTAATTTCTTCCTAATTTTAGTACAATTAACTGAAAAATATACATACCATCGTGTTCTGGGCTGGGTGAGGAACATTTATTCGGAATGAGTATATTCAACATCATTCAGAATATTTGGTCACGCCTAGACTGGAGTTCACCAGCAAGAATATAGGTCGAATATACTTTTATTCTTAGTTATATCATAATAGACTGAAGTATATACACAACATTGTGTGAACATTATGAATTTTTTATTGCAGGTCCCCAGCAGGAATATGAGTCGTCCATTTTTTCTCGCAAAACGAAGTGATGGATATATACAAGAATTATACACTCTGAGTTGGGTGTGTATCTTTATTCTGAATGAGTAGACTGAAAATAATTTAGAATATCTGATCACACTTAGACTGGAGTGGACTGGATGGAATAACAGATAAAATCTGTCGGTTTCTGTTTGTTTTAATATTATTATTTTATTTTTCATTATTAATATTATTATTATTATTATTATTAAATTTACATATATATCATGAGAACTTGAATGATGCTATAGACTACAAACTACAAGTAATTAATATAGAAACAATATATACAATTATAAAACATATAACAACTATAACTGGTAGTTCTTGCTCTAATATTATAAATGGGATGTTCGGTAAGCCAGTTAAATAAAACTCTTTTAAATATTTTCAGTGAAACATTATGAGACTCACATGGTAGTTTATTAATCATTGTAATGGCTGAAGTATGCAACCAGTTTTTATTATTTTATTAATCTAATATACGATTGATGTATAAGGTGGTTATTCGTTGTGTGATGATTATGGTTGTCTTTCCTAAGAGTAACAGAATCTAGATTTTTTGTTGTTTAACAAACAAGTAAAGATATACATATTTATTACAGTTCAAGTTCTTTCTCTAATAAATTGTGAGAACATGAGACATGAACTGCTCTGGACTTGGTGACGTATTCTATTCTGAACGTGTATATAAAACCCCAATCAGAATAATTGATGTCGCCTCGACTGGAGACCACCGACAATAATTTTTTTTAAAATATTTTTAGTTATATCATATTAATCTTAAATATATTCACAACATTGTGATCTGGGCTCAGCCAGATCATTCAGCATGAAAGTCGTTAATATTCAACATACTTTTAGAATCCTGTTATGGAAGTAGACTGGGATTCACCAGCAAGAATGAGTCTTTTCTGTTTCAGTTATATTATAATTGAATGAAGATAACACACAACATCTTGCTCTGGGCTGGGTGAGATTCTTTATTGCGAATGCGTATACTCAACATCAATCGGAATAATTAATCTCGCCTAGACTAGAGCTCACTGGCAAGAATATGGGTCGTCCAGTTTTCCTCGCACAAAGAAGTGAAGGATATTCAGAAGATCGTGCATGCTCTGGGCTGGGTGTGTTTCTTTATTCTGAAAGAGTATATTGAACATCATTCATGAATATAGCACCACACTTAGACTGGAGTTCACCGGCAAGAGTATGAGCCGTACAGTGTTAAAAGAAGTGGAGAATATACAGAAGATCGCGCATATTCCAGCCTGGATGTGATTCTTTATTCTGAATGAGTATATTGAACAATATTCTTGAATACTGTATCACACCTAGACTGGAGTTCCTAGGCAACAATACGGGCCGTGCAGTTTTCCTTGCACAAAGATGTGGATAACATACACAAGATTACGCACTGGATTGGTGTGAATGTTAATTCCGAATTGTAGTCATAATATACAAAGCTTCGTGCTCCGAACTGAGTACGGTCATTTATAAAGAATACGTAAAATATTTTACGTCATTTAGATTCTTTGATCTGGACGAGACTGCAGTTAGAAAGCAAGATTGTGTTATTTAACCTTAATGTTTAAATTAAAGAATATAAAGGACATCGTGTTCAGCGCTGGGAGAGATTTTTTTTTTCTGCATGAGTATATTGCTATCCTCCTCATATGCAGTATCGCTCCCACGTCTGTACTGAACTTTAGAGGATCATGGAGTGGATATGAGTGCATGCATGCTTCCAACTGCAACAATGCATTAGAATGGCAAGATGCAGTCGTATACTGATTTTAACGAGTGTGTTTTTCCTTCGTTATCCTACATCTAGTACCCATAATATGCATTATACATACTTTAAATATCCTATTCTTTCATTTATATGTTCCAAAATTTTAAAATGTCCACATATCTTCAAAAGAAAACGTAACTGCCACGTCATATGTCACATCCCTCGGATATTGTGAATGCTTCCAAATTGTAAATTATTTTAGTATGAAAGGACCATAAAATATAAATAATTTATGTTGGTTAAGTGACTATTTTGGCAGAGAAGTGTAATTTCTACATCTTTCAGAAATGTATTATCCCCAAGACCGGCCAGGAAGTTGGTCGAATACGTTGGTTTCTAGGTTTCGAATAGTGTATTGAAATATATACATCTTCATGATCAGAACTCAATGAGATCATTCATATGGATTGAGTACAATATTTACACAAATTAGAATCTTTAAACTCCCCTACATTAGAGATCAGGGGTACGCCGTAGCGTAGTGGTTGAGGAACTGCGCTACAAACCAGAAGGTCGCGGGTTCGATTCCCGATGAGGTCGTTGGAGTTTTTCAATCGGCCTAATCCTTCTGGTGGCACTATGGCCCTGGGGTCGACTCAGCCTCCAACAGAAATGAGTACCAGGAGCAATCCTGGGGGTAAAGGCGGCCGGTGCGTAAGGCTGACAACCTTAGCACCTTCACGTGCCGATTGTCTAAAAATCTGGGAGCCTCAACCTCCTGGAACCCTCTGGGCCTCCATGGCCTGTAATAGGGAATACTTTATTTTTACATTTACATTAGAGATCATCGACAAAAGCTTAATGGAATAGGTATTTGTTTAGTTTTATTGTATTTAGGTAAAAAAATTACACAACTGCTTGTTCTGGACTGGGGGAGCATCATTTATCCTGAATGAGTATATTCAACATCATTCAGAATTCTTGATCTCACCTAGACTAGAGTACACCGGCAAGAATAATTTTGGGCGTATATCATTTTTCTTTAAAATATATACAATGTTAACGTTCTGTGCTGGAAGTATTGAATAATTCTGAATGAGCAATATAAAACATCCACCCGATTCTGTCGTCTCGTAGACTAGAGTTTAATAAAGGCACTTTGTGGGCCAAATATACATTTAATTTTATAATAATTAATAACTACCTTAACAATTGGCATGTCATGCACTGGCCTCAATGAGAATCTCTAGTTTCAATGAGTAGGCGTATATCTAATATCATTCAGAGTATTTCATCTCGGCTAGAATGGAGTTTACCGGCACTAATATTTGTGATATATATTTTTACTTTTACATTGAGTAAAATTAAATGAATAATTTTTAGACATCATATTATAGCTGTTTTCAGAGTCAGATCATTTATTCTGGATGTGTTTTATTCTCAACACAATTGAAACATATTATATGGCCTAGATTAGAATTCAACGGCAAGAATGTAAGTCGAACAAGTATTTTCTTCTTAATATTAGTATAATTAAGTCAAAAATATACAAAATATCGTGTACTGGGCTTGGTAGGATGAATTATTCTGAATGAGTATATTCAACATCGTTCAGAATAATTTATCTCGCCTAGACTGGAGTTCACAGGCTAATATATTGGCCGTCTATACTTTTATTATTACGTTCAGTAAAATTAAATGAAGCATATCTTACAGACATCAGCTTGCTGTTTTCATGGTCAGATAATTTATTTTGGATGTGTTTTTTTATTCAAATACATCAAGTATTTGTTTAGTAATAGTATAATTAAGTAAAGCATTTACACAACGTCGTAATCTGGACTGGGTGAGATCTTTTATCCCCAATGAGTATATAGGACATCGTTGGGAATTCTTGATCTCGCCTAGAATAGAGTTCACCGGCAAGAATATGGGTCGTAGAGTATTCCTGGCTAAAGAAGTGGAGAATATACACAAAATCGCCCATGTTCCGGCCTTTGTGTGATTCTTTATTCTGAATGAATATATTGAGCATCATTCCTGGATATAGTATCACGCCTAGACTGGAGTTTACCGACAAGAATATGGGCCGTACATTATTCCTCGCGCAAAGAAGTGGAGGATATACACAAGATCACGCATGCTTCAGGCTGGATGTTATCCTTTATTTTGAATGAGTATATTGAACATCATTCAGAATATTGTATGACACCTAGACTGGAGTTCACCAGCCAGAATATGGGTCGTCCAGTTTTCCTCGCACATAAAAGTGGAGAATATACACAGGATCACGCATGCTCCGGGCTGGGTGCAGTTTGACAGCAACATTGTTGTTCCAAAACGTTATTTAACTTTAATTTAAAAAAATAATATAAAGAACATCGTGTTCAGCACTAGGTAGCTCATTTTTTTTATCTGAATGAGTATATAACATTTCTGCGAATATGCAGTATCTCTCCCAAGTCGGTACTAAACTTTAGGGGATCATGGAGTGGATATGTGTGTATTCATGATTCCAACTGCAGCAATGCATTAGAATGGCAAGAAGCAGTCGTGTACAGATTTTAACGAGTGTGTTTTTCCTTCATTGTCCTACATCTATTACCCATAATCTGCATTATACATACATTAAATACATTGCTCTTTCATTTATATGTTCCAGAATTTTAAAGTGTCGGCATATTTTCAAAAGAATACATAACTGCCACGTCATATGTCACATCCTCGGACATTGTGAATGCTTCCAACATTCAACATCTTTCAGAAATGTATTATCCCAAAGATCGGCCAGGAAGTTGGTCGAACACGTTGGTTACTAAGGTTTTGAATAGTGTATTGAAATATATGTGTATATCTTCAAGTTCAGGACTCAATCAGATCCTTCATACGGATTGAGTACAATATTTACACAATATAGAATATTTAATCTCCACTACATTAGATATCATTGACAAAAGCTTAGTGGGTAAGGTATTTGTTTAGTTTTAGAGAATTTAGGTAAAAAATTTACGCAACTGCTAGTTCTGGACTGGGGGAGTATCATTTATCCTGAATGAGTATATTCAACATCATTCAGAATTCTTGATCTCACCTAGACTAGAATACACCGGCAAGAATAATTTTGGGCGTATATGATTTTTCTTTAAAATATATACAATGTTATAGTCCTGTGCTGGATGTATTGAGTAATTCTGAATGAGCAATATCGAACAACATTCCTATTCTGTCTTTTCGTAGACTAGAGTTTCAAGTCACTATTGTGGGCCAAATATACATTGAATTTTATTATTACCTTAACAATTGACACGATGTGCTCTGGCCTCAGTTAGATTCTCTAGTTTCAATGAGTATATCTAACATCTTTCAGAGTATTTGATCTCGGCTAGACTGGAGTTCACCGGCACGAATATTAGCGGTATATATATTTATTTTTACATTTAGTAAAATTAAATGAATAACTCTATGACATCGTCTTGCTGTTTTCAGGATCAGATATTTAATTCTCAACACCATTGAAAATTCTATATGGCCTAGACTCGATTGACCAGCAAGAATGTCAGTCGAATAAGTATTTTCTCCTTAGTTTTAGGAAAATCAAGTGAAAAATATACAAAACATCGTTTTCTGGACTGGGTGATCATCCTTTATCCTGAATGATTATATTCGCATTGTTCAGAATATTTTATCTCGGCTAGACTGGAGTTCACCTGCAAAAATATTGGCCGTATATATTTTTATTATTAGATTTAGTAAAACCAAATTAAGCATTACAGACAACATCTTGCTGTTTTCATAGTCAGATCATTTATTCTGGATGTGATTAATATCCAACACCACTGAGAAATATTATATCGCCTAGGTTAAAATTCACCGGAAAGAATGTTATTCGAATAAAAATGTCCTTAATTTTAGTACAGTTAATAGGAAAAAATATACAAAACATCGTGTTTTGGGGTGGGCAAGCTATTTTATTCTGAATGAGTATATTTCTCATCGTTCAGAATATTTTATCTCGCCTAGAATAGATTTCATCGGCAAGTATATCTGCCGTATATATTTTTATTGTTAGATTTAGTAAAATTACATGAAGTATAACTTACAGAAATCATCATGATGTGGGCTGATGGTCAGATCGTTTATTCCTAATGAGTTTAATATTCAACATCTTTAAAAACAATTATTATATCGCCACAGACAAGAATGTTTGCCGGATAATAATTATCCTTTAAGTTTTAGTATAATACGGTGGAGAACTTACATAACATTGTGATTTGGACTGATTGAGCACCACTTATTCTGAATGAGTTTATTCAGCATCTTTAAGAAGATCTAATCTCTCCTACACTAGAGCTAACCGGCAATTATTTGAACATACACAAGATTTTGCTCTGGGTTGGGTATGACTCTTTACTATGAATAAATATATTTATCATTTAAAATATTTGAACTCGTCTAGAATGGATTTCGCCGTATTGAGTATTGATCGAATATGTTCCTACTTTTAATTTTAGTACCGGTAATTAAATAGTATATTATACACAACTACATTCGATTAGCGTGATAATTTGATCTGAATGAGTTTAATATTCTAACCTTGTTGCGATCTGATGTCGAGTAGATGTGTGTTCACAGGTAATAATTTTGGGTATTAAATCTTTTCTTATGTTTAATTTAGCATAATAAATTGAAGAATATTCACATCATCCCTTGGGCTGGGCGGAGGTCTTTATTCTGAATGAGTATATTCAACATCATTCTGGATTTTAACCTTCGCCTAGACTGGAGGTTACCGCCACGGATACTAATCGTATAGGCTTTCTTTTTTAGTTTCATTTATTAAAGTTAATTATAAATATAAAACATCATGCTCTGTGCTGCAGTGGCGGATTGTGGCTGGAAAGTTAGGCGAAGAGCGGGTAACTTAGGAAAGAACAATATATAAGTATACATGCTTATACAATTTAAAATTTCCTTTCTATATTCGTCTATGCAACGTGAAAAATATGTTTCTGATAAAACACACACACTATATCATACGCAGAATTCATATTTAAAACGCACGGCACTGAACGAATAAAAAAGGATGCAAGCTCAACCTGCATCTCATGCGTACAGACAGACAGACAGACAGACAGGCAGACAGACTTCCTCTTATTATATAGATAATTTAGAATCTTTAATCTTTCCTACATTATAGTTCACCGACAAAAGTTTAGTGGAATAGGCACTTGTTTAGTTTTAGTGTATTTGGCTAAAAAATTTACACAGCTTCTTGTTCTGGACCGGGGGAGCATCATTTATCCTGAATGAGTATATTCAACGTCATTCAGAATATTTGATCTCGCCTAGACTGGAGTTCACCGGCAAGAATATTGGTCGAATACATCTTTATTTATAGATGCAGAAAATTAAATAACGTATAACTTATAGAAAATTACATGCTATGGGCTGTGTCGGCTTATTTAATCTAGGTAACTTTAATGTTCCAAACCTTTCAAAAATATTAAATAGCCAAAATAATTTATTACAGGCTAATAAATTGAAGAACATAAACAACATCGTCTTCTGGACAGGTTAGAACAATTATTTTGAATGAGTATGTTCAACATAATTCAAAACTATTTATTAGAGCTCACCGGCAAGAATATGAGTCGGTTATTTTTCCTTCGCAAAATGAAGTGATGAATATAACTTATACAAGAAGAATACTCTGCGTTGGGTGTGAATTCTGAATGAATACATTGAACATCGTTTAGAATATCTGGTCACACTTAGATTTGAGTTCACCAGAAGGAATAACAGGAAAAACTTGTCTTTCTTTAATATTACGTGACGAATACACAAAAACTGCTCCGGACTTGATGAGGTTCTTTATTCTGAACGAGGGTGTTGAAAATCAATCAGAGTAATTGATCTCGCCTAGACTGGAGATCGCCGGCAAGAATATTGGTCGAATATGTTCTTATGTTTAGATATAGCATAATAAACTGAAGTATATACACAACATTGTGATCGGGGCTGGATCACTTATTAAGGAAGACTTCAATGTTCAAGATCTGTTAGAATCCTGATATGGAAATAATTTGGGGTTCACCAGCAAGAAGGTTTTTCGAAAATGTATTTTCATTTGTGTTCCATTATAGTTGAGTGAAGATTATACACGTCATTTAACTCTGGGCTGGATGAGATTCTTTATCCTGAATGAGTATATTGAACATCATTCAGAATAATTGATTTCGCCTAGACTAGAGTGCACCGCCAAGAATATGGGTCGTAATCCTTTTCTTCCCACAATTAATTGAAGAATGTGTACTACATTACGATCTGTGTACAAGATTATAATCTGGGCTCTGTGTGATGATGTATTCTGAACGGGTATTATTTTCAACATAACTCAGAATCAGTTATCTCAACTACACTGCAATTCACAGACATTAATAATGGTAGGATAAATATTAAGTAGTGTGTAGCAGTTGTTTAAACTATCGTTTTGTGGCGAGTAGATATTAAGTGTCTTTACACTCTGTATTTACACTTTTTAAATTGACAATTTAAGGTACTGCACTTGAATTGTAAACGAGCCATCTTAAGAAGTGATATTTATAGCTTCTTTTTTTTAATTTGTGCGATGACTATAATTCATGATGCATTTTGATGAACTTGTTAAATCATCTTCAGACCTTAAATTAAAACAAAAGATTATATTAACTAGTTGTGAAATAAATATGCCTGTGAATAAAAGTATTTTGTGGAAACTTACAGTTTGATCGTAGACAATTCTATGTTGGATGTGTTGTGTCCATGAGCTACTAAAATCTAATTAGTTTTTGGGGTTAGAAGGTACGTTTGAGAACAGTTCAAGGCAGTTGTGTTCAATTTTGTTTTCGTTTAATGCATGATTTTTGTTTTATATATTTCAAGCTTATACTATATTATTATATATATTCTATATGACTTTGTATGTATGTACTATATCCACAAATATTGTTTGTGAACGAATATCACATTAAAACAAAGTTTTTTTTCTATCGTTCTTTTATAGAAATATTATGCATGCTAAATAATTTTAATGGCCAACTAGGCGGAACTATTCAAACGAACTGATTATTTCATTAGACCATTAAGGAAATGAAGTTCATTAAGGATATATATTAGTTGTAGATAATTAATAATTACATGAGGAATGTACAAACGATAGGCCTAAAGCTCAGGACTAAGTGAGATTCATTATTATAAATGGTTATACTAAACACTGGCAACAATGTTGATCATTATTTATTGCTAGTTTAATTAATAGATATGTATGTGAACACAAAGTCTTGTTTTGGACTGGATGAGGTTGAACGAGGGATCGAGCTTACGTAATTTCTCAAAATATGGATATGGGTACCATGAGATATTGCTAACCAGAGTATTTGGATATATCATTTGGTAGTTTTGTGATGTACTGTTATACTAATTGTGGCTTTGAGGAATAATGACCATCCGTAATGAACTTGATGGGATCATGGAGTGGGTGTGTGCTCTTCGAATATATTATAGTGGCACGATGCAGTCGCGTTTGAATGTATATGAGCGTCAGTTTCCTTCATTATCCTACATCTAGCACAAATTATTATCTCCATTATACATACATTCCAATCCCTGCCCTTTCATTTTTAAAACAAAATCTTAAAATTGTCACACATGTTCAAAAACAAATTGTTGCCATGGCTTATCCCCAACCCTCGTATATTCTGAATGAATCTAATATTCTACATCTTTCAGAAATCTATTATCGGCAAGAGTGAAGTACACCGGCCAGAATGTTGGTTGAACATATTTGATTTTTGGTCTAGAATTTTGTAGTGAAAACATACACATGCTCATGCTCGGGACCGAGAGAGATAATTTATACGGAACAAGTACAATATTATACGTCAATTAGAATATAGGATCTCACCAGCTTGGAGTCATCGACAAGAATATTAGTCGTATATGTTTTACTTTTATACTGAGTAATATGAGTTCACCAGCCAAAACATTAGCCGTTTAGTTTTAGTATAATTAAGTAAAGCAATTACCCAACATCGTGTTCTGGTCTGGTTGAGATCTTTGTTTCCGAATGAGTATATAGGACATCATTCGGAATCATTGATCTCGCCTAGACTAGAGTTCACCGGCAAGAATATGGGTCGTACATTTTTCCCACACAATTATGTAAAGAATATAATTATATTAAAAGTATTAAATGTATAGCACAATTGATAGATATCTTAAGAATATACACATCTTGCTTTGGGCTCATTCAGTTTCTTGATTCTGAATGAGTATATTTAGCATCATTCAGAGTATTATTGTTCTCGCCTAGATTGGTGATCACCTGTAAGAATCTTGATCGTATATATTGTTACATTTAGGTTTGGTAAAATTAAATGAAGTATAACAACATTATGCTATGGTCAGAGTGAGGTGTATTCTGCATGAATTAAATATTCCAAACCCTTAACGCCTAGATTAGAATTCACCGGCAAGAATGTTAGTCGAAAAGTATTTTCTTTTTTGTTTTAGTTTAATTAAGAGAAATATACACAGAACTTCTAGTCTAAATGAGTGTAGGTCGTATTCTCGATTAGAGTTCACCGGGAAGAATATGAGTAAGTCTTATGCTCTGGGTTGGATGTCATTCTCTTTCTGAATGAGTACATTGAACGTCTTTCAGAATGTTTGATCACACCTAGACTGGAGTACGCTGGAATGAATTTTGGTCCAATATGACTTTATTTGTAGATTTAGTACACCAGTAATTAAAAAAGTACACTATTCAAAGTGCGATAATATACCTGTATATTAATGAGTTTAATATTAAAATAACGTGTTGCCATCTGATGTCGCTTACACTGATGTTCACAGGTAAGAATCTTTGGCGACGAAGTCTTTATTTTAGATTTAGTATAATAAATTTTATGAATATTGACATCATCCCTGAGGCTGGGAGACAGTCTTTATTGTGAATGAGTATATTCAACATCATTCATGATATTCGACTTCCCCTAGACTGGAGGTTAACGCCAAGAATATTAAACCTATATGTACTGTTTTCTTTTTTAGTTTTATTTAATTACATGACGAATGAATACATGACATCATGATCTGGGCTTGGGGAAATGAATTTTACTGAACAAGTACAATATTCAATATCTTTGAATTCATTTATTCCGGATGAATTGAATAATCAACATCGTTGAGAATTATTATATCTCCTAGACTGAGAGTTTCCTGCAAGAATGTAAGTCGAGTAAGTATATACCGTAATTTCAACCCTGACATGGACTAGGCTGGAGTTCAACGGCAAAGGTTTATTTAATTTAACAAAGTATAAATGGATAACATCATATATGGGCTAGGTGTGATAAATAATTTATCTCGACTAAATTAGAGTTGGAGCAAGAATGTTGACGATTTTTTTTCGCTCTTATTTTTATCAAGTGAAGAATACATTATACTCTCAACATATATTCATAATTTTTTTCTCACCTACACTGGAGTTCATTGAGAGTAATGTTGGTCGAACATATATATTTACTACAACTGGTACCTAAGTGAAGAATATAGGGCTAAGAAACATATTTCTCTCGGATGGGTGACATAGGCTATTTCATTCTGAATGAGTTGAGTATCTTCAACATATTATTAAAAAAAAAAAAAATGTACTATAACTCCTAGGAAACAGTTATTAGATTAAGATATTTTTGCATTTTCTTTGCAAGGTAAATCTACGCCAGTGCAGTAAATGTAAATTTATTAAAAAAATGCCATTACATTAGTAACTTTAATGTAGTAGGCCTATGGGAAACTAAACTATCAATGGAAATTTTCGTATCTGTAACACATAGTAAATAGGTTCGGCGTGATAAATCTGCGATAAACGTGAGGACACCCCAACAGTGAATCTTCCAGGGAGGCCTAAAAATTCCTTAAACCAGCCCTGTATGCTCCTACACGTAAGTATTGAAGTCGTGTAATCGTGCATTCACACATCTAATGAAGCTCGAAATATCTGATGTGGTTTTACTTTAATTTCACTTACCTAGCTTTTGCATTTAAGTATTTAGGTTCTATACATCCAATTGAATAATCTGAACATAATTTAATCAAAGTGCTGGACGAAGTCGGTCATCCTCGATTAGCATAATTCTCAACCCAGTACAGAATACTTCTTTTTTGCTTGCACTGCAGTTGACCTGCTGAAAGGCGAATGAAATTTTTGTTTCGAGTAATAAGCCTATCCGCACAGTCTTCACGATTATCATTGTCAGTCCCTTTCATGACCGTTTCAAAGTGATGTCATTATCTTACTCTAATGAATTTTTGCACGCGCATTATATTAACATTTTCGTTACATACAGAAAAAAACGGAAAGATAATTACGATAAAAGTGTTCTGAAAGGAGAAAAGGCTCTCAGTTCCTAGAGGGATCGTACTTATTGTACGAAGGATAGTAACAAAATATATTAATCTAGGACTACTAAGGGAAGGGTTATCTTACTCTTGTTTATTTAAAATTATTTCGTCGAAGCATTCTCTTTTTGAATCGTTGCCTTTTGAATACTCTATAAAATAATAGTGTCTCAATTTTGTTTGTAATTTTGCTTATTTCACTAAAAAAAAAAAGAGGTAGGTGTTACATTATTTGCATAAGATAAGCAAAAACCAAACAGAAAAAGTACAATTTGAGCAAAGAAAAGCAGAATTGTATAATGTCACAGGCAATGTGTATAAAGAAACTTAACTTACAAGGGAACCGTACGGGTTGTCATGTCGAAACCTACCCTCAAATTTAGCATATCGGTAGGTCATCATTGCAGATAGACACATGACAAATATTAGCTGCTCATATAAACTTTCAGTGAGTGAAAATTAATTCTGAATATGGAGAATCGAAATGTTGAGTAGCCTCACACAGCGTTCGTTGAGAGGGGTTTGGATCTTTGAGTCTGCTGTCACAGTATTCTGAGTATTGCAGTTAGCCTTGTATCTCCCTTTCTTTATCACTATGGGAGTGGACAATATTGTAACAATGAATAATACCCTCCTCTGCTGTACATGTTTGTAATTGTTAGTTTGTATTCCAGTAGATTTCGTGAAGTAGGGAGTATCTATTTAAGTGTTTAGGATTAGCAAAGTGAATTTCGTGTGCTGTTTGGATTAGTTCATTTATTTTTTTTAATTGTACCTATAAAAACAAGCACAATACGTAGTATGAAAGTCCGAGTTAAAAAGTTTTGTCAGGACAACAAATGTTAACATCGAGAACAAGTTGATTGCAGCGCTAGATTTGCTGCGCAAGACTACGCAAGTCGAGTGATCACCGACACACTTCTATGACACCTACACACACATAGGCAAACACTAACAATCATAACTAACCCCTCAATAGGTATACAGATTATATAGTTTCAAAATGCGGAAACGATAAGAAACATTTATCTAAAAATTATCTAGCTAAGCACAATCAACGAGTAACAGGGAAGCTCCTCCCCTCCTTTACCAAACACCGTGCTATCACGTGAACCCTGCATGCAATCTTCCAGGCTACACAAGTGAGCTCTACAAATGCCCCCCCCCCCCCCATTGATTCATTATGGAACATAAACACATGTTGACTCACTTTCAGTTCGTATAAGCAGCTAATATTTTGCATGTATCTATCTGTAATGAAGACCTTACCGATATGCGGAATTTGAGGGTACGTTTCGACATGACAACCCGTATGGTTCCCTTGTTAGAAATATATGTTAATTGTGTCAGATGCTTTAAAACAGGTGACTGTAATTAGTTTTTATACAGCCCACTATATTCCAAAACTTGGTAACCACATTATTATTTCCATTACATACTTAAATAATATTGGCATATGCGAGTGAAACTCATTGTAATGATTAAAAAATGAGTTCCTAGCACAAAATTTGTTCAAAATGCGTAGAAAATTAATAAAACGTTCACTTTTCTCACTTTCAGTCATTTCATGTTTGATGAGTCCGTGACACAGAAAAAAGACCAAATAATCATAGGGTTAAAATACGGAAGCTTTCACGGCCGGTGTCATGAAAGTGGAAATATTCCGGGCTATTAGGTGTAGGTAAAAATTAATTATAAATAAGCATTTATCATTCGAATTTCCAACTAACTTATTTGGTGTTGAGGTAACATCTTTATGGAGTTGAAGAATGTCTGAAACTGGATCAAATCCTCGTTATGGTAAATAAAAAACAAAAAAACGAAAAACACAAAAAAAATTATTGTGTAGAAAGTAATATAGGCCTTCAGTGGAATAGAGATAAGGTAAATAGAGAGATATTCTTGGGGACGGAAAAGTAGGTAGAAGACAGGAAGCCAACAAGAAAAACATTTCTACGAAGTTAATTCGTGACGTCCTTGTTTACGTCAAATCAAATTGTTCACGTCTCTTGGCAGTTTACTCTATATCCCTTAACTTATTCGGAAGGTTATATTATATGTATCTAAAATATTTTTACCACTATTTAAAGCTTAGCACTGAACTTCGTAGTGTAGGCCCATATGTATTTTTTT